>CM035850.1:151387856-151987856 GCA_020510985.1 Pholidichthys leucotaenia | reverse complement strand
TACACAACTATTCACACATTTTGAATTTGATGCGTACAACATGTTCCAGAAAAGCTGGGACAGGGTCATGTTTACCACAGTGTTGCATCAGCTTTCTTTTTGACAACACTTAAGTGTTTAGGAACTGAGGACACTCAGTGTTGAAGCTTTGTAGACGGAATTCTTTCCCATTCTCGCTTGATGTACGACTTCAGTTGCCGAACAGTCCAGGGTCTCCGTTGTCATTTTTTGAACTTCATAATGTTGCACCCATTTTCAGTGGGAGACAGGTCTGGACTGCAGGCAGACCAGTCTAGTACCCACACTCTTTCACTATGAAATCACGCTGTTGTAACCCATGCAGAATGTGGTTTGCCATTGTCTTGTTGAAATAAGCAGGGACGTCCCTGAAAAAGGCATTGCTTGGATGGCAACATATGTTGCTCCAAAACCTGTATGTACTGTTCAGCATTAACAATGCCTTCACAGATGTGCAAGTTACCCATGCCGTGAGCACTAACACACCCCCATACATCACAGATGCTGGTTTTTTAACTTTGTGCTGATAACAATCTGGATAATCCTTTTCTTGTTTAGACTGGAGGACATGGCGCCCATGATTTCCAAAAACAATTTAAATTGTGGACTCATCAGACCACAGCAATCTTTTCCACTTTACGTCAGTCCATCTGAGATCAGCTCGGGTCCAGAGCAAGCAGCTGTGTTCCTGGGTGTTGCTGATACAGTGCATCCAGAAAGTATTCACAGCACTTCACTTTTTCCACATTTTGTCATGTTACAGCCTTATTCCTAAACGGATTAAATTCATTTTTTTTCCTCAAAATTCTACACACAATACACCATAATGACAATGTCAAAAAAAAGTTGTTTTGAGATTTTTGCAAATTTATTAAAAATAAAAACTAAGAAATCACATGTACATAAGTATTCACAGCCTTTGCTCAATACTTTGATGCACCTTTGGCAGCAATTACAGTCTCAAGTCTTTTTGAATATGATGCCACAAGCTTGGCACACCTACAGTGGTGTGAAAAAGTGTTTGCCCCCCTCCTGATTTCTCATTTTTTTGTATGATTGTCACACTTAAATGTTTCAGATCATCAAACAAATTTAAATATTAGACAAAGATAACACAAGCAAACACAAAATGCAGTTTTTAAATGAAAGTGTTTATTATTAAGGGGGGGGGGGGGGAATCCAAACCTATATGGTCCTGTGTGAAAAAGTGATTGCCCCCTAAACCTAGTAACTGGTTGGGCCACCCTTAGCAGTAGCAACTGCAATCAAGCGTTTGTGATAACTAGCAATGAGTCTTTTACAGCACTCTGGAGAAATTCTGGCCCACTCATCTTTGCAGAATTGTTGTAATTTAGCCACATTGGGGGGTTTTAGAGCATAAACCGCCTTTTTAAGGTCATGCCACAGCATCTCAATGGGATTCAGGTCAGGACTTTGACTAGGCTACTCCAAAGTCTTCATTTTGTTTTTCTTAAGCCATTCAGAGGTGGACTTGCTGGTGTGTTTTGGATCATTGTCCTGCTGCAGAACCCAAGTGCACTTCAGCTTGAGGTCACGAACAAATGGCCGGACATTCTCCTTCAGGATTTTTTGGTAGACAGCAGAATCCATGGTTCCATTTACCACAGCAAGTCTTCCAGGTCCTGAAGCAGCAAAACAGCTCCAGACCATCACACTACCACCACCATATTCTACTGTTGGTATGATGTTCCTTTTCTGAAATACTGTTACTTTTACGCCAGATGTAATAGGGGACACACCTTCCAAAAAGTTCAACTTTTGTCTTGTCAGTCCACAGAGTATTTTCCCCAGTCTCTTTCTTATGGTGGAGTCGTGAATACTGACCTTAACTGAGGCAAGTGAGGCCTGCAGTTCTTTGGATGTTGTTGTGGGGTCTTTTGTGACCTCTTGGATTTGCCATTTGTGAATAATGGCTCTCACTGTGGTTTGCTGGAGTCCCAAAGCTTTAGAAATGGCTTTATAACCTTTTCCAGACTGATCGATCTCAATTACTTTTTCTCATTTGTTCCTGAATTTCTTTGGATCGCAGCATGATGTCTCACTTTTGAGGTCTACTTCACTTTGTCAAGCAGGTCCTATTTAAGTGATTTCTTGATTGAGAACAGGTGTGGCAGTAATCAGGCCTGGGTGTGGCTAGAGAAATTGAACTCAGCTTTCCTAAGATGTGATAAACCACAGTTAATTTATGTTTTAACGAGGGGGGGAATCACTTTTTCTGTGTTAACTAACAGTGGTTTTCTGAAGCATTCCTGACTCCACGTGGTAATATCCTTTACAGAGTGATGCCGGTTTTTAATGCAGTGCTGTCTGAGGGATCAAAGGTCACGGGCATTCAGTGTGTGACCTTTTGGGTTATTTGCAGAAATTTCTCCAGATTCTCTGAATCTTTTGATGATATTATGGATTGTCGATGATGAAATCCCTAAATTCCTTGCAGTTGTATGTTGAGAAAAGTTCTTAAACTATTGGACTTATTGCCCATGCAGTTGTTAAGTTTGAACATTAAATATCTTGTCTTTGTAGTGTATTCAATTGAATATAGGTTGAAAAGGATTTGCAAATCATTGTGTCTTGTTTTTATTTACATTTTTGTCCCAACTTCATTGGAATTGAGGTTTCTATTATTATTATTATTATTATTAACCTGTACTCACCGTTTGGTTTGAATCTTTGCAACTTTTCCGTATTTGATTTGTTTTGTGTATTTTCAGTTGTTTTCCTTAATTTAAAGCGTGTTAAGTTGGAGAAATGCATTCAAAGAAGAGTAAAAGGTTTACAGATGAGTAAATGTGAATCATTACTGCCCACTTCTGGTGAATATCCACTACCATACAGCCAGTCTTGTACTGTTTCAGTTCTTTGGAAAGATCATCAAAGAAAGAAAGCCACCGTTGTTGTCATTCAAGCCATTCAACAGAACAAAAATCTTTTTCTGCTGTCTACAATGTTTATCACACCCTAGAATTGGAGGATAATTGTATACTACATTAGGGGTGGGTTCAAAAGATCAATCCAAAGATTTGAATTGATCCATGTTTGATTGAGCTGATATCGATCCACAAAATCCACAGATCAGTCTTTTAATATCATAATCTTACGGTCTGTGAAACATAAAATGCAAGCGGCCGGCTGAAGTCTCGCGTGATGACCAATCATGTGAGAGTTCCATGCGCCGCACGCTCACATTACTTCCATGTTTACATTTGGCAGGCAGCCACAGAGCGCAGTTGCCAGTGTTAATTGATGAACCCAAGTCATGGCTAAAGACTGTCCTGAACAGTTCCCAAATATTTTTCTTAAAGTGGGGATAAACAGTTTTGTACTACATGCAGCGCTGTGTTGCAACATAAAAGTTGGCAATTGATAAACAATTTTCAAATGGAAAACACACAGAGAACGACAACAGACCAGAAAGTGAGACTGTTGCAGCTGCTGAGGGTAAGTGAGATATTGGGTTTTTTTTAAACATTTGTGTTGTAAATTAATAATTCATCCATGAAAATGGCAGAATTAATAAAGGCTACAGTACAACGAGCCATTTTTACTCAACAGAACTAAACTGAAATGACCGAATTTTCCAGGAAATGAATTGAAACCCTTTTCAAAAATTGAAAGTTAATTTTGTAGTTAAATATAAACAACAAAAAATAAAAGAAACTAAATTATTAAACCCTACCGTGGTGTGGGGATTTAAAAGGAACTCTGATTATATTGGCATGTTAGCTCTATATGCTTTATTTTTATGTTAGTAACACAACTATAATATAATTTTTTTGAAAATAATTCCCAGTTTTATATATTTTTAAAAAACTTTATTACGATTTTTGTTCACGTCGCAATGCATTCTGGGTAGTGACGTAGAATGGTTGCAGCCGTTTTTTCTGTCTTATACAAGCCAAGAAGCGAAGCTACTAACTACTGCCATTTGTCAGTGAAAATGCCACATTGCGCGGCTTTTGGATGTAATTTCCAATCAAAGGGAAATAAAGAGAGTGGGGTGAGCCTCCATAGCTTTCCTAAAGAGGGAAAGTGGAGGAAAAAGTGGGGCGGCAGCGGCTCAGAAGGTAGAGCAGGTCGTCTAATAACCCGATGGTTGGCGGTTCGCATCACGCTCTCCCCAGATATCCTGCCGTTGTGTCCCTGGGCAAGACACTTCACCCGCATTGCCTCCAGTGCCCATAACACTGGGTATGAATGTGTAAAAATGTTTAAATGTTCGGTGGAGGCCGGAGAGGCTGTTGGCACCGATTGGCAGCCACATTTCCGTCACTCTGAGTGTCTGTGATCACGCACTACAGCGCACGCTTGGTAAAGCTGACATATATATTAATCACGCTGTGATAAAGCACGGTATCGCTCCAGCGTGTGGCACCGGGATTCCTCTCTGTTCCTGAGGTGCAGGACAGAAGAGGATGCGAGGCACATCTGCATAGTGATCAGTCCATACCTCTCACGCTGAGTGCTCTGCCAGCCCCGTATGCTGTGGGGGTCACACACGAGGTGTTGCTCCACACTCTCAATAATTTTTTTTCCCGTATATTTTTCTTTTTGGCGTACAGAAATGGCAATACGCCCGTATTTGCTAAAATTGCATTTTCCCCGTATTAAAATACGGCGAAACCGTATCACTTGACAGGTATGCCGTGACAAAATTCGAACCGTGATTCGCTTGAGCGTGTGCAAGCGAATCACGCGCTATAGCGCATGCCTGATAAAGCTGACATATATATTAATCACGCTGTGATAAAGCACAATATCGCTCAGAGCGTGTGCTTTGCGCACGCTCAAGCGAATCACGGTTCGAATTTTGTCACGGCATACCTGTCAAGTGATACGATTTCGCCGTATTTTAATACAGGGAAAATGCAATTTTAGCAAATACGGGCGTATTGCCATTTCTGTAAGCCAAAAAGAAAAATATACGGGAAAAAAAATTATTGAGAGTGTGGAGGAACACCTCGTGTGTGACCCCCATAGCGTACGGGGCTGGCAGAGCACTCAGCGTGAGAGGTATGGACTGATCACTATGCAGATGCGCTTCGCATCCTCTTCTGTCCTGCACCTCAGGAACAGAGAGGAATCCCGGTGCCACACGCTGGAGCGATACCGTGCTTTATCACAGCGTGATTAATATACAGTATATGTCAGCTTTATCAGGCGTGCGCTATAGCGCGTGGTCACAGGCATGTCTCATGCACACGCTTTGAGCAATATCGTGCTTTATCATAGCGTGATTAATATATATGTCAGCTTTATCAAGCGTGCGCTGTAGTGCGTGATCACAGACACTCAGAGTGACGGAAATGTGGCTGCCAATCGGCGCCAACAGCCTCCACCGAACATTTAAACATTTTTACACATTCATACCCAGTGTTATGGGCACTGGAGGCAATGCGGGTGAAGTGTCTTGCCCAGGGACACAACGGCAGGATATCTGGAGAGAGCGTGATGCAAACCACCAACCATAGGGTTATTAGACGACCTGCTCTACCTCCTGAGCCGCTGCCGCCCCACTTTTTCCTCCACTTTCCCTCTTTAGGAAAGCTATGGAGGCTCACCCCGCTCTCTTTATTTCCCTTTGATTGGAAATTACATCCAAAAGCCGCGCAATGTGGCATTTTCACTGACAAATGGCAGTAGTTAGGAGCTTCGCTTCTTGGCTTGTATAAGACAGAAAAAACGGCTGCAACCATTCTACATTACTACCAAGAATGCATTGCGATGTAAACAAAAATGGCGATTTACATCGTAATAAAGTTTTTTAAAAATATATAAAACTAGGAATTATTTTCAAAAAAATTATATTATAGTTATGTTACTAACATAAAAATAAAGCATATAGAGCTAACATGCCAATATAATCGGAGTTCCTTTTAAAAATATGATTATTAATTTTACTTTGAAATATATTCTCCTTTTCATCTCCATTTCCACTCCAAGGTCCATCCTGCACTGAGACCTTCTGATGGGAAGAGGTTGTCAGTGGAGGAGCCACCCCTGTGTTGTTGTGGATTTCGGCACAGAAGAAGACCTCAAATTTTTCAGGGGTCTTAGCTTTCCAATTCAAGATTCAAGAAGGTGCTGCCAGAATTTGCTCCATACTCTAACATGCCATCCATCTTCTTCCGCTTAATCCTTTTCAGGTCGCGGGGGGAGGCTGGAGCCTATCCCAGCGTCTTTGGGCGAGAGGCAGAGTACACCCTGGACAGATCACCAGTCCATCACAGGGCCAACACAGAGAGACAGACAACCATTCACTCTCACAGTCATACCTTATGACAATTTAGAATCCCCAGTTTGATGCCAATTAACCTAACTTGCATGTTTTTGGGATGTGGGAGGAGGGAGAACATGCAAACTCCACACAGATCACTGTTGGTCAGGGGCTGGGATCGAACCCAGGATCCCCCGGCCAAGGGTGAGTTGCTGTGCTGCCGCAGTGCTAACCACTCCACCACCACGCTGCCCCACTCTAACATGCTTTCAGTGTAATTTAGTTGTTGTAATTGCTAATTCTTTTGTTTACGTTCTCAGCAAGGATACAATGTTGGTAATTTTTTGACAATTTTCCTGAGCGTTTAATTCTAAATAAATCACTGTTTAACAGGAAATTTTTTGGCAATCCTGTGCTTTTCTTGTGGTGTTACATAGAATAGCATCACTGTAAGCTATGGAAAAAGCAGTGACTTTAAAATCTGTACTTCTTCACACAACTTTCAGTGCAAAAAAACTCACAACTTTTAGCACAACTTTTTGAAAAAGCTCCTGTCATGTTCAGGGTTGTTTTCAACCCCATCCATGACCCGTGGCTGTAGGCTTTGATCATTGTTTATTAATTCCAGCTGGCAGATTGAGCCTTGCTCTCTGCCAGCCCTACGGTCACGCCTCCTTCTCTTACCAGACGTTCATCGGCTGTATTCCATCACCACATGCACACACATGCACGCACACACACTCATACATGCACACATCCAATCATTCACGCACCTGCTTGCCACACAGCTGTGTCCACTTGCCTTTGTTAGTGTATTGTGTACTTATAGGGAGGCAGTGTGACCGGTCAGTGTGGCAGCTAAGTCTACTCTGGACTTCCTGGCTTGTGGACCGTTAGCTTTTTCCCTTGGACTGAATCGTGTTGTTAACCCAGAGCCTTTCCGCTCCAACATGTATGTATGTACTTTTATTATTGCCTTTCTCTCCGCTCCTGTTCTGTCCGGAGCACGCTTGGCTTTTTTTCCCCGCCAACAAAGCTAGTAGCTGGTTGTCTCATCATCTTTTTGTGACTGTTATATGGACATTGTGTATACTTTCCCTTTTGTTAATAAACACATTACATTACTGCACGTTGGGCTCATATCTATTCATGTGTCCGCTGCGTACATGACAGCTCCCACAAATCCAGGCTTTTTGGGCCACAACAATCACAAAAACAGCCGACGAAATCCTGCAGGGACTGACATACAGTGAGATTATGTCTGCATGCTTCATGCATTGAATTTGTTTACTTACTCTGGGTGGTTAACTTGACACTACACACCCTTTGCACTAAAGAAAGCACTTGTAAGTACTTTGTGAAATCATAAGTTAAATAATAAAAAGTGCATTATTGTAACAGATTTTGGGTCAGTTCTTTATGTGATAATTTATGTGTTAACAAAGTTGGGAGTATTCCTGCTACAATTTGCAGCATTAGGTCTCTAAGATTTTTTTTCCTGGCACATAAAATAAGCTATTAAAATGGTAATATTCCTGATTGGATCGAATTGGAATTGAATCGAATCAGAATCAAAACGATTCTGGAAATTAATGATGATTCCCAGCCCTTATACAGTATGTATATGTGTGTGTATATATACTGTATATATATATTTGCAGTGGCGGTTGAATGATTTTGTCTCTCTCTCTCATTACTTTCAGATGCCTAGAAATTGCTCAGTAGGCGGCTGCAAATCTCGAGACAACCATGAGGCTCGTAGTGCTGGTATCACTTTTCACAAGTGAGTATTTGTATGTTTAGCGGAGTGTCAGGGTCATTTGTGCCTGAAAACCATTGTCATTGCTGCAACTCTCTTGCCGAACCCAACCTGTACTTCAGAAGCACAAGTGGTAATAGAAATGGGCTGATAGGGAAAAGCAGGTAGATCATATCTTTTCTAGAAATAAAAAAAAATGATTAAAAAAACATCACCTCATAGGAACTAAAGTAGAGAAGATGCAACTTTGTGCTTAACTGAGGCTGTAGTAGTGCATCTCAGTAAATTGGAATATCAAGAGCTTAAATTTCAAAAACTATAACCACAATCATAAAATTTAATTCAAAAAGGCTTTGAATATTTTAATGTGTGTATACAGAATGTATGAAAATTTATAACAGATGCATCAATATATCGCCGTACTATCTGTATCAACCGATAATCACATGGTCGACTCACGTCAGCATATCGGCAAAAACATTAATGTTTACCATTGGCAGTAGGCAGTGGTTTGGTTTCACAGCTCTGCACATTGATTTTTCCCTGAGGCCTACAGCTGCAAGTTAAAAAAAATCTAATAGTGGCAGCCCAGTCACAGGCAAAATGCTCTGGGAGGAGTGCGAAAGTGAAAGTAAACCTCTGTAAGCGCAGTGGTTGCCTGTGTTGGGAGCTTTTCCACAGCTCTTGGACTAATTTTGGAGCAGTGCCTCACCTCTTTATGTCTTGGCACTCACTGCACCCTGTTGGACCCTGGTTGTTTCCTGTCTTTGGTCCCGTTGAGGTGCTGCAGCCCCACAGTCCCTGCTGTCCTTATGAATCTCTAGCCTGTGGCCAGTGTCAGGCTGTCCGACAGCTAAGGCGGCTGACCTTCCTGTTCCTGCCAGGATTGGCCTCGTGCACTGCCTATAAAAAGTATTCAACCCCCCGGATATTTCAACCTTTTATTGCTTTCATAAATAAAATCATGGTCAATATAATTTGGCTTTTTTCACAAAAAATTTGCACAATAAGCTTCTTTCATGTCAAAGTGAAAACAGATTCTTGCTACTGTCAATTAATTAAAAATATATAAGTTAAAGTAAATGATTGCATAAGTATTCACCCCCTTTAAAGTGACTGACCTAATTCAACAGAGGTCCAGCTAGTTGGTGCCTGCAGTCTCACAATTAGTCAAATGCAGATCACCTGAGTGCAGTTAACGTGTGTCAAGTGATTGTAGTTTAAAAACCAACAGGAGGAAGGTGGAGGGCTTCCTCAATGACAACAACCCCTGACAGATGTGGAGAGGCATCCAGGCCCTCACCAACTACAGGAGCCAGTGCCCCCAACATCGGACAGCAGCCCCACTCTGGCAGAGGAGCTAAACAGCTTCTTTGCCTGGTTTGAGTACACTTGGAACTGTTCATAATTCCCTCCACCTTGACTAAGGCCCCAGTTCCAACTGAAGAAAAACAGCCCCAAAGCATGATGCTGCCACCACCATGCTTCACTGTAGTTACGGTGTTCTTTTGGTGATGAGCAGTGTTGTGTTTGCGCCAAATATACCTTTTGGAATTATGGCCAAAAAGTTCATCCTTGGTTTCATTGGACCATAACACATTTTCCCACATGCGTTTGGGAGATTTCAAATGTGTTTTTGCAAAATGTAGCTAGGCTTGGATGTTTTTCTTCCTAAGATAAGGCTTCCGTCTTGCCGCCCTAGATGGTGTCACAGGTACTAAACAGCCAGTACTTGCCAGAAATTCCTGCAGCTCCTTCAATGTTGCTGTCGCCCTCTTTGCAGCCTTCCTGACCAGTTTTCTTCTCGTCTTTTCATCAGTTTTGGAGGGACGTCCTGTTCTTGTTAATGTCACTGTTGTGGCATATTTTTTCTCCACTTGATGATGACTGTCTTCACTGTGTTCCATGGTATATTTCAGGGGTCACCAACTAAAACTGCAAAAGGTCCAATAAGTCGGTCCTCCTCCCTAGCCGCGGTCCGAACTAGGTGTGGGAATCTTTAGACACATCATGATTCGATTATGATTCAGAACTCTAAAACCTAATTCTAAAACCATTCTCAATGCATCTTGACATATTTTTTTCTATTCAAGATTTTTCCCTCCCACTGTGTGACAGCTTGGTCCTTTTAAAGCAAACTATTTGCAGTGACCCATGGATTTACTTCCAGCATATTTTATTAAAACAAGTGGAAGAGGAATCTGACACATGGACAAATTTATCTCAAAATGCACTTTTAAAAGCTGCCATCATTTCACTGACATTTTTTCAGAAGACCACAGCTGTCTACAGACAGGCCAATATCATTTAACTTGCTTTCACACATTATTTTATTAAGCTCATGTTTTAGCTGCTTTTAGCTCTATATTAATTTTTAAACAAAAAATTAAAATGAATTCTTTGTTAAATTTCAAACAAAACATAATTTAAAATTTTGTAATACAGGAGAACATGAAATGTGTTTGTTGACTCCAGATGAATAGGTCCAGAATTCTAAAATCTACTACTAAAATCCTAAAAATGTTTTTCAGGAGAACTCAAACTAAACTGTATTGCATTTGAAAAAAGATTAATATCTACAAAACTAAATTTCACAAAAATTCCACCTCCATACAATATTTTCAGTGCAGAAAAAACTGTTTCAAACTGCAAGACAAAAAAAAGGAAACAAAATATACAGTGGTGTGGAAAAAGTGTTTGCCCCTTCCTGAGTTCTCATTTTTTTGTATGTTTCTCACACTTAAACGTTTCAGATCATCAAACAAATTTTAATAATAGACAAAGATAACACAAGTAAACACAAAATGCAGTTTTTAAATGATGGTGTTGATTATTAAGGGGAAAAAATCCAAACCTATATGGCCCTGTGTGAAAAAGTGATTGCCTCCTAAACGTAATAACTGGCTGGGCCACCCTTAGCAGCAACTGCAATCAAGCATTTGCGATAATTGGCAATGAGTCTTTTACAGCACTGTGGAGGAATTTTGGCCCATTCATCTTTGCAGAATTGTTGTAATTCAGTCACATTGGAGGGTTTCCAGCATGAACCTCCTTTTTAAGGTCATGCCACAGCATCTCTAATCGGATTCAGGTCAGGACTTTGACTAGGCCACTCCAAAGTCTTCATTTTATTTTTCTTAAGCCATTCAGAGGTGGACTTGCTGGTGTGTTTTGGATCATTGTCCTGCTGCAGAACCCAAACAGATGGCCAGACATTCTCCTTCAGGACTTTTTGGTAGACAGCAGAATTCATGGTTCCATTTACCACAGCAAGTCTTCCAGGTCCTGAAGCAGCAAAATAACCCCAGACCATCACACTACCACCACCATATTTTATTGTTGGTATGATGTTCCTTTTCTGAAGTGCTGTGTTACTTTTACACCAGATGTAAAGGGACACACACCTTCCAAAAAGTTCAACTTTTGTCTTGTCAGTCCACAGAGTATTTAACCCAATCTCTTGCTTATGGTGGAGTCATGAATACTGATCTTATAGTATAGTGAATACTGACTGTCTCCTCAGTCCACAGAGTATTTTCCTAAAAGTCTTGGGGATCATCAAGATGGTAAAACTGATGATGGCAAAACTGAGACGAGCCTTTATGTTCTTTTGCTCAGCAGTGGTTTTTGTCTTGAAACTCTGGCATGCAAGCCATTTTTCCCCACTCTCTTTCTTTTGGTGGAGTCATGAACACTGACCTTAACTGAGGCAAGTGAGGCCTGCAGTTCTTTGCATGTTGTTGTGGGGTCTTTTGTGACCTCTTGGATGAGTCGTCGCTGCGCTCTTGGGGTAATTTTGGTCGGCCGGTCACTCCTGGGAAGGTTCACTACTGTTCCATATTTTCCCCATTTGTGGATAATGGCTCTCACTATGGTTTGCTGGAGTCCCAAAGCTTTAGAAATGGCTTCATAACCTTTTCCAGACTGATAGATCTCAATTACTTTGTTTCTCATTTGTTCCCGAATTTCCTTTTGCTAGAGAAATTGAACTCAGCTTTCCAAAAATGTGCTAAACCATAGTAAATTTATGTTTTAACAGGGGTGGGCAATCACTTTTTCACACAGAGCCATGTAGGTTTGGATTTTTTTCCCCTTAATAATAAACACCTTCATTTAAAAACTGCATTTTGTGTTTACTTGTGTATCTTTGTCTAAAATTTAAATTAGTTTGATGATCTGAAACAATATTTTATTTAATAATGTTGACTAAATCCCTCTATGGATCATCACCTTATCATGGTGGAGGGGTTTGACTGCCCTGATGATCCCAGGAGCTAGACTGTCAGAGGCAGCTTGTCCCTGGTAGGGTCTCACAAGACAAACTGGTCCTGGGTGAAGTGCAAGAGTGGTCCATTGAATCCCTATGAAAAAAGTTACAGCAAGGACCCAGTGTACCCAAAGGGGCCACATGGGTCCACCCTTCAGTGGGCTCACCTCCTGCATGAGGAATCATGGTGCTATGTGAACAGGGCGGTAGTCTGGGCTACGCTGGTTGGACTGCTGCCCCAGTGACCTGGACAACCAGATAAGGTTGTAGTTGATGGAAGGATGGATGGATGTTACCTAAATGTACTAATCCAGTGGGAAATATTCAAAAAACATACTAAACTGCTCATGCTGATTTGATTCCGATGGGCTGATAATATAAAATCGTAAACTTTAAACATCTTACCCTGTAAAAGTAGCTCAGAAGTCACCCATTTCACTGTAACTCCATAGCACTTGTTGCTAACTTCAAGGAACTATTTTGCGCTCCATGATCTGCCACTGATGTAAAAAAAAAAAAAAAGAGCACTTTGAGGCGAGTGCAATATCCTCCATTTTCTCTGAATATCCCAATGCTTACTGATCGAGAGCAGTTTTCAACTTTTCAGTATAATTACTGTGGCAGAACCCAATTATGATAAGCCAATCATCCACAAATATACAACAAAGTATACATCCCATAGGTCAGGATCCCAAGGTGAACCTGTGTCCCAAGTTTGGTGGCCCTAGTTTTACTCTTACAGTAATAAGGCATAAGGAATGTTAACCTTGACCTTTGACCTTTTGACCCTAAACCCATAGTCAGAGGTCAGGATCCCAAAGTGAACCTGTATACCAGGTTTGGTGGCCCTAGCTTTACTTGTTTTATAGTAATAGTAAATGTAGCATTTTCCATAGTGCAACTGCAATATTAACTTTGAACCTTTGACCCCAAACCCATAGTTAGGTCAGGGTGTAAGTCATCCAAGATGTGTATTAGATACAACTACTGTATCGATTTGGAATGCATACATCATTTTTGTTTCAGTAGTTACTGTGTTTACAAGATTTAAGGAAAAATCTGACCTGATGTTTGACCTCAGGGTCATCCGATTAGAGTGAAATTGCAATATGCACATCATCACAATATCTCAAACCATGGCACCAAGTTTCAAAAAAATCGGAACAAAACTGTAGGAGGACTTGATTTCATAAGACAGTTTCTGTCTATGAAGTGAGGTGAAACAGGAGGTCATAGGTCAGGGGCTGCAATTCCTGCAAAAATCATCCAATCAGAACCAAATTGCAATATGTGCATCATCAGAGTATATCAAACCATGGTACCAAGTTTCAAAACAATCGGACCAAAACTGTAGGAGAAGTTGATTCACAATATTGGGACAGACAGATGGACTGACCCATAACATAATCCCCCGCTGGTCAAAGCCCAAAGGGCTCTTCAACCCCTTTGGGCTTTTGACCGGCGGGAGATTAAAAAAAAAAAAGGTGGTCCATTGGAGTGAACTGAGTTGATGCCACTTTGTCTATCTCTAGCACTTTATCCACAGCCACAGGCAATTGGAAAAAAGGGAACAATTTAAAGTCACTACTCTCACCTTCACACTTCTGTCTTTCTTTTTCTCTCTCTGCCTCCAAACAAACAGTCACCCTTTCCTCCACTTCAGTCTTCAACCAACAGTTACCCAATTTCCACCGGTACCCTGTCGCTTAACAGCACTGGTGGCAGTTGTCGTTAACCCGGGCCTTAACCGATCCGGTACGAAAGTCTCCTTCGTCATGAGCCACATGTTTGATTTGGCAAAGGTTTTACGTCAGATGCCCTTCCTGACAAAACCCTCCCTATTTACCCTTTCTTGGGGCCACCAGCACTAGGAGTACACTGGCTTGTGGCTGGGTTCCTCATTAATCTACACTCAGTACCCTATAATGACAAAGTGAAAACAGGGTTTTAGGATTTTTTTGTAAATTTATTGAAAAGAAAAAAGTAATACTTGTAAGTATTTGGACACTGTGCAAAAAAAAAAAATCTGTTTCCATTTTAATATCATGGAGGCCACTGTGCTCTTGGTAACCTTCAGTGCAGCAGATTTTTTTTTAGCTTTCCCAGATCTGTGTGTATCTGGACTCTGCAGACAGTTCCTTTGACCTCATGGCTTGGTTTTTGCTCTGATATGCACTGTCAGTAGTGAGGCCTTCTATAGAGAGGTGTGTGTCTTTCCAAATATTGTCTAATCAATTTAGTTTATCACAGATGGATGCCAGTGAAAGTGTGCAAAACCCTCAGCAATGATCAAGAGAAATATGAGACATCTGAGCTAAATTTCAAGTGTTTTTGCAAAATGTCTAATACTTATGCACATGTGATATTTCTTTTTTTCTTTTTAATTAATTTGTGAAACACTTAAACTACATTTTCACTTTGTGATCATGGGGTACTGAGTGTAGATTATTGTGGGGAAAAAAATGAATTTAAACAACTATCGCAACAGGCTGCATTGCAACATAACAAAATAGGAAAAATACAGAGGGGGTGAATACTTTTGCCAGCCGCTGTATATGTCCTAGGTCATTCAGGCTTATTTTGTTACATTTTGGCCATGATGACCCTGTAATTTATGCTGTTAAGTTAGTTTAGCAGTGACCCCAGTTTTTATGGGTTTACCTATATATTTTACTCACCCTGTGTTCCCAGCTGCTTCATTAATTCACAGTTGATTATACACTACTCACAAAAAGTTAGGGATATTTGGCTTTTGGGTAAAATTTATGGAAAATGTAAAATGTTCACACTATAGTGATATTATATCATGAAAGTAGGGCATTTGAGTAGAAGCATGCAATGGTGATTTCCTCATCTCAAACAGTTTATTGAAACAAAAGCCAACAACAGTGGTGGGTATACCACAACAAAAAATGTCAATGTCTCAGTAACTTGTCATGTGCCCTTGAGCATCAATTACGGCTCAACAACGACATCTCATGCTGTTCACAAGTCGACTTATTGTCTGCTGAGCCATGGCATTCCACTCTTCTTGAAGGGCGGCCCTCAAGTCATTGAGGTTGTGGAGTGCGGGGTTACGAGCCTCTACACAGTGACCCAGCTGATCCCATAGGTTTTCTATGGTATTCAGGTCTGGAGAAAGTGCAGGCCACTCCATTTGAAGTACTCCAGCCTCCAGCAGCCATTCCCTAATGATGCAACCTCGATGAGCTGGAGCATTGTCAACCATGAAGATGAGATTAGGCCTGTGTTGTTCATGCAAGGGCACAATGAGTGGATTAATGATGTTATTCAGGTAGTACCAGCTTGTCACTGTATGCTTGTCGAAGTGTCCTTGAGCAAGACACTGAACCCCCAGTTGCTCCTGGTGGCCTGGTTAGCACCTGTGTGTATGGCAGCTCTGCTGCCATCAGTGTGTGAATGTGTGTGTGAATGGGTGGACTGCAGGATCTGTAAAGCGCTTTGGTCATCCTAGATGAGAAGAAAAGCGCATATGAGTGAATGCCATTTACCATTTACCATTCACAAGCTGTAGGGCAGTTCTGTATTGACTAGACACACCTGCCCAGACTGTAACACCGCCACCACCAAAGGCTCGTCTGGTGTCAACAGTGGCTGATGCACGGCACTCCTCTTAACGTCTCCAACATTGTTGGCGGCCATCATTTCTGCTTAACATGAATCAACTTTCATCAGAGAGCAGCACTGAGGCCAGCTGGTTCTCTAGCATTCATCATCCATTTCCACACGGCACTGTTCATAATGAAGCGGTCATCAGCGTGGGATGTAGCCAAAGGACGTCCACTTCTATAGCTTTCTGTGACTCTTCCAGTCTCTTGTATCTCTGTTGCAACCTGCTTATGACACTCTGTGACACTTTAAGCTCAGTGGCCACTTCCCTCTGAGAACATCCTGTTTGAAGCCTCACAATGGCGAGGTACTCTTGATCAATTGTGAGGTGTTGTCTTGGTCTCATGATGTCAAAATGTGACCAGCATGATGAAGAGGACTGTTTCAATACCAATTGTAATTGAACCAGAAAATTTATTGGTTGATTCATTGATCAAACACCTGTTGTGAATTTTGCCATTAAGCACCTTGTTAGAGAGAACAGCAAGTTACGCAAAAAGTACTGAAACACTGGATATGTGCATTCAAAAGGTTAGAGAAGGTCAAATTAAGTTCACCTGGAAGGGTTATAGTGCATCCTGAAATTTCACCCGAAAGCCAAATATTCCTAAGTTTTTGTGATGTTTCCAAGCATCATTCTGGCTTATTTTTTTGTATTTTGCTTTGTCTGTCTGTGACTTGGCAGCTCGGTGGGCAGTGGTTAGCACTGTGGCAGCAAAGCAAGAAGGTTAATGGTTCGATACCTTATGATGTGATGTCTTATCAAACTGCACACCCCCGTCCCCAATAATGCTTTATTTGTGCTTTTATTCTCTCACATCCAACCACTTTTACATTATTTAGCTCAGGCTGTCTCTGTTATCCAAAGTTAGCCAGCTAACA
This sequence comes from Pholidichthys leucotaenia, assembly GCA_020510985.1. Lineage (NCBI taxonomy): Eukaryota > Metazoa > Chordata > Actinopteri > Cichliformes > Pholidichthyidae > Pholidichthys > Pholidichthys leucotaenia. Next base: position 151,971,065 of record CM035850.1, on the reverse strand, counting down.
TTAGTACTGTGACGTTGTGAGGGTTCACACAAGAAGGAGAGATGACTGTGACGAAACAGGCTTTATTTATACACACCCACTCAACACAGAACAGAGGGGAGGTCATTCACACAGACCCCCGTCTCACTTACGGTGACACAAACACATGATCAGCCACAACACTAACTGGTCTTATAACACTGCTGTGTCATTATAATGACACAGCAATAACACTTAGAACACACGAATAATAACAACCTTTGAATCCTCCACGGCACAAGCATGTCGGGAGAATCCCCGCCGCTTAACACAGCCCCGACTTTACAGTGTCAACCAAGGATCTCAGAAGTTCCAATAGAGAGAGGATGGGAGTGAACTGCGACTCATTAACATTTAAAGAAACAGACACTGAAACTGGTCGCTGTGAAGAAGGGTGCTTATTCGTTTAGAAAATGGTAATTTTGGTGTTTCATGATAAATGTGATGGTATTATTGTAACAAAATATTTTGCTCTGGTGTGGCTAGGTTACCAAAATTAGCGAGCCGGAGGAAGCTTTGGATCAGCAACTCCCTCCGTGGTGACTGCTGGGACCCTCAGAGCGACTTTGTCTACTTTTGTTCCAAACACTTCACACCAGAGAGCTTTGAGAAGACTGGATGCAGGTCTGTGGACTTTTTTTTTCTTACATTTATGACTTTACATTTAAATTTGCAGAAAAAAAACAACTTTTCCTGTCAGTTTATTGTTATCCCCCCTTTACATATTTTTTTCCTAATGAAATGATTTTCATGGAATTTATGAGTTTTTTTCCCCACAAATTTACTATGTTTCTCATAAATTTGCTACTTTTTTAAAATCAAAGTCACCGATGTCTATTGGTTCTGCGTAAAAGAGCTGCTGGTTGTAGTAAAGCTCAGCAATTAACATATATTGCAATATATCTTCATTTAACCCACAGTAACTGTCCAAAACAATCTTTCAACTAAGTTTCATGGAGCTACTTTCAGCAGCTAAATGTGAGCCCGTAATTTTGACCAAGCCCAGTCGTAAAGACAAAACCCACTAAATCCTACCTTTCTACAATCTCCGTGATGGGCTCGGAGCTCAGTACGGCTACACCCTCGGTTGTGTTTGTGCTCATCTTAGTCTGTTTCTCCATATACTGGGCCTGGCAGCAGCATTACCAGGCAAAGAGCGCCACCGACTACTGAGGGGTTGTCCCACTCGTTTTTGGCATACTACACTGTGTCAGTGTGAGGAGTTTCCATCCTGGAACTCACAGCTACCAAAATGAAGTGGTGGTGTTGTCGGTGCTGCTGCTGGTGCCGGTGGGCTTGCACTGGCAACACCCCACCTGTACAGCCTGAAAAACTGTATGTGTACGTTATCATTATGGTCAGTCCAATTGCTTTGGGATCAAGTAAGGGTCCTGCTTCTCAATTAAAGTTGATTTGTCATCGTAATGGTGTCTAAAGTTAGTTAACTTTAAAGGTGTGTTCAGACCAAACGCGAAGTAGGACTGCACGATTATGGCCAAAATGATGATCACGATTATTTTGATCAGTATTGAAATCTCGATTATTCATTAACTTTAGGAAAAACACAGATTACATAAAATTCATTTTTTTAATTCATCCTACTTACCAATTGCTACATGAAGCCTGTGGCCAAAGCACTGGAGCCTTGTCCATTTATTTAGAGAAGCTGCCTTGACAACATAAGATCCACTGTCTGTTGTTATGCAGACTAGTCCCTCCTCCTGCAGGCTCCAAGATGATTGCGCTTCCCTCAGTCTGTGAGCTATAGCTTCTCCTGTGTGGTCTTGTGGGAAAAACAACATCTGCAAGCATTGACTCTTCATTTTAAAATTTCCATCAATGTAGTGAACTATCAGAGACAGGTACGACTCTGTTGTTCTGCTTGACCATAGGTCAGTCGTAGTTGCAAAGTACTTGATAGTTATGATATCCATCTGTATTTTTCATACAGCACAGGTAATGCAACTTTGGAGAATCACATGGGGATCATGTATTTCTTGTCCAGTGTTTTGACCATGTTTCTGAAGCCTTTGCTGCTCATACAGTATTTAGTGGACACATGTCTTTGGCCAAATAAAGCACTGTTGCATCAGTTACTTTAGTGTGTCTTTGGGAGGCGGATGGATACGGTGAAGCTCTGTGCAGGGATGACACTATGGTTGCCTCTGTTGGCGCTGGACACAGACTGTGATTTAGTGAAGTGACATTCACTTTAGCCTCCAGGCATTTATCGTACTTGTGTTTGTGGTGTTTTTTCAGGTGGTTGAATAAGTTAGTTGTGTTGCCCTGCAGCACAAACACAGTTCTAACTAACTAACTAACCTGCACTTATATAGCGCTTTTCTAGTCACAAAGACCACTCAAAGCGCTTTCATTAATACTAACCCTCTATTCTAAGGGACTATAGGAAACAAATATCTAGGGACAATTTAGAACAGCCAATTAACCTAACATGCATGTTTTTGGCATGTGGGAGGAAACCGGAGAAATCCCGGAGTAAACCCACGCAACACGGGGAGAACATGCAAACTCCACACAGATCACTGTTGGTCGGGGGCTGGGATCAAACCCACGATCCCACGATCCCCACAATCCCCCGGCCAAGGGTAAACTGTGCTGCCGCAGTGCTAACCACTGCGCCACCGTGCAGCCCGATGGCATTCTTTGCATTTAATTTCTTTTTAGTCAGCATCACTTACTCAATTACTACTGAATCACCGCGGTGATATATTCTCATGTAATGTTGCTTAATTATGAGCCTTGTCAGTGAACTAAAATAAAACCAACATGAAAAGTTCAGTTAACCACAATACTGATTTAAGGTCAAATCGCTCAGCCCTAGGTTGTAGACTTCTGTTTTGAAAAGATTCCAAATACTGAGATGTAGTCAGTCTTAGTGTTGACATAGCTGTCTGTAATGTTGCTGAACTTTTTTCCTTACAGTGGAACAAGGAGACTGAAAGAAGATGCAGTTCCTTCAGCATTTGATTTTTCTGCGAAACACAAAAAAACAAGAACGCAGCATAAAGACATTCCTGTCAGGTAAACCAAACTCATAGTCTAAGGATTCCGTGACACAGTTTTGTTTTTTTTTATGAACTGGGGCCTCATTTATAAACTAGGCTCTAGTTTGTGTGGAGACTGGCTGAAATCTATTACAAATTGAGGCTTTGAGGTTACTTTTCCCTAGTATCTCTGTGCACACAGAGGTGGAAAAAGGTGCCAGCAGTCAGCCTATAGCGTCGTATCTGATGTTCATAGAGAACATAGAGGGACCATGCACACGATAACGTTTTTACCCCAAACCGTGGAAGTTCGGTTTAGTTTAGCTGTCGTGCATACTACACTTTGGAGGTGTGAAAGTGTAGAGAGTTGAATCCAGTCTCCAGAGTGAAGAGGTTTTCACACTGCTGATTTTGCGCGTCCGTATGTACAGAAAAAAAGAACTATGACATGATAGAGCCCCAATTTACATCAGATTTCAGCCAATCCACACACCAAGGAGCATTTATTTCTCACAGAGAAATACAAATACGGAGTTTGTATTAATTCATTTCTCACAGAAATACAAGCTCCATGATTAAACTTTAAACCTGATGTGTTTGTAGTTAAGATCAGGTTAAACATGGGCTCTTAACTGCATCTGTAAAACTACTTTTTTTTACACAATAGATGCAGCCTTATGTAGAAAAATAATCATCAAAATTATAACCAAGGAGGATGCGTGCCTTTGCTGAATGATGAACAACTTACCGTGGAGCTGCCAGTGGTTCAAATCCAGTTTTGCACTGCAAAAACGATGTGATGTGGCTGCAGCCCAACAGCTCATCATTTCACTATTTTTTCTTACTTGTAATGCTTTTGTAAAAGTTGTAACTGAATTCTCCTTATCAAATATTCAAGCCAGCTGTCAGTAAATCAGATTATTTTGTTGCCTGGAATATGGGTTATTTATTTATTTAGTCTATTTATTTAATTCAGTTCAACCTTATTTGCATAGCACCTAATCACAAGTCATCTCAGTGTGTTATTTATTTATTTATGACTCCCTCATTCTTTCAGTTTAAAAAATTAATACAAATATTTATTGCAGATGGAATCTGGCATTTATAGTAATAATCCAAACACCCTAGTAAAACTTCTACTTGTCATCCACTAGTTCCAACAGCAGTTTTCACACCTTCGGTGGATCAGTGTGCACATGTGGTTGCTTTTGTGATGTGTGCAGGCACATGTTTCTTCCTGGGTCTAAACAAAAATGTTGTCGTGTGCACCAGGCCTTAGAACACATTGTAACATTGTTATGAGCCAGAATGTAAATAAGCTGTGGGCTAGCATGCCCCAACTGCTTCACTTTCAGCTGAAAATACTGCCTGAAGTTGCCAATAAAATACACTAGTGTGGAAGTAAACAGGTTAAGATAAGATAAGATAAGATACGCCTTTATTAGTCCCACAATGGGGAAATTCCAGGATTACAGCAGCAAAGGGATAGCAGCACTCAGAGCACTAGTTAATAAGATAACAAGAACTGGTTAGCCAAAGCAGTAAATGAATATACGTATGTACACAGTGCAGGAGCATTGCAGCTAGATGGTATAAACAGCATTAGGGTCTGTTAAATTACCCTGCAGAATATGAATTTGTACCTAGACAGTATATTTTGCATTTGAATCAACAGTGTTGTTGCCACCCTCAATAATGACTGTTATTGTCCTAGTTGTGTATTGGAGGGGACGATCCAATACCAGTTATGTTTAGTACATTTAACACGGCCTCTACAAGCAGCCCTGGTAAGATTATAAAGTCTGACGGCCATAGGTAGGAAGGACCTGCAGAACTTCTCCCTCGTGCACCTAGGATGACACAGCCTACCACTAAATGAGCTCCTCAGTGCGTTCAGCGTGTCCTGCATGGGGTGGGACTCAGACTCCAGCAGAGATGACAGCTTAGCCACCATCCTCTTCTCTCCTATCTTCTCCACTGGGTCGACGCGTCGCCTCAGAACAGAGCTAGCTTTTTTGATCAACCTGTTCAGTTTCTTCCTGTTGGCTGCCATGATGACACTGCCCCAGCAGACCACTCCAAATGTGATGGCTGATGCCACCACCAAATTGTAGAAGATCTTCAGGAGTGCCCTTAGCACTCCAAAAGACCTGACTCCAAAGACAGTCTGCACTGCCCCTTCTTGTAGATCGCGTTGGTGTTGTGTGACCAGTCCAGTTTATTGTTCAGGTGAACACTCAGGTACTTGTAAGATGTCACTATCTCAATGTCTGTTCCCTGGATGTTTACTGGTGCTTTGGGGGGTTGTCTTCGCCTGTGGCAGTCCACCACCAGTTCCTTGGTTTTCTTCGCATTGATCTGGAGGCATTTCCGTTGTCACCAGTCCACGAAGTCCTGGATAACTCTGTACTCTGCATCATCCCCATCAGAGATGAGGCCAGTGATCGCAGAGTCGTCAGTGAACTTCTGTAGATGGCAGTGTGGTGTACTGTGTGAAAAGTCAGCGTTGTAGAGGGTGAACAAGAAGGGAGCCAGAACTGTTCCCTGAGGGGCCCCATACTGCAGATGATGGTGTCAGACACACAGTCCTGGGTTCTTACAAACTGTGTTCGGCTTGTGAGGTAGTCCAGGATCCACGATGACAGGTGCTGGTCCACCCCTGCGCACAGGATCACTGGTTGGATGGTGTTGAAAGCACTGGAGAAATCAAAGAACATGGTCCTTACAGTGCTCCCAGGCTTCTCCAGGGGGGACGGGGAACGATGTAGGAGGAAGATCATTGCATCCTCCATATCAGCTCCTTAATGTAGCTGATATGTTAATGAAGTCATTTTTGTTACGTCTGAGTGAGGAATGGTTGGTTTGTTGGAAGAGTTCCAGAAGCTTCTCTTCAGGCAAATGCAGTAACAGCCCCCTGTGTGTGTGTGTGTGTGTGTGTGTGTGTGTGTGTGTGTGTGTGTGTGTGTGTGTGTGTGTGTGTGTGTGTGTGTGAGAGAGAGAGAGAGAGAGAGAGAGAGAGAGAGAGAGAGAGAGAGAGAGAGAGTGAGAGAGAGAGAGAGAGAGTTTGAGTTTTAAAAAATGCCTTTATTGCACAATTCAAAAAATGTAAGAGCACCAATATCATTCCACCAAGTGTCTCACATTGGAAAAGTGCAAACATAAGTCATCCCCCCCACACACAACACAAAGTATTCCCTGCAGTCCACCTATTCCACATTGCCAGTGGCAGTAGTCCGAGTCTTCCTTGTAGTCACAGGCCTCCAGTTCTTAAGCAAGGCCAAGTCCCCTTCCTCCGGCAGCAGAGATAGCGCTGCGCGCCCGCAGCCAGTTCCATTGTACGTCCCAGAGACATTTTCCTCATCTCAGATGGATTGTAGTCCTTAGACCATGCGGGATTTTTAAGCAAGTCATCGTTGCAGCAGGCTCGTCCAGATTGTAGAAAGAAAACGTTGGGGCATCCATGCCCTGCAGGTGAGTAAACCGTGACCTTGTAGTCCGTGCAAAGAAAAGCCACAGGCCTCCCGTTTTCAAGCCAGGCCAAGTCCCCGTCCTCGGGCAGCAAAGATGGTGCTGCGCGCCGGCAGGAGACCGGTAAAGATCCAGTTCTGTGACAGTCAATTACAGTCAATTAGAAACGTCATAAAAGTCTGATTTTAACAATATCCCAAAAATGCGTAAAACAGGCAGAGGAACGACCGCCATTTATTCCTTCTGTCGGGCGCGCTTGACCCCTGTTCCCCCTGCTGCTTTACGCAGGCCCGTCAGGTGTTTTTTGAGGCGAAAACGTTTCCTTTCATCCAGGAGGTCAAGACCAACCTGCCTTCTTAGCACATTAACAGACTTGATGAATTTATCAGTCACTGAAGTAGTCAGTGACTTTAATGGCCTTGTTATAGGTTTCATCCAGAAAAGCATTTATTTCTTCCAGTGAATACAAACTCGTGTTTGTACTGCATTTTGCCTCAATAGACTCAGTATTAGACACAGTGTCGGGATCAGATTCCATTTCCTCGTCAGCACAACTCAGCTGAGTGTTTGGTTCATCTGGCCCAGTGGATTCATCATGGGTCACATTTTCCTGGACGCCACCCACAGCAGCTGACTGTCGCTGCTCCGTCTCCTGCTCTGAAACGGTAGCAGCCTCCGGAAGCACAGCCGCTGATGTCACACAGCAAGATGATTCTGACGCACCGTCAGTGACATTTTGGGCGCCATCACCAGCGACGCTCCCGGCCGTAAGCTGGACTGCGGGCGCCACAGCTGGGCTGTCCACAGACACAGCGGCAGGCTCCGGAGCAGGACCGGTGGAAGGCCCCGCAACGTTGTCTGTAGTAGCGGCGGGAGCGGAGGCTGCGCCAGCAGCCTCAGCTGCAGCGGAAGGCCCTGCCACGCCGTCCGCAGCAGCGGCGTGAGCAGAGGGCGCGCCGCCGGCACCAGCCGTGGCTCCATCAGAGATCCCCGGCCGCTGCCTGTGCGGACAAGCGAACCGTTTATGGCCCACGTCTCCACATTCAAAACACTTCATCTGTCCTGAGCTCGCATACACCATATAGGAGCCGTCCCCGTGTTTGACCCAGAAGGACACTTCCAGAGTCGCAGTTGGCGAGTCCAAAAACATGAACACCTGTCGCCTGAGTGATTTCACATGTTTCAACTTGGTCTCCTTGCATCCAAAGTCAGAGTTCTAAACGGGCCCGCAAACTTCCCAAATCTGCGGAGCTCCGTCGCCAACTGCTCGTCAGTGATGAAAGGTGGAACACCTGAGACGGTGATACGCGTTGATGGGACAGATAAGGGGGACACCTGTACATACGTCTCCCCGATAACAACACCGCTTGCAATCAGGGTGTGGACATCCTCTTCAGCAGCCAGAAACACAACTACAGCTCTATTCATTCGGGACGCAAAGCAGATCGCATCATGGCCCACCTGCTCGGCCACAGCCAGGAGGACCTCCTCCACAGTTACAGTGCTGTCCGGGGGAACGATCCGCACCCCCTGGTGGATAGACGGAGGTGGCATTTCCAAGGTCGCCATCCTCCACCCAAAAGAGAGAGAGAGATTCTCCTCTTCTACCTAGCAGGGGGTTATTAACACAGTGGTCACACAAAAATTTTGAATTGAACTGGTGTGATGGTTGACCAGTGTGACTGTTTTTTCATAGTGTGCAGAGAAAAAAGTCACAGGCAGGTTATCCTCACCACTGCACAGTATTTTCACATCGCAAAAGCATCACTTTCTTGAGTTTTTCTGCTTTGTTGGGTTCTATGTTGGAGTAAAATAGTAACTTCTGTGTCTGTCCTGTGACAGGGCAGACTCTCAGACTATTATCATTTTTAAAAATTGGTGAGGCCCTCTAAATAAAACCACAATGGGTATGATAGAGGCAACAGAGGAAAATAGGTTACTGCTTCTTGTTTGTGTTACCAAACATATTTTTAACAAAAATGTGAAGGATTTGATTTAACAAAAAAGTTAGGTTGATCTTGAAGGCTCGAGTGTCTTTAGCAGCGAGTATATGCAAATGACGTTTTCTACAATGTAAGTTGCCAACCTTTGACCCAAGCTTTGTCCTCTGAAATGCTTATTTGTGAACTGTTTTTCTTCATTCAGAAAGGCTCCTTCTTCAGATGTCGACAACATCATTCAGGAAGAGACCACCCAGAGTCAAACCACAGAAGATCCCACAGCTCTGACATCAACGGCAGCCCAGGAAGACCATGAGAATGTGCTCCAGCTTTCTCAAGAGCCGTCAGAGTTGGGACACGTCAGTCCTCCACCATTAGAGTCTCGCCCCGTCTCCCCATCACGCTTCATGAGACGCCTGCCCCCTCCACCAGGCTTCTACCTGTCAAAGGAGCACAGCTATGCCCAGCACTGCCCCCTGCTGTGGAGGAGGCGCTACGACCAAGCTATAGACAGCTTGGAAAAGGCCCTGAGCCAGCTGCACGCAGCCAGGCGCAGGGAGAGCCGCCTGCGGAGCACTGTGCTGAGGCTCCGTGATAAACAAGTGAAGCACATGGCCCTGGCTTCCCTAAACGGTCGTAAAAACAGAGGAAACTGGACACCAGGTGGAGACAAACGAGGGCGTGACTTGGAGGACAGGCAGGTGGATCAGATGGTGTCTGAGGAGGAAAGAGGATATTGTCTTTACTGCGGGAGAGGGAAGGAGTCGGTCAGAGCTTCAAAGACGTGGACCGATGTAGAAACCACAGAGTGTGAGGGTTCTCTCCCACATGTTCAGAAAAGTGTTGAAAGCAGTTCCTGTGTTTCAGCTTACAGTCAGTCAGTCAGGGGGGAACAAACTCCTGGAAACAGTGACACGGATGACGATGCTTCACAAACAGTGTTCCAGGTCCCCGCCGGACTGTGTCTGAACAAAGCTCAGTATGGAGTCATGAGTGAAGGGGATCCCCAGCCTGTGGGTCAGGATCGGTTCCCAGACCTGCAACCTCAGCTGGTCTGGATACAGGACAGTGCTGAGGGACAGCTCCTTCTGCTTCCTGCTCCGAATGAACATGGGGTAGAAAGCTTTTTAAAGATGGATGGGGCAGCTGGTGAAGAAATGCCAGCTGTGTCCCACACACCCCTGATATGTGTCCCACAGTTCCAGTTTGAACCTGTAGCTGTGGGACACCCGTCGGAGAATGACAGCAAACACAATGAACAGCAGCTGGTTAATGACAGTGCATCAGTGGGAATCAGAGAAGACATCAGGGAGAAACTTAAAGAACACCTAGAGGGATTTCACCTTCAGCTCAGCACTGAGTTTACAAACTGATGGAATGTTCTAAGCCTTTCTGTAATGATATGAAACAAATAAGCTTAAGTTCGTTCAACATACAACTTTAAAGTTGTGTTCAGACCAAACGTGAAAGCACAAATTTCTCACACGGCGCGATTACATGTTAACTCAATGTAAACGTGCAAACAGATGTGAAATCACGTCTGAGCAAGTTGCAGAGGGGCGGGGTTGCCTTTTTAACTTCTGCAGCTGTGTTGTTCTACCAGCTGTGGAAATCCCCAAAACACCATTATGTTTAGGTTTGCAAATCCGGCGGGGCTCTCACCTGGAAAATTGTCAGAGCTTCCACCAAAACTTCACCTGGATGACGTTTGTTTACACTGCTAGCCTGCTGGCCCTCGTTAGCAGATTTATAGCAGGAGTCCGTTGGTGGATAACTCCTGACACCCGATTCAGCTTCAGAGCTCCAGTCCATCTGTCTGCAGGTGAGTGGCAGTCTTATTTCAAACTAGCTTACTCTCCAGTGTTGACACTTTTACTCTGGTGACCGGAATTTCAAGGCTGATTACTAGCTAACGCTACCAAATCCCTCAGACACGAATGTGCAAATTTGCATGTTTACATTAACTTTACATGTATTCACACCGCACATTGGTGTTTGGTCTGAACACACTTTAAGACTGCTTGGACACCAACTTTCTGAAGCTGAAACAACTAATTATTTCTTTTTCAGTGTGTTCAACAATAAATACATTTTAGTTCACCCAATAAAATTGAAATAGATTAATATTACAGGTGATAAAGGTAACATTGTTACCTCCTGGTCAGTTGGTTCTCCCACAAGTCTCTGTCTGTCTATAATGCACTTTAATACTGGCAGGTTATTGGTATCAACCAATAAAGCATTTAAAATTATTTATCTGCATCAGCACATATTAATACTTACAACTGATAAAATATAACAGCAGCGTTCAGAAGTGATGCTCTTTGGGGACATTATGCTTTTTCCACAGCACAAGGTCGATGATGTCATCATATCAGGCTAGCATATCAAAATAAACATGTCTGCCTCCACGACACCCCAAAAAAAAAGATGCCGGCACACACACATGCTGTAGCTCAGTGCTCTCTCTCAAATAATACTGCATGGGGCTGGTGTTTGTATTATTTGTGATTAAGCGCTGTTGGAGTATATCAAACATCTACAGCAGAGAGCAGTTACTGCACATAGGGATAATGTGCCAAGTTCCCATAATGATTACCTTCCAATACCTTCCAACACGAAATGCCATGGGAATATCCAGAGCACCTGCATCTATGTGCATATATCGGCACAAACTGTTTTCAAAATATCAGCATATCAGTTATCAGTATAAAAAATCTAATATCATACATCCCTTATATGCATGTGTGTGTATTAGTGCTGGGAATTGATTAAAAAAATTCTAATTAATCAGACCCATTTCTTTTTAAATCATGATTAATCACCTTTTAAAAAACTATTTAATTGTGATTAATCACAGGGAAACTGGGGAACTTTATCTCAAAGCATTTTTACAATAGTAAAATCTCACCTATGAATTGTTATGCCTTGTTCTTTAGTTTTCTTGTCACAACAAAAGTCTGGCATCTTCGTTGATCTGAATGACCAGTCTGAGGTTTCAAACCCCGTACCAATATGACTGTGGTATTGACACATGCTGAGAAGCTGGATGCAACATCGGGTCAGCTAACTGGCCTGCTTTAAAATGACAAAATGGACAACATTTAATCATTCATCCAAGTCAAACAGTACAAATATAGATCATAATTCTTAGCTGGAGATCAGCTGGTCGAAAACCACCAGTATTGTGCCACACTCTACTCCTCCAAAACATGGTTCTTTTGCATTTGCGTGGTTGTGAATTTTGCAAAAAGGAGGGAAATGGCTGTGGCGAACGCAGCCACTGGGGAAACACAAAAGCAGTGTACTCCTTGTGCCAGTCCCAAGCCTAGGTAAAGAGGGAGGGTTGTGTCAGGAAGGTATAAAATAATTGCCAAATGATGGAAAAATTCTATGTTTCACAGAGTTATATGCATTTTTATGAATATGATTTTTTAAGAAACTTGTCTTTTATTTCAATAAAAAAAAATTGTCAAACAGGGTCTAAACTGGGAACATAAGCACCAATCGCATAGATTCATACTTATGAAAGTTGTCATACAAATAGCACAGGTACACATCAGATTTAGCAGTTTTCTTTGCATAATCAACAGTGGGGCAATATAGTAAACAACACAAATCAATCTCAATTGTACCAGTTTTGCCTCAGTAGAACATGATATTCAGTATTACTTTTTCCCAGTGAGTTGCTTTGAGTTTGCAATCATTGCACAAGTCCACGTCCGGTCTGTCCAGCAGTGTGGACAGGCAAGCAACTGTCCCATTGTGATGGACGCCAACGCAAAGGAGGAGCAAAAGCAGCAGCGGGCTGGATTGCTCATAGTGTCTGTTCATTGTGGCCTTTTCAGAGAGTAAACAAGAGAGGTTGTTTACCTTTTACAATGGCGAGGTGGATGGGGCAGCTGTAACACACTGGGGCTGTGTGTTGTTGTTGGGGAGCAGTTTGCCAACACGACTTTGAAAGGTCTATGCCAGGGTGTATCCGCCCAAGTCTTCTTTTTGATTGTCTTTATCAGAACCAAGTCCCCAGGCTTCACTGTGTGGTCCTTTCTGGGAACAGCAGCAATAAGTATTTCTTTTGGTCAAGAGTTTGAGCATATAATCAGTGAGACACATTTCAACATCATCTTTACAGAAAGGTCGTAACTCAGGTAACAAACATGGTCTTCCAAACATCATTTCAAAAGGCGATGCCTTTTGCTCAAGGAAACTTAAGACCTCAGAAAGGTACTTTCCCTGTATCAACTTATCCATTCCAGAATATTTGCATGGATTTTATTGAATTAAATAAATGTGAAGGAAAGAAATGGTCTCAGCTTCACTAAGTGGACTGAAGCTTTCCCTTGTACAAATTCTGATGCTTTCACTGTTACAAAAAAAAGTTGTTAACTGAAATAATCCCGCATTATGGAGTACCAGAAATTATCTACAGTGATAACGGAGGTCTTGTTTCCTTGAGCATTGCTTTCTGAGCAGATTAGGCATTTTTTTGCAAAATTGAGTAGCAACTTGGGTAAATCCATCAGTGGTGAAAGATTTGTTCAATATAGAGATCATACCTGTTTAACATAGAGATCATACCCCCCCCGCTGGAATAATTTACTGCATAAAATGGGTTTACTGTTTTGTCATTTGTAAAGTTTGGAGATGTTGTCAAAACTGCACCTTTTTGTATAGGTCTGACGTCACTGAGTGTGGTCCGGCTGCAACCAGATCCAGCACATAACAGTACCTGTCCTTTACTTTCACAGATTTGGAGAGATGTTCTACTTTTAATTATCATATGCAGATTGACAGTTACTTTTTCTTCTGATTTTGCAAAACCCTGAACCTCCAACATTACTTCAGGCAAACATTGCATTGTTAACATCAGGTCAAAGTCAGGTAAATGAGAAACGTCTGGTGTGTCATTGTCAACTGTGGGAGGAGATTCACTTATCTGTGTCATTGCTAGTCCTGCAGTCCAGTCGGGTGTGGCCTGTGGTAGTGGTCCCCGGAATCCTCCCCCTCCTCCTAATTGCTGTTGGCGTTGAGGACATTCCCTTTGATAGCCAATCCCATGGCCACGCCCTCTGCCTCCCCATCCTCCGCTCCTCCTCCACCGCTGTTTGCCACCTCTCACAGCACCCTGGTAGAAGACAGATTCAGGGGAAGCCTCAGCCCCCTGGGGTCAGTAATCACATAAACAGAAGTTGGTTTTAATTTTTCTGTTCCTTCTCCCTTCACTCCTCCTCTAATCTCTCTGCATGTTTAGCATGTTAGTACATCACTAAATGGGCTAGTACGGTAAGTCACCAGATGTCTGCATATGTACTCAGCTAGATGTGGGTGAATATTTTGCAAAAACACATTTTAAATGTTGCCAGTGAGGGTCATCACCGGATTTAGTTAGGCCAGAATGGCTATCAAAAACATTCAGTAACAGCATATGTTGCATAATTTTCTTGTTTTATTATTTTTGGTGAATGTGGGGTGGAGCAGTCTTGCATGCATATCTATTTAACTCTTTGGCGTCTCTGTGTGGATGGTCGCGGGTCCCTTAGTCTCTTTCCTGCTTGACTTTCTGTGTTTTTTTTAGGTTTAACATCAATGGTCTGTGTGGAGTTTGCATGTTCTCCCAATATCTACGTGGGTTTACTCCGGGATTTCTCCGGTTTCCTCCCACATGCCAAAAACATGCAAGTTAGGTTAATTGGCATCAAACTGTGGATTCTAAATTGTCCTTAGGTATGACTGTGAGAGTGAATGGTTGTCTGTCTCTCTGTGTTGGCCCTGCGATTGACTGGCGATCTGTTCAGGGTGTACCCTGCCTCTTGCCCAAAGATGCTGGGATAGGCTCCAGCCCCCAAAAAGGATTAAGCGGAAGAAGATGGATGGATGGATGGTCTGAGGAGGCGGAGGAGTGAAGTCCTGGCAGCAATGCTGAGGGGGAGGGTGCAGCCGTGAGCTCTGCTGCTTGAGCTGCTTCCGCAAGGTTTGGGTAGACAGGGTGATAGGAGGAGGATCCCGGAACCACGCCACAGTGATCACACCCATACTCGCGGATAGAAGAAAACATAGACAAAATGTTAGATAAGTCCTTTCTCTTTTCATCATGTTTCTTATTTTTGTCGTTGTGCTTTACGTCTGCAGGGTCCATGTCAGTCAACCACTTTTTTTTTTAGATTCCTTTATTAGTCCTACATTGGGAAAATTACAGGGCATCCACATGAGTGGATGAGGCAACCACTAGTGTGGCGCCCAACCCTTTCATCATTCACACACACATTCACTCCTAGGGCCACTTTAGAGTCTCCAATTAACCTAACTTGCATGTTTTTGGGCATGTGGGAGGAAACCGAAGAAATCCCAGAGTAAACCCACGCAGACACGGGAAGAATGTGCAAACTCCACACAGATCACTGTTGGTCGGGGGCTGGGATCGAACCCAGGATCCCCCGGCCAAGGGTGAGCTGCTGTGCTGCCGCAGTGCTAACCACTCTGTCACTGCGCTGCATTTCTGTGCTTCCTACCGTATGCTTTCTGCTTTATGGCTTCTAAAAGACCATCAACCTTTAATTTGCCAACAAACCTACCTTCCTTTCACACAACAGCAACACACACACCAACATCCTATGTAACACTTCTTGCTCTTTTTATGTTTTTTTTTCTTTTTCTTCAGTACTGTTTAAATTGCCCATATTTTTTATTTTTTAACTATATATCTATATATATCTATATATATATTACCGGAGTGGTGGCTCAGTTGGTAGAGCATCCGCCCTACACCCGGGAGGCAGGGGTTCAAATCCCGGCCGGGTCATGCCGAAGACCATATAAAAGCGGAACTTCCTGCCGTCCAGCTTGGTGCGCAGCAATAATGGAATGGAGGAGGGAAATTTGTGGCGGCGCCTTGCATGGCAGCGGCCCTTCTGATTCTACTGGGGGTGATTTACACTGTAGATAGGATAAAGCACAATTTCGTTCTACTGTACATGATTGGTTGAATGACAATAAAGGGTGATTTAATTTAATATATATTTATTTTTTATATTTTTTATTCCATCATTTTATAGGACATCCTTTTATTTGGATCTTGTTTATTCAGTTTTATTATTATTATATTATTTTAGTTATATTTTATTACTATATTATTTTAGTTATATACATATTTTATTATTACCTCCACCAAGGAGGTTATGTTTTCATCTGCGTTGGTTTGTCTGTCTGTCTCTTTGTTTGATTGTTAGCAAGATAACTCAAAAAGTTATGGACGGATTTTCATGAAATTTTCAGAGATTGTCAGAAATGGGGTATCCTACAGATGATTAGATTTTGGTGGTGATCCGGATCACCGTCTGGATCCAGGAATTTTTTAAAGGACTCTTTTTTTTTTTTTTTTTTTTTTTAAGGATTCTTTTTTTAAAGGATTTTTTTTTTTTTTAACATTGCGAGATAGGGCCATTTTCAATATTTTTTCAATATTTCTTTTGTTTTTTCTGCATGTAACTGCCAAAAAATCATCAGAACACTTGGAAAAAACATGTGTTATTGTATTTTTGGATATGGAACATGCTTGTTGCTATGTTAAAAAAACAGGAACAGAGAAAAAAAAGAAAATGAAAAAAAAATACAGTTCTAATTGAACAATTACTTTCTGTGTTGTTAACAAAAAGAAAAAACAATCATGAAAATATCTTAGATTAGTTTACGTATATTCTAAGTATTTGTCATTTTTAATGCAGTTTTAAATGTTAGACCATGTTATGCCACTATAGACTATTGTTAATGTGACGGTGTGTGTCTCACTTTAGTGTTAGACAAGTCAAGTGTTCTGTGTTTAAAAAATATACATGATGGGGTATTTTATTTGCGGGAACCACAGAAATTTGCATACACAATAGACAATGTTTTTTCCATAGTGGGAAACACACAGAAGGAATACCCATTAATTTGAATATTGTCACTGTAGATATCAAAGACAGCAGAGGATTTCCAAAGCGGGAATCACAGAAATTTCCATATACAATATGTTATTTTTTTCCATATTGGGAAACATGCAGATGAAAAACCCATTAATTTACTTATTGGGATTTCCAAAACGGGAATCACAGTAATTTGCATAATACAGGACAAGTTTTCAACAGTTTCTACAAGACATTTAAGACCTAAGGAAATGGAATAAATCTGGTAATGATGCAAAAAAATGAAAAAATAGGGAAACTTTGAAATTTTTAAAAGAACAAATGAAGCTAAACACGCAACAAGCATCACAGTATAGCTAATATATGCCACTTGCAAATGGCATTTTTTTCATGGTCAAGGAATCTATAAAGTTAGACAAAATAAATGTAGGATTAATATTTATGATGTTAAACACTATATGGGGGGAACTGTGGCGCTTGGCGGAGGTCTGCGCTCTCCGAGTGCTTTTCTAGTTTTAGTTATGTAAATATTAACCTTTCCTCCGCGGTTTTTACCAATAATTTTCTTTTACCGTCAGGGACTCCAACCCCGATTAACTATTTATCACTCCCCTTCCCTTATTTATTTTATTTTATTTTTATGGTTTTACTTATTTTTATATTTATGCTGATGTTTTTGGTCGTTATTAGCTACACTTTAGAAGGTCTCAAACCTTTTCTTTTTATTTTTTTCATCTCTTCTGTTCTCATTTGACCGTTAATATTCCTCCGTGGTATTTTTCCAGAACTAGACTCAAACTGTTCCTTAGTAAAGATGCCTGTTAAACATGGGGCTCAATACCCAGCTATCATTATTCTACTGAATGGACTCAAACTGCGGTAATTTACTCTTAACTCTTAATTCTACCGACCGGACTCGAACCGCGGTAATTTCTTCTTAAATCATTAATAATTAAATGTACTCACTTCAATCCTCTGCCTTGGGTTAGACCTCCGTCACCTCCCCAGTCCAGTGGAAGGATCGCTCCGCTGCCTCACTGCGAACAAACCGCCTCACTGGAGCCAGGTGGGAGGTCTTCTCAGCTGCCCTGCACGGACTAGGAGCGATCATCAACCGAAACTGGGAGGGTTTTGGGGTCCCTGTTTGGAGCGCCAAGTATGTTGGAAAAATTCCCTGTTAGGGTAGAAGATGTTCAGTCAATGATCAGGTAGGATCAAAGTTTCAGCAAATTTGATGAGAGCATTGATCAGTAGAAGACAATACAGAGTACAGCTTTCACAGACTGCCACAGTGCATTGGCTTAACTAAGTTAACTAAGTTTACCGGAGTGGTGGCTCAGTTGGTAGAGCATCCGCCCCACACCCGGGAGGCAGGGGTTCAAATCCCGGCCGGGTCATGCTGAAGACCATATAAAAGCGGAACTTCCTGCCGTCCAGCTTGGTGCTCAGCAATAATGGAATGGAGGAGGGAAATCTGTGGCGGCACCTTGCATGGCAGCAGCCCCTCTGATTCTATATATGGGGTGTGTGTGACTAACACTGTAGATAGGAGAAACACAATTTCGTTCTACTGTACATGATTGGTAGTATGGTTGAATGACAATAAAAGGTGATTTTAATTTTAATTTAACAGAGTGATTCTAGCTAATATATATCCAAGGGACCATTGGGGTGAGGTCACTTCTTGATAGTTCATTCATGACTCAGTGTGATAAGGTCTGCTGAGCCTCTTGATTAGTTCATTCATGACTCAGTTTGTATCTGCTGACTACATGCAAAAAACCAGTTGACACTAACTAACTAACTAACTAACTAACCTGCACTTATATAGCGCTTTGATAGAACTGAACTAATGATAGAACTGAACATAGTGATAGAACTGAACATTCACCGTGGTAACTAACAGTCACATCAGCATCCTTCTATCTGTACTACTCAACAGCTCCAAATATGGTAACAGGATTTCTTGTGTCAGTGTACACATTAAGCTTTAAAAAAAATTCATATTCATAAAAAATTCATATAACTCAGTGTGACATAGAATTTTTCCATCATTTTCCCCCCTTTGATGCCCAAAAGGCACCATAAAAGAAAAGTGTTAAGTTATGACGGCAAAAACCCCATCAGGCAGCTATGCTAAGCTCCAGTGTGTTCACATGCAACAGATCCTAACTAGCTAGGATAGGGAAAGTCCGTCATGCGACCCTGCTTCCCCAGGCACCACTTAACAGATAGGAGGATTCTAAGAGGAGAATAGACATAATAAAAAAATGTAGTAAAAATATACCATTGTAGCTCATATAAAAGAAAAAGAGTAATATTTCAAAGTCTTCATAAAAGTGTTGATAGATAGATAGATAGATAGATAGATAGATAGATAGATAGATAGATGTACTTTATTGATCCCAAAATGGGAAACTGCAGTGTAACAGCAGCATGACAGTAGACAACCAAATGACAGAAACACGCATGACACAGATATTACCCATGGAAAGTAAAACTAACACTACTATAAAGCCTATATACATCATAGATGAATAGATGATGACCCATATAGATGCATGAATCATACCCCCTGTACAATGCAGGACTATCAGGTGCAGAGTACAATGTGAGGCACCAATTAGACTGTAAGGTGCAATATGGCAGCATAGTTATGACCAGAATACAACATCATAGTGAGTTACTGTACAGTGAAATGGCGTGCGGCAGGAAAGATTTCCTGTACCTGGCCATTCGACAGCGAAGCTATAGTAGTCTACCAGAGAAAGTGCTCTGCTGTCTGCTCAGTGTGTGGTGGAGGGGGTGATCAGGATTGTGCATGATGGATCACAGGTTATTTAGTGTTCTCCTCTCCACCACTGCCTCAAAGGTCTCCGGCCTGAGACCAGTTACAGAGCCAGCCCTCTTGATAATCTTGTCAAGTCTGTTGGTGTCGCTGGCCCTGATACTGTTACCCCAACAGACAGCAGCAAAGAAGATGGCGCTGGTGACAGTGGTCTGGTAGAAAAGCTCCAGCATCCTGCTGCACATGTTGAAGAATCTCAGCTTCCTCAGGAAGTAGAGTCTGCTCATCCCCTTCTTGTGCGTAGCATCAGTGTTGGATCTCCAGTCCAGCCCATTGCTGATCCTGACACCCAGATATTTGTAGTCCTCAACCACCCCCACATCTTCCCCCCCTAATCTGCAGTGGTTGAGAAGGTGTCCTCTTCTTTGTGAAGTTAATCACCATCTCTCTGGTCTTGCTGACATTCAGCCTCAGGTGATTCTGCTACAGGTAGTACATTTCAACTTCACATCAACTCCTTCCAGTTTTCTACATGTCAATCATACTTTTACTCTGTACTGGGAGGCATGGAGAGACAAGTTGGGTTACACGGTCTCCTTGTCATCCTCACCACTGTCCGCGACTAGTCCATGGTATGCCACTAGACTGACATGTATTACTTGCGACATCATTTTACGGATACATGGTATCACGCAGGAGCATTGTCATGGTTTTGTAACCCAGTGACCAGACACAAACTCAAGAATGGATTCAATTAGGTTTATTAGCGTGTAGAGTGTGTGGATATGTGTGTGTTAGTGTAAGCAGGAACCGCAGGGAACAGAGCAGCACACCATACAACCTGGCAACCCTAGGAACACACAGAAGCGGAGCAGTTAGTGGCAGGAACAGCAGATGGTAGACAGTTTAGTCAGAGGCTTACTGTATGCAGGGATGGTGAATGGCTCAGGTTCAGCGCGGCGGCTACGGCCAGGAGGACAGTGGCTGCAGACGTAGTTGGGGCTTCTGCTGGTGTGTTGGCTTGGAGGTGGAGATGTAGAGTTGGAGGGAAGGAGAGGAGCCCGCCACCACAGAGAAGGAGAGAATCCGCTGCCACGAAGCTCCACCTGTGCACAGGGGACTGACAGAAAGGATGAGTAGAATAGATGGATCTTACGTGAGCTGCAGGAGAGGTCCTTCAGACTTCAGTGGCAGCAGGCTTGGAACAGGGTCGACAACAGGCTTTGGCAAGGAAGTTGAGGATGGCAGATGAAGCTCGTCTGGAGCATAGTGAGACAACTCCACACTGAAACCTTGGCAACACGGTACAAGTAGGCCAGGTCCTGATGGCAAGCAGGTGTGCGCACAGCTGATGGCAATAGGCACAGAGCAGACCATGACAGTACTCCCCCCTTATGGAACGCCTCTCGGCGTCGTTCCAACCTACCTGGATGGGTCCGGTGGAAGTCCCTGATGAGGTCCTTATCCAATACGAAGGAGAGACGCACCCAGGATCTCCACTCTGGCCCTTAGCCCTCCCAGTCCACCAGGTATTACAGGCCGCGACCCCGGCAACGGACGTCCAGGATGGCAGTGACATTCCATGCCGGTTCGCCGTCGATCACCATCGGAGGAGGTGGAGACCTGGGAGGGGGACACAGAGGGCTGGAACAGAAAGATTTAATCTGGGAGACATGGAAGGTGGGACATATGCAGAGGGAGGGGGGGGAGAGTTAAGCGCACAGACACAGGATTGATAATGCGTGCAATGGCAAAGGGGCCAATAAAGTGCTGGGCCATCTTCCTGGAATCTGCCTTTAGATTAATATTTCTGGTAGACAACCAAACCTGCTGACCCACCTGGTAAGACAGGGCTGGCGTCCTGTGGCGGTCGGCAACCAAAGAATTGTGTTCCTTCGTGAGTCATAGCGCTGTCCAGGTTGCCCTCCACAGCTGACGGCAGCGCCTCAGGTGTGCTCGGACAGACAGGATGGCGATGTCACCCTCCTCCTCAGGAAATAATGGAGGGCTATAACCGAGCGAGGCCTAGAAAGGAGGCATACTGATGGCTGAGGACACCATCAATTTGTGGGCATACTCAATCCAAGGCAGATGTGAGCTCCATGATGCAGGATTGGCAGTAGCCACACACTGCAGCGCAGCCTCCAGCTCCTGGTTAGTCCGTTCACACTGGCCATTGGACTGGGGGTGGTAACCAGACGACAGGCTTACCGCAGCCCCAAGGGCGTTGCAAAACAACCTCCACACCTGGGAGGTAAACTGGGGCCCCCGGTCGGAGGCGATGTCCAGGGGAATCCCGTGCAGCCTCACCACATGCTGGACGAGCAGGTCAACTGTCTCTCTAGCCGTAGGTAGCCCCTGTAGAGGAACAAAATGAGCAGCCTTGGAAAACCTGTCGACAATGGTGAGCGCTACAGTGTAGTTATTAGAAGGTGGGAGGCCGGTGACGAAGTCCAACGCCACATGGGACCAGGGTCTGCCGGGAGTAGGGAGAGGATGGAGCAGCCTGGCTGGAGAGGAAGAGGATGATTTGCCGGCAGCGCACTGGGGACAGGCACAAACATACTCCCTGACATCTTTCTGGAGTGAGGGCCACCAAAACGTTCTTCACAGAAGTTCCTTCGTACGTCTCCTCCCTGGATGACAGGCGAACCTGGAGGCATGGGCCCAATGAATGACTTCACCCCGGAACAAACAGCTTACCCACTGGCCCCCCGCCCGGGTCCATCTCCGTCTCTTGCGCCCTCTGGACCTTCTCTTTGATGCCCCACGAGAGGGCACCCATGACACAGGAAGGAGGAGGGATGGGGTGACTCTCAGGATCCATGACATCAGTGGTGAACTGCCTGGCGAGGGCGTCCAGCTTGGTGTTCTTGGACCCGGGGCGGTACGTGATGGTAAAATCAAAACGCCCAAAAAACAAGGACCAATGGGCCTGGCGAGCATTCAGGCGCTTGGCCATCCGAAGGTACTCCAGGTTCCTGTGGTCTGTCCAGACCACAAATGGCTGAGAGGCCCCCTCCAGCCAATGGCGCCACTCCTCCAGTGCAAGCTTGACTGCCAGGAGCTCTCTGTCACTGATGCTGTAATTGCGTTCCCCCAGGGACAGCCTCCGGGAGAAGAAGGCACACAATCAAATCTTGCCATCTGTCGGGGAGCGCTGGGACAGAATGGCACCCACTCCTGAATCCAAGGTGTCCACCTCCATTAGACACTGAAGAGCCGGGTCCACCTGAACCAGGATCGGGGAATCAGAGAACCGTTTCCTGAGAACCGAAAAGGCCATAGCCGCCTCCTCCATCCATTGAAAGGGGACTTTGGGCAAGGTGAGGCACGTCAAGGGGAAAGCCAGAATGCTGTAGTCCTTTATAAAACGGTGGTAAAAATGAGCAAACCCCAAAAACTGCTGGAGCTGCTTCCTGGAGGAGGAAGTAGGCCAGTCCACCACCGCCTTAATCTTACCGGGATCCGGGAGTATCTCATTGTGAGAGATGATGAACCCCAGGAAGGACGTCTTGGGGGCATAGAACTCACACTTCTCGGCATTGACGTACAATTTATTCTCCAACAGCCACTGCAAAACTCGCCTCACATGCACCCGATGTTCATCCAAGGACTGTGAGAAGATCAAAATATCATCAAGGTAAACAAACACACCCAGAAAGTCCCTCAACACATCATTAATAAGGCACTGAAACACTGCTGGAGCATTGGTCAGACCAAAGGGCATCACCAGATATTCAAAGTGACCACTGGGAGTCCGAAACCCCGTCTTCCACTCATCGCCCTCCCGGATCCGCACCAGATGGTAAGCATTGCGGAGATCCAGCTTGGTAAACCAAGACGCCCCCTGGAGGGAGTCGAAGGCAGTGTTGAGCAAAGGAAGGGTGTATTTGTCCTTGATGGTGATATTATTCAGTTCCCTAAAGTCAATACATGGCCTCAGTGAACCGTCCTTCTTGCCGACAAAGAAAAATCCCGCCTCCACCACCGAAGAAGACGGCCGAATTATGCTAGAGCTTAACAAGTCCTTAATATAAGCCTCCATGGCTTCCCGCTCCAGAGGTGACAAGCTGTACAAGTGGCTTGACGGTAGCGGGGCTCCGGGACAGAGGTTAATGGTACAATCATACGGGCGGTGGGGGGGAAGGGACAGGGCCTGGGTCTTGCTAAAAGCGGCTCCAAGGTCATGGTATTCCAGGGGAACTCTAGACAAGTCGGGGGCAGGGCGATGGGAGCCCCCAAGGGCATGGACGGCGAGCAAGCGGCTGATTGTAGGCAGGCGCAGAGACAAAATGAACTCCAGGACAATCACACTCACAATGCATCAATCAATAGACAGATTATGGAGGCGTAACCAGGGGAACCCAAGAATGACTGGGGATGAGGAAACCAGTAGAACAATGAACTGAAACTGCAACTCTTCCCGATGATTACCAGAAATGATGACTGATACTGGGGCAGTCTGCTGGGAAACTACGGCCATAGGAACCTTGGATAGGGCAATGAGACATAGTGGGGACTTAAGTGTGTGACCAGGAAGGCCCAACTGGGTTGCCAGGTCTCTAGAAATAAAACTCTGCTCTGCCCCTGAGTCAATCAGTGCATGCGTGAGAATCTCTTTATGTTTGTGCTTGAACCGTATAGGAAGGAGAAATCTAGAGAGGGGATTTGGCTGAGTCCGTGAGTCCCCCTACTGCGATGCACGGACTCCCCCTTTTGGCCAATGATGACAAGACGCTACCTCATGCTCCTCACTCCCGCAATAGAGACACAACCCCAACTCACGGTGGCGCTGTTTCTCCACTGGAGACATCCTGGACTGTCCCACTACCATTGGTTCCAGGGCCTCATGGTTGTTGGAGGGAGGAAGAGCCAATAGGGAAGACTGAGTGGAGTGGTGAAATTGGGCACCTGAGCGACCGGAAGATCTCCGTTCCACTGCCTGTTCCCTTAACCTAGTATCTAAGCTAATGGCTAGGGAAATTAGTTCGGATAGCCTAGTTGGCTTTTCTAAGGGTGCTAGCTTGTCCTGAAGGCTAGGGCTGAGACTTCTGATGAAAATGCTACACAGGGAAGAGTCCTCCCACCCAACCTCAGTAGCCAGCACCCGGAAACCGACGGCGTAGTCAGCCACGGCCTTGGTACCCTGTCTCAGATTTAGCAACCGGGAGGTAAGCACACTGTCTCGGTCGGAATGATCAAACACTTCATTAAACTCCCCAATGAACTGGCTATAAGTCAAGCTAGCATAGTTAGCCCTAGCCATAACAGCATAAGACCAAGCTAACACTTGCCCTTCCAGTAAATTAATCATATAGCCAATCTTGCTATGGTCTGTGGTAAAGTTCTCGGGCACCTGCTGGAATATTACCTCCCACTGCATAACAAAACCCCTTGCATCCCCTAGCTTACCGTTAAAGCGGTTGGAAGTTGGGACGGGGGTTAGCCGGGCAGGAGGCCCCTGT
Source organism: Pholidichthys leucotaenia (assembly GCA_020510985.1). NCBI lineage: Eukaryota > Metazoa > Chordata > Actinopteri > Cichliformes > Pholidichthyidae > Pholidichthys > Pholidichthys leucotaenia. Next base: position 151,946,474 of record CM035850.1, on the reverse strand, counting down.
CTGAACTGGTTAGCCGGGGTACTAGCGGGAGCTAAGGAGCTACTTGGGGCAGGAGAAGCCGGGGAAAATGCCTGGGAACCAGTTAGCCGGTCCAGCCGGTCCGTAACACGAGCTAATTGGGTAAGTATGGATTGTTGCTGATAAGCCAGTTGAGCCATTCAAATCTCCATGTTATTAATCCGGCACACCAAAGCGCTGTCAGCTGGGTCGTTCTGGCGGAGTTGTACTGACATGGTTTTGTGACCCAGTGACCAGACACAGACTCAAGAATGGATTCAATTAGGTTTATTAGCGTGTAGAGTGTGTGGATGCGTGTGTGTTAGTGTAGGCAGGAACCACAGGGAACAAAGCAGCACACTGTACAACCTAGGAACACACAGAAGCGGAGCAGTTACTAGCAGGAACTGCAGGTGATAGACAGTTTAGTCAGAGGCTTACTGTATGCAGAGATGGTGAATGGCTCAGGTTCAGCGCGGCGGCTACGGCCAGGAGGACAGCGGCTGCAGACGTAGTTGTGGCTTCTGCTGGTGTGTTGGTTTGGAGGTGGAGATGTAGAGTTGGAGGGAAGGAGAGGAGTCCGCCACCACAGAGCTCTGCCTGTGCACAGGGGACTGATAGAAAGGATGAGTAGAATAGATGGGTCTTACGTGAGCTGCAGGAGAGGTCCTTCAGACTTCGGTGGCAGCAGGCTTGGAACAGGGTTGACAACAGGCTTTGGCAAGGAAGCTGAGGATGGCAGATGAAGCTCATCTGGAGCATAGTGAGACAACTCCGCACTGAAGCCTGGGCAACACGGTATAAGTAGGCTAGGTCCTAATGGCAAGCAGGTGTGCGCGCAGCTGATAGCAATAGGCACAGAGCAGACCATGACAAGCATGATAACCTGGCCCTTCCATCCAGTCATAATCAACCTGATTAACATATCAAGTTGTACGATGCATAGGCAATGGTGCTCCTAGAAACAACCAAATCAAGAGTGCCACGATAAGGGTGAGGATAAGGAAGAGACACGTGCGCCATTTACATCTTTCTAACTTTTGTCCTAAGTTAAATGTCATACCAATATCAGAATAACATAATTAAAGAATAGACTAGAAATATGATTTCTCTATCACCAAATGAAACGTGGACCCATGATCCACTGTGGTAATACCAGACAGGGAGCAGTCGAAAGTGTATGAACACATTTCAAGAAGAGAGAGTAACATAGGGTGACGCACAAGAAAGGAGGAAGGTGCACACAGGTGGACTATATCTTATGCAGAAAGAGAAATCTGAAAGAGATAGGACACTTCTAGGTCATGTCAGGGGAGAATATAGCTAGACAGCATCGAATGGTAGTCTGCAGGATGACTTTGGAGAGCAAAAAGAGGAAGCAACTAAAGGCAGATCCAAGGATTAAATGGTTGGAGTTACCGGAAGAGGAAAGAGTCGATACAGGCTCTGGGTGGTAGGAAAGAATTGCCAGAGGACTGGGAATGTACAGCAAAAGTATTGAGGGAAACAGCTAGAAAGGTATTTGTTGTATCCTCGGGACAGAGGAAAGAAGACTAGAAGAATTGATGCTGGAATGAGGAGGTACAGGAACATATTTACTGTAAGAGGTTGGGAAAGAAAAAGTGGGATAGTAAGGGAGATGAATAAAGTAGACTGGAGTACTTGGAGTCTAGACATATGGCAAAGAAAGAGGTAGCAAAGGAAAAGGCGTATAGTGAGTTGTATGAGAGGCTGAACACAGGACGGAGAAAAGGATTTGATCAGCCACACTATGAAGATATGGGAAAGACTTGTTGAAGCCAGGTTAAGAGGATAGGTGACAATCAGTGAGCAGCAGTACGGTTTCACGCCCAGAAAGAGTATGACAGATGCAATGTTTGCTTGGATGGAGAAGGAAAGAGAAGGTCAGAAGGAGTTGCACTGTGTCTTTGTGGATCTAGGGAAAGCATATGATTGGGTGTCGAGAGGAAGTGTGACACTGTATGAGGATGTCAGGAGTGGCAGAGAAGTATGTGAGGATGGTGCAGGACATGTGTGAGGACAGTGGCACGGTGGTGAGCTGTGCTGTAGGAGTGACAGATGGATTCAAGGTGGGGACGGGGTGACATCAGGGATTGGCTCTGAGCCCCTTCTTGGTTGCTGTGGTGATGGACAGGCTGACAGACGAGGTCAGGCAGGAGTCTCTGTGGACCATGATGTTTGCAGACGATATTGTGATCTGTAGTGAGAGTAGAGAGCAGGTGGAAGAGAACCTGGACAGGTGGAGGAATGCTCTGGAGAGAAGAGGAATGAAAGTCAATAGAAGCAAGACAGAATACATGAGTGTGAATAAGAGGGAGGCAGGTGTAACGGTGAAGATTGAAGAAGTAGCGGTAGTGAAAGTATATGAGTTTAAATACCTGGGGCAACCATCCAAAGCAATGGAAAATGCACAAGAGAGTGCAGGCAGGGTGAAGTGAGTGGAGACGAGTGTCAGGGGTGATTTGTGACAGTAGGGCAGCAGCAAGAGTAAAAGGGAAGATTTACAAGACGGTAATGAGACCTACTATGATATATGGTTTGGAAACCTCCAGCGCTGACAAAAAGACAGGAGGTAACGCTGGAGGTGGCAGAGTTGAAGATGCTAAGCTTTTTATTGAGAGTGACTAGGAAGGACAAGATTAGAAATGAGTATATCAGAGGAACAGCTCAGGTTGAGCGGTTTGGAGACAAAGTAAGAGAGGAAAGGCTGAGATGGTTTGGACATGTGCAGAGAAGGGATAGTGGATAAACAATGGATATAAAAAGTCTACACACCCCTATTCAAATGACGGGTTTTTGTGATGTAAAAAATGAGACCAAGATAAATCATTTCAAAACTTTTTCCACCAGTAACGTGACCTATGACCTGCACAACACAACTGAAAAACAAACTGAAATCTTTTGAGGGGAAAAATAAAAAAAACTTACAATAACCTGTTTGCATAAATATGCACACCCTTAAACTAATACTTTGTTGCAGAACTTTTGGCTTTTATTACAGCACTCAGTCTTTTTGGGTAGGAGTCTATCATCGTGACACACCTTGATGTGGCAATATTTTCTCACTCTTCTTTGCAAAGATGCTCCAAATTTGTCAGATTGCGAGGGCATCTCCTGTGTACAGCCCTCTTCAGATCACCCCACAGATGTAGATCAGATTCACGTCTGGACTCTGGCTGGGCCATTGTAAAACCTTTATCTTCTTTTGGTGAAGTCATTGATTTGGATGTGTGCTTTTGGGTCATTGTCAAAGAAAAACAGCCCCAAAGCATGATGCTGCCACCACCATGCTTCACTGTAGGTATAGTGTTCTTTTGGTGATGTGCAGTGTTGTGTTCGCGCCAAATATACCTTTTGGAATTATGGTTCAACCTTGGTTTCATTGGGCCATAACACATTTTCCCACATCCGTTTGAGAGATTTCAAATGTGTTTTTGCAAAATGTAGCTGGGCTTGGATGGTTTTTCTACGTAAGATAAGGCTTCCATCTTGCCACCCTAGATGGGAGATTGTTGTCACATGTACTAAACAGCCAGTACTTGCCAGAAATTCCTGCAGCTCCTTCAATGCAGACTCCCTGACTAGTTTTCTTCTTGTCTTTTCATCAATTTTGGAGGGATGTCCAGTTCTTGGCAATGTCACTATTGTGCCATATATTCTCCATTTGATAATGACTGTCTTCACTGTGTTCCATGGTATATTTTGCCTTGTAAATTCTTTGGTGCCCTTCTCCTGACTGATACCTTTGAACAGTGAGATCCCTCTGATGCTTTGGAAGCTCTCTGTGGACCATAGCTTGTGCTGTCAGATGTGACTACAAAAATGTCAGGAAAAGCCTACTAGAACAGCTGAACTTTATTTGGGGTTAATCAGAGGCACTTTAAATGGTGGCAGGTGTGTGCTGACTCCCATTTAACATGAGTTTGAATGTGATTGGTTAATTCTGAACACAGCCACATCCCCAGTTATAAGAGGGTGTGCATATTTATGCAACCAGGTTTTTGTAAGATTTTTATTTTTGTCCTTAAAAGATTTCAGTTTGTTTTTCAGCTGGAATGTACAGGTTATAGGTCACATTAATTGGTGGAAAAAGTTTTGAAATTATTTATCTTGGTCTCATTTTTTTACATCATAAAAACCTGTCATTTGAACAGGGGTGTGTAAACTTTTTATATCCACTGTATTGGACAAAGGATGTTGAAGATGGAGCTGCCAGGAAGGAGGAAAAGAGGAAGACCACAGAGAAGATTCATGGCTGTAGAGAAGGAGGACATGGAGAGGGTTGGTGTTGCAGAGGAAGATGAAGGGATAGGGTGAGATGGAGGCAGATGATCCTCTGTGGCGACCCCTAAAGGGAGCAGCCAAAAGAAGAATTCAGGTCAGCTTTATTTTATACAGCACATAAGCACAACCCCAAATAAAGTAATCTCAAGGCACGAGATATATAACATATGATTTTGTTTAGTAGCTCCGAGAAAACCCCGACAGGTGACAGTGGGAAGGAAAACTCCCTTATCGGATGAAACTTAAACCAGAACCAGGCTCAGGGAGGGGCAGTCATCTGCCACAACTGGTTGGGGGGGTGAGGGGAGAGAAGAAGAAAAGGAAGAGGCATGCTATTCATCCAGATAACACAAAAGCTATTCATCCAGATAACAACAAAAGCATACAGATAGAAGATTTGACCAGATACAGCATGTGAAATGTTGAGCCAAAAGCTGTGACTAGCCTAAGATTACAGCACTTTTTTCAAACTTTTCAAGAAGAAGAAGCTTTTATTTTCCTTGTGAACATTTTTGGTGACCCCTGTTACCTAAAGTATTATTATCAAGTAACACTTTTACTTTTAGTGGCCATTAGATGTCATGATTTGACAGTGGTGTTATCACTTCACAGATTCCAGCTATACAAGCACTAAGACACACCTATCTTATGTGATCCAGCTCTTTAGCTGGGACTGATTGCGAAACTCTACAACCGCTGTGACTCAACGTTGGACTAAATTCACTGTTGTTTCCTCACACTGCAGCAGGCCATTCCATGAAGGACTCTCTGCTGTGGGGAGCCGTTTGTGCTTTCCTGTGTGTGTGTTAATGCAAAGCATCTGGGAGCAGCTCGGTGTGTGTTTGATGGTGTCATGCTGAAACAGTTCACTTTGGCTCCTCTGTCTGGGTGTGGCATTAACCCTTTCTAGCAGGGTGGGGTGGAAATCTTTGTCTGACTAACCCTGCAGAGATCTGGAGATTACCCTCACAGATTTTTATTTATTCATTTTGTTTTCATGGGGACAAAAAGAGCAAATTTGTGTGTGTGGCAAGGGGGGGGGGGGGTGTAAATTCCAAAGAAACATGCTAATTTCCAAGAAAAAAAATTATGGCATTATACTCGTACAGGTGCAACTCAGAAAATTAGAATTGTGTGATTTGTAATTTAATTCCAAAAGATACAGTTACACTCAAAATTATTCAACCCCCACTGCAAATTATGTTTATAAGCACAATCTGAATAGCTCAGCACAACTAATATTACGAGTAGTTCCTCCAAATTCAACACAAAATGGCACTTTTAATGACAACTGCAGTCTCAAAATTATTCAACCCCTTCATGACAAGCATCTCTAGTGGTTAGTAGAGCACCCATTTGCTGTTACGATCTGCTGCAAACGTGATGCATAGACAACAGCTTCTGGCAGCATTCCTGAGGAATATTAGTCCATTCCTCATGGGCAATGGACTCCAGTTCACTAATATTCTTGGGTTTAAAATAAGATGGCGCTGAACGATGGCAACAGGATCTGTCCAGCTCTTCTATTTTTCGCTCTTTTATCTGTTATTTTACATCAAGTGGCCAGATGGATTACCTATAGAAGAGAGAAATTACTCGTGCTTTGCTCCAAGTGTGCAGAAGTGAGCGAGACATTTGTCAGGCTAAAACAGGAGGATATTCTGGGCGGATATTCATCTAGGAACGGCCTGGAAAATTCAAAGCCCAAGTAGTTGGGGGGGTGGGGGGAGGAGGCGGCGGGGTAAGCGCGGAGGAATCCTAGCAAGACTGCGCCAGCGACCCAAGCGTCCACCACTACCCACGTACTTGCCAATGCCCAGTCCCACAAAAGCTCTATAAAGGTGAGAAAATGCATGAACTCCAGTTTCTGATGGACACTAGGAAAGATTTCTGTTTATTGCATCACCAAAACACCAAAACCTGGTTTGATTCCACTGTGCCTAGTTCAGCTACAGTATTTTAACTCCAGGATTTCGATCAGACAGAGACTTTAAGACTACAGAGAAGGAATGTGGAGGAGGTGTGTGGTTTTTTGTCAGTTCAATTCAATTCAGTTCAATTCAACTTTATTTATATAGCACCATTTCACAACAACAGTTATCTCACAGGACTTTCAAATGTAGGGGAAACCCCCACAATTGCAGGAAGACCCCAGCAATCAGGCGATCCCCTGTGAGCAAGCGCTTGGCGATGGTGGAGAGGAAAAACTCCCTTTTAACAAGAAGAAACCTCAAGCAGAACCAGGCTCAGGGAGGGGCAGTCATTTGCTGCAACTAGCTGGGGGGTGAGGGGATAGAGAAGATGAAAAGAACAGACATGTAGAGAGCAAACATTAAAGGGGAGAAGCCCAGTACATTATTGGAGGTCCCCCGGCTGTCTAAATCTATTAGCAGCATAACTAAGGGAGGGTTTAGAGACACATGATCCCTCGTAATTGTAAGCTATATCGAAAAAGAAGGTTTTAACCCTATTCTTAAAGACAGAAATCGAGTCTGACTCCCGAATCCAGATTGGCAGCTGGTTCCACAGGAGAGGAGCTTGATAACTGAAGGCATTGCCCCCCCATTGTACTTTTGGAGATTCTAGGTATTACAAGTAATCCTGCATTTTGGGAGTGTAGTGCTCTGTTAGGATAATACGGTAGTATCAGATCTTTTAAATAAAAAGGGGCCGACTTCCGGTTATGGCTGCCACGTAGGACGGACGTGTCTCGCTCTGCTCTGCTCCTGGAGAAAAAAATCGGCAAATAACTCTCTCATTTGGGACAGAACGTATCCCAGCATTTGGGCGAGGATATGTCGGCGAAGCCTAAGGCTGGAAAACCAGGAAAAGGAAAAAGCGAGCCGCCGAAACAGTCCAAATTAACGGACTTTCAGGTCTGTGACGCAGCAAACAAGGCTCCATATATGGCGGAGGAGGCTGGCGGCGGTGCGATTTCTGCGGGGAATGGCGCAGATGCGCTGATGGCTGCCATGAGTTCAATGAGAGCGGACTTTTCCTCTAGATTTGATGGGATTATGACAGCGCTGGAAGGAATAAGAAAGGAATTGGGTGACTGTGTAGAACGAACGGCGCAGATGGAGCTCCGTCTCGCTAGTGCTGAAGATGACGTCACCCGTCTTCAATTAAAGGTGCGCACTTTGGAAAAAAAAAATAAATCTCTGGAAGATAATATTTTGGATTTGGAATCTCGGTCGAGACAGAATAATTTGAGGCTGGTGGGTCTTCCAGAGGAATCAGAAGGTCGGGACGTATGTTCCTTTCTGGAAAAGTGGATTCCGGAGGTGCTGGGCAGCGAGGAGTTGCAATCAGCAGTGGTTCTGGAAAAAGCACATCGTATTGGCCCACGGAGAGATAAGGGACCGCCGAGGACCTTAATTATGAAGTTTCTTAGCAACAGAGACAGGATGAAGATCTTCAACGCTGCACGTGCTAAAGGAGAGATTAAACACCAGGACCAGCAGGTGCGGTTCTACCCAGATTTGGCCACAGGAATCCAGCAATTGAGGAAGCAGTTTGATCCCGTACGTAAGGAGCTGCGCAACCTTGGGATTCGTCATGGTGTAATCTATCCTGCGAGACTGCTGACCACGTATGAGGGCAGAACCCACATCTTCAAGACCCCAGAGGAGGCGCAGGAGTTCATCAAGAAGATCAAAGAAGAAGAAGAGACTGGTGGGAGCTAAGCATGAACAAAATATAAGGTAGAATAATTAAGCATTTGCACAGGCATCTGACTGACTTGAAGTAAATAGTAAGTTTACAAAATATAGATTGTATTATATATTAAAAAAAACAAAACAAAAACAAAACAAACAAAAAAAAAAAAAAAAACTATGATGTACAAAGTTGTTAAAAATTTTGGAGTTAAGTTGGAAAACTACAGAGGAGAGTTAATGTTACGTCATTAAAAGCAGTAGAGTTAGGGTGATTGGGAGGATGAAGAAGGAGTGGCTTAGGCTGTTCCCCGTGGGTGTGGAACGGTCGATGGCTATATCGGGAGACAGAATTTTTCTTTTGATTTTGGGGGGTTTGCCACAAGTGTGGGAAGGGGAAATTTGTTTGTGTGTAGTTTGTAGGATGAATGTTCAACCACTCATGTTTTTGCTTCTCTGTATGAGCATGTTTACACTGCAAGGTAATCCCAAACTCTCTATTGATCATGGACCAAAGTGTTAACCTTAATTTAACTTCATGGAATTGCAGAGGTCTACAAAATTTAAAAAAACTTAAACAAGTTATGAATAAAATAAAGGACATGGGTTCAAGAATTGTGTTTTTACAAGAAACTCATCTGATAGAGGAGGATGTTAAAAGAATTAGGAGTAGATGGCAGGGAAGTGTATTCACCTCTTCATTTTCATCCCGAGCCAGGGGAGTTATGACTCTCATACATAAATCAGTTCCTTTTCAAGTGAAAAATGTAATTGGAGACAAATTTGGAAGATATGTAATCATTCAAGGTTCTTTGCTATTAGAAAATATAAATCTTGTGAACTTATATGGTCCCAATATAGATGATCAGAAGTTCTTTGCTAATTTATTTCTCATCTTATCATCACTTACAGGGCAACATATAATAGCAGGGGATTTTAATTGTACATTGAATCCAGGTGTGGATAGATCAACAGGACTGGATTGTACGCACATTGGATGTAGGATGACTATTAATCATTTTATGAAAGAATTGAGATTGTTAGATATATGGAGAGAAATGAAACCACAAGTTAAAGCCTATTCTTGTTATTCCAGTTCCTACAAGACATTCTCACGTATTGATTATTTTTTGATTTCCACAGAATTAAGGTCCAAGATTCAAAACTGCTTTTATGATAACATCGTGATCTCTGATCATGCACCCTGTTGTCTAATATATGTAGATAAAAAATTGACAAAGGAATCAGGTAGATGGCAATTTCAGCATAAATGGCTTCAGGATGAGGAATTTGTCAAGTATATAGAAAAACAGATAGACGAGTTCTTTGACATCAGTACTACACAAACATCAGCATGTGTAAAGTGGGAGGCTTTCAAAGCTTTTATTAGGGGACATATTATTAGTTATACAGGATCAAAATCTAAGAAGACTCGAGAGGAGAGAGCTAAATTGGAACATAAAATAAAAAATCTTCAGGAAAAAGTGTATGCAGGAAGTGACCCAAGGTTGGAGAATGAATTACTGATTTTGAGAGCTGAATACGACAAAAAATCAGCGAATAGAGCTGCCTCGAGTCTTCTAAGATTGAAACAATCTTTTTATGAACAAGGTGAAAAATCAGGAAAATTATTAGCATGGCAGATTAAACAATTGGAAATTAAAACACCAATTACCAGTATTATAAGTAACGGACAGGTAGTTATAGATCCTTTAGAAATTAATAGAGCCTTTAGAGATTACTATGAAAAATTATATGATACCAAAAATGAACCTGATTTAACAAAACTAAATGGGTTTTTGAACGAACTATCTATACCGTGTATTCCAAATGAAAACAGGGAGATATTGGAGTCTAAAATTAGTCAAGAAGAAGTTGGGCTAGCCATTGATAATATGAAATCAGGAAAAAGTGCAGGACCAGATGGTCTTCCAGTTGACCTTTATAAAAAATTTAAGAATAAATTAATAAAACCTTCTTTGGAAATGGTTTTAGAAGCATTTCAAAATAATAATTTACCATCATACATAAATAATGCCTTAATTATACTGCTGCCAAAACCAGGTAAGCCCTCTAATAAATGTGAAAATATGAGACCAATAAGCCTATTAAACGCCGACCTTAAGATAATCTGTAAAATTTTAGCAAGACGAATACAAGAAATTTTACCAAATATTATTAATCGAGATCAGAATGGCTTTATAAAGGGTAGACAAGGCTTCCATAATGTAAGAAGACTATTTAATATTATTTATTTTAATAAAGACGCACCGGATACAGCTCTCCTATCATTGGACGCCGAAAAGGCCTTTGATAGAGTTGAATGGCCCTTTCTTTTTGAAGTCCTACAAAGGTTTGGACTTGGAAATAATTTCATAAAATGGGTTCAAATAATATACAATAATGCTACAGCAGAAATCCTAACAAATAACAATATTTCAAAACCAATAAAAATCAATAGAGGATGTCGACAAGGCTGTCCACTTTCACCTATACTGTTTACTATGGCAATTGAACCTTTAGCGATAGCGATACGTTTACATTCACAAATATATGGAATTAAAGTTGGACCAACAGAACATAAAATCTCCCTGTACGCCGATGACATAATTTTGTTTATGTCGAATCTAAAAAAATCAATTCCAACCTTGTTGAATTTAATAAAGAATTTTGGGGAAATATCAGGATATAAAATAAATAAAACTAAATCTTCAATATTAATGCTAAATGAGACCCAGAGAAATTACCCAGACCCTGAGGTAAATCAATTCAATGTTGTAAATCAGTTTAAATATTTAGGAATCCAAATTATGCCTAAGCTAGAATCAGTCGCCAGTGTCAACTATGAAGCCTTAATGTCAGATATCAATGAGTTAACTCAGAGATGGATGTCACTACCAATGTCGATGATCGGGAGAATCAATATACTTAAAAGTAATATTTTACCTAAAATACTTTATTTATTTCAATACATTCCCTTATCACCACCTTTAGATCTATTCTCAAGAATAAAAAAAAAGTTAGTGGAATTTATATGGAACAACAGGAGGGCTAGATTACGTTTGTCTTTATTATATTTACCATTTGATCGTGGAGGTCTGAAATGTCCAAATTTTATGTTGTATTATTGGTCGGCACAACTGAGGTCTATGACATATTATTTTTCATCAAATGATCTCCCTCACTGGACTGAAATGGAATCATACAATTTACCTTTACCTCTTCCCATATTCATATACTCAGATTCGGCAAAAAAATTACAAAAACAAGTTAAAAATCCATTTGTAAAGCATATGATCAAAATATGGTGTGAAGCTAAAAACTATTTAAAAGAACCACAGTTATTGTCACAATTTAGTCCAATATGGGGTAATCAATATTTTAAACCAGGGAGAGCGGACGCTGTATTTAAAGTATGGAATTTAAAAGGGATACAAAAGATTCAGGATTTATATTTGCCATGTGCAGACAACATAATGTCTTTTGAAGAGCTGAGGATCAAATTTAATCTCAATAGAACACATTTTTTTAAATATCTTCAACTTAGAAACTTTATTCGATCAAATCAAAATAAAGCTCTCACTCGACCCATTTATTCATCCTTGGAAAAAATGATGATGAAAGATAGTAAAAGAAAGGGTATTATTTCAGAGTTTTATAACTCACTGACACTATCTTCAAGTGAAAATTCACTGAAAAGATTAAACTACTGGAAAGAAGATCTGCAAATTGAAATTTCAGAGGAACAATGGGAATTGGCTTGTACAGAAGCTCAAACCAAATCAATAAATACACGCCTTAAATTGATACATTTCAAATGGTTAATGCGGATGTATGTTACACCGGAGGAGTTAAATAGATATAACAAAAATATACCAGATACATGCACAAAATGCATGGAAAGTAAAGGAACCCTATTTCATTGTTTATGGGAATGTAGATTAATAAGAATGTTTTGGGAAGAGGTGAGGGTAACAATTGAAAAAATAATCTCAAAACAAATCATATTGAATCCTAAACTGTTTTTGTTGGGTCTGTACCCAGAAAAGCATAATTTTAATAAAAGTGAAAGAACATTCATAGACCTCAGTTTGCTTAATGCCAAAAAATGTATTGCACTATTATGGAAAAAGACTCATAGACCAGATGTGACTCAGTGGTTAAGACAGATGTTAACAAACCTTCCATTAGAAAGAATAACATATATACTAAAATCAAAGGAAATTGTGTTTGAGAATATATGGAGACCTTTTATTGATTATGTAAAAAATTTAAACATAACTCTTGAAGAAGAAGGTGAATGATGTGTGTGGACCTTGTAAATTCCAAACTGGTGAACATAATATGTATACTTATGTATTGGATTGTCTAGACTAAACAGAGGAGCATTGTTGAAGACTTGATTTTGTTGGTGGTTGTTGGTGTTTTTAGTGCATTTTTTTTTTTTGTAGTACTTTAGTGTTAGTGTTTGATTGTTTGTATCATGTTTGTTAAAAAAAAAAAAAAGGTTCAATAAAGATATTGTGGAAAAAAAAATAAAAAGGGGCCTGATTGTTTAGAGCTTTGTAAGTAAGAAGAAGGATTTTAAACTTAATTCTAAATTCTATGGGAAGCCAATGAAGGGAGGCCAGAACCGGAGAGATATGATCTCTCTTTCTAGTACCTGTTAAAACTTTTGCTGCAGCATTTTGGATCAGCTGAAGACTTTTTAAAGATGTTTTAGGACAACCTGATAATAAACAATTACAATAATCTAATCTCGAGCTAACAAAAGCGTGGATCAGTTTCTCAGCATCATTCTGAGACAAGATGCTTCTAATCTTGGCAATATTACACAAATGATAGAAGGCAGTCTTAGAAACAAATTTAATATGTGAATTGAAAAACAGATCTTGATCAAAAATAACTCCAAGGTTCCTCACAGAGCTATTGAGAGAAAGAGTAACTGCATCCAAACTAAAAGTTTGATTTGGAAAGGTATTTCTAAGGTTTTTTGGACCAACAAGAATGACTTCAGTCTTATCTGAATTTAATAGTAAGAAATTGCAAGTCATCCAAGCTTTAATTTCCTTAAGACAGGCTTCTAACTTGGCTAATTTATTACTATCATCTGGCTTCACTGACAGGTATAATTGTGTGTCATCTGCATAACAATGAAAATGTATACAGTGCTTTCTAATAATGTTGCCTAACGGAAGCATATATAAACTAAAAAGAGTAGGGCCTAGCACAGATCCCTGTGGAACTCCATGACTGAGCTTTGAGTTGGAAGAAAACTCATCACTGACATGAACAAACTGGAGCCTATCAGACAAATAAGATCTAAACCACTGTAGCGAAATTCTATTAAGTCCAACATAGTGTTCTAATCTATCGAGTAGAATATTTTGGTCGATAGTTCGATAGTATCAAAGGCTGCACTAAGGTCTAAAAGGACAAGTACAGAAACAAGTCCATTATCAGATGCAATAAGGAGGCCATTAGTGACCTTCACTAAGGCTGTTTCAATACTATGATGGATTCTAAACCCAGATTGAAACTCTTCAAATAAACCATTTCCCTGCAAGTAATCAAATAATTGTGTAGCTACAACTCTTTCGAAGATTTTTGAAATGAAAGGGAGATTAGAGATTGGTCAATAGTTAGCTAAAACTCTTGGATCCAGCGTTGGCTTTTTGAGTAAGGGTTTAATTACAGCAGTTTTAAAAGCCTGCAGTACATGGCCTAATGTTAAAGCAGAATTGATTATTTGAAGAATATGGCTGCCAATAAATGGGAAGACTTTTTTAAATAGCCTGGTAGGGACTTCCGGTCTGGACGCCATGGCGATAGCAGCTTAACGCTGAAACTCCCAGACCCAATCCAAGAAAATATCTTGAAAATCAAACTTAACGGATTTTTGGAGGAGTGAAAATCAAAAGACAAAATCATCATGTCTAAAGGAAAACAGAGGAAACTGAAATTTTCCAGGCCAGGACACGTATCGGCCGGAGAATCTGATCCGGATGATTTCCGTTCAGAAGACAAGGAGCTGAATGTAGCTAACAAGAAGGTTAGCTTGAAAACGCTATTTGAAGAACTACGACGATTTCGCCGTGAGGTTTGGGCCGAATTTTGTGAATTCAGAGACGAATTAAAAAGGACAAACAGCAGAGTGGACCAGGCCGAGAACCGAATCTTGGAAGCAGAGGAACGAATAAAAGTGCTTGAAGATTCTGTGCTGGACCTACGCAAGAGACAAGCATCAATAGAGGCTAAGTTAACTGACCAAGAAGGAAGACAGAGGAGAGACAACATAAGAATTCATGGTCTGGTAGAAGGAGCCGAAGACGGTTTTAACTCAATGGCAGAATGCGTGGAATCTTTACTAAGAGAGAAATTGGATATTCCACAAACCACCGACTTGAAGATAGAAAAGGCACATCGTTCATTAGCCGCTAAGCCAGCAGCGGAAGCGCCCCCACGTTCGGTGTTGGTAAGATTTTCCAATTTCAAAATAAAACAAGAGGTTGTAAGATTGGCTTGGCAGAAAAAAGGATTTATGCACCAAGAGAGAAAAGTCTTTGTGGAACACGATTATGCCCCGGAGGTCCTTAAAAAGCGCAGGGAATATAATGACACCAAAAAGGTGCTACGTGAGAAGAAACTGCGCTTTCAGACGCCATTTCCTGCAAAGTTAAGGGTCTTCTACGGTGAAGAAACATGTCTCTATAATTCGGCGGAAGAAGCAACAGCTGACATGGCGAGAAGAGGGCTCCCGGTAACGGTGTTTAAACCCGCAGCTGACCTAAGCGATAGGATCAAAACTCAAACGTGGACCACACAGAAACCTTCAAAATCCACGGGTCAGCAGCGGGAAACCCAGCGCCAGAGCGTCACGGATAAACTGGCCGTTTTCAGGTTGGAACAGCAACCTTTTTTTTTTCTTTTTTTTTTTAGTCAATCTGCACATCCAACCCCCCTCATACAAGGTAACAAACATTAAAGGAGATGCATATTCAGCATGTGGTAAAACATTTCATGGAACAGTCATAATATTAGAAACAAACAAGTTTAAAAAAAAAAAAAATCTTGTTAAAATAGAAATTTGTCAATGATCCACATGTTCTCCCCACACTAACAAATACCGTCCTAGCGTGAATGTTTGCTGTGATGGGGGTGGGAGGGTGCACACAATTTCAAAGGGTATAGGCATAAAGGGAAAAAAAATCATTACAAGTTCGGATTGGGTTCTGAAACTCACGTTAAAAGCATGGGACAACTTACAGGGGTAAGAGAGGGCCCTCAACACCTAACAGAGTTTGAGGAATTTCCCTCAGAGCCTACACTCCATCAAGGCTCTTCCAGGGTCTCTAAAAAGACCTCAGCTCAGGAAGTTCTTTTGACAGTTTTTTGTTTTAAAGTTTTATACACTATGTTCTTAATGTTTTTCTTGTTCTTAATGTTCTTTCAGTTTCTGAGTAGCACAAAAGAGGGCCACCACACTGTTATACTAAATAAAACAACACAATGGAGAAACAGGGTGTAACCAAAATAGCCTCATATAATGTAAAAGGAATCCTGAATCCAGTTAAAAGATCCAAGATTCTAGGCAAAATGAAAAAAGACAAAGGAGGAATAATATTTTTACAAGAAACCCACCTAACAGAAGTGGAGCACACTAAACTCAGTAGACAAGGGTTTAAAATGATCTCTTCATCTTCATATAAGTCAGGAAGGAGGAGGGGAGTAGCGACATTGATATCAACCAAAATTACATTTGAAAAAAAATCAGAACACAAAGATAAAGAAGGGAGATACAGTTTGGTAATTGGGCGGCTAGAGGGAGAAGCTATCACCCTGCTGAATGTATATGCACCCCCAGGGGCTAACTGGAAATTTTATAAAAATGTATTTGACCTAATGATAACTAAAGCTCAAGGTTTAGTGATATGTGGTGGGGACTTCAATCTAAGACTGAATCCATACTGGGATGCTTCTGGTAATTCTCCACATCAAAATAATACCCAAAGCAGGAAGACTCAGATGCTACTAAAGGAAATGGGAATTTGTGATGTGTGGAGGGAACTCAACCCCAGTGTAAAAGATTATACATTTTACTCAACACCACATTCATCTTACTCAAGGATCGACTATTTTTTTTTTTTATGTTTAATAGAGACATTGGAAGAGTAGAAACATGTAAAATAGGACTGATGGATCTCTCTGACCACAGTCCGATCTATATGGACTTAAATATCCAAAAATACACAAATAATACATTTTCTTGGAGGTTGAATTCAAATGTCCTGAAAGGACCACTGAAAGATGAGTTGGAATCAGACATTCTCAGATATTTGGAAGAAAACGACAATGGAGAGGTATCCCCTTTAATACTGTGGGATGCATGCAAAGCTGTAATAAGGGGGAAGATTATTGCAAAACTGGCAACCCAAAAGAAACTGAGACAAGAAAAACTAACCGCATTAGAGTCAGAACTTAAGAACCTAGAAAAAGAACACAAAGGCAACACTCATTCTATTGACTCGCTCAAGATTAAGGAAATTAAAAACCAAATAAATGACTTCCGGTTATGGCTGCCACGTAGGACGGACGTGTCTCGCTCTGCTCTGCTCCTGGAGAAAAAAAATCGGCAAATAACTCTCTCATTTGGGACAGAACGTATCTCAGCATTTGGGCGAGGATATGTCGGCGAAGCCTAAGGCTGGAAAACCAGGAAAAGGAAAAAGCGAGCCGCCGAAACAATCCAAATTAACGGACTTTCAAGTCTGTGACGCAGCAAACAAAACTCCATATATGGCGGAGGAGGCTGGCAACGGTGCGATGTCTGCGCGGGGAGGCGCAGATGCGCTGATGGCTGCCATGAGTTCAATGAGAGCGGACTTTTCCTCTAGATTTGATGGGATTATGACAGCGTTGGAAGGAATAAGAAAGGAATTGGGTGACTGTGTAGAACGAACGGCGCAGATGGAGCTCCGTCTCGCTAGTGCTGAAGATGACGTCACCCGTCTTCAATTAAAGGTGCGCACTTTGGAAAAAAAAAATAAATCTCTGGAAGATAATATTTTGGATTTGGAATCTCGGTCGAGACAGAATAATTTGAGGCTGGTGGGTCTTCCAGAGGAATCAGAAGGTCGGGACGTATGTTCCTTTCTGGAAAAGTGGATTCCGGAGGTGCTGGGCAGCGAGGAGTTGCAATCAGCAGTGGTTCTGGAAAAAGCACATCGTATTGGCCCACGTTGAGATAAGGGACCGCCGAGGACCTTAATTATGAAGTTTCTTAGCAACAGAGACAGGATGAAGATCTTCAACGCTGCACGTGCTAAAGGAGAGATTAAACACCAGGACCAGCAGGTGCGGTTCTACCCAGATTTGGCCACAGGAATCCAGCAATTGAGGAAGCAGTTTGATCCCGTACGTAAGGAGCTGCGCAACCTTGGGATTCGTCATGGTGTAATCTATCCTGCGAGACTGCTGACCACGTATGAGGGCAGAACCCACATCTTCAAGACCCCAGAGGAGGCGCAGGAGTTCATCAAGAAGATCAAAGAAGAAGAAGAGACTGGTGGGAGCTAAGCATGAACAAAATATAAGGTAGAATAATTAAGCATTTGCACAGGCATCTGACTGACTTGAAGTAAATAGTAAGTTTACAAAATATAGATTGTATTATATATTAAAAAAACAAAACAAAAACAAAACAAACAAAAAAAAAAAACTATGATGTACAAAGTTGTTAAAAATTTTGGAGTTAAGTTGGAAAGTTGCCTGAAACACCTCAAGTGGGAGGCGTCCAGGAGGCATCCTAATCAGATGCCCATACCACCTCAATTGACTCCTTTCAATGTGGAGGAGCAGCGGTTCTACTCTGAGCCTCTCCCGGATGACTGAGCTCTTCACCCTATCTCTGAGGGTGAGTCCAGCAATCCTACGGAGAAAGCTCATTTCAGCTGCTTGTATCCGCGATCTCGTTCTTTCGGTCATTACCCAAAGCTCGTGACCATAGGTGAGAGTAGGAACGTAGATTGACTGGTAAATCGACAGCTTTGCCTTAGAACTAAGCTCCCTCTTCACCACAACAGACCGGTACAACGTCCGCATTACTGCAGATGCTGCTCCAATCCGTCTGTCGATCTCTCGCTCCATTTTCCCCTCACTCGTGAACAAGACCCCAAGATATTTAAACTCCTCCACTTGGGGCAGGAGCCTGTCCCCAACCCGGAGAGGACAATCTACCTTTTTCCATGGACTCGGACTTGGAGGTGCTGATTCTCATCCCAGCCGCTTCACACTCAGCGGCAAACCATCCCAGCAAGAGCTGTAGGTCATTGCTGGATGAAGCCAACAGGACAACATCATCTGCAAACAACAGAGATGAGATCCTGTGGTCACCAAGCATGACACCCTCCAATCCCTGGCTGCGCCTAGAAATCCTGTCCATAAAAATTATGAACAGGATCGGTGACAAAGGGCAGCCCTGGCGGAGTCTAACTCTCACTGGGAATGACTCCGACCGAGAGTTGGCAATACGAACCAAACTCTCACAACGGTCGTACAGAGACCGAATAGCTCGTAACAACAAGCCCGATACCCCATACTCCCGAAGCACCCCCCACAAAAATCCACGAGGGACGCGGTCAAACGCCTTCTCCAAGTCCACGAAACACATATAAACTGGTTGGGCAAACTCCCACGAACCCTCAAGAATTCTCGAGAGGGTAAAGAGCTGGTCCGATGTGCCACGGCCAGGACGAAAACCACATTGCTCCTCCTGAATCCGAGGTTCGACCAACGGCCGGACTCTCCTCTCCAGTACCTTGGCATAGACCTTCCTAGGGAGGCTGAGGAGTGTGATCCCTCTAAAGTTGGAGCACACCCTCCGGTCCCCTTTTTTGAAGAGAGGAACCACCACCCCGGTTTGCCATGCCAAAGGCACTGCCCCTGACCTCCACGCAATGTTGCCGAGGCGTGTCAACCATGACAACCCAACAACATCCAGGGCCTTGAGGTACTCAGGGCGAATCTCATCCACCCCCGGGGCCCGGCCTCCAAGGAGATTTTTAACCACCTTGGCGACCTCAGCCCCTGTGATAGGCGAGTCATCCCCCTCGTCCCCAAACCCTGCTTCCTCTGTGGAAGGCGTATCAATGGGATTGAGGAGATCCTCGAAGTATTCCTTCCACCGCCCAACGATATCCCCAGTTGAAGTCAACAGTGTCCTATCCGCACCATACACAGTGTGGACGGGGAGCTGCTTTCCCCTCCTGAGCCACCGAACAGTTTGCCAGAATCTCTTTGAAGCCGAACGAAAGTCTTGTTCCATGGCCTCACCGAACTCCTCCCATACCCGGGTTTTTGCTTCAGCAACCACCCGAGCTGCACTCCGCTTGGCCTGCCGGTACACCTCAGCTGCTTCGGGAGTCCCACAAGCCAACCAAGCTTGATAGGACTCCTTCTTCAGCTTAATGGCCCCCCTCACCACTGGTGTCCACCACTTGGTTCGGGGGTTGCCACCACGAGATGCACCGACCACCTTGCGGCCGCAGCTCTGGGCCGCCGCTTCAACAACAGAGGTGGAGAACATGGCCCATTCAGACTCCATGTCTCCAGACTCCCTCGGAATGTGGTTGAAGTTCTTCTGGAGGTGGGAGTTGAAGACCTCCCGGACAGGGGCCTCAGCCAGACGCTCCCAGCACACCCTCACTATACGTTTGGGTCTACCAGGTCTGAATGGCTTCCTCCCCTGCCATCGGATCCAACTCGCCACCAGGTGGTGATCAGTTGACAGCTCTGCACCTCTCTTTACTCGGGTGTCCAAGACATACGGTCGCAGGTCTGATGATACGATAACAAAATCGATCATCGACCTGCGACCTAGGGTGTTCTGGTGCCAGGTGCACATATGGACACCCTTATGCTTGAACATGGTGTTCGTTATGGACAGACTGTGGTTAGCACAGAAGTCCAATAACTGAACACCACTCGGGTTCAGATCGGGCAGGCCGTTCCTCCCAGTCACCCCCTCCAGGTTTCACTGTCGTTGCCCACGTGCGCATTGAAGTCCCCCAGTAGGACAATGGAGTCTCCAGGAGGAGCACCCTCCAGCACCCCAGTCACAGACTCCAAAAAGGGTTGGTACTCTGAAACATCATTTGGTGCATAGGCACAAATGATGGTCAGGACCCGTTTCCCAACCCGAAGGCGTAGGGAAGCAACCCTTTCGTCCACCGGGGAAAACTCCAATATAGTGGCAGCAAGGTGGGGCGATACAAGAATACCCACCCCTGCTCGTCGCCTCTCGCCCGGGGCAACTCCAGAAAAGGCCAAGCTCCAGCCCCTCTCCAGGAGACTGGTTCCGGAACCGGAGCTGTGTGTTGAGGTGAGGCCGACTATATCTAGCCGGTATCGCTCAACCTCATACACCAGCTCAGGCTCCTTCCCCACCAGAGAGGTGACATTCCACGTACCAAAAGCCAGTTTAGAAAGCTTGGGATCAGTCCGCCAAGGTCTCCGCCTTTGACCGCCACCTAATCCACACAGCACTGGACCCCCATGATCCCTCGCCCGGGACAACTCCAGAAAAGGCCAAGCTCCAGCCCCTGTGTGTTGAGGTGAGGCCGACTATAGCTAGCCTGTATCTCTCAACCTCGTACACCAGCTCAGGCTCCTTCCCCACCAGAGAGGTGACATTCCACGTACCAAAAGCCAGTTTAGAAAGCTTGGGATCAGTCCGCCAAGGTCTCCGCCTTTGACCGCCACCTAATCCACACAGCACTGGACCCCCATGATCCCTCCTGCAGGTGTTGAACCCACTGGAGGGCGGACCCATGTAACTCCTTCG
This sequence comes from Pholidichthys leucotaenia, assembly GCA_020510985.1. Lineage (NCBI taxonomy): Eukaryota > Metazoa > Chordata > Actinopteri > Cichliformes > Pholidichthyidae > Pholidichthys > Pholidichthys leucotaenia. Next base: position 151,925,675 of record CM035850.1, on the reverse strand, counting down.
GGCTGAGCCCGGCCGGGTCCCATGGGTGGAAACCCGGCCACCAGACGCTAGCCTTCGAGCCCCTCCCCCAGGCCTGGCTCCAGGGTGGGGCCCCGGTAACCCCATACCGGGCGGGGTACACTGAATCCTTGATATACAATTTATCACGAGAGTCTGTTGGATTGTTCTTAGTCTGGCCCTTCACCCAGGACCAGTTTGTCTTGGGAGACCCTATCAGAGGCAAATTGCCCCGGACAACATAGCTCCTGGGATCACTGGGGCACGCAAACCCCCCCACCACAATAAGGTGACGATCCATGAGGGGGAACTTACAGAGTCACAAAATAAAACACTACTGTCAGAAATACAACCCAAAGAATTGGAAAAAGCAATTATGAAACTTAAAGCTAACAAATCCCCAGGAGCAGATGGCTATACAGCAGAGTGGTACAAAACCTTTAAACAGCAACTATCTCCTCTCCTCCTGAAAACATTTAACTATGTCCTCCACACAGGGGAAATCCCCCCCTCCTGGAGAGAAGGGGTCATTGCAGTTATACCTAAACCTGAAAAGGATAAACTAGAATGCTCCAACTACAGACCAATCAGTGTATTTAATCAGGACTATAAGCTTTTTACCATTATCCTTGCCAAAAGGTTAGAAAATATACTGACAGACTTAATCAACTTAGACCAAACAGGTTTTATAAGACAAAGACAGACACAAGACAACATTAGACGCACTTTACACATAATTCATCATATAAAAAAATATAACTTAAATGCAGTCATATTGGGATTAGATGCTGAAAAAGCATTTGATTCAGTTGACTGGTCTTTCCTATATAGAATCTTATCCAGTTTCAATTTTCATAACAACTTCATTAGAACTATACAGGCATTATATAAAAAACCAACAGCTAAAATAAGGATTAACGGTAATTTATCATCATCTTTTGAGCTGGAAAGAGGATGTCGTCAGGGCTGCCCCCTGTCTCCACTGCTCTTTGCAATCTTCATAGAACCTCTGAGCCAATGGATAAGACAAAATCAAGAAATTCAAGGTATTACACTTGGTCAGAAGGAACATAAATTAGCACTCTTTGCTGATGACATTTTAATATACCTAGGGCAGCCGGACACTTCTTTACTAGAACTAATCTCAGTTTTTTCAGAGTACGGAGATTTATCGGGGTACAAATTAAACATGCATAAAACCCAAGTTTTAACATTCAACTATGACCCAAATCATTATTCACTAAGCAAACTCAAAACTAACTGGGAGATGGAATCTATGAAATATCTGGGGGTCAATATCCCGAAACAACTCAACAAAATTATAACACTGAACTATGATCCACTGCTGACAAAAATAAAATCTGACCTAGCAAGATGGAATATGATACCATTCTTGGGTACTGCACAAAGAATTGAAGCAGTCAAAATGAATATACTTCCACGTCTTCTATACCTTTTCCAAACAATACTGGTAGAACCTCCCAAAAAAACATGGCAGGAGCTGGACAGAAGGATCTCAAGATTCATATGGCAAGGCAAGAGACCTAGAATCAGATATAGAACCTTACAGCTAAACAAAGACAAAGGTGGGCTTGCGCTGCCAAATATCAGGGACTATTTTAAAGCCGCACAAATTAAAACTTTAATAGAGATATGTAACCCAGTCTACACTGCACAATGGAAGGAGATCGAATGCCAAATAACAAGTGACATCCCCCTACAGGCGATAATAGGGAACAATGCCCTACCTAAACTTTTGAATAACACCAACCCGTGGATAGAGACCCCGCTAAAAATTTGGTTTAAGATAGTCAGAGAGAATCAAACTAAAGAGCCCTATCGACTCTTGCAATGGATTGCCTATGACCAAGACTTTACTCCTAATAAAACAGACACTAGATTTAAAAAGTGGAAAGAGAAAGGACTGATAAAATATTACGATTTTCTTAAGGGGCAAACTTTAAGAAGTTTTGAAGATTTGAAAAAACAAGGTCTAATAAACCAAGATCGTTACAGGTTCTTTCAGCTTAGACACCACATAAACAATATACTTAAAAAGGAGGATTTGGGAAGGGCCCAGTCAGGTGTTCTGAAGGTCTTCTTAATGGCATATAAAGGGATCCCAGGGATCAGATACATTTCTAAAATATACCAATGTCTTCAAGACTTAAAAGGAGACAACACATCATATATAAAAGAAAGATGGGAAAAAGAGGGGAATTTCACTTTACAACTGGAGATATGGGAAAAGCTAAATAAACAGCAATGGAAAAGTACCTCATCCCTGCAGTGGAGAGAATTTGGATGGAAAAATTTGGTAAGATTTTTCAGAACACCTGCACAAAACAAATTTACCCATAAGGGGTTGAACTGTTGGTGCTTGTGTGGTGAAAAGACTGCAAATCATTTTCATGTGTTTTGGTCATGCCCAGTTATCCACCAATATTGGACCAATGTACGGACAATATTGGGGAAAATATTCAAAATAACAGTTCCCTTTTCTTTTGTAACTTTGTATTTGGGTTTACTACCGGACTCACTGGAAAGACAAGGAGAAAAATACTTATTCAGTGTTTTAATATTGGCAAGTAAAAAAGCCCTAACTAAAAAATGGATGTTGAAGGACTGTCCTACACCTGAAGATTGGTCTAACGTGATCCAAGACATTTACTCGATGGAAAAGTTGACATTCGTACTGAGACAGGACATGGATGGGTTCATGAACTTTTGGCAACCCTGGATCGCATATGTGTCTTCCATTAGATCTAATCTTTGACAAATACCATTTCAATAATGGTTCCGCTCTTTGTTCCAACACTACTCAGATGCTCTTTTACTTTTAATTACCTATTTTTCTTTTTGTTTGTTTTTTGCTGTTTTGTTTGTTTGTTTGTTTGTTTTTTATTTTATTTTCTTTAATTTCACTTTTTCTTTCACTTTAAAAAAAAAGGGGGTGTTGTAATAATTATTCTTCCAATGTTGTCAAATAGCAAAAAATAAGGGAACATGTGATGAAAATGTAAGCAATGCAATGCTGTAATGACCTGTATACCCTTTACAAAAACTTAAATAAATAACCTGGTAGGAATAGGGTCTAAAAGACAAGTTGAAGGCTTGGATGAGGAAATTATTTTATCTAACTCTAAAAGGTCAGTTGGAGAAAACTTATCCAAACAGATATCAATTGAAGGAGTTGTAGTAGTTACTGTATTTAACGGTGGGAAGAATCTGACTGATTTTGAAAAAGTTCATTAAGTCCTGACTAGTAAGCTCTAAGGGAATGCAAGGATTGACAGAGTCCTGGCTCTTTGTCAGCCTGTCTACAGTGCTGAAAAGAAACCTGGGATTATTCTTGTTCTCTTCTATTAATGTAGAGTAATAACTTGTTCTAGCTTTTCTAAGAGATTTTTTATAAATTAAAAGATGATTTCTCCAAGCTAAATAGTTTTCATCTAAATTAGTGGAACACCATTTTCTTTGTAATTGACGAGTCTTCTGTTTTAAGCTACGAGTTTCTGTGTTAAACCATGGGGTTAGAAATCTCTGATTGGACGTTTTCTTTTTTAAAGGGGCCAGCAAGTCTAGAGTCTGATGCAGAGAGGCTGTAACACTATCTACCATGCTATCAATTACAGAAGGAGCAAGCTCTCCATAGCTTATTTCCATTGTGTTGACACATAGCATAGAGGAGATAATCTGCATAAATTTGGTAACGTCATCTGAAAGACATCTGTTGTAGTAATATTTTTCTTTAGGAATCAAATAGTCAGGAATAGTGAAATCAAAAGTTAACAGACAGTGGTCTGACAGTACAGGATTATGAGGAGACGCTACCAGATTTTCTATTTCTATGCCATATGTCAGAACAAGGTCCAATGTGTGGTGGAGATAATGGGTAGAATTTTCTACTTTCTGAGAAAACCCTATCGAGTCTAATATTGAATTAAATGCCTTATTAAGACAGACACTATCTACATCTACATGTATATTAAAATCCCCTACTATAATTTTTCTATCTGATTTCAACACTAAATCAGCTAAGAATTTGGTAAATTTGGATACAAACTCTGAGTAGGCTGAGAGAGGACAAGAAACTATGGCAAGGAAAATTGGGTTTAACCTAAGATTGCTAACATACCATACCAGGCCCTTGAAGGAAATAAAACATGTTTTTTGCTTTACATTAACTAGCAATTTAGAATGGTAAATTGTCACTATTCCTCCTAAGTATAGGGCTGCACGGTGGCGCAGTGGTTAGCACTGCGGCAGCACAGTTTACCCTTGGCCGGGGGATTGTGGGGATCGTGGGATCGTGGGTTCGATCCCAGCCCCCGACCAACGGTGATCTGTGTGGAGTTTGCATGTTCTCCCCGTGTTGCGTGGGTTTACTCCGGGATTTCTCCGGTTTCCTCCCACATGCCAAAAACATGCATGTTAGGTTAATTGGCTGTTCTAAATTGTCCCTAGATATTTGTTTCCTATAGGCCCTTAGAATAGAGGGTTAGTATTAATGAAAGCGCTTTGAGTGGTCTTTGTAACTAGAAAAGCGCTATATAAGTGCAGGTTAGTTAGTTAGTTAGTAAGTAGCAACAGTGACTCTTGGTGCACAAATGTCAGGGTTCTGTCCAGATCGTGTACTTCCGATCTGGAGACACTCGTTATTAAATGTCGGCCATTCTGTTTACCTAGACAATTTAGTTCGATCATCCTCACAGCTGTGTATATTCCTTCAGATGCCAATAAAAGTACAGCTGTTAATCAACTGAGTGATATCAGTGGGCATGAAAATGAGGACTCTGGAGCTTTTTCTATTATTGCAGGAAATTTTAATCACGCTACTTTACGTAGAACATTGCCCTGGTTTTATGCGGATGTGACTGTCGTGATGCAGGGCTCAAATATATTAGATCATTGTTACACAACTATCAAGGAGGCTTATCGGTCATTGCAGCAAGCCAAATTGGGCTCATCTGATCATCATATGGTCATCTGATCATCATATGGAAAAATATTACTACAGTAGATGCCTCTCAGATGATGTTGTTACCAAATTTATGCACATTGTTTCCTCTATGCCATGTGTCAACACAACGGAAATAAGCTATAGACAGCTTGCTCCTTCTGTAGTTGATAGCATGGTAGATAGTGTTACAGCTTCTCTGCATCAGACTCTAGACATGGTGTCCCCTTTAAAAAAGAAAAAGTCCAATCAGAGATTTCTAACCCCTTGATTTAACACAGAAACTCGTAGCTTAAAACAGAAGACTCATCAATTAGAAAGAAAATGGTGCTCCACTGATTTAGATTTCACTTTGCTTGGAGAAATCATCTTTTAATTTATAAAAAAATCTCTTAGAAAAGCTAGAACGAGTTATTATTCTGCATTAACAGAAAAGAACAAGAATAACCCTAGGTTTCTTTTCAGCACTGTAGCCAGGCTGACAAAGAGTCAGGACTCTGTCAATCCTAGCATTCCCTTAGAGCTTACTAGTCAGGACTTTATGAACTTTTTCAAGAATAAAATTTCATCTATCAGAGATAAAATCAGTCAGATTCTTCCCATTGTTAACTTAAATACAGTAACTACTACAACTCCTTCAACTGACATCTGTTTGGATCAGTTTACTCCAATTGACCTTTTAGAGTTAGACAAAATAATTTCCTCATCCAAGCCTTCAACGTGTCTTTTAGACCCTATTCCTACCAGGTTATTTAAAGAAGTCTTCCCATTTATTGACAGCTTTATTCTTCAAATAATCAATTCTTCATTAACTTTAGGCCATGTACCGCAGGCTTTTAAAACGGCTGTAATTAAACCCTTACTCAAAAAGCCAACGCTGGATCCAGAAGTTTTAGCTAACTATCGACCAATCCCTAATCTCCCTTTCATTTCACAAATCTTAGAAAGAGTTGTTGCTACGCAATTATTTGACCACTTGCAGGGAAATGGTTTATTTGAAGAGATTCAATCTGGGTTTAGAATCCATCATAGTACTGAAACAGCCTTAGTGAAGGTCACTAATGACCTCCTTATCGCATCTGATAATGGACTTGTTTCTGTACTTGTCCTTTTAGACATTAGTGCAGCTTTTGATACTAATGATCATAATATTCTAGTTGATAGATTAGAACACTATGTTGGAACTTTGTTGCAGTGGTTTAGATCTTATTTGTCTGATAGGTTCCAGTTTGTTCATGTCAATAATGAGTTTTCTTCCAACTCAAAGCTCAGTCATGGAGTTCCACAGGGATCTGTGCTAGGCCCTACTCTTTTTAGTTTATATATGCTTCCGTTAGGCAACATTATTAGAAAGCACTGCATATATTTTCATTGTTACGCAGATGACACACAATTATATCTGTCAATGAAGCCAGATGATAGTAATCAATTAGCCAAGTTAGAAGCCTGTCTTAAGGAAAGTAAAGCTTGGATGACTTGTAATTTCCTACTTTTAAATTCAGATAAGACTGAAGTCATTCTGATTGGTCAAAAAAAAAACCTTAGAAATACCTTTCCAAATCAAACTTTTAGTTTGGATGCAGTTACTCTTTCTCTTAATAGCTCTGTGAGGAACCTTGGAGTTATTTTTGATCAAGATCTGTTTTTCAATTCACATATTAAATTTGTTTCTAAGACTGCCTTCTATCATTTGCGTAATATTGCCAAGATTAGGAGCATCTTGTCTCAGAGTGATGCTGAGAAACTGATCCACGCTTTTCTTAGCTCTAGATTAGATTATTGTAACTCTTTATTATCAGGCTGACCTAAAACATCTCTAAAAAGTCTTCAGTTGATCCAAAATGCTGCAGCAAGAGTTTTAACAGGTACTAGAAAGAGAGATCATATCTCTTTCATATGACGCCTGTTCTGGCCTCCCTTCATTGGCTTCCCATAGAGTTTAGAATTAAGTTTAAAATCCTTCTTCACACTTTCAAAGCTCTAAACAATCAGGCCCCTTTTTATTTAAAAGATCTGATATTACCCTATTATCCTAACAGAGCACTATGCTTCCAAAATGCTGGATTATTTGTAATACCTAGAATCTCCAAAAGTACAATGGGGGGCAGAGCCTTCAGTTATCAAGCTCCTCTGTTGTGGAACCAGCTGCCAATCTGGATTTGGGAGTCAGACTCAATCTCTGTTTTTAAGAATAGGGTTAAAACCTTCCTTTTTGATATAGTCTACAATTAGGAAGGGACCATGTGTCTCCGAACCCTCCCTTAGTTATGCTGCTAATAGGTTTAGACAACTGGGGGACCTCCCATAATTGCACTGGGCCTCACTCCTTTGTTCACGCTCAATGAAATTTTTTTTTTTTTTTGCTGGTCATTGACATCTGTTTGTTCTCTCCCATAGATTGAGTCCCCATCGTGCTGTTTACTCTCTACATGTCTGTTCTTTTCATCTTCTCTATCCCCTCACCCCCCAGCCAGTCGCAGCAGATGACTGCCCCTCCCTGAGCCTGGTTCTGTTGGAGGTTTCTTCCTGTTAAAAGGGAGTTTTTCCTCTCCACCGTCGCCAAGCGCTTGCTCACAGGGGATCGCCTGATTGCTGGGGTCTTTCTGCAATTGTGGGGGCCCCCCCTACAGTTGAAAGTGCTATGAGATGGCTGTTGCTGTGAAATGGTGCTATATAAATACAGCTGAATTGAACTGAATATGGTTCATTTAGTGCCCACGTATCAGCAATGCGTGAAGCATGACAAGCCCTTGACTCGTGAAATGACTTTCAAGAATGCTAAACTGCATCATCGTGATCGACTTGAAGAGGCAATAAGCAGTGGTGACTCAAGGGATGTATGGAAGGGGGTGATCCAGATCACTGGCTACAAACCAAGGCCTAAGTCCGCACCTACTGATGACCCCACACTTCCTAACCAGCTCAATCAGTTCTAAAAATAAGTCTTGTTTGTTTTGTCGTTTGTGTCTTTGAAATCGTTGGAATCATGCCACACCCTTTAATGTTCTCAGTAGCAGCTCACAAAAATCCTTGGCGGAAAATGCTGTATGATCAGTTTACCAAGTTACTAAGGATTGTAAGAAGTCATCAAGACTTATCAAGCTTTTTTAAAGGTTTATGTTTTTTCATAGCGTTCTTCTCTCTTGCCCTCACCTCCCCACAGGCAGAAAACCTGATCTGAAGAATGTGGTCATTCCTGTTTTCTCCGTCTCTCTCCTTGTTTGAATCCAATAAAAATACCTTTCGGGGAAACAAAAAAAAAAAAGTGCTCTTTTTTTCCCACAGTTTAAAATCTTCCTTCAAGTTTGAACAAATTTTGTAAAAACAAAAATGCAGCAACATAGTGTGAAATGAACAGTAAAAGTAGATGGCAAAAAGAGTTAAAGCAGAATGCCAGTCTGAACTGGCAGGCAGTTATTGTGCAAAAGAAAAGTATCCAAGTTGAGTAAAGTGTTCCAGATGTTGAGTATCTGTTCAGAGAGACACTCGCTTCTCAGGAATGTCAAAGTATATTGTGCTTTGCAATATGATACAATACATGGTTAAAGCCAAGCAAAGTAAAGGGTGTAGTAATGACTTACGTTTACTTAATTAAAGAATATTCTATAGTCGCCTAACTTAAGTAGTTTTAATGTAGGAACCTTTTTCTCTTGAGTGCATGCATGAAGAAAATATTATGATCTTTATGAAGTAAAGTCAACACGATCATTCATAATAATTCTGCATAGAAAAATGGATAGTTTACAGTATATTCTATTTTTTTTTAAATTTTCCTCACACTAACACATTTAAGGAGAAAAAACCTCACACAGAGAAAAGTCGCAAATTCACATGAAAAATCCTTGCCAGTCTTACCCAGAAAAAGTGGAAAATATACAAAAAAGTAGAAATTTTGTGAGTTAAAAAGTTGTAATTTTATGAGTAAAAGGTAATGAAAATATTACCAAGTTGTGTATCTGTGACAAAAAGAGTCACAAATTAAAGGTCCATCTCCATCTATCCATCTTCGTCCGCTTAATCCTTTTTGGGTCGCGGGGGGGCTAGAGCCTAACCCAGCATCTTTGGGCGAGAGGCAGGGTACACCCTGGACAGATTGCCAGTCCATCGCAGGGCCAACACAGAGAGACAGACAACCATTCACTCTCACAGTCATACCTAAGGACAATTTAGAATCCCCAGTTCAATGCCAATTAACCTAACTTGCATGTTTTTGGCATGTGGAAGGAAACCAGAGAAATCCCAGAGTAAACCCATGCAGACACGGGGAGAACATGCAAACTCCACACAGATCACTGTTGGTCGGGGGCTGGGATCGAACCCAGGATCCCCCGGCCAAGGGTGAGTTGCTGTGCTGCCGCAGTGCTAACCACTCCGCCACTGTGCTGCCCCCAAATTAAAGGTGTGGTGTGGAATATTCAGCACAATCTAGCAGTCAATTTTCCAAATGCAAACAGTCACATTTTATCAGACATCATGCTCTTGACATGGTAGGCAGTAACAGACCCAAAAGCAGGCAACTTGGGAGACCAAGGTAGCAGTGCAATTATAATGTTTATTGAGAGTTTTTGCTGGATGGTATGCACAGAGAGTCTGGCGACCCTGCAAGAGGAGAGAGGGGGAGAAGAGTAAATTGATACAGTAATCGATTTTGGCAATTGCAAATAAAGTTTCTTTTCCCTTACAGGCTTGACCAGATACCCAGCAATGGCAGGCTTCTCTGGTGACTCACTGACATGGTGAAGGAGTCCAGCAAAGGTGAGTTGGGATCATTGAGTGAGGTATGGTGCCTTGGGGAGACGTGTGGGAGAGGATTAGGTGCACGTTGGTAAGTCGACTTACTTGGGGGGGGGGGGGGAGTGAAGGTAGGGATCCGGATCCACAGTTCTGCCAAGTAGAAAATCCCCCCCCCCCCAAGAAGTCCTGAGGACAATATAGTGAGAAGGTTAGACTGAGGGATTGCGGCCTACAAAAGCGTGATGAGAGGAAGGCGTTCAAGCTGGAGGCTGCACACTGGGTGTCTGATCCTGAGGCAGCAGGTCACAAATCTGACGAGCTCCAGCAATCTGCAGAGTGTAGCTCCTATTTAAGGAGTGGGGCTGATTACAGGCAGGTGAGGAGCCCAGCTTTGGAGAATAAGCAGTTAAAGGAGAGGGAGAACAATGTGCAGCCTGAACCACTACAGTACCCCCCCCCCCCCAAAGAGGCGCCTCCTGGTGTCCGAGGCTTGTTGGCGTGCTTCTTGTTAAAATCTCTGATTAGTTGTTTGTCAATAATGACAGAACCTGAGATCCAGGAATGCTCCTCCGGCCCATAATCTTTCCAATCCACCAGAAACTGGGTACCATGCCCCCAGCGGCGGGCATCAAGAATCCAGTTGACTGTGTAGGTGGGACTTCCACTGATAATCTTCGGCGGAGGTGGTGGCTTGGAGGCAGGGCAGAGTGGGCTGGAGAATGCTGGCTTAATCTCTGAAACATGAAATTAGGGGTGTATACGGAGAGAACGGGGAACACTGAGGTGGACAGATGAAGGGTTAATGATGCGGCAGATGGGAAAAGGCCTGATGAACCAGGGAGACAATTTCTTAGAGTCAATTTTTCAAGTGAATATTCCTGGTCAATAGCCATACCTTTTGCCCGATGGAGTAGGTAGGGGCCGCACCCCTTCATCGGTTCCTCCACCGGGAATTCTGCTCAGCTGTCCACAGTAGCGCTGTCTTGGTCTCCCTCCAGATGCGGCAGCACCTCTGGATGTGATGGTGGACAGAGGGTACTGCGATCTCCTCCAAAGTGGAAAACAGAGGAGGTTGATAACCCAGTGAGGACTCAAGCTGTGATACTCCTGGGGCAGCAGAGGTGGCAGAATTATGGGGATATTCCACCCAGGGCAGGTGAGTACTCCACAATGCAGGGTTGGAATAAGTGATGCATCGAAGTTCACCCTCCAGCTCCTGGTTAGCCCGCTCACACTGTCCACTGCTCTGTGGGTGGTAGCCAGACATCAGGCTGACAGTGGCCCCAGTAGCCTTGGGGAAGGTGCGCCAAACCTGGGAAGAAAACTGGGGACCATGATCAGACACAATGTCAGAGGGTATACCATGTAACCTCACTACATGATTCATCAGGAGCTCCGCTGTCTCCTTAGTGGATGAAAGTTTAGGAAGGGGGATGAAGTGTGCGGCTTTGGAGAAACTGTCAACTATAGTTAAGATAACGGTGTGCCATTGGATAGGGACAACTCAGTAATGAAGTCCAGCGCAATGTGGGACCACGGATGGCTAGGGACAGGAAGTGGTTGCAGTAACCTGGCAGGAGGGGTAGTAGGGAACTGCCCAGTGGAGAGCACTGTTGACACGCCTTAATATAGTTGCGGACATCCGTATTCATAGAGGGCCACCAGAACTGGCATTTAAGATGGGACAGGGTCCAGGCTACCCCCGGATGACAGGTAAATTTAGCCGTATGGAGCCAGTTGATGACATTGCCCTGGACCACCATGGGCACAAACAGCCGGCCCGTTGGCCCCCAACCCGGATCCGGATCAGTCCTCTGGGCTTCTTGTACCCTTTGTTCAATATCCCACGTCAGCGCCCCTACCACACATTGAGCCAGAATGATAGTTTCCACCTTTGGAGGTGAGGTGTTTGGAGCGAATTGCCTGGAGAGGGTGTCGGGCTTGGTGTTTTTTGACGCTGGGCGGTACACGTTGGAAAAATTAAACCTCCCGAAGAATAGTGTCCACCTTGCCTGCCAGGAGTTTAAATGTTTGGCAGACCTGAGATACTAGAGGTGCTTATGGTCAGTCAGAACCAGGAATGGTAACATTGCCCCCTACGGCCAATGCCACCATTCCTCGAGTGTTAGTCTTACCGCCAACAGCTCCCATAAAGTTCTGATGTTAAAACTTTGTTGACTGCTGTACTGCAGCCCACTCAATCACGCTGTGCGTCACTACCATGCTGAAACTGGCCAAGGAGGAGGCAAGATGTCGTTGACCGTGACTGACTGAGAGAGCAGTGACTTCAAACTCACGTGTATTTGAGAAGGAATCATGACCAAAATTACTGGATGGACCCACTAGTATCATATTTGATTCTTTGAAATAGCTTTTGATTAAAATTCACTACAGGTATCCTTTAAGTGCCAAGAGAAGAATGGGTGCAGCTTGTTACTGGCAGCCAACCGTTGGGATAGTACTGCTTCCACCCCCAAGTCCGAGGCATCCACCTCTACGGTGAATTAGGCTCTGGGATCAACCTGAGTTTGGATGGGCACATCAATAAAGCTAGCCCTGAGGCGGGAGAAGGCTTGATTGGCTTCAGAAGACCAGACAAAGGGGATCTTGGTGGAGGTGAGGCGAGTGAGGGGAAGGGCAAGGGTGCTATAATTTCGGATAACCCACTGGTAGAAGTTAGCGAACCCAAGGAACTGCTGTAACTTTTTTCTGGACGTGGGAACAGGCCAATTGAGAATCACCTTGATCTTTTGTGGGTCTGGTTTGATCTGACCGTCAGCTATAACAAACCCGAGAAATGTGGTGGAGGGTGTGAGGAACTCAAATTTTTCGGCCTTGACGTAGAGCTGATTTTCAAATAGGTGCTGGAGGACCGTCTGTACATGGATTCGATGCCCTGCAAGGGAACAGGAGAAAATGAAGATATCATCCAGGTATACAAAGACGAATGAATTGAGGAAGTCCCGTAGAACATCTCTGATTAGTCACTGGAAAACAGCTGGGGTGTTGGTTAGGCCGAATGGCATCACCAGGTAGTCAAAATGGCCGATGGAGGTATGAAAGCCTGTCTTCCATTCATCTCCCTGCTGGATCCTGACGAGGTGGTAAGCGTTCCCTTGGTCCAGCTTGGTGAAAATGGTGGACCCCTGCAAAACATCGAAGGCAGAGTTTAATAGAGGGAGGGCATACCTGTATTTGATGGTGATATTGTTGAGCTGCCTGTAGTCAATACACAGACACAGACAACCATCCTTCTTTTTAACGAAGAAGAATCCAGCCCCCACTGGCGAAATCAAATGTCGAATCAGCCCAGAATTGAGGGACTCCTTGACTTATTTGTCCATGGCTTCTCTTTCCGGCCTGGATAGGCTGTATAACCAATGGGTGGGAAGCGGCGCCCCCTGCTGGAGTTCAATAGCACAGTCATAGGGTCTGTGAGGGGGCAGGGATAGTGCCTTAGCTTTGCTAAACACGGAAGCGAGGTCATGATATTCAGCCAGTACATTCAACAAATCAGGTGGTTCAACAGTGGGGGGGATAGCAACAGAAGGAGAACATGCAGCTGACTGTAGGCAAACAGACAGACAGAGCGTACTCCAGGATGTAATTACCCCTCTTCGCCAGTTGTTGGTAGGATTGTGTAGGTGAAGCCAGGGGTAGCCGAACATGATAGATGCAGTGGAGGAGGGGATAACAAGGAAGCAGATGCTTTCCCTATGATTACCAGAAACTAATACAGGAAGTGGGAGTGTAATTTTGGAAACAGTAAAAAAATGGTTTGCCAGATAATGCCACTAACCTGAGGGGATCTTGAAGAACTGTGCATGGAATATCCAACCGGACTGCCAGACTCCGAGATGAAATTCTGTTCTGCTCCAGAATCCACTCGAGCTAAATGTGTGGTGAGAGGTAGATAGCAGGATGCAGATGGGAAGTAGTAGTTTGGTTTGAGGGCATTTGGAGTGGCTGGGGAGAGGGAAGTCTGGGCTTCTCTGCTTGAACTGCTGCCTCCACAACCTGGACCTCCGGAAAAGGGGTAAAAGATGGATGGATGGTGTTTGGAGACTACACCCACCTGTCCCCCTACAACGACGGTCGGGCGGTGTCTTTTGGTTTTAATCGGGCATTCATCTCCCCAATGGCCGTCTCCCGTGCTGTACATGCCGGGCCCCTCAGCCGAACGTCACTGACGATCCGCTAGAGGAAGCCGAGAATGACCCCGTTGCATGGATTTGCATGGTTCGGACAAACAGAATGAGGAAACAGTTAGCCAGGGAGAAGGAGATAGTGATGAAGCAGAGCGGCGTGCACGATTTCTGCATTGCCGCTCCCAAACGCGTTCACACAGGCTATTGTCCAGCTTAACAACCAAAGAAATTAATGTGTCTAGAAATGCCGGTTCATCACAGCTGGCTCGCTCGTCCTGCAGATTGGAGTTGAGGCCACCGATGAAAAATAAGCGAAGCACGGTATCATCCCAACCTGCTTCGGTCACGAGTGCCCAGAAATCTATGGAGAACTCAGCAGATTTGGCCCCCTGATGCAAGTTACGGAGGCGGGAGGAGGCGCTGCCCTCACGGTCAGAGTGATCAAAGATCTTAATAAATTCCCCCAAAAAACAAGTAAACATATAGGATGAGTACTCAGTGCCTGTGACGATAGTGTGTGCCCAAGTGAGCGCTCGACCCTCGAGCAGATTGACCACGTAGCTTATCTGGCTATGCTCGGTGGGAAACTCATCCGGGAGATGCTGAAAAACTAGGCTGCATTGCAGGAGAAACCCCCTTCCCTCCCCTAAGCTCCCGTTATAGCGAGTCAGTGTGGGAATAGATAGGGAGCGAGCGGGACGGGAGGTGACTAGGGCTGGAGTGGAGGGAGTGTTTTGTGATTGGTTAAGATGATCTAAATGATCTGTTAACCCTTGAAGTTGAGTTAATGTCGCTTGCATTTGCAGTGTGAAATGATCTACCCACTGCTCAAGACCATCTAAACGAGCGACAATGGTTCCCCAAGCTGCAACTGCTGAGTCTTGCCGAGGAGCTCGTACTGACATGGTAGGTAATAACAGACCCAAAAGCAGGCAACTTGAGAGCCCAAGGTAGCAGTGCAATTATATAATGTTTACTGAGAGTTTTTGCTGGATGGTATGCATGGAGGGTCTGGCAACCATGCAAGAGAAGAGAGGGGGAGAAGAGTAAGTTGAAGCAGTAGTCGATTTTGGCAATTGCAAATAATGTTTCTTTTCCCTTACAGGCTTGACCCGATACCAAGTGGTGGCAGGCTTCTTTGGTGACTCACCAACATGGTGAAGGAGTCCAGCAAAGGTGAGTGGGGATCACTGAGTGAGGTACGGTGCCTTAGGAAGAAGTGTGGGAGAGGATTAGGTGCACGTTGATAAGTCGACTTACTTGGGGGGGTGGAGAGTGAAGGTAGGGATTCGGATCCACAGTTCCGCCGAGTAGAAAATCCACTCCACCAAGGAAGTCCTGAGGATAATATAGTAAGAGGGTTAGGTTGAGGGATTGTGGCTTACAAAAGCATGATGAGAGGAAGGCGTTCAGGCTGGAGGCTGCACACTGGGTGTCTGATCCCGAGGCGGCAGGTAGCAAGTCTGATGAGCTCCTGCAGTCTGCAGAGTGTAGCTCCTATTTATTAAGGAGTGGGGCTGATTACAGGCAGGTGAGGAGCACAGCTGTGGGGAATAAGCAATTAAGGGAGAGAGGGAACAGTGTGCTGCCTGAACCACTACAACTCTGCTCATCATGGTCCACATGTATTGTTTAAGTTTTATTATTTTAGCTGTTTACCAAAACATTTTCAACATATAGTTATACCATCAATATGGGCTTAAAGTTCAGACTCCACTTTAATTTGAGGGTATTAAAATCCAAATTGATGTTATGGTTTAGGAATTGCAACCTTTTTTTATACAAAATGTCTTCATTTCAGGGCTCAAAAGTAATTAGAGAATTGACTCAAAAACTATTTCATGGGCTGCACGGGCTGTTCCTACATCAATCAAGCAAGCAGGTAAAAGGTCTAGGGTTGATTCTAAGTGTGGCATTTGCTTTGAAAAGCTGTTGCTGTGAACCCACAATATACAGTCAAAGGAGCTCTCAATGGAAGTGAAACAGACCATCATTAGGCTGAAAAAAGAAGAAATCCATCAGAGAGGTAGTGGAAATGTTAGGAGTCGCCAAATCAACAGTTTGGTACATTTTGAGACAAACAAGAGGGCACTGGTGAGCTCGGGAACTCAAAAAGGCCTGGACGTCCGCAGAAGACACCAGTGGTGGATCATTTCCATGGTGAAGAAAAACCCCTTCACAGCATCCACCCAAGTGAAGAACATTCTCCAGGAAGTAGGTGTATCAGTATCTAAGTCTACCATAAAGAGAAGAGTTCATGAGAGCAAATACACAGTTCACCAAAAGGTGCAAACCATTAATCAGGCTCAAAAATATAAAGGCCAGATTAGACTTTGATTAAAAAAAAAATCTAAAGGACCCAGCCCTGTTCTGGAACAGCATTCTTGGGACAGATGAAACCAAGATCAACCTGTACCAGAATGATGGAAAGAAGAAACAATGGAGAAGACTTGGGACAGCTCATGATCTAAAGCACAATATATCTTCTGTAAAATATGGTGGAGGCAGTATGATGCATGGAAATGCATGGCTTCCAGTGACACTGGGTCACTAGTGTTTACTGATGATGGGCAACTCAGTGGCGCAGTGGTTAGCACTGTGGTAGCACAGCAAGAAAGTCATGGGATCAATTCCAGCCCTGACCATTGGTGACTCTTCTGTGTGGAGTTTGCATGTTCTCCCCGTGTCTGCATCGGTTTACTCTGGTTTCCTCCCACAGGCCAAAAACATGCAAGTTCGGTTAACTGGACACTCTGAAGTGGCCCTTGATGTGAATGTGTGTGTGAATGGTGAAGGGATTGGCGCTGCACCTTGGCTGCCTCATCCATCCAAGTGGATGCCCTGAGTCTCCCTCTGGAATTAATAAAGTATACAAAAAAATGAAATGAAAAATGTTGTGATAGAAGCAGTCGGATGAACTCTGAAGTGTATAGGGATCTACTGTCTGTTCAGATTCAGCCAAATGCAGCAAAGTTGATTGGACAGCACTTCACATTACAGATGGACAATAACCCAAAACACTGAGAAAGCAACCCAGGAGTTTTTTTTTAAGGCAAAGAAGTGGAACATTCTGCAATAGCCAAGCCAATCACCAGATCTCAACCCAATCAAGCATTCATTTCACTTGCTTAAGGCAGAAAGACCCATAAACAAATAAGTGAAGACAGCTGCAGTAAAGGCCTGGCAAAGCATCACAAAGGAGGAAACCCAGCGTTTGGTGATGTTCATGGGTTCCAGACTTCAGGCAGTCATTACCTGCAAAGTATTCTCAATGAAGTATTAAAATGTACATTTTATTTATGGTAGTGTTAATTTGTCCAATTACTTTTGAGCCCCTGAAATTAGGAGATTCTGTATAAAAAGGGTGGAAATTCCTAAACCGTAACACCAATTTGGATGTGAATACCCTCAAATTAAAGCTGAGTCTGCACTTGAAGTCCATGTTGATTATGCTGTATCTTGAATATGTTTTAGTAAATAGCTAAAATTATAAAACTTGTGTCTGTGTCCAAACATATATGAGATTAACTGGTACCTGCAGAAGCAACTTGGAAAGACATTAAGGTGATTGTCTCCTACGGTGGCCCAGAGAGCTCACCAAAATACAAAAGAAACAACACGACAAATGCTCCAGCACAATTACAAAACCATGTTAATGTTATTATGAACAAGTTCACATGTTAGCTGTTTCATAGCATGCTAACATTATCATTCACACTAACATTAGCATGCTTTATACTTGACGCAGGGGTCGTTGCATGACCAACAAGTGACATCACAGAATCCCTGAAACCACTCAGGAGTGTGCAGGCACCTTGAGTTTTCATAACTTATAGTCATTTTATCTGTTGTTTATGAGAGACCAAACTAAAAACAAGTGCATTTATCTTGGTTTAATATATTTCGTCATACAGATTTCAATTTTTGCTGTTTACAGCACCCGGTTAATTAAAAAAAAATCTATGCCAAAATAAATATGTAAGCATCAAATAACACTTATGTATGAATGAATGTGTGCACTAGATCTGGACATCCCCCCCCCCATTTATTTTAATGAGACTGCTGCAGCAGGCAAGTTACAAAAATCAGGAGGTGCACGACCAGCTGAAGTCGTAATGTCATTTTTGGTGCACCAGGTCGTTCACGAGGTCCAGCACATCAAGTATACATTAGGTTTTAAGTCCCACAAAGCAAGTCGCTGTACGGCTACTGTTATGTCCATAATCTGTATTTCAATAACGAGGCTGGAGATGCAATAGAACTCAACTTTATTGTATGACTCACTGACACAAGGCGCTCGCTCCCGTACAAGCAGAGGCGAAGGTCAAAAGAGACCGTGCCTCTTCTGCATCAGCCTTTTATTCTCAGGGTGGTGGCGGAACCGGAAAGGTGGAGCCACCACCCTCATCACACAATAATACATCATATTACTATAGGACACCCCCACCCCCGCTTTAGAAAAGTCCAAAACACATGCACACTAATTAGGCCCTCCTAAATTCAATACCCGAGTCACGCTCTAATGACAAACAAATAAAATCGGCCTATCCATACACACAAACAACTAAAACTAGAGGGGGACAGGTGGACTGCCGTCCCACCTCCACACAGCCAGACGGATTATTCTGCCATCTCTGATGATAAAAGTCCATAAAATAAAACAATGCCGTGTTCCTATTATAATACAGCCCGCGCTTTGCCTAACAGCTAGAAGGTTCCAGGTTTGAATCCCCAGGCTGGCAGGGGTAGGAACCTTTCTGTGTGGAGTTTGCATGTTCTCCCTGTGCTGCGTGGGTTTACTCCGGGGGCTCCGGTTTCCTCCCACAATTCAAAGACATGCATGTTAGGTTAATTGGTTGTTCTAAATTGTCCCTAGATATCTGTCTCCTATAGGTCCTTAGAATAGAGGGTTAGTACTAGTGAAGCGCTTTGAGTGGTCTTTGTGACTAGAAAAAGTGCTATAAAAGCACAGGTCCTTATCCCCTTAGCCTTATCCCTTATCCCTTACAAAACAATCCCATAAACTTATATACATAAGGAAGAAAATTCAATGTAACAAGCAAACAACCAGTTAACATGCACATTCATACACCGCCATAACATTCCCAACAATATCACCCCAACCCGGGCAAACCCCACAGTAAGACACACCCCTAAACATGGTGACACACACATTACATGGGTATTTTTTTTTCACATGGGCACCTGTTATATCTATTATGAGAAACATATTAACTACGTAGCCTGGACAATTCGCACTTAACCCAACCCATTGCCCCTTGCTACCGTACAGTCTCGATGGGGAAGCCACCCCCCAGGGGACTCGTCTGGCAAGTCCCGCCCAGAGCTCCTTCGTCTCTTTGTCCCTGGAGATGAGCCACGTCTGGGCCCCGACACTCCTTCTCCTCAGTAACGCACCGCAGTTCATTGAGGTGTCTCCAAGAGTTATCTGACAGCCGAAGGTATCCGTCCTCCCGAACAGCCACCACCTTCAGCCGCCACTGGTCCTCCCGTCAGCACCTCTCAGCCAAGCCTCCTCTCTGGCTCAAACCACATCACTGACTCCCAGAGAAGCTCGACTCGACTCCCCATGTCCGCGATGTCTCAACCGGGCCTCCTCACCGGGTCACACCACACCGGCGACCCTCCGCGAAGACCGACTTGGCCTGCAGTGTTCCTGTGTGGCACGTCTGTTTCCTGTGCCAGCCAGTCCTGCCCAGCTCTCTTTCATTTTGAATGCCGGCGTCGCCGTTGCAGTCCCATGCTTCTCGGTATCTCTAGGCCAAACCCCGGAAGCAGAGGGGGTTGTCTTCACAGCCTCACCCACCATTACAGGCGTTCCACCTTGCCACCCAGTTCCCTCACCTAGGGCAATGTGGGCATCCTCGCCATCCAATGTAACTGTTAAATTTGTACGGCCTTCTGTGCTCGGGGATACAGTGTGAATAACCGTAGGAGTCGTGGCAGGGGAATCCACTTCACGTTGTCGTTCCCTTCGCTCAAACCTTTTACAGACCATGGCGAAATGATGTAGGAGTCCACACTTGCCACAGCGTTTGCCTTTTGCCGGACACTCTCTCGCCTTGTACTGGTGCTTGGTAGACTCGCAGCCAAAACATTTTGGCAACCCCAGAGTGGACCTAATTTTTATAACGGTAGTGTATTCTTCTCTGTCTTCCACACTGTCATCGCCATCTGGGTCTACAGCCTGCACCACTGATTGTGAGTCAGGTTGCCCCAACGCTGTTCTCTCACCCAGGTCCCGTGACAGTTTATCCGCTGCTTCGAACTTCTGGGCTATCTCCACTGCTTTGGTCAACGTCAGCTCACCGGAATGGGTAAGGAGTCTTGACCGTGCTGCTGCCCACGTGTGCTCCACCAACTGATCGCGGACCATTTCTTCCTCTAAAGTCTCAAACTGGCAACACCCAGCCAGCTGGCGCAGGTCAGCAACATACCGCTGCACCGACTCTCCAGCCCGCTGGCAGCGCTATCGGAAATGGATCCTCCGGACTATGATGTTCTCAGGGGCACGAAAGTAGTGCATCGTTAGCCCAACCACGTCCTCAAAACTGTTGCTCACTCCCAACGTGCTAAGAATGCACTGTCCCTCCATGCCAAGATTATAGACCAATATTGCCCACACACGCAATTTCTCCAACTCACCAATGTTCAGTGCCACCAGATAATTCTTGAATGCGGCAAACCACCTCTCCCACGGCGCCGGCGGCTAGCCAGGAAGCTCCAGAAATGGCCAAATGGCCGAAATACTTTTATCCATAATTAAATCCTCATCGCCAAATTTTATGTCTATAATCTGTATTCCAATAATGAGGCCAGAGGTGCAATAGAACTCAACTTTATTGTATGACTGACTGACACAAGGCGCTCCCGTACAGACAGAGGCAAAGGTCAAAAGAGACCGTGTCTCTTCCGCATTAGCCTTTTGTACTCAGGGTGGCAGCGGAACCGGAAAGGTGGAGCCACCACCCTCATCACACAATAATACATCATATTAATATATGACAACTACACCTGTGAGAGTGAATGGCTGTCTGTCTCTCTGTGTTGGCCCTGCGATGGACTGGCGATCTGTCCAGGGTGTACCCTGCCTCTCGCCCAAAGATGCTGGGATAGGCTCCAGCCCCCCGAAACCTGAAAAGGATTAAGAGGAAGACGATGGATGGATGGAACTACACCGGCTGGCTGAGACTGCATTTCCCAGAAGAACATAGAGGGCGTTAGTATTAGCCTTGATGCTAATGTTAGGAACTTATGTTAGCATGCTTTTGTATTTGTGTTGTAAGCAGGATAAGGTGTCAACCAAAAAAAAAACAAAAAACGGGGCACTGCTAAATACTAAACAAAGTAAAGTTACATACAGTGGCATAAATTTTACTGTACTTACTTGGGATATCAATTTAAATAAATAAATCTTTGCAAAAAAAAATAAATAAATAAAAAGGACAATCCCCTTTAACAAAACGACCCAAAACCATTCCATGTTAACCTGAAATCCTAAAGAGTAAAGGATAGTTTATACAGTGAAACTTAATATATCAGTCAGAGGACAGGAGCAAATGGACAACAGAAATCGTGAAAATTTGAGGTAAAAAAATTTTTAGCAAATTTTGTTTTAAATTTGTGTGGGGGAAACTTTATCATAAAACGTGGCAAATTTATGGGGAACAGTAATTTTATTACAAAAGTAATTACTTTTGTAAATTTATTTAATGAATTTATCAGGAAAAGTTGAAGATTTATTTAAGAAAGTTGACTTTCCACCCAAGAAAATGTGAGTTTGCAACGAAAACCTCACAAACTGTAGAGGAACCTGGACGTTAATGTGATTTTAAAAAAGTTATATGTATGTATATGTTTTAGAAAATTGATTAAATTTGTGACTTTTTCTTGCAGATGTGTTTTGTTTTCCCAGCTTATGGAAGTTGTGCTTTTTCTCACGAAAATGTAACGTTTCCACATAAGTTTGGGACTTTCTTCTAGTGACGTTTTAAGTTTTTTAAGTTATCATACTTTTGCAGTGCACCTTTATTCTCGCAAATCTGTCCTGGTAGCTGCACCGCTCCGCTGACTTTCGGAGTATCTGGCAGTCTGTGAACGCCGTGAAGGCTCGTCGGCCCCTCCCGCCCGGCCGTCCTGCCCTCAGGGAGGATCCAGGAACGCTGCCAGCTGGTGACTGAAGCAGATCCACGGCAGCAGCGGCAGCACGCACGGCAACTCCAGTCTCCAGCTCAACATGTCTAAGGTAGGAAGAAAGCAGCCACACTGGGCCACTATAGGTGGAGTTGGGCGCGGGGGACTCTTCAGTTTTCGAGTTTTTAAAGTTTCTTTAGCTGTGGAAAAGTAGATCTGGTTATTAAAAGGGGGGGGGGGGGGGACATGGCCTTTGTGAGCCTCGCTCCGTGACGCACGGCGGTACTGTGTCGTCGAAGGAGATTGGACCGGGTTTGGGTGTAACTCAGGTGTTTTCCGCAGCAAAAAGAGAAGTTGGGCGCCAGTTTCCTCCTTGAAGTAATGGCAGGAGGCCGTTTGTGCGCAGCGGCCCCTCCCTGAAACATCTGCAGCAGCCCCGCTAAACGCGTGAGAACACACCTTAACTTCTGCTCCACTGTGGGTCCCGGTCACAACCGGGCAGAAAAAACACGCTTAAAGCATTGTTACCAGATGATATTATTACTAGGAAAAAGTCGCCTCAAATACTCGAGTAAGTAACTGTTCAAAAAAGTGAAGAAAACCAGAGAAAAGTAACAGAACATTTGTGTATAGTGTGTTGCTTGTCAAAGCTCTGATGTTATGATGTAATTGACCAACTTTTTCAATTGTACTTTACTAATATGACCAGTTTTTTTTCCATGTTAAAGTGCCCCACCATGCATTTTTTCCACATACAGGATTCCAGCACCATTGTCTCCACAATGAAAGTCTTCATTCTAACAGGGCGTTTCGACAAGTTCAGTGCATTTTCCTTTAAAGGCTAATGAGCCCCAGTTCACACCACCCTCCAACTTTAATGCATCGGTGCTCAAGCAAACACACATTGTGTATAACGTAAATTTCATCATCTTCCCTTCCGGGGAGGGTAAATGGAAACCAAGGGAGTCACACTGAACAAGGAAAACTCCCGCCAAGGGGAGGCTTGTGTGACTGAAATTTTAGTATCCTCTGCCATCCTCGCTAGGCTCTGCAGGGTCCCTGTGCAGCTGAAATTGTGTGACTACGTGCATAGTGCGTGCTGATTACGCATGCGCAGGATCCAACCTCCCATTCAGAAGGTGGCGCCACTGACGCAGCATTCATAGATTAAGAGAAAGAAGAAGAGGAATTAAAAAGAAATGTGTACCAGAGAAAGAAAAAGAAATATAGGAGTTCCTTTTCTCGCTTTTGTACGGTCGCTACTGTTGTTGCTAAAACGCGCATGGCTCTTGCTTTGTTCCTCATTTATATGGCCGGTGAACAAACTGGTGCGTCAGTGCATTTGTGCTACCTATCAGGCTGTGGTAAAACGGCAAATGGGGGTTATACACGTGTAGCAAACGCTCGGTCAAACAGTAGCACAGATGAAGTATATGTATGTACAGCCGTGTGCGTGCTAGCCTTGTCCGAAGCATCGGCGTATCATTGGCACGCAAAGCATAAAGCCAGCTTTAAAAACCATGGTTGGGTCACTGAGCTAACTCGCTGCCTCAGCTACCTGCCCTGTGAGTGCGTGAGTTCTGAGGCTCTCCGTCTTTGATGGTTTATTGAGGGTGTGCTGGACTAGTCCAGGGGGAGTCTGTATCAGATCTGTAAAGTTAGTACATGTTTGCCTAACAGAAGGGATCAGCAAATTCAAATGAGGTGTGTCAGGCACCTCTGTTGTCCTAGATTCTGTGAGAGAGGAGAAATCATCTACAGGTGGACTTTGGGCTGTTTTGCAGACCATAAGTCACAAAATTCCAATATAATGCCCTAAAATGAGGGTGAAACCCCAAAAAGCAAGGTTGTGGTATAAAATAGGGCTGGGCAAATATCTGAAACCAACATTCAGATCCTATGTTGGTTATTTCACCTTTGTCCCCCCTCTCTTAATACTTTCCCCACTCTGTCTGTGTGTACGTGTATGTGTTCATGCTCTGTCCTTTAATATATGGGGACTTAAATAAATACTCTATTGAATTCAGTTTGTGCTTTGTGACAGTGAATGATGGCGCAAATAGCTGATAGATGCTGGTAGTTAATACTAGTGTGCTGTAGTTTGCATGGAGTCTCTCCGTCCATACTACAACAGCCACAGCTGCATTTAGCTCATCCCTTTTTCCTTAGATTTATCCTAATTTAAAAAAAAAATGCAAATGCTAGACAAGAAAAAAATCAATTGAAGTCATGCACTGCTTTAGTGTTACCAGTACTTACTTCAGCCTCTCACTAGGATATTAAAAAATCACGAACTGAGGAACGTCTTTGTCTTCAGTCAGAATTTGATGTGCTTATGACACGCCGTACTACTAAACTTTTACTTCAAACAAGATCCCAGTTCAATGAGCATGGCGATAAAGCCAGTAAATTACCAGCACACCAATTACATCAGGTATCAGCATCTCGTCATAATTCACAAATTAAATCTAATTCTGGCAACATCACAGAACCATCTGAAATCAGTAATATGTTTAAGGAACTTTACATGTCTCTTTACTCATCTGATCAAGACTCGTGTCATGATTTCCAAAATTTTTTGATAATCTGGACATTCCCATGTCGCTCAGCTACCTTCCAGAAAGTTAGAGAATCCAGTTCCTATTGCTGAGCTCAATGCAGCTGCATTGTCATTGCAAAGTGGAAAATGCCCCGGACCAGATTTATATCCTGCCAAATTTTATAAAACGTTCTAGCACCAGCTTTCCCCCTTATTATTGGACATGTTCGAGGAGTCATTTGAGCGTGGCTGCCTTCCTCAAACTCTTAATCAAGTTTCCAAAGATTCTTTACTTTGTACCTCCTATTGTCCAAGAAGTCTGTTTAAGTTTAATGTTTACAGTTGTGAAAAAATGTGGATACCCCTTTAAATATTCAGGTCTTTATTAAGAAATGTTCACGTATTTATGTCTAACCTTGTTTTTGTTTTTATTTGCATTTTTAAAAATTTAGTTTAGCCACTGTAAGTGGGAATGAATGTGGGGGTGTCCTAATTATTCCTCACTATTTGTTTAGAATTACATTTTACAGAAATTTGAAAAAAGTCTTTAATTCATTTTTAATTGTTTAGTTGTATTATGTGAATCTCCCAGTATTTTAACACTGACATTAAATATCCATATGTCCAAATATGTTAAAAAAACACACACACACAGGCTTATACAGGGTGTCCTAATTTTTTTACATGACTGTATTTGAAAGGGACATGACATGCTAATGAACATTAATACAAATGTAAGTATGCCAGATTTAGCAATACTGCTAATTTGCATCTGTAGTCCCCCGGCCGGTCACAAAAACACACAAACAAACCATCACACACGAGAAGAACATCTGCAGTGAAACTGTACAAGTAGGTGGTGGGCCAAGTGGCTCTGGCTGCTTTAGTTTTTGAGCTGATCGATCCCCATCTAGAGAGTAGCTGAGTTTTCACAGATATGCTAACTCATATTTTTCGAAATATGAATCTGTTTGTTGGCAGGTTAAGTATGTGCATATTTTTTTATGAAAATTAAACTTTAGTTACTAAACCTGATAAGGCGGCTCTGAGGCGATCACTAAGGACCTCTATATGCTGAACCAATCAAAACAGCGCTCCATGATCACTTGACTTGAGTTTGACCAATGAGCTGCGTCGTTGTCGGAAGTAACGGAAAGATGGGCTGAAAGGGCTGGAATTTCATCAGCCAGGTAAGCACAATAACGTTATATTTATGTCCCTGTATTTTCTTTTCGTGTTACAGATCTCCATAGTTAACATTACAGCCAAGTGCTGTTTATTTATCGCTAAATAAAGTAATTCCACGTCCTCCGCGTTGTCCTGCTGTTAAAGAAGCCCTGCTGAAAAAACAGCATCTGACAGCACCAATAAATAATAGCTTAGTTTTGTTTGTGAGAGTTTTTGAGTGTTGATGGTTTTTGTTTTGTCGTGTTTTTTTTCATATTGTTTGTCTTTTTTCACTTCAGTTCTTGTTTTCATAGATTTTTTAAGTAATAATTTGTAAATAGTAAAAAATGTTGAGATCAGCTAGACAGAAGAAAGCCCCGAGGAAGAGGAGGGAATCTCAGCAGACGTTTCCCAGTCTCAACCACACTGATACAGTTTGTATCACTGATATTTATTCCCAGTTTTGTTTCACTATATTTTTTTCAATATCTAGTCTATTTTTTTCTTATTGGCTTTGTCTCAAATTGCTTTGTCATCGTTATATTTATTACTTATTTGTATACTGTTGAACATTTGTTCTTGAAACACAAGTTTCTTTTGGATAAATCTTACCTAATCTTGTGCTATAATTTATATTTTTAGAGATTCTTCAGATGAAGAGCCATCCACCAGGACCAGCAGTGGAACAGGAACAGCTGGAGAGGAACTGATTCCTGAACTACCACAGAGGTAAGAAAACACCTCGACATGGACACGGAAAACAGCCTGGAAACTGGACACTGTAAGTTCTGGGCAAACACAGATATTTGAGAACATGTATAAGGGTTCAGTTTAATTTTTGCTATGGCAAAACTTTTGTTCATGTACATTTGAAATATTTATAAAGGGAAACACGGTGAAAATTCGAATCTGTTTTTTTTTTTTATTATTACACACTGTTTTAAGCATTTAAAACGTATAATACTGACACATACTTGCCAGATTTTGAAATGCACACTTCTGAAAAACGGCAAAATATTTTTCACAAAGGACATGTTATGACATATTTTTAAAAAAATAAATAAATAAAAAAGCACCAGGCGAACTATTATAATTATAGCACTAAAAGGCTTTAAAGCATTCCAGCCAGTTTTCCAGCCAATGTAAAATGTTCCACGGGTGGAACACCAGAATTTTAAGAGGTTAAAGATTAAATATTCAACATTTCAAACAGGAGTAGCTCGTTTTTCTAAGTTAGCTTTAACACTTTTTTGGTGTTATAATCACCACAAAATCCCCAACAAAGAACTAGTGAAGCACAACAAGAAAACTCACTGCAACATTCCACACCCAAAAGTACATACAGAACACACAGCGTGTTCAATGTGGCCTAGTCAGAAATGTTCTCACAGTCCAAGCAATACACGTCTGTGCATGGAAACTCGCTCTGTCTGCACGTTGCATCTCCCTTTCACAGTGTTGTGTTTTTTTACAGAGCATTATTCAAGCTCCAGAATGCTGAGAAGTGCAGGGGGAAGAGTCATCAGTCGATCTCACAGGAGTCTTCCTCAGTCTTCCAACCATGGGCCATTGGTGGAGGTATGTCTGGCTGACTCTGCAGGCGTCTTCTATAGATAGCTGCCTGATAGTTTGTTCACTGAATGTGTTTATATAGTGAGTCTTTGTTTGGTGAAAGACGTCTGTCTGTGCACTTGCCACTCTTAAACAGTTGGCATCTTGTGTAATTCACATCTTTGGAGCCTTTGAGGTCATACAGAACACAAGTTAATTTTACGGTGCCCTTATACTCTTCTGGGAGTAGTTGAAAAGCTTTTAATCAATCAATCAATCAGTCTTTATTTCGGATAGATTAACAGTACAGATTAAAAGAAACGGAATAATATAACAAAGGGGGAAAGAAAATCCAACAAGGTCAAATTAGACAATAACTCCTCTGATTATACAGTTCAACATAAGTTTTCCGAAATGGGTGATGGCTGAAGCCGCAGCTTATATTGCCCACCCATATTCCATCCAAGAATTCAAAAGAAAAACAAAACAAGAGCGATTACAATTCAGAACATAGCTAAGACAAAATGTGACAACAAAAAAAAAAAAACTAAGCAACAGCACAACGCAGACTGGGATATGATAATCCTTATGTGATTTTACATGTCATCTTGTATATATGTTTGGAGTATTTCTTCTTGAGTTTTTGTTTAAATTGTCCAAGCGTTGTACATGATTTTAATTCAGGTCCAAAATCGTTCCATAATCTGACTCCTTGCACTGAAACACAGTGGTTGCTTGGTGGTAGTTTTCACTGAAGGTTTTGAAATATACATGTTCCTCTGAAATGATATTGTTTCTCCCTTATTTGGAACAGCTTTTGGGTATTTGCGGGCAGTGATAGATTCTTCACTTAAACGTTATTACTGCAGTTTTAAAGTCAACCAGATCTTTCAACTTGAGAGCTTTTAATTTAAGAAAAGTGGGTTTGTTGGTTCCCTGTAAGCAGCTTTGTTTATTATTCTAATAGCTCTCTTCTGAAGCCATAAAGACTGGATATATGTTTGTTTTATATGTATTTTCCCCATACTTCAGTACAATATGTCATGTATGGGAGTATTAATGAATGATACAAGGTATATAGTGTGGGTTGATTCAGCAAATATTTCACTCTGTGTAGTATTGCAATTGATTTGGATATTTTAACCTTTAATATAATTAATATGTGACTTCCAACACAGTTTATTATCAATTATTACACCAAGAAATTTTAGTTTCGAATACCCTTTCAATCTCTACACCATTTACACTGAGTTTAGATACTAAGTTGTTGTGATGGTTGTTAAAAACTATAAATTTTGTCTTACTTAAATTGAGCGTTAATTTGTTTGAATCAAACCACAGTTTAAGCTTTCCTAATTCCTTTCCAAGTGTATCCAAAAGTTGTTCCAAATTGCTTCCACTGCATAATAAATTAGTGTCATCGGCAAACAATATTAAATCCATTTTTTCTGAAACTTTACATATATCATTTATATGCACATTGAATAACAATGGCCCCAAAACTGAACCCTGTGGGACTCCACAAGTAACCTTCAGTAACTGTGAGTTTTTGTTGCCAACACATACATACTGATATCTATTCTTTAAGTAACTACATAACCAGGACAGTGCTACTCCCCTAATACCACAATTTTGTAGTTTCTTTAATAATAAGTTATGATCCACTGTATCAAATGCTTTTTTAAGATCCAGGAATACCCCAACTGAATACTCTTTATTTTCAATGGCAGTTGATATTTTTTCTGTAAATTCCATTAGAGCAAATGCAGTTGTCCTCTTGTGTCTGAACCCATATTGCTGCTCACACAATAAATTATTCTTCAGTATGAAGTTGTCAATTCTCTCATAGAATATTTTTTCAAGTATCTTGGAAAATTGCGGGCAATAGTGAAATTGGTCTATAGTTTTGAAAGTTCCCCTCTGTCACCCGTCTTGTATATCGAATTACTTTAGCTATTTTAATTGCATTGGAAAATATACCTGTTTGGAGAGACAGGTTACAGATATACGTCAGTGGTTTCACTAAGCATTCAATAATAGTTTTGACTAAGAGCATGTCAATACCATCACAGTCCGCAGATGTTTTACTTTTAAACGATTTAACAACACGATTTAACTTTTCCCAGTGTCTTTAATGACACGCAATGTTCTTTGATGGACAGTAGTATTTTCATTGTTTAAGATTCTCTCTTAGCCTCTTTTGATTATATTTTTTAGTTGTATACTTTTCCCTTCTACATATGATGCATTGGCTTGGGAGCAGATGTGGTGATCTTCTTAGGTGAACTGGAACCTGTTTTTGTTGACCAGAGAACCCGGTTTGGTTGGGGATTCGTAGCGGAAGTATGTGGGTCTTCATCTAAAATATTGTAAAGGAGACAAAATTGGGTGGGATGCTTAATTTGGGACAAGTATATACTGTATTTACTGCATAAGTGCTCATTCTAAAGATAACTACATTGTGTTAACATTGTCTGTTCTGTTCTACAGGTAACTCCAGCTGCTCAGACATTCCTGACACACTCCTGGATCTGTCTGGATCTTTCTGTCTTGTCTTAAATTGAATATTGGGGCAGTGGCTAGACCTTGCTTGGAGCCGGTCTAGAATGGAGAAGTAAGGGGCCTCCTTCCCTCCACCAGCCTCGGTGTATACCTTGGGCACGTGTTGGCACACCTTCAGCCTACCTTGGCTGGGGATACGGCCTAGGTCACTACACTCGGCCGTTCTGCTTGTCAACTCAGCATCAGTCCCGGCAATCCTTTTTGTGAGCATGCCACTTCTGGGCTTGCCTAGCCACCACGTGAAGTCAGCCTTTGGCGGAAAGCTTCGAACCATCAGATGCTTCAGCAAGCTGGATGGTGATCGCTGCAACGTGTTGTGGACTGCGAAGAGCGTGATGAGGCACATGAAGTCACGGTCATCCACTGCATCTGTCGCTTTCTCCAGCCATCTTGACGATGTCTTGCTGCTGGATCCAGGAGTAGTTTGGACGCAAGAGTGAGGTCGACGTGTCGCGCAAACTCTTCCTCACTTTAAACAATTTTTTCGCACAAGTCATCTTTCAAATTGTCTATTAATGTTTACACTCATTAATGTACGTGATCAGGTCAGATGGATTTCATCAGATTAAAAATGAATTCTCTCCATCACTTGTGTGTACTGATTTTGGTGTCCTTTCTTGGGCTCTTTCAATATTTCTTGTATTAGCCTACTGCATGTAGCATTGTCTGTGATAGCCTATGTTAACTGACACATCTGACGGGTGGATATTATGAAAATTATATTTTTCTGTTGCTTTTTCAGCTATTTTTCTTTCCTTTGTATCAAGATTTACCCACTCTATTGAACACTGCACAAATTTTTTCCAACTCCTGTCTGAAAATTGAATTATTTATTTTTCTAAAGAGCTTGTAACATACACACAGCACTCCATACCTGTCCCTGATATTCATGCTAGCTAATGAAAGCACGTGTTTGACTTGACATAATGGACATGTTATAAATAAAGACAGGCCCATACCAAAGCAAGAAATTGAGCAGCAGACATAAGGGTGGGACAAACTAGTTTATTTTAACATTCTGATCAGATCTAAATATAAGAAGTGATGCTGGTGTAATAGTATATTATGAATAAACACCAAATTTCCTAAGGATGTTGTGAGACATTGTTCTAAATTGGTATATATTTTGTTCACAGAATAAACCTGAAAATGTATGTGATAATCTGTGAGGTAATGAATCAAGGCTTATAAATGTATTATGCTCTATAATTTTGCACTTGTCTGGTTGTTTTTCAATAGTCAATACATGTTTTTTTGTAAGCTACTTAAATTCTTGAAAATTAATATTCACGTCAGACCCGCTGCATTTTGATTTTCTTTTTTACCCTGGAGGTGCGAGGGGGGGTCCTGATTAAGTGGAATGTGATTGGTGTATGCGGTCACCTACCGCAACCTGATTAGTTCATCAGCTAACGCTGTTCTGAGAGATGCCGGAGAGGACTGACGATAAAAATGTAGGTTTATTAAAAAAAATTCCGGCAGACCGAGGGTGCCAACAAATTTTCTCAGATTTACCAAAAATAGAAAAGACTATATTTAAAAAAACACACTTGGCCCACCACCTAAAAGTGGATATGCAAAAGTGCAAGAGTTAAGGTGCTACAAAACAAAACATTCAAATGTCACACGAGTGAAGTGCTGTATATGCGTACACACACATGCACCCAAGCACCTCACATTGATTGCCCCCTAAACTCAGTAACTGGTTGGGCCACCCTTAGCAGCAATAACTGCAATCAAGCGTTTGCGATAACTGGCAATGAGTCTTTTACAGTGCTGTGGAGGAATTTTGGCCCACTCATCTTTGCAGAGTTGTTGTAATTCAGCCACATTGGAGGGTTTTCAAGCATAAACCACCTTTTTAAGGTCATGCCACAGCATCTCAATGGGATTTAGGTCAGGACTTCGACTAGGTCACTCCAAAGTCTTCGTTTTGTTTTTCTTAAGCCATTCAGAGGTGGACTTGCTGGTGTGTTGTGGATCATTGTCCTGCTGCAGAACCCAAGTGCGCTTCAGCTTGAAGTCATGAACAGATGGCCGGACATTCTCCTTCAGGATTTTTTGGTAGACAGCAGAACTCATGGTTCCATTTATCACAACAAGTCTTCCAGGTCCTGAAGCAGCAAAATAGCTCCAGACCATCACACTACCACCACCATATTTTACTGTTTGTATGATGTTCCTTTTCTGAAATGCTGTTACTTTTTGCTGGATGTAATGGGACACACACCTTCCAAAAAGTTCAGCTTTTGTCTCATCAGTCCACAGAGTATTCTCCCAAAAGTCTTGGATCATCAAGATGTTTTCTGGCAAAACTGAGACGAGCCTTTATGTTCTTTTGCTCAGCAGTGGTTTTCATCTTGGAACTCTGCCATGCAGGCCATTTTTATCCAGTCTCTTTCTTATGGTGGAGTCATGAACACGGACCTTAACTGTGGCAAGTGAATCCTGCAGTTCTTTGGATGTTGTTGTGGAGTCTTTTGTGACCTCTTGGATGAGACGTCACTGCGCTCTTGGGGTAATTTTGATCAGCCAGCCATTCCTGGGAAGGTTCACCACTGTTCCATGTTTTCACCATTTGTGGGTAATGGCTCTCACTGTGGTTCGCTGGAGTCCCAAAGCTTTAGAAATGGCTTTATAACCTTTTACAGACTGCTAGATCTCAATTACTTTGTTTCTCATTTGTTCCCGAATTTCTTTGGATCGCAGCATGATGTCTAGCTTTTTGAGGATCTTTTGGTCTACTTCACTTTGTCAGGCAGGTCCTGTTTAAGTGATTTCTTGATTGAGAACAGGTGTGACAGTAATCAGGCCTGGGTGTGGCTAGAGAAATTGAACTCGGCTTTCCAAAGATGGCGCCCACAGCGGCCGCCATGGTGCTTTGCTGCCCTTTAATTTTTATAATTTGTCTGTTTTTGTTCATTGATTGTGCGTCTGCCGGTTCATACACCCGTGAAGAACTATTTAAATATCAGGACTCTCACTCCCATGGACCTTCTTCCAGTTTTTTTAGCTCCTGCCACCGATCTGATCCATTGTTTGGCCAAAAAGAGCAAGACGGCGGAAAAGAGGAAAGAGGGGGGATTCTCGCTCGGCTCCGAAAGTGAGGCACGCGAAACAGCCTTGCCTGGCATATTTCTATCCAATGCCAATTCTCTCTTGAACAAGGTAGAAGAATTAGACTGCTGATGCGATTCAAGGACCTCGTTTCCTCGTCTGTCATCTGCTTCTCTGAGACCTGGCTTAAAGAGAACATTCCAGATTGCGCAATCAGCCTCGAGGGATTTCAGCTGTATCGTGCTGATCGCGTCACAGAGCTCTCCGGTAAATCTATTGGAGGAGGAGTGTGCTTCTATATTAACAACAGCTGGTGCTCTGATGTAACGGTGATTTCCAAACACTGTTCTCCCGCCCTGGAATTTCTTTTTATTAACTGCAAGCCATTTTACTCCCCGCGGGAGTTTGCGTCATTCATCCTCGCCGCTGTGTACGTCCCTCCCGACGCGGACACGCACGAAGCTCAGCGCGTGCTCGCAGATCACATCCAACTTACGGAGCGGAACTTTCCAGACTCCCTGGTTATTGTGTTGGGCGATTTTAACCAGAGCAATCTGAGTCACGAGCTCCCCCGCTACAAACAGTTTATTAAATGTCCAACCAGAGGAAATAACACGCTAGATCACTGTTATACTCCAGTAAAGGACGCATATCGCGCTGTTCCCCGCGCTGCGCTGGGACTATCTGATCACGTGATGGTCCACCTCATCCCCACATACAGACAAAGACTGAAACTCACTAAACCTGTTGTGACCACCACAAAGAAATTGACCAGTGAAGCTGGAGAGAAACTGAACACATGCATGGAAATAACTGACTGGGGCATGTTTAAAAGAGCCACACGTGATCTTAATGAGTACACAGACACTGTGAACTCATATATCAACTTCTGTGAGGAGGACATTCTCCCATCGCGCACCAGAGTGAGATATTCTAATGACAAGCCCTAGTTCACAGCTAAGCTCAGACGGATCAGGAAGGAGAAGGACGCAGCGTTGAAAAGTGGAGACAGGGACTGCTACAGAGAGGTCAAATATCGGTTTAACAGAGAGCTGAGGAGAGCTAAATCTGTGTTGCTGAGAAACTCCAGCAGCAGTTCACTGCTAATGACTCGGCTTCTGTGTGGAGAGACTGAGGGCAATTCACAACTATCGGCCTCAGGGCTTCGAAAGGTCAGGATGACAATAGCTCTTTGTCAAAAACTGTCCAACATTACGCCCGTTTTGACACCTCGTCAGCTGTGTCCAACTCACCCACTCCACCCTGCTCCACTGCCTCCTCAGCCCCTAATTCATCAAAAGCGGTCCCCCCTCCTCCTCCTCCTCCCCCCCCTCCCCTTGTCATCAGTGAGCAGGGACGTGCACAGACAGTTCTCCAGACTGAACCCGCGCAAGGGCCCCCGGGCCGGACGGTGGTGTCCTCCCTCCACCCTGAGACACTGTGCGAAAGAGCTGGCTCCTGTCTTCACAGACATTTTTAACACCTCCCTTAAGCAATGTCACGTGCCGACCTGCCTCAAATTCCTCCACCATCATCCCTGTCCCCAAGAAGCCACGGATTACTGGACTTAACGACTACAGACCTGTAGCGCTCACCTGTGTAGTCATGAAGTCCTTTGAGCGCCTGGTCCTGTCTCACCTCAAGTCCATCACCACACCCCTCCTAGACCCGCTGCAGTTTGCCTACCGTGCTAACAGGTCTGTGGATGACGCAGTCAACCTGGCCCTCCCACTCCATCCTGCAGCACCTGGACTCCCCGGGAACCTACGCCAGGATTCTGTTTGTGGACTTCAGCTCCGCATTCAACACCATCCGCCCCGATCTGCTCCAGGACAAGCTGTCCCTGCTCAACGTGCCTGACTCCCTCTGCAGGTGGATCACCAACTTCCTGACGGACCAGAGACAGCATGTGCGGCTGGAGAAGTCTGTCTCAGACTCTGTTAGCATCAGCATTGGATCACCCCAGGGCTGTGTACTTTCCCCCCTACTCTTCTCCCTTTATACCAACTCCTGCACCTCCTCCCACCAGTCTGTTAAGCTGATTAAGTTTGCGGACGACACCACCCTCATCGGGCTCATCTCCAACGGCGACGAGTCCGCCTACAGGGAAGAGGTGGCCCAGCTGGTGTCCTGGTGCAGCCACAACAACCTGCAGCTGAATGCTCTGAAGACAGCGGAGATGATTGTAGACTTCAGGAAAGTCACAACCCCCCTGCCCCCCCTCACCACCACAGGCTCTCCCGTCACCATTGCAGATTCCTTCCGCTTCTTGGGCACCACCATCACCCGAGACCTCAAATGGGAGCCAACCATCAGCTCCCTCATCAAAAAGGCCCAGCAGAGGATGTTCTTTCTGCGGCAGCTGAGGAAGCTCAAGCTACCCACCAAGATGTTAGTGCAGTTCTACACGGCCATCATCGAGTCCATCCTCACCTCCTCCATAACTGTGTGGCATGCCGGAGCCACTGCCAGGGACAGACTAAGGCTGCAGCGCGTCGTGCACACTGCTGAGAAGGTGATAGGCTGCGAGCTCCCATCTCTTCAGGACCTGTACATCTCCAGGACCCGGAGGCGTGCTGGCCGGATCATAGCCGATCCTTCACATCCTGGTCACGTACTGTTTGCTCCCCTACCCTCAGGTAGAAGACTTCGGTCCATTCGGACTAAAACCTCCCGGCACATGAACAGCTTTTTCCCCTCTGCCATCAGACTGCTGAACATTAAGTGACTTTTTGACTCTCGTGCACTATGTACAGCAGCTCAACCAGACTCACGTCATTCATCACTGTTTTTCTGTTGCATTATCGACTGCACTATGTGGTACTTCACATTATCTGCTACTTGCTAATTTTTTTAAAACTGCCTTGACTAGTACTACTCATTATTACTAGTATTATTATTATTATTATTATCATTATTATCATTATTACTTATTTTTCTACACTTATTGCACGTTTTCAGTCCTTTAGTTTTTTAGTTTATCTCTTTTTCTCATCATGTTTTTAATGTTGCAGCATGGCACCGAGACAAATTCCTAGTTTGTGTACTACATGAACAATGGCAATAAATCTGATTCTGATAAACCACAGTTAATTTATGTTTTAATGGGGGGGGGGCAATCACTTTTTCACACATGGCCATGTAGGTTTGGATTTTATTTTTTTTTACCCTTAATAATAAACACCTTCATTTAAAAACTGTGTTTTGTCTTTACTTGTTGTCTTTGTCTAAAATTTAAATTTGTTTGATGATCTGAAACATTAAAGTGTGACAAACATACAAAAAAATGAGAAATCAGGAAGAGGGTAAACACTTTTTCTCACCACTGTATGTATATGCACATGCCACAGAGCAACCACTAGTTATGGGTACAGTTTTTGGTTGTTAAATGTTGACTTTAAATTGTTGTCCAAACTTTTAGTAGTGTACATCTGGAAGCCATCCTTCCGTGACTTATAGATAGATAGATGTTACTTTATTAATCAACTGGATTTATCCAAAATAACACTCCTTTTCTAACCTATGATGCCTGTTTAATACACTTACAATACTCCCTCATCCAGTACTCATGAAGCCATTATTTCTGTAGCTGCTGAGAAGACATTTGATAGAGTGAAGTACCTTTTTTTCGCTCTAGGGAGATTTAGGTTTGGGGAACAATTTTTATCTCATGAGTTAGGCTGCATTTCCACCAAACACATTTTTTTCACTGTGGGTTACTATTTTCTATCCATTCTCTGTGTAGTCCAGCATCTACAGCACTGAACGCCGTCGGCACTGAAACGCTCTCGGTGGTGGCCGCTTTTTGTCGTGGCGCTCAGAGTTGAAAAAAATTTCAACTTTTCAGACTACAGCTGAGCTCGTCAATGTCAGACCTTTCTAAGCAGCCAATCAGAATAAGGAAAGGCGGCGACATAGGATGCCGGTACAGGTCTGTATTCAGACTCTGTTTTCTCTGTCATCATATTTGCATGCAGAGCTGTTACCAATGCTAGAATATGTTTCCTGTCCATTGTTAGCTAGGGACTGCTATTAAAAAATTAGAAAGTCTGACCATAGGAAAAGCGGAAGTGCTGAACTGTGAGTGACAAGCTGTAGCTGGGATACAGGGCACAGACTTTTTTTTTCCAGAACACACCACACAAGCCCTGGGAAAAAAAGATGTTCAGGGCAGTCAGGTGACAAAAAACACGTTTGGTGGACATGCAGCCTAAGTTACTCTATTCTGCCCCCCAGGTCTCAGTCAGGACAAATAATATCCAGTCAGAATATTTTCCTCTTCAACGTTCCACAAGACAAAGTTGTCCTTTGAGCCTTCTACTGTTTGCAATTGCTATTGAGCCTTTGTCGATTGCCCTTTGATCAAACCCTCAAATCACAGGTATATTTAGGAATGACATTCAGCTGACTGTTTCCCTTTATGCAGATGATTTTCTATATGTTTCCAACTTGTCCGTTTCAGTCCCTGCTGCTCTTGCTACTCTTCAGACATTCAGCCAAATATCTGGATATAAATTAAATTTAAACAAAAGGGAGATTTTCCTTGTTCATTTGGCTGCTAAAAATTATCCCCTACAAAATTTTTCTTTTAAAATTGCCCAACATAATTTTGCATATCTTGGAGCCCAGGTCACCCAGAAATTTGAAGACCTTTATAAAGCTAACTTTGCTACCTTGCTAACTCGTATTAGAGAAGACTTTGAACGCTGTCCTGTACTTAATTTATCTTTAATTGCACGTGTTAATTCTGTTAAAATTAATATTCTTCCCCGATTTTTCATACCTGTTTCAATGCATACCACTCTTCCTCCCTCAGTCCTTTTTTGACAAAGTTGATAGCCTGACTTCAGAATTTATCTGGAATGGGAAAATACCCTGGCTGCATAAACAATGTTTGCAAAGACTGAAACTACAGGAAACACTTCAGAATCAGAATCAGAATCAGAATCAGGTTTATTGCCATTGTTCATGTAGTACACAAACTAGGAATTTGTCTCGGTACAATGCTGCAACATTAAACATGATAAGATAAGAGAAATAAACTATACATGTAATAAAGTGTAGGATAAGATTAAGTGATACTGGTCAACAGTTAAAATATATATATATATTAGCCAGCAGCAGATACTGTGGAGAACTATATAGTGCAGTCGGTAATGCAGGAAGAAAACAGTGATGATTGACATGAGTCTGGTTGAGCTGCTGTACATGGTGCACGAGAGTCACTTAGTGTTCAGCAGTCTAATGGCAGAGGGGAAGAAGCTGTTCATGTGACGGGAGGTTTTAGTCTGGATGGACCGAAGTCTTCTACCAGAGGGGAGGGGGGCAAACAGTACATGACCAGGGTGTGAGGGATCGGCTATGATCCGGCCAGCACGCCTCCGGGTCCTGGAGATGTACAGATCCTGGAGAGATGGGAGCTTGCAGCCGATCACCTTCTCAGCAGTGCGCACGACGCGCTGCAGCCTTAGTCTGTCCCTGGCAGTGGCTCCTGCGTACCACACGGTTATGGAGGTGGTGAGGATGGACTCGATGATGGCTGTGTAGAACTGCACTAACATCTTGGTGGGTAGCTTGAGCTTCCTCAGCTGCCGCAGGAAGAACATCCTCTGCTGGGCTTTTTTGATGAGTGAGCTGATGGTCAGCTCCCATTTGAGGTCCCTGGTGATGGTAGTGCCTAGGAAGCGGAAGGAATCAGCAGTGGTGATGGGAGAGCCTGAGAGGGTGAGGGGGGGCAGAGGAGTAGTGACTTTCCTGAAGTCTACAATCATCTCCACTGTCTTCAGAGCGTTCAGCTGCAGGTTGTTATTTGCTGCACCAGGACGCCAGCTGGGCCACCCTCTCTCCTGTTAGGCGGACTCGTCGCCGTTGGAGATGAGCCCGATGAGGGTGGTGTCGTCCGCAAACTTGATCAACTTGACAGGACTGGTGGCTGGAGGCTGCAGGAGTTGGTGTAAAGGAGGAAGAGTAGGGGGGAAAGTACACAGCCCTGGGGTGATCCGGTGCTGATGCTAGTATAGTCTGAGACAGTCTTTCCCCAGCCGCACATGCTGCCCTCCGTCCGTCAGGAAGTCGATGATCCCACCTGCATAGGGAGTCAGGCACGTTGAGCAGGGACTCGCTTGTCCCGGAGCAGAGCGGGGCGGATGGTGTTGAATGCGGAGCTGAAGTCCACAAACAGGATCCTGGCGTAGGTTCCCGGGGAGTCCAGTGCTGCAGGATGGAGTGGAGGGCCAGGTTGACTGCATCGTCTACAGACCTGTTGGCTCGGTAGCAAACTGCAGCGGGTTCCAGGAGAGGGGTGGTGATGGACTTGAGGTGGGACAGGACCAGGCGCTCAAAGGACTTCATGACTACAGAGGTGAGCGCTACAGGTCTGTAGTCATTAAGTCCAGTGATCCGTGGCTTCTTGGGGACAGGGATGATGGTGGAGGATGATGGTGGAGGATTTGAGGCAGGACGGCACGTGGCATAACTTAAGGGAGGTGTTAAAAATGTCTGTGAATACAGGAGCCAGCTGTTTCGCACAGAGTCTCAGGGTGAGGGAGACACGCCGTCTGCGGCCGGGGCCTTGCGCGGGTTCAAGTCTGGAGAACAGTTTGAGCACATCCTGCTCACTGATGATAAGGGGAGGGGGGGAGGTGGGGGGGGGTGCCTTAAATGAAGTAGGGAATGTGGAGGCTTATTCTGTGGAGGCATATTCTACCTAATATGAGGTTTATTACTAGGCCATTAATATCAGAACTCTCAAATATTGGCTCCAACATGACACTTTTGATCCTCCCCCAACATGGCTGATCATGGAGGACAATCTTCTTATTCCAGTAACTCCTATTCAGTCCCTCACCTCTCCTTGCACTAACAATGTGGTTGTTGGGAATGCATTCAGGATCTGGACTCAATTTAAACATTACTTTGGCTTACAGGCTTTTTCAGTCCATGCACCCCTAGCAAACAGCCATGCTTTTCCTCTGTCCCTGGTAGATAGTGCTTTCGTAAGATGGTCAAAATTAGGTATTATCCATGTATAAATCTTTGAAGTTGTTAATATGTTTGCTTCTTTTCAACAACTTTCAGGCAAATTCTCACTCCCGAAGCAACATTTCTTTAGATACTTGCAGGTCCGTAGTTTTGCTCACAACACATTTCCTGGCTTCCCCAGTTTACCTTCCAATTCAGCTCTGGGCACATTCCTCACTCCAACACCCATGCATAAAGATTCAAAGATTTTTATTTGTCAGTACTTCTATATGTACAGGAAATACAGGAGAATTGAAATGCCGTTTCTCTCTCTCTTAGTGGTGTGCGCATTATATAAGAAAAGAAGGAATAAGGATGAAAAACAACAACAGCAGTGTATATACAGTAATGCTGTCCGTAGTGCAAATAAAGATAAAAGATAAAACCCAGCAATCCTATGTACAGAAAAAAGTAGAGCCGTAATACCCGTAATTGAAAGTTTGATGTGGTAGTGTGGGTGCAGACGGTGACAAATTGGACTACACATGATCAGTATTTCAATAACACGGACAGCAGCAGGTATGGCATTTGTGCATCTAGTTGGTGTACTGTTAGTGTGCCGTCTTTCTGTGCAAACAGCTGAGGTAGTTATTGTGTGGGTCAGTGTGTTACGGTCCGGGGTGGGTGGGAAGAGTGGGGGGTAGTGGGCAGAGTTCAGGGTCCTGATTGCTTGGTGAACAAAGCTGTTTAGCAGTCTTGTGGAGTGGGCCCAGAGGCTCCAGTGCCTTCTCCCTAAGGGCAGGGGGCTGAAGAGGGAGTGTGAGGGGTAGCAGGCGCCTGCGATGTTGATGGCTCTGCGGGTGAGGTAGATGTTCCAGAGGGGAACCACAGGGGCATCGATGATCTTGCTGGCAGCTTTCACTGTGTATTGTAGTACAGCCGAGGCCACAGAAGAAGACCGCAGACGTCAGTCCAAGCATGCCAAAGTAAAACAAACGTCTCCCACTCACCACTGTCCGACAAAAGAAAACAGAATATATAACTGGAAAAGTTATAACTGAAAAAGACAAAATGAACCTACTTAAGCTCTTACATACATTTGCAGGGGGTTTTTTTCTATTAAACTTGCAGTTTTCCTTGTAGACTTGAGACCTTTTTTTCCTCACATTTACCACATTTTTCCTCTTGTTAAAGTAATTTTTCCTTAAATGTAAACTTGTAAGAGGAAAAATATTTTTTCTGTTACTGGTTTGCCATTTTTTGTCATGTAAATTGTTGTCTTTTTTATGTATTTGCAAATTCATTCATGTAAATTTATGACTTAATCATCATATTGCTACTTTTTTCTTGCAAAATTTGTGAGATTTTTCTCTTTAATTTGTAATGTACTTTTACAAAAAAATAAAAGGAGGCAGTGCAGCTTCCGTACCACACTGTGATGCAGCTGGTGAAGATGCTGTCAGTGGTGCCCGGTAGAATGAGCACATTGTATTATTATTATTATTATTAATAATTATTGATTAGATTTATATGGCGCTTTACATGTCAAGTGACATCTCAAAGTGCTTACAGTGAGTCCATTATTCACTCACTCCAAACAGACATTGATAGTGGTAAGCT
This sequence comes from Pholidichthys leucotaenia, assembly GCA_020510985.1. Taxonomy (NCBI): domain Eukaryota; kingdom Metazoa; phylum Chordata; class Actinopteri; order Cichliformes; family Pholidichthyidae; genus Pholidichthys; species Pholidichthys leucotaenia. The sequence continues at coordinate 151,884,226 of CM035850.1, read as the reverse complement.
ACTACTGTAGCCACAGCTGCCCTGGGGCAAACTGACAGAAACGTGGCTGCCAATCCGCACCAACAACCTCTCCGACCACTACTGAACATTTATACACATTCATACCCTGTGTCATGGACACTGGAGGCAAGGTGGGTAAAGTGTCTTGCCCAGGGACACAACAGCAGGAGGGCTGGGGAGAACGGGAGTCAAACCACCAACCCTCTGGTTATTTGACAACCCTCTCTACCTCCTGAGCCACTGCCGCCCATATTTCCCACCTCCATTCCATTTTTGCTGAGCACCAAGCTGGACGGCAGAAAGTTCCATTTTTATATGGTTTTTGGCATGACCCAGTCAGGACTTGAACCTCGACCTCCCGGTTGTGGGGCGAATGCTCTACTTCTAGACCAGCACTCCATGGGGTGGGACTTGTGCTGTCCTCAGTTTATGGAGGAATAAAGGCTCTATTTCTACATTTATAATCAAATTAACCTTTTATGCCCAGAACCTTTAAATTCAATTAAGACTCTGTGGGAGGAAGATGTTGGAGCCACAACATCTGATGTGATTTGGGCAGAGATTTTTAAACAGGTACACAAATCTTCAATATGTGCTAGACATGGCCTTATTCAGTGTAAAATAGTACATCGCATTTATTACACCAAGGCCCGATTGGCAGAAATTTATGAGGGGATATCCCCAACCTGTGATTGGTGTTGGCTAGTTTCCGCAAACTTAATCCATGTGCTCTGGTTTTTCCCATTTTTACACAAATACTGGACAGAGATTTTCAACACCATCTCAAAAGTAATTGGGGAAAAAAGAGAACCAAATGTTTTAAGTGCTCTCTTTGGGGTTTCTCCCTCTAAGCCTTGCCTCTCCACAATCCAATAAGATGTGTTCGCCTTCACACCCTTAGAGATACACTGTATTTCCTTAAATTGGAGAAAATCAGACTATCATTGACTGACTGCTCCAGTGCCATTAATAAAAAAGTTTTGAAATAAAGACGGCTCTCCCACTTTCCACGGATTGAAATAATTTGAAGAGATGGTCACAGCATTTTCTTTTGGTGACGTGAGTGATGTGCTGCTGTTGTAACCTTCAATGTCTTCCACTTTTTCAGTGCATAACCAATTGACTGATGTATTTTTAAGGGATTGTTTTGGCTATTGTGTGTGTGTGTGTGTGTGTGTGTGTGTGTTTCTGGCATTTTTTTTTATTTATTTATTTATTTATCTTACTTTTTTTATTTCTTAGCATTATTTTATTTATATCTTATTTATTTATTTATTTTTCATTTTTGTGGTTGTTAGTTCCTGTATGTTGTTCGGGTTTGTTGCAATACTCAGATTATCGCCACACATTTTTTTTTTAATAAGGAAAAAAGTTGTGTTGAATATGCTATTCTGTATGAATGTTTTGATGTTATGTTTGCAAAACCCAATAAACAAAGTTTATTAAAAAAAAAAAAATCACAAACTGAATGCACAATTTAATGAAACCACCAAGGTGCTGATACCTCAGTGTCAGAGCCTTGGTGGAGGTATGCATTCTGGGGTCATCACCAAAATGTTATGGGTTCCTCTCTAGCCCAAGGACACCTCTGGTAAAAATTTCATCCAAATCCATCCAGTAGTTTTGGAGTACACACATGCACAGTGAAAATAATCTGCAGTTCACACGCCCATACTGTCGGTGGCAGCCAAGAGCTACCAAACTGATTTGAACAGCTGCAATCCAAACACACAAGAAGAGCATGATGGCAGACGTTTTAAATGGTGGAAGTGATGGAGGTACGTGAATACAGTGACAATCAAGACAAACAGGAGCTCTTGCTGTTTAGTGGCAGAGGAAGAAAACAGACGGGCAAAAAGACAGACATTTGTTCACCCAGTATTAGCGGATTGCGCAGTACTCCCCTCTGGCGGGAGTTTCCGGGTGAATGCACAATTCACTGCGACCATTTGCAGGCGAGGAATGTTGGAACTTGGGAGTTTTTAGCGAGTTTTTAACTTGTCCTTCCTCTGCAAAATTAAACAGCAAAACCAGTGTGAAAACAATTGATGTGATGAATAAATGACGTAGTTGCTGAATACATGTTTTTTTTTTTTTTTCCCCTTGTCCGTCAGGCAGCTGGGTAAGCAGAACAGAGATCTGTTACCCTTGCTGTGCAGTAGGAGCAGATATTTGTGTGACTCAGGCCCATTTTGAACATCCTTTGTCCTGTGTAACGAATTCTATGTAGAACTTTCACTGTATAAGTTGTAAATTAGAGTTTTTAGTAATCTTAAAAGTGTTTAAATATATTTGTGTCCAGAAGCTTTCCTCCTTATTGATCGATAGGTCTGTCTTCCATTTTGATATTGGAGGAGATACTGATCATCCAGTTTTGATAATAGTCCATGTATTTTCAATATCAATTTAGGGGAACGAAGATTTAGAAACTCTGCCACCTTAACTGGTACCTCTAAATCTGTCTGATTAAGATTGAATCTTGCTTTTATTATGGATTTAAGCTGTTGGTGTGCAAGATACTTTTTAGAACTAATGTCGTACTGTGACACTAGTTCCTGAAATTGGACAAAATTTCGTTTTTTATTCCCTTCTCTTACCATAGTGGAAAATTTAACGTCCTCTTTTGTTGCAAGATATCAGGATTATTCCAAATGGGCGTGAGTTTGCAGGGGACAAGTGAAGACCCCGTTATTTTTAAAAATTTCCACCAAGCTGTCAGAGAGGAGCTGATTTTAATGCTTTTAAAACAGTCATGGCATTTAATACAGGGACTCATAAAAGGTAAGTCAGAGTTATTTAGCGACCCACAGGGAGCCTGTTCAGCATCTAACCATGGGTTTTCTAGTGGGGTTGATTTTTGTCCATTTAGAAACAAACTGCAGTCTATTGGCTAAAAAGTAATTTAAAAAATTTGGAAGATCTAAGCCTCCGCACGCTTTTGCTTTTTGAAGATTTTTTAAACTAATCCATGATGGTTTATCCTTCCATAAAAATTTACTTGTATTTGAGTCTAGAGTCTTAAACCAGGCCATAGATGGTTGGGTGGGAATCATTGAGAACAAATAGCTCATCAACCATCATTTTAACGGTTGCGACTCCTCCCATTAATGTTATACCGTAGGTAGTGTTCTCCGGCGCGTAAGGCTGTCTTGTATTGTTTTTAAAAGGGGAATGTGATTTAGTCGCAATAACTCTTGAGAGTCTGGGGGAAATATCTATTCCTAAATATTTAATATTACCTGATTGGATTGGAATAGTGGATGTATTTGAGAAATTACAATTTATAGGTAGAACTATTGATTTTACCCAGTTAATAGTCTGATAATAATGAAAATCTATCCATGAGCGCCACTGTCTGAAGAAGAGCTCTTTGTGAGTTTTCAAGGAAAATCAATACATCATCAGCATAAAGACTTATCTTGTGTTCTTCTTCTCTAATTTGGATACCTCTGATATCAACATTTTGTTGTATGGCTGCTGCTAATGGTTCGATAAAGATGGTAAAAAGTGAGGGAGAGAGTGGACACCCCTGCCTAGTACCTCTCTGAAGATTAATGTGATGGCCTGAGCACCGATCCCATCCGCGCGTGGGTTGTCCAGTATTTTCCCTGTTCCATCTTATTTCGGGTCTTGTCATATGGCCTCCTCCAGGGCTCTTATTTTGACAGCGTCATTGCGGGACTTCCGTCTGTCAAGCCGAGCTGCGCTGTGACAGCTGTGGGTTATTCTCCTAATTACTTTCCCCTTTTCTGATTAACCCTTGTTCTGTATTTAAGGAAGCAGCTGAGGCCCACTCCTCGCTGCAACCTACAACACAACTTCGTGCACCTCCGTGTACACGACTGGAGTCCCAATCCCCGGCTCCAGTCTTTCCTGTGATTCATCTTCGCTCTTCTTCTTGTAAGTGTTTATTGTCCAGCGTAGGCTCCGACCTTGATCCCGTTCATAGTTAATCCCCTGAGTCTGTTATCTTGTGTCATAGTTTGTGTTTGTGTTTTTGCCCCACGTGGCTGTTTATTTTGTCATTTTAGTCTTTTGTTAATAAACAAGCAAACTCACTGGTCGGCCTCTAGCGTCTCATTGATGCCCTGCAAGGGGCATCCATAACAATTAAAGCTTTGGGAAGTTTGATCATTTGTTCGGACAGACGCAGCTGGACAGCTATATAGTGTTTTAATCCAGTTTATGAAAGATGAACCAAACCCACATTTGTTTAACACCATAAAAAGAAATTTCCAGTTAACACGGTCAAAGGCTTTCTCTAGTTTCTAAGTTATTAATCTTGCAGTAGTCTATTAAATTGAATACCCTGCATGTATTATCAGCCAAGTGCCTACCCTTGATGAAACCTGTTTGATCTGGGTGTATAATAAACGGAATTATCCTTTCCAGTCTTTTGGCAAGAACTTCGCAAATTATTTTAAGAGCGACATTCATAAGTGAGATGGGACTGTAGCTGGATAGAAGCATAGGTTCTTTTCCAGGTTTAAGGAGCAGGATAATGCTAGCCAAATTCATATTTGGAGGGATTACATTATCTTCTTTAATTTGGTTCACCATTTTAAAGAAAGTAGGTAGGTGCCATCACAGGCCAAAATTCTTTATAAAATTCTACAGGAAAACCATCTGGTCCCGGAGCTTTGTTGTTTGGGATGTGCTTCAGTGCCTCCTGGAGTTCAGACACCTGAAAAGGTGCATCCAGAGCTGCAATCTGTTCATTATTTAATCGTGGTAAGTTAATATCGTCCAAAAATTTATTTATCTCTGAGTCAGATGGGTTAATCTGAGATGAGTAGAGGTTTTCATAAAACTTTCTGAAGGAGTTATTTATTTCTTCAGGCTCATGGGTAATATTTCCAGTCATGTCCTTAACAGAGTGGATAGTTGTTTTTTCTTTGTTCAATCTAAGCTGCTTCAAAAGATATCACCCTGATTTATTACTGTGTTCAAACTTCTCAAGACGTAGTCTTTGTATTAAAAACTGTGTTCTTTTGTTTATAATTTCGTATAACTCCAGCTTTAATTTTCTCAGATTGTTAGGTGTCTGTTCCTGTGGAGAAACGGCACAGGTTGTCTCCAGTGATTTCCTTTTCTGTTCTAACTCCAGTACCAGTGTTTTTTCTTTTTTATTCTTATACAAACAGTAAGAGATTATTTTACCTCGCATGACCGCTTTTGCTGCTTCCCAAAGAACACACGGGGATATTCCTGGCACATCATTATATTCCAGATATGATTCCCACTCTTTATTAAAGTAGTTAATAAAGTCTTTGTCTTTTAGTAGTGATATATTAACTTTCCAGCTCCTAGTTTCCCTTGTAGCTTTCCTATTTACTAGTGTAAGAGATACTGGATGGTGAGCGCTAATAGCTTGATTTGAACAGATTTCAGTGTCTGATGTCCCTCACAATAGAGTTACTGGCTAAAATTAAATCTAGATGCAAATGTGAACTATGAACTGATGAAAAAAAAGTGTATTCCCGAAGAGTTGGGTGAAGAGAACGCCATTCATTGCAAAGACCAAAATCATTCATGTATTGTTTGAGAGTGTCAGTAGCTTGCCATTTTCGATAATTCCCCGATGCACTGAGCCTGTTGATTGCAGGGTTTAATACCAGGTTGAAGTATTCGCCTATTATAAGTATAGTGTCCAAATGCTCAGAAAGAGAAGTGAAAGAAGTGTGAAAATAGGATGGGTCGTCAACATTTGGGCCATAAACACTTGCAATACATAGATCCAAATTTTGAACTGAGATTTTTAATATTATAAATCAGCCTTCCAGATCTGCTATGGTATTATTCACAACAAAGTGTATTCCCCTCTTTACCAATATAGCTACCCCCCTTTGTTTAGAATTAAAGCCTGCTGAGTACATGTGAGGAAATTCCGGGGAGGTGACCGCATCTACAGATGACTTAGAAACATGCATTTCCTGTAATAAGACAGTCTGCCTGTAGATCCTTCAGTCGATTAAAAACTTGTAGCCTCTTCTCCCTGGTACCAATTCCACGTATGTTCCACGTGACAAACTTAAATGTGGACATGTTTTCACTAACTGGTTATGTGCTAAAGGCTAACTAAATGTGCCTGTGTGATTATATGTCAGTAATGTATGCATATGTGTGTATATGTATGTTGTGTGTAAAATATATACCTACGCATGTATGCTTGGGTGTGTGCGCTTGATGTCTCTGTTTCATTTGCTTGCAGTTGCAAGAAAATGGGGTGTATGGACTTGGGTGCATGTACTTAGTTATTTCTTATAAACCAGAAGTATGAAAGAAAACAAGACATAAAGGTTAGTAAATGGTGAAAAAATGCAGATAACATACAACAACGACCTAACACCTTCAACAAAATTAGCTACAACAGACAAACAACCACCTCAGCAGAAAAGAAAAAAACATTTTGACAAATGTTAACAAATTAAACCAAGATTGAATAAGAGACCTGCGCACAATCGCACTCTTTTTCCACCTGTAGCTAAGAAAACAAAATAGGCTCTAGAATAACCAGGGCGTTAATAGTTTCATCCATAAACAGCTTGCCGTCTATATACAATCTATCCACAGAGACAATAACTCGTTTACCTTCTTGGATGTTTTGTTTCCTAAAGGGAAAAAACTTCTTTCTCCTTTCTGTGGAAATTGATCATTTAGACCATAATTGGTGTTTTTAAGCTGCCTGCCCTGCCTCTGTACCAAAATTTTTTGCTTGAAATGCTCAAATTTGGCAACAATAGGTCTGGGACGTTTATTCTGGGAATTTGTTTCTGAAGTAGTATTTGTAAATAATTTCTACTGATAAATTAGTTTATTTGCTTGCGCCAACATAAATCCCTAAATGAATAAATAAATAAACATTCAAATAAATATTTGAATAAATGTAAATTGCTCAGTTAATTTTTGACCAGCAAAAGCCACATGGAGCCATGAAAATATCTGAGCCTGAAAAGTAAATTAAAACAGCAACTTTTCCAGTACAAACTGGCCTGACACCATCAATTTTAAGAGGTTTGGCCCCCAAATTTGTTAAGTTTTTGGCGTAGTTTTTCTGATTTTCAAATAAATGTCTTATTTTCCAACAAAATTTTGTTACATTTTCAGGTAAAATTGCAGCCTCTTTCCACATAAATTTGACTTTTTTTTTGTGAAAGTGCAGTGTTTCCAGTAAGTTTGTGTTTTATCAGAAATGTTGCAATTTTTTATGTCAAATTTACAAGTGTTTTTCTCGTAAGATTGCAAATTTTTGTCACATTTCTTCATAATTTTTTTGCTTTTTAATAAATTTGTTCTAGTTTACTTGTCCATCTCGGTGTATGTTTTCATGCATACAATTCATTGTCCATGTAGCGCGCCCCACATGCGTTCTGGTAGCGTCACATGAAGAATCTCGCGCCGTCGCGTGGAGGTGCCCGCTCCTCATTTACATGAATCTCTACTCCAATCCAGTTTATGCAGATGAGAAGTGGGCGGTCATTTCCTTGAACTCGTGCTGAACTTTTAAAATGGCGATTCACAGTAAAAAGTGAACAGATTTTCAGCAACTACACATTTATTTCTCACCTGGTTAATTTTCAGAAACCTGTTTCATTGGTTACTTTTGAAGATATAGGTGAAACTTTTGACATCCCAGTGCATCGTGAACAGATTAGAGTAGCCCATCTACCAGGAATCGTGTCAACCAATGATGTTCAGGTCGGGAGGACAGTACTTCTCTGCTTCTAGCCAACACAGCGCCCCATGTGACGCTACCTGCCAATCAAATTTGCATGTCCCCTCAGAGTAGTCCTGGTACCCATTGTTTTGGTTTGACTTTGTCGGCAGATTTAGCAATTTTTCAGACCCTGGTAAGGACTTCTTTTTTCAAAGAATCTCCCAGAAACAAAACTAGCAACTGTTAAATGAAGAGTGTTGCTAGTGTTGGTCGGTGAGTGTCAGGTTTTTCTCTCCCATGGCCACAGGCTCTTCTCTCTGTATCCTTCGTTGAGTGACAGGGGAGCAGCAGATGGCTGTAGTGGATTTTGATTCTTAATATGCTTGAGAAATACAGGTGATGCATGTATAAATGGAGGTGTGTAGTAAACAAAGATGAAACAAGAAAATTGTCTTTAGTTCATTCTGGCAAAGCTGAAAAGCACTTTTCATCACATTTTGGTGATGCTTCAAGAATGCATACCTCAGCCAAGGCTCTTATCTTCTCACAGTGTGTTAGCAACAATACTCCAAAATTACCAGACAGACTTTGATGCAGTTTTCACCAGAAGTGGCTCTAGGCCTTCACACAAAACCATTACATTTTGGAGGTGATCCATGAGGAACAGAAGGAGCCTTGGCGGAGGGATGTCCTGTCTGAGTGCTTTTCTAGTTTTATACATTTATCATAATTGCCTCCGCTGAGGAGGTAATGTGATCGGGGTGGTTTGCCTGCCTGTTTGTTATCAGGATTACGCAAAAAGTACTGTACGGATTTTGATGAACTTTCCACTAGAGGCAGCCCTTGGGCCAAGGATGAACCCATTAAATTTTGGAGGTGATCCGTACGGAGCCTTGGTGGAAGTATGCACTCTCTGAGTGCTTTTCTAGTTTCTAAGAATGTAGGAGATTATTTCATAGATAAGTTAAAACCATAGACTGCACATCTTTTAAATCAGACCTCTGGGGTGGAAGAGGCAGATGTAGGATAATTATCATATTTGTACAATATTTTTGCCCTCTGTACGATGTACAATCAGTAATTTCAAAAATCCCATAATGTATGGAAATTTGGCCTCTTCATTACATGGTTAATACTTTAGCAAACCCAATCAGGCTATGGATCCTGTGCATACATACTATGCTTTTTTTTTTAACACATCATCTCACGTGTGCAGCAGCGTGGAAAAGAAGATGGAAGACTCGCGTCATAGTAGCAGAGAGGCTGCCTCGGATGGAGGCTAGTGATGGGATCCACAGTTTACAGAAACATACTGAGTCAAGCTAAAAAGATCCATTAGAAATAGTTGTCCACTGAATCACTCAGTGCTGTACTGGAGCTCCAACTGTCTACCACTCACTGAGCTGAGAGTCGGCTGAACGCAGCGGGCGCGGCTTGTTTGCTGCCCAGGTGGGTGATTCAGCTGCCGATCCCTGGCTTCCAGTACAGCTCCGGTGAGGCAGACGCCAGTTTTACTGGGTGGCTCTAACCTGTTGTTGGCATTAGCGCTAAAGCTTTCGGTCACTGCTGTAATGTGTAAATGTCTGCAGAAATGTCACTCAGAATATTTACGAGGCAAGACCTTGATACATGATCCAACAGAAGCCATGTAGAACATAGTTCAGTATGGCTGATATTCTGGGCTGTTCAGTGCAGGCCAGGGGCTCATCCTGTACTCTGCTCAAGCGTGGTTCTGCACCAACATGTTAAGACTTACAAAGAACAGTAGTTATAAATCAGTTCTAATGTGGTTGAAACCTGTCTGTACAGTCACTGTATTATTAATGTTATTAATACGGTGACTGAGTCAGGGCAGAGCTCATGCACAGTGTGATTATGCAGTGTGGCACAAGTCCCACCTTATTTCACAACCTCTCATATTGTGTGGTCTGTCAACAATGACAAGTGAGAAAATGTGTGTAATTCTTTATTCTGTATTTTAAAACTCACAATTTTCCACAATATGGGCCATTTAATTTACTTTTTTTCATGAATTTGTGACTTTTTATAAATTATGTTGCTACTATTTATCTAACAAATTAGCTATTTTTTTCTTGAGGATTTGCAAGCTTTGCAGTAAACTGTTGTAACTTTTTTAAAATCTAAATTTCTGGGTGGGGGGGGGGGTCTTGGAATTTTTGTCATTGTTTTTCTTGCGACATTATACTTTTTTTGCCAAAAAGGTTCATTTGAATTCTTTTGACCAGAAAATTCATCAAGTGAAATTCAGACATCGGGACAGCCATAGAGTAGAACAGGACTGGATGTGGTAATGTTGAGGTCGTTGTCTCTGACTGATCAAAATCAAATAATCTTCTCTGTAATATTATGACCACTGGGCAAAAATGAATATTGTCTTCCAAACTCATGTAGTGGGATATGGTACTTAATATAAATATATATGGAAATAAAGACTCCTCTTTATAACTAGCACATATAATCAAACTTTGTATAAAATGAGGCACCAGACTATCTATGATAGTCAGTTTTATTAATATTTCACTATCGATATCATGGATAAATCTGTCTCAAATATGGAGTTCTCGTGGCTGTTCTCTCAAAAACTTAAACACATGAAACAGACTAATTCAGATAAATTTCGGTACGGTCATTTAATGAAATAATTGTCATCGATAAAATACATTCATGTGACTTTGAAAGCAGTGAGAAATCAGCAGGTATTATGAACAAATCACTCTTGTATTCCTGTGAGCAAAATCAAGAATTTGTGGAACCCAAAAATATGATCATCTTAAAAATGATAATGTAGTGGAAACCTGGGACACTACAGAATAATGGTAAACAGAAATTACTGTGAAACATTGACACAGTTTGTAAGGAAAACGATTAAAAAAAAACTGGTTTATTAAGAAGGGGAAATTCCAGTGTTTCACTAAGAGAAAAACAGAGATTAATAGAAATAGAACAGAAAAATAAAGAATTATAAATATATTGTTAATTGTCTACTGTCTGAAACCTTGCTGGGTCTAGAAGATTAAAAGTTTAATTAGGCTTCAGATGAAAATTAAAAGAAATTTTACAAATGCTTTAAGTTACAGTGCAGGAAGGTGAGCCTTCACTACACATACAGTGAAATATTTAAGCTGTTTTAATTTATTTGTGATAATTATGGTTCTTTTTTGAATTAAATTGCAAATCATGGTGTTCTAATTTCCTGAGATGCACTAATATTCAGAATGAGGGCTTATGTTACCACGACAACAGAGAAGATGAAAAAGAGAAAGCCGCTCATGTAATTACCTCCGCCAAGGGAGGAGGTAAAGTTTTCAGTGGCGTTGGGTGGTTTGTCTGTTACCAACATATGGGCTATTTGTTATTTTTATTTTTACTTCAGTCAGATGGTTAACTGTGTGTTCTGTTACTGTTTTATTTTAAATTCTTCACACTTACTTTATTGTGCAGTAGCCTGGTGGAGCAGCCACAGTTTCGTTGTGCTGTACACCTGTATGATGGCAATAAAGCCTATTCTGTTCTAACATAACGCAAAAAGTTCTGAACGGATTTTGATGAAATTTTCAGGAAAGATGTGTAATGGCACGGGGAACAGAAGATTAGATTTTGGTGATGATCTGAGACTGCATACCCCCACCAAGGGCTTTGTTTGCATTTGTGCAGCAGGATTACACAAAAACTACTGGATGGGTTTGAATGAAATTCTCACCAGAGGTGGTTCTTGGGCTACAGACGAACCCATTACACTTTGGTGAGGATCTAAGAATGCATACCTCAGCCAAGGCTCTTATTTTCTCACAGTGTCTAGGCAACAATACTCCAAAACTACTGGACAGACTTTGATGTAATTTTCGCCACAAGTGGCTCTAGGTTTACACACAAACCATTACATTTTGGAGGTGATCCATGAGGCTTTCTAGTTTCCCAGTTTTGGATCCATGAAGTATATCTAGTAGTAGTAAGTAAGTATGCCTCCCACTTGAAGTGTTTCGGGCACGTCCCACAGGGAGGAGACCCCGGGGCAGACCCAGGACTCGGTGGAGAGTCTATGTCTCCCAGCTGGTCTGGGAGCGCCTTGGTGTCCTCTCTGAAGAGCTGGAGCAGGTGGCTGGGGAGAGGGAAGTCTGGGCTTCTCTGCTTGAACTGCTGCCTCCGCGACCCGGACCTCCGGAAAAGCGGTAGAAGATGGATGGATGGAAGTATATCTATCTATCCATCCATCCATCCATCCAATGAGTAAAGCTAGGGTCACCAAACTTGGTTCACAGGTTCACCATGACCTCTGACTATGGGTTTGTGGTCAAAGGTCAAGGTTAGATTTGCCTGTGCCTTCTTACTGTAGAAGCTCTCTAGGGTCACCAAATTTGCTACACAAATTCCCCTTTGGATCTTGACCTACAACTATAGGTTATATGCAACTATTTTTGTTGTATATTCATGGATGATAGGCTTATCATAATTTGGTTGTGCCCCAATAATTTTATGAAAGAGCTGAAAACTGTCTCCTTCAGTGACTTATTGGGATCTTTAAAGAAAGCAGGGGTGAAGTATATTGCACTTGCCTCCGAGTGCTCTTGTTACAAAATCCCACGGCACACCACCAACCAAAACTGTTTCAAAATGACACATTTTACCCTATTGCAGTATATGATTTAGTCTTGTAATTTGTTTATACTCACTCATCAATCTTGTCACCGCCACCTCTCACAGGTATCGCCTCCCGTTCGAAAGGTGGCACCACCAACACGGCATACAAAGACGAAGATGACGTTCTTCTTCACGGGTTGCACGCCCTCTTTTTCTCCTCTTTCTTTTAGCTTCTTTATCCACCAAAAGTAGTAAACACAGGAGCACCTCTTCTCACCTATGTGCAGTCACCATTGTCGTTACTAAAATGTGCGTGGCTCTTGCTTTCCTTCTTTTTTATATAGTTGGTGAACAGACTGGCCCGTTAGCACATTTGTGCTACCTGTCAGGCTGGGGTGAAACAGCAGATGATGGTTAAATGCATGCATCAAAACACTTGGTCGAACAGTAGACGCAAATGAAGCATATACAGCTGCGTATCTGCTGGCCTTGTCCGAAGCATGAGTGCATCACAGATGTGCAAAGCATAAAACCAGCTTTACAAGTTCATAAACACTGAATGAGAACGTCTGTTTAAAAATAAAAATGCAAAGATCATCATTATTGCGTTCATCCTGCCACCCACTGACATGGAAGGGCCACTGCATTGCAGCCCAATTCAGTGACATTAAATAATTTCCCACGGGACATCTGACACGTGGCGACACAGTGGTTGAAAATCACTTGGTTAGACGGCAGCCAGAATAAATGAAGATGAATGATGTTGTGCCATTTATGTCCACTGTAAATAAATAAATAGAGTATGAAGCTCATACTTGTGGGATTTTGCGAGGGTTTGACCTGAGTGCCATTTAAAATAATGGGGGAAGGCAGGGCTTTCCATCTTCCTGCTGTCAACCTCCAAACATGCATTGGCTTCATTTCTGGAGAGTTTTAATTCCATTCTTCTTTTTTATGCAGACCCTCACCCTGGAGCCCTATTTTAACCCTGAGGGACCCTTCAAATGTTAGTCACACTCATACCGCTAAGCACAAAAATGTTCTTTTCACAAGGTAGCTATAAAAGAATTATACATCATTATTATTATTATTATACCCTATGTTCATTGAGCTAATTTTTTTTTACCAACATCTGACCTAATTGATATGAAATATTCATTAATTTTTAAAGATTTTCACCCTTTAAATGTGAGGTTTTTTGTCATGATGCCACCATATTTTTAGATGAAAAAAATGAATTATTTTATATATGTATATTACATGCAAAGTAAAATATTTCTGTTATTGCAGCCTGGAATACCTCAATGAATGGCAGCAACATTGAGTTTTATGCTTTATTTTTTGGGCAGTGTCAAATACTCATACTGCTATGCACAAAAAATGTGTTGTTCATAATGTAGATATTAAGAAAAATATACACTATTCTACTTTCACTGAGCTAATTTTTTCACCTGCATCTGACCAATTATGGATAGCAAATATTCATAATTTTTTTAAAGATTTTAACCCTTTAAATGCTAGTTTTTTGTCATAATGCTACCATGTTTTAGCAGGGAAAAAACAAACAAAAAAAATCATTTTCAATATACTACATGCAGAGTAATTTTTTGTGTTATTTTTATTAAAATAAATAAAAATACACAGTAATTCCAAAATTCATGCCATATGCATGAACACAGCCAAAATGATCAAAAATGAAGAATAAAAAGCATGTGAAATACGCTCATAGGTCCCTGAGGGTTAATTGGGGTGGAAGCAGATGACAAATTGTAAGTATCTCGCTCCCTGTTGCAATGAGAATGTCCAGATTAACTAGAATCAGAGCCTATCAATCTTCAGGCTCAAAGACGGTCTTTTCATATTTGGATGTTGTATGACATTGTAGCTTATATTCAAATTCTGCTAGCACTAAACCTGATAATAAAGGCACCGTAAGGCAAGCTTAATGGATATCATTCCTCAAGGTCAGAGCCAAAGTCAAGATCATTTGACATTTGTTATGTGGCCAAGACACCGTTCTAACATAAATTTATTGCCCTTGGCTCTAATAAGTCATTATATGCCAAAATTGGTTTTGACCTTTTGTGACCCTGTGGCTTTGTCCTTTGACCTTGTGACCCCAGAAACATAGCAACACATGCCAAGCCTGAGGTTCACCCCGTACCAAGTTTGGTGGCCCTAGCTTCATTCTTTCTCAAGTTACAGTCCGGACAAACAGACAGACAGACAGCTGAAGGCGACTGCCCTGCCCACACTTCGACTCTGTCAGTGAGGGTAAACACAGGAACAATGGCTGGATTTTCACAAAACTTGTGTATATGTTATTACTGCAGAAGATGGGAACTTCTGTCAGTTTCTATCAACTACATTAAGTTAAATTGTGTGTGTGTGTGGGGGGGGGGGGTTGCAGCTACATCATATGTAATGTAGCATGACATAGCATGCACCTAAATGAAAACAAATGAAACTGTTGCTGTGGAAAGGATACTTGTTGTCCAGAGCCACTTTTAAACAGTTGTGTGCTACAATCGCATATCTCTTCAGTAGCCATGTTTGTTGTGTCAAAGCGGTTATGACCAGAACCTGCTGCACAGCTGTGATGTCATTGTTAATAAACATCAGCTGTTTCCATCCGCAGTGTTTGCGCTAGCTTAAAGACCTTGGCGCGGTGGCAATGTATTAGTTAACATACCGGAATATGTTAATTTTATACTATTTATTTCTTTTTAAAATTTTACACAGTAACGTTGCATATGGAACTTAACATTTGAAGTATTGTACAACCGAGGCTTGAATATTGGGCCAGTTGGGGTCCCACCCAGACATCCTGTGTTTAGACTTTTTAGTGGTGTTATCCTTCTCTCCTTCCTCTGCCTGAACACTTCCCTCTCCTTGGCTCCTCTCTTCTGTCTCGTCTTGCCCTCTCTGAGATCTGTCTAATTCAGGTTCTCTCTCTGTCTATGGTGGTATACAAACAGGTCAGAAAATATCAAGTGTCATGTTTTGTCCTGCAGTATTCTTTTGTCATGGTTTACATAAATGACAAAAATATGTGTATTTTTTGTATTTTTATTCTAGTGTTTCTTTTTTTCCATTGAAAGAGTAGGAAAGGGAAAAAAACATTCATAATAGTAATGTACTCATGCATACTTAAATTATATGATCAGGTGAGTATAGTAACCAGAAATTCTACTCATGTAAAAGCAGTGCTTTGCAATTAATGATTAAAAGTAGACAACCAAAAATTTCTCGTAGAGTTAAGGGTACAAAGAGCACCCACTTAAAAACTTGAGTAATGACTTCAGTCTTGAAGGTTTGAGAATTTTTTCAAAAATTTATAACAATTTTCTTATAGTTTTCTACTTTTCTCTGTAAGTCTAAAGTTGAAACCATGTTCCTCAAATTTGTAATTTCCTCTTGTAAAATTGACTTTAATTGTACATTTGAAACTTTATTATAAATTTGTGGATTATTTTATTACTAATTTTTGTCTGTTTTTTTTTTTTAATAAAATTACTGTTTTTTTAGATAAATTTGAAACAGACTGTGGTAATTTTTTTTTACTTTTTCCTTAGAACAATTTACATTTTTGACCATAATTTTGCAGTCAGAACAGAACAATATTTTAACTCTGATTACAAAGAAAAAATGTAAATAAAATTGTATTTAATGAAATAAATTAACTTAAACAACCAATGATGCCGTTATTTCTAATATTTCTTTATATTTATAGTTTGTTTTTAGAAATCTCCTCACCACCGACAGCAGGAAAAACTGGGCTGCACGGTGGCGCAGTGGTTAGCACTGTGGCAGCACAGTTTTACCCTCGGCCGGGGGAGCGCGAGGATCGTGGGTTCGATCCCAGCCCCCGACCAACAGTGATCTGTGTGGAGTTTGCATGTTCTCCCCGTGTTGCGTGTGTTTACTCCGGGATTTCTCCGGTTTCCTCCCACACGCCAAAAACATGCAGGTTAGGGATACGGGGCGCTTGCGCACGCAGCGACCGGCAACTGGTGGCTTGTCACCAGACTGCAAAACAAATCTACCTACGGATACAAATAAGTAACAAAAAAAAAACCCTCCCTTATTTTGAAATCCAAATGCTGGCACGTTTAGTTTGTCTGAAGGCTGCTGACAGATTAAAGTCATTGACTTCGTGAATTTCGGTCATCTTAACCTGCCAGGTACATAATAGGGAACTGTAGCAGACTCTAAAGACATAATTCACCACAATATGTGTTCATGTACAGAATGATCTGTTTAGGCAGTTATAGTTGTGCTCTCAGGCTTTCTCATCAGGCACCTCTCTAGGCAGCCGCTGAAGGACCTCAGTTTAGAGTGAAAAGAGAGCTAGCGTTTTTAGCTGTTGCTTTTTGTCACTGCCGCTGGAGAACAAAAACGGCACACCTGCTCGTATGAGAAAAGAGAGAAATTGCCAGTCTCTTCATTCCTGCAATTCCTCCAGAACATAACTTAATACTGTAGTGGCTGGTGAAATAAATCCTCAGCAATTCATCAGTCCCCCTTGCGTTTCCCTTCATATGAAGCCGGCTGCATATGAATTCTAACCACATCGCTTAGCTAAGCGACTCTTCCATTATTGCTCCCGTTTCCAGCGGGTTAAAACCATGATAAACGCCAGTGCTTACATACCTCTTCTGATTTTTTTTCGCGTTTAAAGTACTTTAATAAACTCACGTTTCGGTCGGACAGTCACGCTTAGCAAGACACTGCCTGCTGACTGACTGGAAAACTCGCGTGGGCAGGGTGTTTCTAAACTCCACGCGGATGACGGCCACGTGCATTGTTCGTGTGTGCGCTTGCGGAAAGTCTTTGCTTCATATATTTCTCTTAATTTCATATCTCCTTGGCATGGTGGTAAAATGTCTGGTGAGGTGGCCTGCCACCAAGAAATGTTACCAGAGGAAACCCTGCCATCCACTTTAGTTGTTTCAGTCTTAAGCGATTCAGGAGTTAATCCACCCTGGGTGAGCGAACACAATTTTAATGTGCATTTTGAAGTTTATTTTATTTTACCATCATTTGTTTACATCAAGATTTCTTATGCATATGTCTAAAATCTTAATAGATATTGCTGGATGGAAACAGCATCTCAGACGAGATTCACATGGCATGAGAGTTGAAAGTACTGGAGCAACTGAAATGAACCGGCTTCACTAGAAACTTTGTATCAAAAATGGAGAGGGCCTCAACAATAAGCAAAAGTATTAAATAACAGTAATTATTATTGTTTATTGATTCATTTTTTGTCTTTTAGCGGCTTCCTTTCAGGGTCACCACAGTGTATCATCACCTTATGTCACGATGATCCGCATGTCAATTTGGCAAAGATTTTTTTATGCCGGATGCTCTTCCTGATGCAACTCTCCCCATTTACTGTATATACAACTCTTCATTATATATATGCTCCCCTTAGGTGATATCAGAAAAGACACCATGAATTTCCACTGTTATGCTGATGATACACAGTTATACCTGTCAATGAAACCAGAAGACAGAAACCAATTGACAAGACTACATGCATGTCTTGAAAACACAAGAACCTAATTCAGGCAAATCTGAAGTTACTGTAATTGGCCCCCCAAAACACCTGCGGCTCTCTCTGATCAGATATGTGGTTTAGATGGTTTTATCATATCCCCTAGCATCACTGTCAGGAATCTTGGAGTCTTTTTTGATCAGGATTTGTTTGTTAATTCACACATCAAACAAATCTCTAAAACTACTTACTTCCACTTGTGGAACACTGCTAAAATTGGGAACATCCCTGTCCCAGACTGATGGAGAGAAACTAATCCATGCCTTTGCCACTTCTAGATTATTGTTATTCACTACTGTCAGGTTGTCCTAAAAACTCTGTAAAAATTCTCCAGTTAATTCAAAATGTTTCAGTCAAAAAGCATATTTTTACCTTTGTGAAATGAGGCATATGGTAGACTGTCAGTGCACGCGCGCGCGTGTGTGTGTGCGTGTGTGTGTGTCCTCGCAGACATTCGCCGAGGCATCAGCACCCCCTGGTGCTTTATCTCTTAATTGGCCATGCTGACGAAGCAGAGGTGTGGGTAGGGAAGCCCCTGGTTTCTACAGATCTGTCCATCAGACAACAAATTTAGCTGATGTAATCAAACTTGGGGTCAAAAGGTCAAGGTCATCATCAGCTTTGCCCCATACTTGGTATGACTTAAGATGCATGATTTTTTTTTTTTTTTTTACAAATTTCAAATGTCATTTTCAATCATTTGAGCCAATCACCTGTTGACTCAGTGATATAAATGCCACGAATTTCATTTTGTTTCACACTCTGATGAAGGCTGCCAGACTGAGACATTTGCATGTTCTGTTCACACAGCTGGAATAAACTGAAGTTGAGGCTAGTCAGCTTTGTCTTGATTTGTGTGTGCTATCTGCTTACCTTTGGGTAGTCAACAATATTATTGTCTTGGTTTAGCACCACAAAGTCATTTTGGGAAGCCCATTCTTTTACGGAATCAACTATGTGCTTACCTTGGTTGCTAATGTAGCTATTGTATGTCTTGCTTATAACTTTTTACTACCCATGCAGAGACTGATTATATTTTTATTAGTTCATTTCGGCAAAGCTGAAAGGAGCTAATGTGATGATGCAGCGTCTGTCCACATTTCACAGGAATCACTGTTCTGCCTAGGCATTTGCTCCGATGCTCACCAGACCCACTCACAATGATCCTTGGGTGGGTTTGCATCAACTGCATGTACTGTGCAGGCCTATGAACTTCAAATATTTAATGTGCATGCATAAAATGTATCATGTAGTAGTAAGAAATTTTTGTTTCATGTTGATGTATTTTTATGGCAAGTAATTCAGGTATTATTATTGTGAGATTGTGGAGCTACAGGTTTACGCTCCCTGAAGGGACTATATATCTTAATTTTATTAAGAAGAATTCAACAGTTACTTATTTGGATATTTTGTTTTTATTTTTACGAATGTGCATCCATATCTACCTGCAGCCGCGCACCCCTCCATTTCCAGCCGGGCCGAGGCTGCCCACACCATGCTCCTACGGTCAGGGTTCTCGAGCTGTGGGCACCCCCATGGCCACCTGTCAGCTCCCGGGAGGGGCTTCCGAGAGCGGGCTCGCTTTGTGGCAGGGGTCAGTAGCGAGTGGGACGCCATGCTAGATCTCCCCCCCACCCACCCGAGAGAGAAAGGAACAGAGAGCCACAAACCCCGGCAGACCCCCGCATGAGATGGGGGAAACCCTTGGCGAAAGCAACAGGAGAGGGATCCCTTCATCTCCTCACAGGCCGGGAGTGACTTTCGCACCACCGTTAATTATCCTTTTATGAATCGTTTGCACAGGCATCATCCTCTTTTCCTGAAGTTTCAAAACCATTCATGTCTGTGTGTTTGCATCCATGTGTACTATGTTAAACCATTCGGCTGATTTTTCAGCCCAGCATCATCTCTTCCCCATTTGTTCCCTCTAAAATAAATAACTGGGCATCAGCTGTGATTGATGTCTTCCTTACAAAGCAGCATTGCTATCACGTGCATTTTCGCTCACGCACATGCCCCTTGGTCAGCACAAAACCCATCTTAAACAAGCCGCCATCATCAGAGTTCACTTTAGATAATGTACCTCTGTGCATTAAAGGGATGGGCAGGAGTGCTTTGGATTGGATTCTCCAAGACACACCTCTGAATAGTTAGACCAGCCTCTTTTACACCTTGCGTCCGGTGGAAAGTTTGTTTATACGTTGCTGTGATAAGGAAATGAACTTGGAAACAGCCATAAAAGTGTTCCGTGTCAGTGACGACTGATTATGGACCGCGTCATTGTAATGTGGCCCTATGTATCCCAGCTGGCCTGGGAACACCTTGGTCTCCCCTCTGAAGAGCTTGAGCAGGTGGGTGGTGAGAAGGAAGTCTGGGCTTCTCTACTTGAACTGCTGCCTGAGTGACCCGGATCCCCAGAAAAGCGATAGAAGATGGATGGATGGTGTATATTAATATTTTCCAAGCGTTCTTAATATTCTATATGTTGTTTGAAGATAAAATATTGTGTTCAGTTGGAAAAATAATACATTTTAGAACTATAATTGCAGTACCCTGGTAACCATGATACCGTTGCTAAAGGTTACCCTACCATCCAAGTCTCATACCAGTCCATGCCTAAAGGTTATGACTGTCTCTGTTAAATTATAACCTTTAAAAACTGTGTGTGTTTCCCTCCATTTCTCTCCTTCAGCGCTCAAGCCTAGAGGACGCCATCTGCACACTGGTCACTCAGTTCCAGAATGCTTCAGCCGACAAAAGTGGAACCCTGAAAATGGATGAATTCAAAAACCTTCTGAGCTCCCAGCTGCCTAGCCTGGCGAAGGTAAATCTGCTCTTGGCCTCGTTGTTTTTCCCCTCAGCAGAAGGGTGGGGCTGTACGGCTCAGCTCATACACAGGAAGGCAGGAACATACTCACAGCTGAGCCGTTAACGCCTAACCTTTACTGGCTGCTGATCGATCACCACCAGTCCTTTTTTTAATTCAAATTTACAGTGTTTTTGTTTGCTTTTCTGTTTTCAATGAGCTATAGTTTGAACAACCCTTTTTTTTAAGCTATATTTCTCACTGAGATGTATAATTTATCTCAAGAGTTTCTAAACTAGTGGGTATAATTTACATTTTGTCACTGAATTTTATTTGATCTACTTTTTGGATTTGGGAATAAAATTGGTCTGTTTGGGACTGAAGGGATCACTGATGCTCTCAAGTAGATGGAATGTCTATTACAGGTGCATCTCACTAAGTTAGAATACAGTATCATCAAAAAGTTAATTTTCATACATACGTACATCAACATAATAATAAAAGAAAATCGACTGTATCTTTGGTCATTTTAATGAATTTTATTGAATTAAACATAGTTTTATTCAAAATCAGAGGTAAACTCATTGTTCTTACTCTCCAAAATTAACATTGAGATATGTGTGGAAAAAGTCTTAATTTTACTCTTCAGGGGGAAAAATAATAAATTTGTTATAAGAGATAAAATTAGGAGTAAATAAAACACAAATCGATGAGAAAAAAGTGTTACGTTTTCAAGAAAATGTCTCAAAGTTTTGAGAAAAGGTCACAACTAATTTTTTGGCATCACTGCTACTCTTACGCTCGAGTAATTACTATCATAAGGTAACACTACTTTTACTTGGTTACAATTTCTGACTATCCAAGTTTCATTGTACAATTTAAGTATGTGTGAGAGAGACCAAAGAGGTTGTAATTTCTCAGAGAAATCAAACCTCCTTGGTCAAACTATTCATGGATGGTTTTCTCGGCTGAGCCCTATCCTGTCCTGACATTTTCACAACAACTACACATAATATAAGTCTGTTAACATTGACAAAGGCTAAAAAATAACATAAATTTGGAAGGAAAACTAATATATCAAATGATAATGTATCACTTAGGAAACAATATTTTTATTTTACGAGAGCATCTGGCTCTCACAGTGTATGCTGAGAAAAATTCTGGCCCTTGGACAAATGTAGTTGGTGACCCCTGTTGTAGACTTGTGGTGTCACACTCTAATCAGCTACTTAACTCAAAACACCTGCAAAGGTTTCCTGAGTCTTTAAACGGTCTCTCAGTCTGGTTCATTAGGTTACACAGCCATGGGAAAGACTGCTGCCTTGACAGTTGTCCAGAAGACAGTCACACTGACACGCTCCACACGGAGGGTAATCCACAAAAACTGTCACATTCCTTGTGTCAATCCATTCCTGAACCAGAGACGTCAGAAGCATCGTACCTGGGCTAAGAGAAAACAGTGGTCCAAAGTCCTCTTTTCAGATAAGTGCATTCAAGTACATCTTGCATTTCATTTGGAAATCAAGGTCCCAGAGTCTAGAGGAAGAGTGGACGGGCACAGAATCCAAGTTGCTTGGGGTCCATTTTGAAGTTTCCACAGTTGGTCATGATTTGGGGAACCATGTTATCTGCTGGTGTTGGGCCACTGTATTTTATCAAGTCCAAAGTCAGTGCAGCTGTCTTTCAGGAAATTTTAGAGTACTTCATGCTTCCCTCTGCTGACAAGCTTTATGGAGAAGCTGATTTCACTTTCCAGCAGGACTTGGCACCTGCCCACACTGCCAAAAGTACCAAAACCTGGTTTAATGACCATGGTATCATTGTGCTTGATTGACCAGCAAACTCTCCTGACCTAAACCACATAGAGAATCTATGGAATATTGTCAAGAGGAAGATGAGAGGCACCAGACTCAACAATACAGACGAGCTGAAGGCTGCAATCAAAGCAACCTGGGTTTCCATAACACCTCAGCAGTACCACAGGCTGATCACCTCCATGCCATGTCGCATTCATGCAGTAATTCATGCAAAAGGAGCCCCGACCAAGTACTGAGTGCGTACATCCACTACTCACAAAAAGTTAGGGATATTTGGCTTTCGAGTGAAATTTATGGTAAATCTTAAAAGTTCACACTACAGTGATATAACATCATGAAAGTAGGGTATTTAAGTGGAGGCATGCAATGATGATCTCAATTTATTGAAACAAAAGCCAACAACAGTGGTGGGTATACCACAACAAAAAATGTCAATGTCTCAATAACTTGTCATGTGCCCTTGAGCATCAATTCCAGCTTGACGACGTTTCATGCTGTTCACGAGTTGACTTATTGTTGGCTGAGGCGTGGTATTCCACTCTTCTTGAAGGGCGGCCCTCAGGTCATTGAGGTTGTGGAGTGCAAGGTTACGATCCTCTGCACGGCGACTCAGCTGATCCCATAGGTTTTCTACGGGATTCAGGTCTGGAGAAACTGCAGGCCACTCCATATAAGGTACCCCAGCCTCCACCAGCTGTTCCCTAATGATGTGACCTCGATGAGCTGGAGCATTGTCATCCATGAAAATGAAATTAAGCCTGTGTTTTACATGCAGGGGCACAATGACGTTAGTGATGTTATTCAGGTAGTATCAGCTTGTCAGAGTACCATTCACAAGGTGTAGGGCAGTTCTGTATTGACTAGACACACCTGCCCAGACTAACGCCACCACCACCATAAGCTCATCTGGTGATAACAGTGGCTAATGCATACCACTCTCCTTGACATCTCCAACATCGTTTGCGGCCATCATTTCTGCTCAACGGGAATCGACTTTCATCAGAGAATAGCACTGAAACCCACTGGTCCCTTGTCCAGCGTAAATGCTCCCTGGCCCATGCAAGATGATAACGCCTGTGCCTGGTGGTGTGGTCAGGTACCCTTGCAGGTCATCTAGCACGCAGACCACTTTTTTTTTTTTTTTTTTATTACTTATTTTGTACCCGTAGGTAGATTTGTTTTGCAGTCTGGTGACAAGCCACCAGCTGCCGGTCGCTGTGTGCGTAAGCGCCCCGTATCCCAAACCTGCATGTTTTTGGCGTGTGGGAGGAAACCGGAGAAATCCCGGAGTAAACACACGCAACACGGGGAGAACATGCAAACTCCACACAGATCACGGTTGGCCGGGGGCAGGGATCGAACTCACGATCTCACGATCCCCGCAATCCCCCGGCCGAGGGTAAACTGTGCTGCCACAGTGCTAACCACTGCGCCACCGTGCAGCCCGTGCAGACCACGCTGATGTAAATGGTTTTGAATGGTCTAACGTGACAGTTGGGTGCCTCTCACCTCCCTTAAATGTGCCTGGAGTTGAGTGGCATTCATCATCCAGTTCCACAGAGCACTGTTCACAATGAAGTGGTCATCAGCATGGGATGTGGCCAAAGGACGTCCACTTCTATGTCTTTCTGTGACTCTTCCAGTCTCTCCGTATCTCTGTTGCAACCTGCTGATGACAGTCTGTGACACTCTAAGCTCAGTGGCCACTTCCCTCTGAGAACATCCTGTTTGAAGCCTCGCAAATGGCGAGGTACTCTTGATCAGTTGTTTCAATTGTTAGGTGTCGTCTTGGTCTCATGATGTCAAAATATGAACAGCGTGATGAAGAGGGCTATTTAAATACCAATTGTAATTGAACCAGAAAATTTATTGCTTGATTCATGGGTCAAACACCTGGTGTGAATTTTGCTGTTAAGCACCTTGTTAGAGAACAGCAAGTTATGCAAAAAGTACTGAAATATTGAAAAGTTGGATATGTGCATTTAAAAGGTTAGAGAAGGTCAAATTAAGTTCACCTATAAAGGTTATAGTGCATTTTAGGTGCATCCTGAAATTTCACCCGAAAGCCAAATATCCCTAACTTTTTTGAGTAGTGTAGACATACTTTTGAGTCAGCCAACATTT
This sequence comes from Pholidichthys leucotaenia, assembly GCA_020510985.1. Lineage (NCBI taxonomy): Eukaryota > Metazoa > Chordata > Actinopteri > Cichliformes > Pholidichthyidae > Pholidichthys > Pholidichthys leucotaenia. The sequence continues at coordinate 151,859,663 of CM035850.1, read as the reverse complement.
CTATTAAAAATCCATCCATCCATCCATCCATCTTCTACCGCTTTTCCGGAGGTCCGGGTCGCGGAGGCAGCAGTTCAAGCAGAGAAGCCCAGACTTCCCTCTCCCCAGCCACCTGCTCCAGCTCTTCAGAGGGGATACCAAGGCGTTCCCAGACTAGCTGGGAGACATAGTCTCTCCACCGAGTCCTGGGTCTGCCCCGGGGTCTCCTCCCAGTGGGACGTGCCTGAAACACCTCAAGTGGGAGGCGTCCAGGAGGCATCCTAATCAGATGCCCATACCACCTCAACTGACTCCTTTCAATGTGGAGGAGCAGCGGTTCTACTCTGAGCCTCTCCCGGATGACTGAGCTCCTCACCCTAACTCTGAGGGTGAGTCCAGCAATCCTACGGAGAAAGCTCATTTCAGCCGCTTGTATCCGCGATCTCGTTCTTTCGGTCATTACCCAAAGCTCGTGACCATAGGTGAGAGTAGGAACGTAGATTGACTGGTAAATCGACAGCTTTGCCTTAGAACTAAGCTCCCTCTTCACCACAACAGACCGGTACAACGTCCGCATGGATCGTCACCTTATCGTGGTGGGGGGGTTTGCGTGCCCCAGTGATCCCAGGAGCTATGTTGTCCGGGGCAATTTGCCTCTGATAGGGTCTCCCAAGACAAACTGGTCCTGGGTGAAGGGCCAGACGAAGAATGATCCAACAGACTCTCATGATAAATTGTATATCAAGGATTCAGTGTACCCCGCCCGGTATGGGGTTACCGGGGCCCCACCCTGGAGCCAGGCCTGGGGGAGGGGCTCGAAGGCTAGCGTCTGGTGGCCGGGTTTCCACCCATGGGACCCGGCCGGGCTCAGCCCGAAGGAGTTACATGGGTCCGCCCTCCAGTAGGTTCACCACCTGCAGGAGGGATCATGGAAGTCCGGTGCTATGTGGATTAGGTGGCAGTCAAAGGCGGAGACCTTGGCGGACTGATCCCAAGCTTTCTATTAAAAATCCCTTTTTTAAAAATTGGTCTTATGTAGTAATGTAATTTTCCAAGAAACTGAATTTTGGGTTTTCATTAGCTGTAAGCTATAATCCTCAATCTATATAATATGAGTTTGACTTTTTGAATTGAATTACTGATATAAACCTTTCAGTGATATTTTAATTCATTTAGATTCACCTGTATGTGCATATTTTAGAAATACATTTAATCAACATTGAACCTTTTTGTATATTTTAGTCAAACAAATTTTTCATGTATGCATTTGCATGTTTTAATTTTTAAGTTGTGAATTTATGTATTTTTCTTTTTTAATTTGTTGTTGTAAATTTGTCGAATATTATTCTCCCCGTTACTGCACTCTACATTTTTAAACCTATTTGGGTGAACATGGAGGGATTTGCATGCCCCAGTGATCCCAGGAGCTATGATGTTGGGGGAAATTTGCCCCTGATAGGAGCCTGACTAAGAGTCCATGGTAGGGGTGTGCCATATCGTATCGTTCACGATAATACTGGTTTAAATTTTGATACCGGTGTAAAAATGAATATCACGATATTTGGAGTCTGCTGCGTGACATCACACCGTATAGAAACGGCAAAACAAACATAGCAGCAGGAAGCTGCAGCTCCAAAGTCAGACCGTCATTGTCTACTGCTGATACCCTAACTACATTTTGTGATAACTGGTCTAATTTTCTGGTCACCTTGTCTCCTGTCCGGCTCTGAGTCAGTGAAGCAGCGCACCAACGTGTTCTACCTTCACCCAGAGTCTCCTGTTGAGTGGAAATATTTAAGCTTCACTTTCTGTTTCAGACTGCTGTCATGTTTAAATAAAAATGGTGTAGCAGTTCTGCCTGCATTTTTTCCGCACGTCAGTGCCACTGGAGTGGTATTAATGTTGGACAATGTGCCACTTGAAGTGGCTGTATTTTACTTCCATTTTTATTAAATCATCCGAAGAGAGAGAGAGAAACAAAAAAAAAAAAAAACATCCATTCAGTGCAAGGAGAGCCAAAAGCCCCAGGACAGGTCCATGCAACGGGAGCAGGTAAAGTGATTTGGTGTAAAACCCAACGTCTGTGTGCAGTTAAGATTTTTTTTATTTTGTATACTTTATTGATCCCCAAAGGGGAAATTGAGGGCATCCACCTGAATGGATGAACCAGCCACGGTACGGCGCTATCCCTTTACCATTCACACACACATTCACACCTAGGGCCACTTTTAGAGTCTCCAATTAACCTAACCTGCATGTTTTTGAAGATGTAACAGTTTATATTATCTTCTTGTAATCTTTGATAGAGAACTAAAACAAAATTTAAACTCAGTCTGAGCTGCTGTTTAGAAAAATGGAGAAATAAGAGGGTTTTTTTTGTTTTTCTTGAATATGTTGAAGATAAATAATGCTGGCCTGTGAAACTCCTTTTAGCATAAATTTAAAAGAAAAAAAAGGCTGCATTCTGCAATATCGTGAAAAATGTAGTTATCGTGAAAATTCACAGAAATATCGTGATATCATTTTTAGACCATATTAGCCCACCCCTAATCCATGGTCCAATGGACTTGCATCCAGGTTGTGGTCAAGTTCAAAGTTCTGGAGATCTGAGCACCTACAGGATGTGATTTCAGAAAAATGATTACAGTTACCCCGATTGTCACCAAACTTAGACACAGTCATCCTCAGATTGGTCTGCATCGAGGTTGAATTCAAGGACAGGGTCAAAGGTCAGGAGATCTGGGCATTTATGATTTCACAAAAATCATTATTTCTCATAGGCAGTGTTGATCAAACTCGTGCACAAGGATCCTGAAGTGGGTCTTTATCCAGGTTGTTGTACTCAAGGTCAGGCCAGAATGAGCCACTCTGTCACAGATGGTCTGGTTTATTTGTGAAACTGATTATTATAGTGCCACCTATGGGCACATTACCTTACTTTGGGGCGTCCAAGTAGTGGGGAGAATTTCTGGCCTTGCTGTAAACTTTCATGTTTCTGTACCTGATACTTTTCGTGGAGAAAAATATTAATAAAGACAAAAAAAAGTTTACATTAAATTTACATGAAGCATCAAGTTATGAGAATAATTCAGATAATTAAGTAGTCAGATGTCAAAAATTCACAATACAGTGCTAACTACTGTACCACCATGCCTTTGGAAACTGGCTAGCACTGTTGCCTCATAGCAAGAAGGTTCCTGGTTTGAATCCCTAGGCTGGCAGGGGTGGGAACCTTTCTACAGAGTTTGCATGTTCTCCTTGTGCTGTGTGGGTTTCCTCTCATAATCCAAATACATACATGTTAGATTTATTTGACGAGTCCACATTGGCCGTACTTACTCTGATAAGCCCATAGAATAAAGGGTTAGTGTATTTACTAGTTAGGCTTTTACGCAGGCACATACCCCTATAGCAGCATAACTAACAGGTTTGGGGTGCCAGTATTTCGGCCTTGACTATTAGGTATTTGATTTGAGAGCAGATTCTGGATCATTTTTTCACTTTCTTTAACACTGCGAGATAGGACCTTGGCCAAGCTCTGCGCTCATGGTAGGGGTGGGAATCTTTAGCTACATGACGATTCGAGATGATTGCCATTCTTGGGGCATCCTTTTTTTTTTTTAAATAACATATACAGACATGACATGGGCGTATTTGCTGGTAACCTTCCATTAAAGAAAGAAAATCCCACAGTGGTCACTGAAATAACGAGAATTTTTCTGATAATTAACTTATGAAAATCAGACATTGCTTTTGGATTTTGGTTCAACAAAATCATTTAAAAAAAGCTAATGAAACTGGCCTGAACAAAAATGATGATACCTCTAGAAAAGATGTAAAATAATGTGACCATAGGGACATGTTTAACTAAGGTGTGTCACAGTTGTCTTCAAACTTGTAATCAGTCAGTCTGCCGACTTAAAAGGTAAAAAGCAGTCACTGTGCTGTTTGGTGTCATGGTGTGTACCACACTGAACATGGACCACAGAAAGCTAGGGAGAGTTGCCTTGGGAGATTAGAAAGAAAATTCTGAACAAATCACGTTAAAGGTAAAGGCTATAGGACCATCTCCAAACAGTTGCATGTTCATGTGACCACAGTTGCCAATATTAAAATATAAGGTCCATGGGACTGTAGCCAACCTCCCAGGACATGGACACAAGAAGAAATGCAACCCCAGGTTGACCAGACGAATAGTGCATATTGTAGAAAAAGAGCCTAGGAAACCATCCAGAATCAATCAAGCTGAACTCCAAGGTCAAGGTACGTCACTTTCTAATCGCACCATGGGTTGCATTTTGAACAATAGTGGACTCCATGGAAGAAGACCAGGAGGGCTCCACTACTGATAGAAAACATTAAAAAGCAGCCAAAATGCATGCTGGCAAGCCCCAAAGTTTCTGGGAGGTTGTCCTTCAGACTGATGAGACAAAACTAGAGCTTTTGTGCCAGTCACATCAGCTCTGTGTTTACAGAGGGAAAAATAAAGCTTACAAAGAAGGTATTGTTGCTATGGGCCAACAGCATAGCATTTTCTGTACATATATAAATATATATATATATATATATACACTACCGTTCAAAAGTTTGGGGTCACCCAGACAATTATTTTGTGTTTTCCATGAAAAGTCACACTTATTTACCACCATGAGTTGTAAAATGAATAGAAAATATAGTCAAGACATTGACAAGGTTAGAAATAATGATTTGTATTTGAAATAATAATTTTTTCCTTCAAACTTTGCTTTCGTCAAAGAATCCTCCATTTGCAGCAATTACAGCATTGCAAACCTAACATGATTGCACAAGGGTTTTCTAATCATCCATTAGCCTTCTGACACAATGAGCAAACACATTGTACCATTAGAACACTGGAGTGATAGTTGCTGGAAATGGGCCTCTATACACCTATGTTGATATTGCACCAAAAACCAGACATTTGCAGCTCGAATAGTCATTTACCACATTAGCAATGTATAGAGTGTATTTCTGATTAGTTTAAAGTTATCTTCATTGAAAAAAAGTGCTTTTCTTTCAAAAATAAGGAAATTTCTAAGTGACCCCAAACTTTTGAACGGTAGTGTATATATATATATATATATATATATAAGAGATTCTGCTATGTATTTATGTATGTATAACTTTGTTCCCCTGCTTACTCAGAGGCCACTTGACTGTGGGCTCTGATAGCAAAACCACAGACACCAATTGCTAATCAAATGTGTTTTGACATGTTGACAGCCTTAAAAAAAACCTGCAGTTGTGGAGAGCAAACATGTTTGTCCATTCCCATGTAGTGATGTTGAAACTGAAGCCTTATGAAACAGTGAGCAACTTTGACACAATTGCTTCATGAGTGACACAGTGTTATGAAACATCTAATAAAGACTGCCATCTGGTGATGGCAGGGCAACAGACCTGTTGCCTTGACCTCTGTGGTCATGAAATCCTTGGAGAGATTGGTGCTGAACCACCTGAAGGTCATCACAGGCCCCCTGATGGACCCACTGCAGTTTGCCTACCGGTCAAACAGGTCAGTGGATGATGCAGTGAATATGGGACTACATTACATCCTGCAACACCTCGACTCCCCAGGGACGTACGCCAGGATCCTGTTTGTCGACTTCAGCTCAGCGTTCAACACCATCATCCCAGGCATTCTTCATCAGAAACTCCTACAGCTCAAGGTGCCCCCCTCCACCTGCCAGTGGATCTCCAGCTTTCTGACTGACAGGTGGCAACAGGTGAAGCTAGGGAGATTTACATCCAGCTCCCGAAAAATTAGTACTGGCGCCCCCCAAGGATGTGTCCTTTCCCCACTGCTCTTCTCCCTCTACTCCAACGACTGCACCTCAGAGGACCCTTCGGTGAAGCTCCTGAAGTTTGCGGACGACACCACAGTCATCGGTTTGATCCGGGATGATGATGAGTCTGCATACAGGCGGGAGGTGGAGCAGCTGATCCTCTGGTGCAGCCAGAACCATCTTGAACTTAACCCAGCCAAAACGGTGGAGATGACTGTGGATTTCAGGCGACACCCCCCTTCATTCCCCCCACTCACCATCCTCAACAGCACAGTGTCCACTGTGGACTCCTTCAAGTTTCTGGGTACCACAATCTCCCGGAACCTGAAGTGGTCCTCCCATATTGACACTGTCCGGAAAAAGGCCCAGCAGAGGTTGTTTTTTCTGCGTCAGCTCAAGAAGTTTGATTTGCCTCAGGAGCTGCTGGTTGTCTTCTACACCGCCATCATCCAATCTGTCCTCTGCTTTTCCATCACTGTCTGGTTTGGATCTGCCACTAAACAGGACAAGACCAGACTGCAGCGGATCATTAAGTCTGCGGAGAGGATCATTGGTACCGACCTACCCTCCATTGAGAACTTATATCGGTCCATAACCAGGAAACGGGCGGGAAACATCTGTGCTGACCCATCACACCCCGGCCACAAACTGTTTGAACTTCTATCTTCTGGTCGTCGTTACAGATCACTGAAGGTCAAAACCACCCGTCACAGGAACAGTTTCTTTCCTCAAGCCATCACTCTGATGAACTCCTAACATTCACCTAGTCCTACCTGTTGCTGTACTCATGACTTTTCATCCATTATTACATTGCACATAACTCTCACACTGCTTTTTACTTCATTCACATTATATCACTGAATCTGAGTCCACATTGAAATACTGTGTGATTGTATATTTTTTCATATATTTCTGCAAAGTGTGGTTAGTCCGAGTAAATAACTGCATATATTCCTGTATATATTTGCATCCTTTTATAGAAACGTGGACAGACTGTAATTTACTGTACATACTGTGGTTGTCATTGAATCCTTATTTAAATCCTTCACCTGAACAACGAGAGCAAGTTTTTAGCCAAAGTCAAATTCCTTGTATGTGTTGTGCATACTTGGCCAATAAAGCTGATTCTGATTCTGATTCTGATTCTGGTGACTGACTGTCAAAACTGCATCTGAGTGGAAAACCTGAAAAAAATCTCTTTTTTTTTTTTTGAGCATTTGGCCGTCCGAGGTCTATTCAAAATTGGATGGCAGGAACACACAGTACAAAGCAAACCAAAAAAAAAAAACTAATTCCCTCTCAAACTTCCTGTGAGCCCTCAAGTCACGTGATGTGACTGGCATAACGAGACCTTGCTTGCTACGGTCACGTGACTGTGGGGGTGCTGAAACAGCGCTCGATGCACTGCTCATGACACTTCCACTTTGTATTGCTTGGATCAGTGTCAAGTGGGCGGTGTCGAGCGTAACATCACTACTCCCATGCTGATAAGATTATGAAAAACTTGAAAAATTACCAATTTAAGGTACATTGTATAAGAAACTAGTTATTAATCGCACTAAACTAGCAATTTCCAAACATTAATTGTGATTAAAAAATTTTAATCGTCCTTCACCAGTCATATATTATAGAACTGAATAGCACCAGTGCAACAATTCTAAGCTGACATGCAAAAAGGTCTTATCAATTTTTCCTTGTAAATTTGCAGCTTTTTTAAGTCTGCAACTTTTTCTCATGAATTGGCATCTTTTTTCTCATAAATTTGCAACTGTTTTTCTTGTAAATTTACAACTTTTTCTTATAAATTTGTGACTTTCTTATAAATTTGTGACGTTTTTCTTCTGAAAATAGCATCTTTTTTCTTGTCAATCTGCAACTTTTTCTCATAAATTTGTGACTTTTTTTTTTTTGCAAAATTGCAACTTTTTTCCATTGCCCCTCAGCCTCTAAAGGTAGGAAGGGTATTGTCGTTACGCCGCTGGCGGTCGTGTCAACGCCTACCTTGTGAATGCGATAACAACAGAAAGAAATGACGTGGGCTTTTCAAATTGATCCCATGGGTGTATCGATGAAAAATCTCAGATGAATTCAAAGTTGGGTGGGTTTTTTTGTTTTGTTTTTTTTCCTCCAAAATCTTGTGAACATGATAACTACACAAAGGAATGATGTTTCCTTTTCAAATCAGTATCATGATGTCATGACAACTCTTGGACAGCTTAGACCCTGACCTCTGGCTATGGGTTTGGGGTCAAAGGGTCATGGTTAGCTCCCCCTATGCCCTCTTGCTGTACAACCAGTAAAGCTAGGGTCACAAAACTTTGTTCACAGGTTCACCCTCACCTCTGCCTATGGTTTTGGGATTGCAAGGTCAAAACGTCATTTAAATTACATCTCAACAACAAACAGAGGCTGAAGGGTACCACTGATAGCCGCCAGTATTTTTTTTAAATTTGTGACATTTTTCTCATAAATTTGCACCGTTTTCTTGTACATTTTCAACTTTTGTCTCATAAATGTTGAACTTTTTTCTTGTAAATTTTAAACTTTTTTGTTGTAAATTTGCAACTTTTTTCTCATAAATGTGATTCGTTTCCTGTAAATTTTGAACTTTTCTCTTGTAAATTTGCACATTTATTTGGATCCATCCATCCATCTTCTACCACTTTTCCGGAGGTCCGGGTCGTGGAGGCAGCAGCCCAAGCAGAGAAGCCCAGATTTCCCTCTCCCCGACCACCTGCTCCAGCTCTTCAGAGAAGATACCAAGACTTTCCCAGACCAGCTGGGAGACGTAGTCTCTCCAGCGAGTCCTGGGTCTGCTCCGGGGTCTCCTCCCAATGGGACGTGCCCAAAACACCTCAAAGTGGGAGGCATCCTGATCAGATGCCCCAAACCACCTCAGCTGGTTTCTTTCAATGTGGAGGAGCAGTGGTTCTACTCTGAGCCTCTCCCGGATGACTGAGCCCCTCATCCCATCTCTAAGGGTGAGTCCAGCAATCCTTGTGGAGGAAGCTCATTTCAGCTTCTTGTATCTGTGATCTCATTCTTTCAGTCATCACCCAAAGCTCATGACCATGGGTGAGGGTAGGAACATAGATTAACCGGTAAATCGACAGCTTTGTGTTCAAGCTCAGCTCCGTCTTCACCACAACAGACCGGTACAACGTCCGCATCACTGCAGAGGCTGCTCCGATCCATCTGTCAATCTCTCACTCCATTCTCCCCTCACTCGTGAATAAGACCTTGAGATACTTAAACTCCTCCACTTGGATTCTGGTTAAATTTTTATTGTCTAAATTATAATTTGCACCTTTTTTAATGCCCCTCCGTGGATCGTCACCTTATCATGGTGGAGGGGTTTGAGTGCCCGTATGATCCCAGGAGCTATGTTGTCGGGGGCAACTTGCCCCTGGTAGGGTCTCTTAAGGCAAAGTGGTCCCAGGTGAAGGGCCAGACTAAGAGTAGTCCAGTGGATCTCCATGAAAAACGTTACATCAAGCATCCAGTGTACCAAAAAGAGGCACGTGGGTGTGCCCTCCAGTGGGCTCACCGCCTGCATGGAGGGATCATGGTGCTATGTGAACCAGGCGGAAGTCTGGGCTCCTCTGCCTGGGCTCAGACCCTCATGACCCAGATCCCTGGATAAGCGGTCGAAGCTGGATGGATGGACCTTTTTTAATGTTTAAATTGGCATCTTTTGATCATGCTTTTGCATCTTTATTCTTGCAAATTTGCACCTGATCTATGTTTATATGTTTTGTACCTTATGCTGTATTTGAATTTGAAAAAACTGAAAAAAGTAACTTGGGATCAGTCCGCCAAGGTCTCCGCCTTTGACTGCCACCTAATCCACATAGCACCGGACTTCCATGATCCCTCCTGCAGGTGGTGAACCTACTGGAGGGCGGACCCATGTAACTCCTTCGGGCTGAGCCCGGCCGGGTCCCATGGGTGGAAACCCGGCCACCAGACGCTAGCCTTCGAGCCCCTCCCCCAGGCCTGGCTCCAGGGTGGGGCCCCGGTAACCCCATACCGGGCGGGGTACACTGAATCCTTGATATACAATTTATCATGAGAGTCTGTTGGATCGTTCTTCGTCTGGCCCTTCACCCAGGACCAGTTTGTCTTGGGAGACCCTATCAGAGGCAAATTGCCCCGGACAACATAGCTCCTGGGATCACTGGGGCACGCAAACCCCCCCACCACGATAAGGTGACGATCCATGAGGGGGTTCATGAGCCCCGCCAGGGCTGCCCTTTGTCACCGGTCCTGTTCATAATTTTTATGGACAGGATTTCTAGGCGCAGCCAGGGAATGGAGGGTGTCATGCTTGGTGACCACAGGATCTCATCTCTGTTGTTTGCAGATGATGTTGTCCTGTTGGCTTCATCCAGCAATGACCTACAGCTCTTGCTGGGACGGTTTGCCGCTGAGTGTGAAGCGGCTGGGATGAGAATCAGCACCTCCAAGTCCGAGTCCATGGTCCTCAGCCGGAAAAAGGTGGATTGTCCTCTCCGGGTTGGGGACAGGCTCCTGCCCCAAGTGGAGGAGTTTAAGTATCTTGGGGTCTTGTTCACGAGTGAGGGGAAAATGGAGCGAGAGATCGACAGACGGATTGGAGCAGCATCTGCAGTGATGCGGACGTTGTACCGGTCTGTTGTGGTGAAGAGGGAGCTTAGTTCTAAGGCAAAGCTGTCGATTTACCAGTCAATCTACGTTCCTACTCTCACCTATGGTCACGAGCTTTGGGTAATGACCGAAAGAACGAGATCGCGGATACAAGCGGCTGAAATGAGCTTTCTCCGTAGGATTGCTGGACTCACCCTCAGAGATAGGGTGAGGAGCTCAGTCATCCGGGAGAGGCTCAGAGTAGAACCGCTGCTCCTCCACATTGAAAGGAGTCAGTTGAGGTGGTATGGGCATCTGATTAGGATGCCTCCTGGACGCCTCCCACTTGAGGTGTTTCAGGCACGTCCCACTGGGAGGAGACCCCGGGGCAGACCCAGGACTCGGTGGAGAGACTATGTCTCCCAGCTAGTCTGGGAACGCCTTGGTATCCCCTCTGAAGAGCTGGAGCAGGTGGCTGGGGAGAGGGAAGTCTGGGCTTCTCTGCTTGAACTGCTGCCTCCGCGACCCGGACCTCCGGAAAAGCGGTAGAAGATGGATGGATGGATGGATGGATGAAAAAAGTAACAAATTGCACCCTGTATAGAGATGGATGCAGTTTAGTCAGTGAAAAATGTTTGTGAAGTCTTGACTAATAAGCGCCAAAGGAATGCTAGGTTCGACAGAATCCTGGCTCTTTGTCAGCCTGACTACAGTGCTGGTATTTATTATTATTATTATAACCACCTGATATTATTCTTGTTTATGGGGAAAAAACACCCCCATTACTAATGTTAACAGATGAGTGAAACTTAAAACTCTGCAGTTAAAACCTGCTCTGGCTCCAGGCTGAGTTGTTTGGAAAGCGCCCCATATCAGAGAGGTTGCTGACCCCTGCACTGCACTTCTGTTTGTTGTCAAATCATTCCCCATAACCTGCTTTTCTTTGTTTGTTTGGTGTCTTTTCCCACAGGGTTTCGGGACGGACCAGGGATTCGGCAAGATCCTGCAGCAGATGGGTGTCGGCGAAGGCGAGGGCATCAACTTTAAGCATTTTTGGAGCCTGATCCAGAACCTAGCCACAACGCAGTTTAACGGCCTCATCCAAAACGCCGGCCGTACATGCACCTGCGTCCTGCTGTGAAGGGCAGCCGTCTCACGCAGCACCGCAGCAGGGCCTCAGTCCATCTGTTTAAACAAACGCAGCAACAATATGCACACCACCCTCATAATGGATGCTGGAGTATAAAAATAATTAGGGGGGAAAGTTAAATGTATCAGTGTAAGCTGTTTTCAGCCTGTATCAATTAATCATCACCGCTGCCTGGATAATGCCCAGCATGCTTTGCACCAGTTTACATTTAAGGCTAATGCATATTTCTGGGTGTGTGGGGGTTGTTACTAAGTCTTAAAATTATAGTTTGTTCAAAACTGAATGTCTTGATTGTCCTGTAGAATGATAATTTCACTTAATTGGTCAAGGGTCTGAAAAAATGCTACATATAACAAAGAAGTGTGCTTGTTACAGTGGAATCTTTGCATGAATTGTTGTGGATTCTTCATTACGAAATGAAGCAGAAGCTTGCAGTCATTAGTTGCAAGTTTGAGAACACAAATTTCAGTGGAGAAAAAATAAGCTGGAAGTTAAAGCAAATGAAGTCTAAAATTACAAGAACAGTTGTGTTTTTAATATTAAAAAAAATTACAAAAAATGTGAGAAAAGTTACATATTAAAGAGGAAAAAAAAAATCTCTTATTGCTAATTTTGGCAGACCACTCAGTACTTCTGAGTAATCGTGTAATTACCTTAATTGGTCAGTGGTCTGGCTTCTCCTTTTCTAGAATGAGGGAGGGCAGAACAGAGTCAGGGCTGCAGCAGAGATAATTTTCAGCATTAAAAAATAACGGCACTTCAACGCAGTTTGAGTGAGTTTGTCCCTGCAAGATCATCATAAACCTTTATATTATGTTACATAACTGAATAACACGACTTTAATTCTAAGCAGAAATGCACAAAAAAATTCCAATTTTTAACCTTTTCTCATAAATCTGCAAAAATTTTTGACTTTTTCTCAAATTTGCAAATTTTCTCAGATTTGCAACTTTTTCTCATAAATTTGGGACTTTTCTAATTTGCAACGTCTCATAAATTTGACTTTTTTCTCATTTGAAACTTCATGAATTTGCATTTTTTCTCATAATTTGCAATCAATTTTTTTCTTAAATATTTCACCTTGCCTCAAAAATTTGCAACTTTTTCTCATAAATTTGCAATTTTTTTCTTGCAACTGGAACTTTTCTCTTTTTTCAAATGTGACTTTTTCTCATAAATTTGCAACTTTTTCTTGTAGATTTGCAACTTTTTTCCTCATAAATATGCAACTTTTTTCTCAGATTTGCAACTTTTCTCTGTCACATTTTTCTTGTAGATTTGCAACTTTTTTCCCCTCAAATCTGCAACTTTTTTCTCAAATTTGCATTTTTTTTCTTGTAGATTTGCAACTTTTTTCCCCTCAAATCTGCAACTTTTTTCTCAAATTTGCAGCTTTTTTTCTCAAATTTGCAACTTTTCTCAAATCTAACTTTTTTCTTGTAGATTTGCAACTCTTTTCCCCTCAAATCTGCAACTTTTTTCTCAAATTTGCAACTTTTTTCTTAAGTATTTGTTTTGTCATAAATTTGCAAATTTTTCTTTTGGATTTGCAACTTTTTCTGAGATTTTCAACTTTTTCCTTAAAAAAAAATTGTGATTTTTGTCTCATAAATTTGTAACTTTTTCCCTGTAAATTTTCCACTTTTTTCTTACAAATCTGCAACTTTTTTCTCAAAATTTGCCATTTTTTCCCCTGTAAATTTTCGACTTTTTTTTTTGTAAATTTGCAACTCTCATCTAGATGCTGGTTAAATTTTCTTCTGTGTAATTAAATTATAATTTTTGACTTGTTAAAAAAATTTAAATTGGCATCTTTTATCTTTGCACCTTTATTTTTGCAAAACTATACATTTGTACCTCATGCTTAATTTGTGAATACTCCCATCCCCCTTGTTTAAAAAAAATAAAAACATACTGCCTACTACAGAAGCCGCTTAGAGTAATGCATAAAAATCAGTAATTAACTAAATAAAATTTCATATTCGTGAGGAAACATTTTATATTGAAGAGTAAAAAAGTTTATTACCAACATTAACGGGTAAGTTTACCATTTTTAACTCCACTGTTTGCCTTTTTTTTAAAGATCTGATATGTTTAGCAGCACCCGGAGTTTTTTTTTGTTTTTTTTTACAAAAATAGCTGAAAATGTTTCTTATAGGGGACTGGTTTAGCTTCTTTCATTGCAGACATTTATCCTTGTTGCAACAGGCTGCTGGGCATTATCTCTGCAGTCTTCACCATAGTGCCTTAGTTGTTCCAGTTTTGTCTGTTGTTTTCCATGTTCGACATGTGTTATTCACAGCTTTAGAAGTATAAGATGTAAGTGTTGGGAGGCTGAAAAAATGGTTGCCTTGACCAAATGGAAGCAGGAGGGACCATAAAACGACCAAGAGTATGTGTGAAAATGATAGCTTCCCTGTTGTTACCCACATAAAAGCCAAATATACAGATCATATACATGAAAACGGTGTTCAGAGTTATGGAAAATGTGTCAGAATATGAGGAACAACTTTTTGATGAACACCTTGAAATAAAGTTTCTTATTCTGTTTGTACAGAACTGAGTCCAGGGTCAGTTATTGCTCCTGTGTCTGTATTATTATCATTGTTGTTATGTAGTTATTCATGCAGCAGTAACAAAAACATGCCCTTTCATCCAGCCTTTTCCATATGTTTGGAATTTGGATTGGTCTTCATTTATTCCCATGTGATTAAATTTCCAATTCTATATGTTATCATTCTGGCTTTTGAATACAAGATGGATGAGGGAATAGTTGCTCCGAATCATTTGAAAGTGGACCTCTTGCACAATGTAGAGTGATGTACTTCCACATTGTGGTCCTCCTGCAGCTCTGGTTCCACTTCCATTATATTTTCCCATTCCTTGGTGCGTTCTTATCAATAAAACAACTTTACCACTTTCACGTATCATTGTACATACTGGAAATGATGTAGAGGCAGATCATTTTTTCGTTATAAAGTTCGTGTTTCACATTTTGATCGTTTTTGTAACCATACTGAGCTGTGTAATAGTTCACCCAGTTAGAGTAGCAGCTATCGTGTTGTCTCTTCCATTCCAAATACCACTGCATGAGCTGTAATAGACCTGTGTAATGGACATGCATTGCACAAAGTCTTTACACGACCTTATTCACATTCATTTGAGTCCATGCAATGTTACCAGGACTGAGTCAACATTTATTACGAGAATAAATAACAGGAGATTACTAAAACACTGAATGAATGGTACAGAACGTTCCGTCTGTATTCTTTCTGTATTCCGTGTAAAACATTCTATACTTGTTCCACCCGCGTTCCGTACAGAGTGGCCCTACTAGCTAGCAGTCTCAAGTATTTTACCAACATGTAAATTTACCATTACATACGGAACACTCCGTATGCTAGCATTCTATCTGTGCTCTGTACTTGTTCTTGGGTCGTGCTAGTGGGCAGTCCAGCCTCCTGACATTCCCAAGTGCCATAAATATAGAACATTCCTTACAGAACGCTAGCAATCCTGCTAGTGTGTGGTCCAACCTGCTAATATTCCCAAGTGCCTTATGTACATGTTCAGTAGAGCATGGCAGGCAGCACAGTTTCACTGTAGCCCAAGCACTGTGGGCTGACAGCTGTTCCTCAGTCCTGTGAGGGAGCAGCCCACGGCACGTCCCAAGGGAGGAAGTCGATGGATTCCTCAGATTGACCGACTGATGAAAGCTTCAAAACATATTGAACCAATGGAATGTGAAGACACGATGACGTTTGAAGCTTCGAACGTCAACATTTTAATACAAGCGCCAACGCAATGAAGCGTGAGACAGGCTCCGAAGCCTCGATGTGATTCGCCCATCACTACTTATGGTATGTTCCTTAATTCCTTATTGCATTTCTTCATTTATTAATAATGATGTAATGTTTTGTATTATATTTTGTATTAAATGTCACAAATACAAACTCAGCTTTTTGGGTACCAGGTGCTAAATACTCACTGTCTGATTACATTAGCCCATCATGATAATATCGGATCAGGATAACATCGTGTTGTGGGACCTCTGGCAATTCTCACCCCTACTAACAGGGATGTGCACAGACTTTTTGAGGGACTGTTGCTCTAATTCAGGGGTCAGCAACCTGTACTACAGTGAATCCGGAAAGTATTCACAGCGCTTCACTTATTCCACATTTTGTTATGTTGCAGCCTTATTCCAAAATGGATTAAATTAATTTTTTTCCTCAAAATTCTACACACATACCCCATAATGACAATGTGAAAAAGTGTGTGGGGTGGGGGGGAGGGGTAGATTTTAGCAAATTTATTAAAAGGAGAAAAACTAAAAAATCACATATACATACAGTGGTCTGAAAAAGTGTTTGCCCCCTTTCTGATTTGTCACACTTAAATGTTTCAGATCACAAAACAAATTTAAATATTAGACAAAGATAACACAAGTAAACACAAATGCAGTTTTTAAATGAAGGTGTTTATTATTAAGGGGGAAAAAATCCAAACCTACATGGTCCTGTGTGAAAAAGTGATTGCCTCCCCTGTCATGATTTGCCCCTCGGGGCAGAAACAAAGACCCAAGCACTGAACTGCAGTTTGTGGTATTTAATAAGAAAAAACACAAAGTCCAAACAGTGCTCAGCATAAACTTACAAACAGTCGAAACAAGGAGAAGGTGAGGTTGGTGTTAGAACAGGAATAGGGTCCTAACAAACATGGATTCCTGATGAGACTCCAAAAAGGAGTGGATGAAGCAGGTAGTCTTCAGTAAGGCAAGCAATTAATTATACCAAGTGCCATCAGGTGTGAATTACATGAGCGGACAGAGGTGGAAGTGATTACAATCAGCTGTGAGTCATGAGGAGAGGAGACGGGGCTGACAGCTTGATAGGGACATCGCACACAACCAGGGTAAATACCTGGAAGTGCCACTGACAGCTGCAACCCCGGAGAGAGAGAGAGAGAGAAAAATAACCAGTAAAGTACAAATATAATGCAATAACTAGAATGAAGACAAATAAAGACAAGGAAAAAATACAACTAACCCCAAAAATATAAATAACAAAACTAGAATGAACGTAAACAGGAAAATAAGTCACACTTAAGAAACAATACAAGATATGTGAAAACCAACCAAGAATAAAATAACAGGAACTAGAACTCAGAAAACACAACAACTATACAAATATGGATAACGGCAATGAGACTGAGCACAGCAGAATCACCCGTGCTCAGATCATGACAGAGCCCCCCTTTCCAAGGGGTGGATTCCAGACACCCAGGGTAACACTGAAACGAAAAGAAAAACAAAAAAAAGAACCCACCCACATAGAAAATCCACCTTACAAAAAATAAGAAAACAACCACACCCCAGGCAGGAGGAGTGGGACCCAGGCATGGAGGGACCTAAACAAACTAGAGAAAATAAGAAAAACCCTCATGACTCACACCCCAGCAAAACCCAGGCTAGGAGGGAACAACAAAAAAAACCCCAAACACCAGGCAAAACCCAGGCATCTAGGCCCCCTGGACCGGAAAGCTGGATAGTTCAGGTGGTTGAATGAAGTCCCAAAGCTGGCAGATGACATGGCGGAAAAAGTCGGGTGGCCTGCCGGAAAATGTGGGCCACCCAACCCAGTGGCACAGTATGTCCGGCAGCCTGCCAAGGTCCTTCAGACACCTCAACAGACAGGAAAGTCCAAGAGGCGGTTGCCCAGCAGGGATGAATGGTGGCGGATTAAGTTGGATAATTGGGGAAGAGAATGGAACAAATGGCTGGCCAGCGGGAACCTGAGGGACAGGAACAGGAGCCCTGGGGGCCACAGGGAAAGGGGAACCTCTGATGACCCCAGGCAAAGGAGGGGGGACCACGATGGCCCTGGGCAGAGGCAGGGGAACCCTGACGGTGTCAGGCAGAGGAGGGGGAACCCTGACACTTCCGGACCGGCCTGCAGCACCCTCAGCGGCCCCAGACTGGGACCTAGCAGCACCTGCGGTGACTCCAGATTGGGACAAAGCTGCACCCGCGGTGGCCCCAGATGGGAGCGTGGCTGCACCCGCGATGGCCCCAGACGGCAGCGGGGCTGCACCTGCGGTGGACCCTTACTGGACCAAAGCTGCACCCGTGGTGGACCCGGACTGGGCTAATGCTGCACCCGCGGTGGCCCCGACTGGGCCAAAGCTGCACCCACGATGGACCCGGACTGGCCCAAAGCTGCACCCGTGGTGGCCCCCGGACTGGGACGTGACAACCACAGTGGGCCCAAGCTGGAGTGCAGCACCCACGTTGAACTGAGGCTGGGATGCAGCACCCATGACGGCCCCCGACTGAGACACAACACCCACTGAGACCTGGACACAACACCCACTGAGACCTGGACTGAGGAGGAGCTGCACCCACAGAGGTCCCGGGCTGGGACAGAGCACCCGTGGAGACCTCAGCTGGAGGAGAAGCAGCACCCACGGAGGTCCCAGGCTGGGACAGAGCACCCGCAATGACCTCAGCCAGAGGGGGAGCAGCACCCACGGAGGTCCCGGGCTGGGACAGAGCACCCGCAAAGACCTCAATTGAAGGAGCTGGACCCATGGAGAGCTCAGGTGGTGAGGCTGGACCCACGGAGACCTCTGGCGAAGTTGGACAAACCTCGGTGACCCTGGGGAAAGACTCCAGTAGGAGGGACAAAGAGACAGGGTCAGGGTCACCGACAGCAGTGGAGCCTGGCAAGGTGAGCTCAGGTGCAGCTGATGGCTGCACTTGGCTCTCCCCACCAAGAGCCAGGCAAGCTCTCTCCAGCACAGAGACAGTAAAAACAAAGAAGAGCACTTGCCTGAGCTCAAGCTCCACTGCCGTCCAGGACTCTGTTGATCCAGGCAGTGACATCTTGGACCCGGCCCTCTGGAGGTCCAGCTTTGGCTCTGCTGCAGCAGTCCCTGCAGCAGGCATGGTGGCAGATGCAGTCCAAGGATTCCCCAATGAAGTGGCTTACGCAGGTGGCTTGCCCGGCATGGACACAGGAGGTCGGCTCCCTGCTGGTGCTAGATCCTGAGCTGCTGAGGCCAGGGGACGCTCCATCATTGGCGCAGGCTTCAGCTCGGTAACAGCATTCTCCCTCCATCCGGACCATGGCTGCGGGGCTGGCACAAGGTCCTCCGGGGCCGCAGGCTTCTCAATCATCCAGCAGCTCAAACCTGGGATCGGCGGATACTCAGAAGGCAAAGGAGGAGACACAGAGAGAGCAGGTGAACAGTCTATAGCTACAGCAGATGGTGAGGACTCAGAGGACTGCGTAGTCTGAGCCTCACCACTGGGAGTCAGGCAAGATAATTCATGTTTTGGTAAATGAGAATGAAAAAACACTTGCCTGAGTTCCCAGGGCACGATGTTCTCTGCTGCAGCTGGTGTAGTTTCAGCCCTCTCCATGACTTCAGTGGCTGAGACCCCCCCCCAGAGAAAAGTAGAGGAGCTGTCCCTGCAGACATAGCGATGGGCGGAGCCGGGAAGGAGGCGACTGGACCTTCAGCAGCAGAAGGAAACACAGAGGTGACGGGAGTCGCAGCAGCAAAGGAGGAGGAGGAGGCTGACAGGACAGCTGGCGATGAAGAACAGGAGAGAGGAACTGCCACAGGGATTGTCTGGCTTGGCGCAGGGGAAACTGTTGGCTGAAAGGTAGAGGCATTCCTCCGGCGGTGTTTCACCGGGCAGCGGCAGGAAACGGGAGGCAGCTGACCCAGGTAGCTCTCCTACGAGCTGTCCAGTCCCGTCACGACCTGAGGAGGAGCGGAGGTAGACCCGGAAGAGCGGTGTCTCGGAGCAGGCGAGCAGACACTGGAGCGGGCGAGCAGAGGGAGAAGGAAGACATCTCTGGCAGGGAGCACTTCCTTGTTGGTTTTGGGCCCACTGAACACGGCCCCATCATCAGCCTGGGGAAGGACAGCTGGAGCACTGAAACGGTGGACAACAAATCCACATACTGGGGATGCTTTCTCAACCCGGGATGTGCCTCAGTGATGCCAATCGCTGCCTTCACATTCTCCCAGACTCTTTTTGGGCCATGGGAGGTGAGAGCTTCAGTCACACATTTCTGGATAAATTCGGTGGCCCATTCCTCCTCTAGGCTCAGGGTCCTGGTCACTGATCCCCCTCTGTTGGCTGACAGCCGGCGTGCTGGGGACATAGTGAATGCTCCAGACAACACAGGTAAGTGAAAACAAAAAGAACCACAAACTACAGCTGCTGGGTCTCAAAGTGGTCGAAGTCGACTGTCATGATTTGCACCTCAGGGCAGAAACAAAGACCCAAGCGCTGAACTGCAGTTTGTGGTATTTAATAAGAAAAAACGCAAAGTCCAAACAGTGTTCAGCATAAACTTACAGACGAAACAAGGAGAAGGCGAGGTTGGTGTTAGAACAGGAACAGGGTCCTAACAAACATGGATTCCTGATGAGACTCCAAAAAGGAGTGGATGAAACAGGCAGTCTTCAGTAAGGCGAGCAGTTAATTATACCAAGTGTCATCAGGTCTGAATCACATGAGCGGACAGGAGGTGGAAGTGATTACAATCAGCTGTGAGTCATGAGGACAGGAGATGGGGCTGACAGCTTGACAAGGGCACCGCCCACAACCAGGGTAGAACCTGGAAGTGCCACTGACAGCTGCAACTCCGGAGAGAGAGAGAAAGAGAAAAAGAACCAGTGAAATACAAATTTAATGCAATAATTAGAATGAAGACAAATAAAGACTGAAGGGAAAAATACAAGTAACCCCAAAAATATAAATAACAAAACTGCAATGAACGTAAACAGGAAAATAAGTCACATTTAAGAAACAATACAAGATATGTGAAAACCAACCAAGGATAAAATAACAGGAACAGAAACAAAAACTCAGAAAATACAACTATACAAATATGGAAAATGGCGATGAGACTGAACACGGCGGAATCCCCCGTGCTCAGATCGTAACACCCCCTGTTCAAGCATAAATTAACTGTGGTTTATCACATCTTTGGAAAGCTGAGTTCAGTTTCTCTAGCCACACCCAGTCCTGATTACTGTCTTACTTACTAAAGCTTTGGGACTCCTGCAAAAGTAAAACAGGATTTCAGAAAAGGAGCATCATACCAACAGTAAAATATGGTGGTGGTAGTGTGATGGTCTGGGGCCATTTTGCTGCTTCAGGACCTGGAAGACTTGCTGTGGTAAATGGAACCATGAATTCTGCTGTCTACCAAAAAATTCTGAAGGAGAATGTCCAGCCATCTGTTCGTGACCTCAAGCTGAAGCACACTTGGGTTCTGCAGCAGGACAATGATCCAAAACACACCTGCAAGTCCACCTCTGAATGGCTTAAGAAAAACAAAATGAAGACTTTGGAGTGGCCTAGTTAAAGTCCTGACCTGAATCCCATTGAGATGCTGTGGCATGACCTTAAAAAGGCGGTTCATGCTTGAAAACCCTCCAGTGTGGCTGGATTACAACAATTCTGCAAAGATGAGTGGGCCAGAATTCCTCCACAGCGCTGTAAAAGACTCATTGCCAGTTATCACAAACACTTGATTGCAGTTGTTGCTGCTAAGGGTGGCCCAAACAGTTATTAGGTTTAGGGGGCAATCACTTTTTCACACAAGGCCATATAGGTTTGGATTTTTGTTTCCCTTAATAATAAATACCTTCATTTAAAAACTGCATTTTGTGTTTACTTGTGTTATTTTTGTCTAATATTTAAATTTGTTTGATGATTTGAAACATTTAAATGTGACAAGCATACAAAAAAAGGAGAAATCAGGAAGGGGGAAACACCACTGTAAGTGTTCACAGCCTTTGATCAATACTTTGTTGATGCACCTTTGGCAGCAATGACAGCCTCAAGTCTTTTTGGATATGATGCCACAAGCTTGGCACGTCTACCTTTGGGCAGTTTTGCCCATTCCTCTTTGCAGCACCTCTCAAGCTCCATCAGGTTGGATGGGAAGCATCAGTGCACAGCCATTTTCAGATCTCTCCAGAGATGTTCAATTGGATTCAAGACTGGTCTCTGGATGGGCCACTCAAGGACATTCACAGAGTTGTCATGAAGCCACTCCTTTGATATCTTGGCTGTGCGCTTAGGGTCATTGTCCTGCTGAAAGATGAACCGTCGCCCCAGTCTGAGGTCAAGAGCTCTCTCGAGCAGGTTTTCATCAAGAATATCTCTGTACATTGCTGCATTCATCTTTCCCTCTATCCTGTCTAGTCTCCAGTGTCTCTAGTGTCCAGTTCCTGCCGCTGAAAAACATCCCCACAGCATGATGCTGCCACCACCATGCTTCACTGTAGGGATGGTATTGGCCTGATGATGAGCAGTGCCTGGTTTACTCCAGACATGACGCTTGGCATTCACACCAAAGAGTTCAATCTTTATCTCATCAGACCAGAGAATTTTGTTTCTCATGGTCTGAGGTTACGGTCACACTGCAGGTTTTAATGCTCAATTCCAATTTTTTTGCACAAATGGGACCCATATGTGACTTTTTAATGACAGTCTGAACAACACATATCCGATTTTTTCACGCCAGACCCAGGCCACGTTCATATGTGGTACTAATTCGGATACGTATCTGATGTTTTCCAAAGCGACCTTCGTCTGAACGGTCATGTCACATTTCATCTGACTTTTTCCTCATTGAAGTGAGACAGACGCTACAATTCTGAGGTGGAGGATGCAGCCAGCATGGGAGACACAGCTGATTTGTGCTCTCTTTTTAATCAATCTCCTTCCCTTTATCACTGGATTGTAATTTTGTTGGCTCCAACTGCACAATAACTTCATTTTTTTGGGGGGGGGGGGGGGGGTTGGGGCTGAAACCAGACTATATTCTTCCAGTCTCACCAATCTGACCAGACTATATTCTTCCAGTATTTTGCAGGCTTGTCCAAATGTTGTGCAGCAAACTTCAAATGAGCTTCAACATGCTTTTTTCTTCAGCAACGGAGTCTTGCAAGGTGAGCGGGCATAGAGCCCATGTCAGTTGAGTGCATTACTTATTGTTTTCTTTGAAACAGCAGTACCTGACACCTCTAGGTCTTTCTGGAGCTCTCCATGAGTGGTTTTTGGCTCTTGGATAACTCTTCTGATAATTCCTTTGACTCCTCTGTCAGAAATCTTGCAAGGAGCTCCTGATCGTGGCCGGTTTATGGTAAAATGATGTTCTTTTCACTGCCAAATGATGGCTACAACAGTGCTCACTGGAACATTCACAACATGGGCTGCACGGTGGCGCAGTGGTTTAGCACTGTGGCAGCACAGTTTTACCCTCGGCCGGGGGACCGCGGGGATCATGAGATCGTGGGTTCGATCCCAGCCCCCGACCAACAGTGAGCTGTGTGGAGTTTGCATGTTCTCCCCGTGTTGCGCGGGTTTACTCTGGGATTTCTCCGGTTTCCTCCCGCACACCAAAAACATGTAGGTTTAGGGCGCTCGCGCACGCAGCGACCAGCAGCGGTGGCTTGTCACCAGACTGCAAACCAAGTCTACCTACGGGTACAAATAAGTAACAAAAAAAAAAAAAAACATTCAGCAGTTTAGAAATGCACCTGGAACCAACGCCATCATGTTTTGCAACAATAAAGTGGCAAAGGTCTAGAGAGCTCTTTGCTTCTACCATCATGAGTTCTTTGTGGTGTGACAATCTGATCTTCACAGACCTTTTTAAAGGCTCTCAGTCAGGACTTAACTATCCAGCCATCCAGCCATCTTCTACTGCTTTTCTGGAGGTCCTGGTCACGGAGGCAGCAGTTCAAGCAGAGAAGCCCAAACTTCCCTGTCCCCAGCCACCTGCTCCAGCTCTTCAGAGAGGATACCAAGGCGTTCCCAGACCAGCTGGAAGACATAGTCTCTCCAGCGAGTCTTGGGTCTTCCCCAGGGTCTCCTCCCAGTGGGACATGTCCGAAACACCTCAAGTGGGAGGCGTCCAGGAGGCATCCTAATCAGATGCCCATACCACCTCAACTGGCTCCTTTCAATGTGGAGGAGCAGCGGTTCTACTCTAAGCCTCTCCAGGATGACTGAGCTCCTCACCCTATCTCTGAGGGTGAGTCCAGCAACCCCTATGGAGAAAGCTCATTTCAGCCGCTTGTATCTGCAATCTCGTTCTTTTGGTCATTACCCAAAGCTCGTGACCATAGGTGAGAGTAGGAACGTAGATTGAATGGTAAATCAACAGCTTTGCCTTAGAACTCAGCTCCCTCTTCACCACAACAGACCGGTACAACGTCCGCATCACTGCAGATGCTGCTCTGATCCGTCTGTCAATCTCTCGCTTCATTCTCCCCTCACTCATGAATAAGACCCCAAGATACTTAAACTCCTCCACTTGGGGCAGGAGCCTGTCCCCAACCCA
The DNA here is from genome assembly GCA_020510985.1 of Pholidichthys leucotaenia. Classification (NCBI taxonomy): domain Eukaryota; kingdom Metazoa; phylum Chordata; class Actinopteri; order Cichliformes; family Pholidichthyidae; genus Pholidichthys; species Pholidichthys leucotaenia. The sequence continues at coordinate 151,835,745 of CM035850.1, read as the reverse complement.
AAGAGGACAATCCACTTTTTTCCGGCTGAGGACCATGGACTCGGACTTGGAGGTGCTGATTCTCAACTCAGCCGCTTCACACTCAGCGGCAAACTGTCCCAGCAAGAACTATAGGTCATTGCTGGATGAAGCCAACAGGACAGCATCATCTGCAAACAACAGAGATGAGATCCTGTGGTCACCAAGCATGACATCCTCCGTTCCCAGGCTGCGCCTAGAAATCCTGTCCATAAAAATTATGAACAGGATCGGTGACAAAGGGCAGCCCTGGCGGAGTCCAACTCTCACTGGGAATGAGTCCGACCAAGTGTTGGAAATACGAACCAAACTCTCACAATGCTCATACAGTGACCAAATAGCTCGTACCAACAAGCCCGATACCCCATACTCCTGAAGCACCCCCCCAAAAAAACCACGAGGGACGTGGTTGAATGCCTTCTCCAAGTCCACAAAACACATGTAAACTGGTTGGGCAAACTCCCACGAACCCTCGAGAATTCTCGAGAGGGCAAAGAGCTGGTCCAATGTGCCACGGCCAGGACGAAAACCACATTGCTCCTCTTGAAACCGAGGTTGGACCAACGGCCGGACTCTCCTCTCCAGTACCTTGGCATAGACCTTCCCAGGGAGGCTGAGGAGTGTGATCCCTCTAAAGTTGGAGCACACCCTCCGGTCCCCTTTTTTGAGGAGAGGAACCACCACTCCGGTTTGCCATGCCAAAGGCACTGCCCCCAACCTCCACGCAATGTTGCAGAGGCGTGTCAGCGGTGACAGCCCTACAACATCCAGGACCTTGAGGTACTCAGGGCAAATCTCGTCCACCCCTGGGGCCCATCCACCAAAGAGATTTTTAACCACCTTGGCGACCTCAGCCCCTGTGATAGGCGAGTCATCCCCCTTGTCCACAAGATCTGCTTCCTCTGTGGAAGGCGTATCAGTGGGATTGAGTAGATCCTCAAAGTATTCCTTCCACCGCCCAACGATATCTCCAGTCGAAGTCAACAGCGCCCCATCCGCACCATACACAGTGTGGACAGGGAGCTGCTTCCCCCTCCTGAGCCGCCGGACAGTTTGCCAGAATCTCTTCGAGGCCGACCGAAAGTCTTGTTTCATGGCCTCACTGAACTCCTCCCATACCCGAGTTTTTGCTTCAGCAACCACCCGAGCTGCACTCCGCTTGGCTTGCCGGTACAGCTCAGCTGCTTCAGGAGTTCCACAAGCCAACCAAGCCTGATAGGACTCCTTCTTCAGCTTATTGGCCCCCCTCACCACTGGTGTCCACCACTTGGTTCGGGGATTGCCACCACGAGATGCACCGACCACCTTGCGGCCGTAGCTCTGGGCCTCTGCTTCAACAATAGAGGTGGAGAACATGGCCCATTCAGACGCCATGTCTCCAGACTCCTTCGGAATGTGGTTGAAGTTCTTCTGGAGGTGGGAGTTGAAGACCTCCCGGACAGGGGCCTCAGCCAGACATTCCCAGCACACCCTCATTATACGTTTGGGTCTACCAGGTCTGAATGGCTTCCTCCCCTGCCATCAGATCCAACTCACCACCAGGTGGTGATCAGTTGACAGCTCTGCACCTCTCTTTACCCGAGTGTCCAAGACATACGGTCACAGGTCTGATGACACGAAAACAAAATCGATCATCGACCTGCGACCTAGGGTGTCCTGGTGCCAGGTGCACATATGGACACCTTTATGTTTGAACATGGTGTTTGTTATGGACAAACTGTGGTTAGCACAGAAGTCCAATAACTGAACACCACTCGGGTTCAGATCGGGAAGGCCGTTCCTCCCAATCACCCCCTTTCAGGTTTCACTGTCGTTGCAAACGTGCGCATTGAAGTCCCCCTGTAGGACAATGGAGTCTCCAAGAGGAGCACCCTCCAGCACCCCAGTCACAGACTCCAAAAAGGGTGGGTACTCTGAAACATCATTTGGTGCATAGGCACAAATGATGGTCAGGACCCGTTTCCCAACCTGAAGGCGCAGGGAAGCAACCCTTTCGTCCACTGGGGAAAACTCCAATATAGAGGCAGCAAGGTGGGGGGGATACAAGAATACCCACCTCTGCTTGTCGCCTCTCGCCCGGGGCAACTTCAGAGAAGGCCAAGCTCCAGCCCCTCTCCAGGAGACTGGTTCCGGAACCGGAGCCATGTGTTAAGGTGAGGCCGATTATATCTAGCCGGTATCTCTCAGCCTCATGCACCAGCTCAAGCAACTACCCTACCAGAGAGGTGACATTCCACGTACCTCTCTTAACTAGCTGAAATTAATTTGCACTGATGGGGAATGAGATGGCTTCCTAAATTCTGATAGATTTCAGCTGGTTTCTTGGCTTTCTATGCCTTTTTGCACCTTTTTCTTCATGTGTTCAATACTTTTTCTCTGTGTCATTCCACTTTATTAAATCCAACTTGTTTTCTGAACACAGTTGCCTTGTATGTACAGTATGGATTACTTGTGTTGTTACTGATATCTGGGGAAAATCTCAGGTCAATGGCGCATGTTTAATGACAAAAATGTTGATGTGTTCAATACTTTTTTTCGCCGCTGTATGTACATGTGATTTCGTTGTTTTTTACTTTTAATAAATTTACAAAAACTTTTTTCACATTGTCATTATGTGGTATTGTGTGTAGAATTTTGAGGAAAAAACTGAATTTAATCCATTTTGGAATAAAGCTGTAACATAACAAAATGTGAAAACAGTAAAGCTCTGTGAATACTTTCTGGATGCACTGTATACACAGAGCCCCTGTGAGTGACTTTTGTATGAGAAATCTCCATGGAGCCACAAAAATATCTGAGCCTAAAAACTGAGGTAAAACAGCAGAATTACAACCACAATCTGACCTGATAACATCAGGATTAAGTTTTTTTTTTTCCTTATCAATTTGCATTTTTTTTTTACTATTTATTGTAAATTTACCTTTTTCTCACATAATTGCAACTTTTTCTGGCAAATTTTTTGATTTATTATTTGTAAAAGGTTTATCTTTTTTCTTGCAAAATTGTGAGGGCGTTTTCCTCATTAAACCTTTTTTTTTCAAAACTTGTTATATTTTTAGCATACATATGTTTTGCTTTTTTCCTAAATTTGGCAATTTTACTTTACAAATGCAATATCTTCACTGAGTAAAATAAAGACTTTTTTCCATGTAAAGTTGATATTTTCATAATAGTTATACATTTTTTTTCATAAATTTTGATATTTTTGCCATAATCTTTGCTTTTCTCATAAGATTGTTTATCTGATTGTTACCTTTTTAAAGGTAAAAAAAAATGCTGTATTCGTTATATTAATTTCCATAATAAAATTGTAGCTTTTTCTGGTAAATTTGTGATTTTCTCGCCAATTTGTGGAGGTTTTCGCATCATAAAATTGCAACATTTTCCTTAAATTTTGAGACTATTTTTTCATAGATTTTCAGCTATTCTTATAAAGCTGCAGCATTTCTTACATGAATTTATTACATTTTCACTCCCAAGTTTTTCCAGTAAATTTGTGATATTTTTTTTCTAGAAATGTGAATTTTTTTCTCACAAATTTGTAGATATGTTTTCATTAGAAAATTGCAAAATTCTTCCCTAAATTCTGAGATTTTGTTGCATAAATTTTCAAGTTTTCTCGATTTCTGCTTTTTAGGATATTTTTCTCATGAATGTGCAGCCCTTTTTCTTGTAAATTTATTGCTTCTTTTCTTGGAGATGTATGTTTTTTGTTTTTGTTTTTTTCAATGCCTCATGGAGCCACATCTATGGGCGAAAGAGCCACATGTGGCTCCAGAACCACTGGTTGCAAACCCCTGCGCTAACCTGAAACAAGGGCAAATTTGCAAGAAAAAGAATGTGAATTTATAAGACAAAAGTCACACATTCATGAGAAAAGTTGCAAATTTATAAAGAAAAATGTCACATTCACATTAACATTTATGGAAAATGTACAACAGGAAATGTATTGAAGAGATGTATTAAACTGATGAGAAGAAAAGTTGCAATTTTTTGAGACAATGTTACAAAATTAGGAAAAAAAAGTCAGTTTTAAAAGAAAAAAATGGCAAAATACTGACAAATTTGCAAAATTGGAAGAAAAAAGGATATGAATTTATAAGTCACAAATGTAAGAAAAAAGACGATAGTTGATCAAAAAAGTCTCTTTTTCATGAAGTCTCAAAATTTTTGTGAAAAGGTCTCCAATTACAAGAAAAATAATTACAACAATTAGAAGAAAAAGTAGCCAGTTTATGATGATGTTCCAAAATCACATAACATTTACAAAGAAGATGTACATTTCAGAGAAAAAAGTTAAAAATTTGTGATGATAAAGTTGCAGATTTATTATAATACAGTACAAATATAAGAATAAAATCTCAAAGTTGCATGAAAACAAATATGAGACCCAAGAAGGGGGAAAAGCAAGTTAACTAGTATCTTCTTCCTTTTTTGGTTGCTCACTTTAGGCAAATTTACTACTATAAAGTGATGTATTTCTGAAAAAAGTCACACACTGCTGGAAGACACGACAACGCACAGTGAAAGCTGCCAGCAAGATCATTGGTGCACCCCCCCCCCCCCCGGACATCTACCTCACCTGCAGAATTATCAACATTGCAGGCAACACCTCCCACCCCTCACACTCCCTCTTCAGCCCCCTACCCTTGGGGAAAAGATACCGGAGCCTCCAGGCCCGCTCTACAAAACTGCTAAACAGCTTTGTTCACCAGGCCATCAGGACCCTGAACTCTGTCTACTGCCCCCCCCCCCCCCCCCCCCCCCAGACCGTAACACACTCACCCACACAATAACTACCTCAGCTGTTGGCACAGAAAGACTGTTACACCAACATTCATACATCTGCTGCTGTTTGTCTCTGCACTTTATTGCAACTATTTGGACAAATGCCATAGCTCCTGCTGTCTGTTACTGCAATATTGATCATGTGCAGTCATATCTGTCACTGTCTGCACCTATACTACCACATCGAACTTGCAACTTGATGCAAGATGGTGCCCATTATTGGCGAACATCTTTGCTCCTTCCGCTCCTGAATTATGCACAGTCTACTGGTGCTATTGTTACAGAAATTAGCACCGGGTACTAATTTGTAATTTGTAATTATACACTGCTCGTTGCACAATGCTCATTTGCACACTGTGCATAGTGTTATTAGTACTCATTAGTTTTAGCATTTAGTATCAAGGTGTGCTTAAGGAGTCCTATCTGCCTAACTGTGTGTTGGTGTGTATGTGTTATTAGCATCCATTAGTATTAGGACTGAGTTACTGTATTAATGTGTCATGACCTTATTAGAATTGTTGTTTCTGTACCTATTAACTTGGCATTCGTTCGGTGAGCAAAATAAGAATTTCATTGCTCAGGAAATGTAGCATTTCATAACAGTGCATATGATAATAAAGCCTCTGAATCTCTTGAACTACAAGAATTACTCCTCTACCTTTTTCTGTATATAGGATTGCTGGGTTTTATTGTTTATCTTTATTTGCACTATGGGATGTCTGTGTTTTATCTTTTGTCGTTATTTGCACTACAGGTAGCATTACTGTACATAGACTGCTGTTGTTTTTCCGGCCTTATTCCTTTTTTTTATATTGCACACACCACTGAAGAGAAGGAAAATGGCATTTCAATTCTCCTGTATGTCCTGTATGTACAGAAGTATTGACAAATAAAATCTTTGAATCGTGAATATTTCAGAAAGAAAATGCCCCAAATTTTACAAGGAAAACCTGACAAATTAATAAGAACTTACATATTTAAAAGGAAAAAAGACTAGTTTGGGTTATGTGATTATTTCCTTTGGTCTAATATCAGCAGTTATACAACAGTTAGTTCTGACCAAGCAATTTGATTGGACAGCAGAGATTCCAGGAGTTACTATATTCCAAAATAATGTCACTCCAACATTTCACTGGGTATTTATCACTCCGCTTCAAAGCTGTTCTACGAACCATTAATTACTAACCGTTCTTTAGTGTCCAGCCTGTCATTTCTATCACTGACTTCTTATGAGAATTGTGTTATGTCGGTAAACGAGGGTCAATGACAAGACTGAAGGTGGAACTGAACACGACTTTATTATGGACTCACTGCACAGTACAGGCATTCTCATCAGGCAGAGGTGAGGTCAAAGAGACCGTGCCTCTTCCGCACAGCCCTCTTATACTCCAGGTGGCAGCGGAACCGGAAAGGTGCAGCCACCACCCGTGTCACATCATAATATGTCCTAAGAACAACACAACAAATTGCAATACTGTGTTGGATACCTTAATTTCCAGTGTGAGGTGCTGTTTACAAAGAAATAATCGCATGACCTGGAAGACCCACCCTTTAAAAAAAAAAACTTTATTTAAGTGAGCCTCCATAGTTGTAATGATGCACTAAAAAATATTTGTCCAATCAGATTAGGAGCTCATGAATATTAATGAGCAGGCTGAACATAGTTTTAGACAGAACTTTATGCACTGCAGTTTTGAGCATTAAAACACAATAGGTTTTGGTCTTTAAAATAAATGTATGTTCTTGAAATTTCCAAAACTTCAGATTGCTGGAGAATCTACAACATAGGACCTTTCCTGGCCTGTCAGCTTAAATGATACTAGAATGTTTTGTTTTGTTTTTAATTTCTCAAATATGAATTTTTCTCATAGGTTTGTGTTGGATAGGGTTTTAATGTGAAGTGCGGCGTGATGGCGCTGCCTTCCTGTTGCGGCATCACAGCGCCCTATATTAGGGGGCAGCCGCCATGAGGACTTCCTCTTGTCCCGGGTGACTCCGCTACAGTGCCTCATGTGTACTGTGTTCACTGTTATCAATAAAGCCAGTTCAGTGCTACATCTCTGTGGGCCTCATTCATCACCAGGTTTGTGGACATAGCATTTGGCAACTGAGGATTAACAAATGGAGGCGTGCCTTACACCACTGCAGCCTTTCCTGGTGCTTCCCGGTGAGCTGCCGGCACCATGGCTCCACTGATTGGAGGCTTTCCAAACCTACATAGCGGCTTTGGGCCTCGGGAAGCTGGATGGAATGAGGACCCTAGCACTACTTGTCTAAAACCTGAGCACGGAAGGTCAGAGACTTTTTCATATTCATCATTTCATTATTCCATCCAGCTACAATGCTCTGCACTGTGTGTCTGTGTGTGTGTGTATATATATATATTTTATAGTAATATGTACATATGTATATTAGCTGCTCTTGCTTGCTTGTTTTTTTGCTTGTCTTCTGATTGTTGCTCTGAGTGTTGCTATCCCTGTGCTGTTGCAATCCTGGAATTTCCCCGTTGTGGGACTAATAAAGGCTTATCTTATCTTATCTTATCTTATCTTATATGCTTGGTCCAACGGACTGTTATAAGGAGGCTATTGAGATGCTAACTAGCTACTTTGCAAAGCCCATAAACGTGGTGCAGCACGCGAAAACTCACCACCGTTGACAAGAAGCTAAGCTAAATAATCCTACACCCTACAGAGACGGTATAAACATTGTGGGCCCCGAAGGTTGGTCAGGTCTGTAGCGTGTGGTGAAGTTAGACGGCGTGAGTGTGCCCATGATTGTGGCCACCGCCACCACACAGTCCATAGTGAGTGAGGCCATGGTTTGGAGGCTCACCCCCCAGCACCCTGATGCGGTGGAACTACCGGATGACTGGAGCCCCAGTGCTGGCAAGAATGTCACATTTGCAGTGCAGTACAGCGAAAAAGTGGTTCCAGCGTTCCGGTTTTGTGTGACACACCAGGGTGGAAATGTTATGGGGTGGGATTTATTCACTGAGCTGGGTTTCGCTCTCACAATTGGTGGGCAGACGATCAGTGGCCCAGGCCCAATTCATCCAAGCTTCGCAGGCGTGAATGCAATCAAAAATCACTGTGTAGACAGCAAACATAACACACAGAGTGGATATGGCACAGACAGTGAAGACAACATGGAGAAGGAACAGAGACCGGACTTGCCTTTGTCCCTCGCACAGCCAGAGCTAATGCTGGAGGGGAGGGAGCCCGGGTTTGACGAGACCAACACTGACGAGGTATTTATGGACAGCACCGACACTGGAGCATCCGTTCTGTGCTCTCAGGGGGAGAGCTGCCCGGAAGGGGGGCCGAGTATGCAGGGGGCAACAACGCACAGCGACAGCAGACAAACACAGACATAGCGCATGACGCGGCACAGCAGAGTACTTTGGACGGCTCAGTGGAGGAACTGGATGACTTCAGTGCCCATGCTCGGCCGGCTGCAGTGGGAGCAACCGAGTTGGCGGGTGGAGGGTCCGTTCCAGCGAGTGACACTGGGGAGGCACCGGACACCTCCAGTGCTTAGGTCAAGTTTCAGCCAGCAATGGGTGAGGGGTCCGCTACGACAACGGTGACTGCTGAACTGCCACAATGTAACGAAGGAGGCAGACCGAAGGAGGGCACAGAGCTGGCGAATGCACAGTGGCACATCAAATCAAGTAAAGCGTCGCTGCAAGTCATGGACTGGGTTTGGGTTTGTGCTGACGAGAGGCCGGGACAGTGACTGACCAGACCGCAGCCAACAAAACAACGGGCACCGCTGAGGATTGTGGCGAGGCTGGGAACAGCGTATATTCGGCTGATGGATGATTCAGTTTGGCACATGAACAAACTGCGGTGCGTCTGGGCGGCAGCTCCAGATGGTGGGGCTCTGCAGAAGTCAGTTGCCGCAGTGTGAGACCCAGGCCCCGGCTTCATGAATTTGGCCCTGGAGGTCGGAAAGCTCCTGGGAAGAGACCACCACGAGCCCATTTCAAGACCCCAGGGGGGGTCCGCCACGAGCCTGCTTCAGGGCTCCAGGGAGGAGGCCACTACAGGGCTGCCTCAAAGCCCTCAGACTAAATTGTCTTCCCCCTGCTTGACCCACCATTTGCATGGAGGACTATGCATAAGAGACTGAGTGTTGTTTATAGTTCGTTCTGTTGCGTCATCACACCGCCCTATATTAGGGGGCAGCCACCATGAGGACTTCCTCTTGTCCCGGGTGACTCTGCTATGGTGCCTCATGTGTACTGTGTTCACTGTTATCAATAAAGCCAAGTCCAGTGCTACATCTTTGTTGGCCTCGTTCATCACCAGGTTTGTGGACATAACAGTTTGCAACCGGATTTTATAATTTGTGGGGGGTTCTGGTAAATCTGTAGCTTTTTGCTACTTTTTCTTTTAAAGGTCATGTTTTTGACTTCCTCTAATTTTTCAACACATAATACAACATGACAAAATAGGTTGGTCTGTGCAGTTCTAAGTCAAACAGGCTTTTTTTCACGCGAATATATGATGTTTTCATGAGCGCCACGTCACCCATTGCATCAGTGGCTGGAAACGACCCCCCCCCCGCCCCCAGCCATGCTGTAACGTCATCGACGGAACACAGCGCTTGGCTGCCCTTTTTACACACAGGATGGAAGTGGCTGAAAACATCGACAATGGTTCCAGCACATGGAGTCTGGAATTGGTTTGTGTTTTCCAGTCTTCAGATGATTATAGTTCTGAAGAATGGGATGACAATGAAGAATCTGGGGACATCAGACCATATAGGTTTGAGCCGTGCCAAGCAGGCACCATGCCTAGTGAGTCAGACTCAAAGTGACAGTCAACTGTTCATGTTTTGTGTGCATCATCTGCCGTGTTGTCAGCCTGCCAATATTGCCAACATTATCGTGACATGTTAGCCACTCCACACAGCCGTGGTGCTGTTGCGCCCTTGTAGCGATGTCGGCTCTGGAGCGCAACCGTGGTTAACACGTTTCCTCTCCATGTTTGTTGGGCGATGTTGGCCCTGAACTCCTACTGTTTGTGTTTCTGTGTATTTTTGTAAGTCTTCACCTTTTGGGATCAGTCTTTATGTTCAGTACGTGTGCTGTGGTGAATCCTGCACGTAAATCCTTGTGTAAATCCTCGTTATTTACGCGTAAATCCTCCTTCTCCGTTTGCTCTTACACAGGGCACGGAGAGGGAGCATGAAATAATGAGGATTTACGTACAGGGTTCACCACAGCACATTTAATACAGAAAGACAGACAATTCCCGAAAAGGTGAAGACGTACAAAAAACACAAAGACACTTACTGATGGCGTTCGGGGGCTGGCATCGTCCAGAGAACGAATGAGAGAAGACAAAGCCACAGGTGCACCCCAGAGCCCCATGGGCTGCACGGTGGCGCAGTGGTTAGCACTGTGGCAGCACAGTTTACCCTCGGCCGGGGGATCGCGGGGATTGTGAGATCGTGGGTTCGATCCCTGCCTCCGGCCAACAGTGATCTGTGTGGAGTTTGCATGTTCTCCCCGTGTTGCGTGGGTTTACTCCGGGATTTCTCCAGTTTCCTCCCACATACCAAAAAAACATGCAGGTTAGGGATATGGGGCGCTTGCGCACGCAGCGACCGGCAGCTGGTGGCTTGTCACCAGACTGCAAAACAAATCTACCTATGGGTACAAAATAAGTAATAAAAAAAAAAAAAAAAGCCAACATAGCTTCAAGGACGCATGAGAACCACAGCGAACATGAAGTGACTAATGTCGTGAGAGTGCTGAAAATACTGGCAGACTAACAGCACAGATGACTATTGACCAGCATTGCGTTACTGGCAAACAGCCGCTAATATGTACACGCACTGCTGGTGATGGTGTGTTGAGAAGCACCTGGGCGAGGACCGGGAAACATGATCAGCGGGAGTTTGAATCAGCTGGTGATAATGTGATCACAGAAAACAGGTCAAAGCTGCACGTAAATCCATTAATCCTTCCCCTTCTCGTGCGCTCCTCCTGCCTAAAAGCGCATGAGAAGCGCACAAGGAGGCTTATAACAGTTGGAGCTGAAGCATGTGATGTGGTGTTTCACACATCACACGCTTTATCTAACCCTGCGACACAACGCGAAGGCATAGCCGTAAAATTAAAACAAGAAACCAGAGAAACTGTGAGCTACAAAGCTGCTGGCATTCCAGTTAACAACACCGGAGTCTGTTCTGTTGATTACGTTATTGGGGTGCCCCCCTTAATTCAGTGGGCGGCACCACAGTCCAGTCAGCGGCTGCGGTTTTTTGATGATAACTAGTTTATGCAGGCGCTGTTGTAAATATTATATTGATCATAGACAATGACTTCTGGGTTTACACAACTGTCACGCCGCGCCGCTCATCAGCGGCGCCAGCTGCACGCACACCTGCACATCATCAGCGGCGAGGGATTTAAGCCGCCTCGCCCTGGGCTTCGGGCTGAAGTCGTCAGACTTCACTCGCTGGATTGCTGTAAGTTCCCTCTTACACTTCAGCAAGCATCGCGGTAAGAAGCCCTTACCTTTTTCCTCTCCAAGTCTGCTCCCCTGTGCACAGGTGGATTTCCCGGCGGCGGACCATTCCTCTCCGTCTCCTTTCCCTCGCTGCTGCACCGGGCTCTCCAGGTTGCTGTCTACCGGACCTCGTCCTTGCTGTGCCAGCCACCTGCCCATTCCAAGTAAGCTCCTCTCTAACTTGTACATCTCCTGTGTTGGTGTGTGCCCGTCACCCTTCTCCCTGTGCTTTCCCCATAGGGTTGTCCGGCTGTACGGTCTCCTGCCTCTGTGCCCGAAGCAGACGCCACCACCAACACATTTACATCTCGCAGACACACATTCATACACCCTTGTTGTTAATAAAGCTATTTGAGCTACTCTGAGCCTGCGTGTGTGTCTCCTGAGCCATGCATTATGTCAGTACGGCTTCAGCAGAGCGGCTCAGCAGACGGCGGGCTCACACGCCGACTTACCACTCTCGAGGCTCGAGTGGACCAAATAGCTTACCAGCAACAGGTGATTCTCAATCAGTTGATTAGTATAACTAACCGATTGGACCGCTTGGACCCCCAACAGCCGTTCCCCCCGGCTCGTCAGGGTGGCGCGGCTCCTGCTGCTCCAGCGGCCGTCCAGCAGGCTCCGGGAGCACCGACTCGGCTCACGCCCATTCCGACCCCCGCCCGCTTTAGCGGTAAGCTCGGCGGAGCGCGGGGGTTCATAATGCAGTGTGAGTCCGTGTTTCACCGTGTGCCCGGAGACTTTCCTTCAGATCATAGCCGAATTGGTTATATTGGGAATCTCCTAGAGGGGCGAGCACTAACCTGGACTTACGCCGTAATGGCGAGGCCCAATTATGCCACCCTCACTTATGACCAATTCGTGAGACGATTCCTGGAGGTCTTTGATCATTCTCGTACTGAGACAGTCCAGGTCGATCGGCTTCTCAGCCTCCAGCAGGGGAGCCGGTCGGCGGCGGACTATGCGATCGACTTCCGGGTAGCGGCGGAGGAATTGGGCTGGGATGAACGCTCATTCTGCGGCCTTTTCCTCCGCAGTCTCAACGATGATCTGAAGGATGAACTGGCTGGGCGGGACATCCCGGAGACTCTAGCGGAGCTAACATCTCTAGCTATCAGTTTGGATAACAGGCTGCGCAAGCGCTCCTCGGGGCGGAAGTTGTCTTCTTCTCGCCCTCGTGGAGTCTCGTCGCGCCAGTTCCAAGCTCGCCCCCTGGCGACGCCGCCACCATCGCGTCCCGAGGAGTCGGAGCCGATGGTGACGGGCTGGACAAAGCTCCCCTCTGCGGAGAGGCAACGCCGCCGTGAGTTGAATCTCTGCATGTATTGCGGGGACAGTCAACACACGGTGGAGCTTTGTCCATAGAAGCCAAACGGCGGGGTCCGCGAGTCACTGTAGGGGGCCTCGCAGACATCAATCAGTTAAGTCCCCTCACCCAATTGAAGCTGCCCGTCCGATTTTGCCACAACTCCACTGGGCATCTCACTCACGCACTGGTGGATTCGGGCGCGGAAGGCAGTTTTATTTCACAAAGCCTGGCAACCCGATTGGGCATCCGCTGCCAGGCACTAAGAACTCCTCTCTCCCTGGTCAACCTCTCCCGTGTCTCCCTGGGGAAAGTAACACATCAGACCGTCCCCGTTCCTGTTATCATCTCTGGGAACCACCGGGAGGAGATAACTTTCTATGTCCTTCCCAACTCTGTGTCACCCGTCATCCTGGGGTACCCCTGGCTACGCCTCCACAACCCCGTCTTGGATTGGAAGTCCGCCAGGGTGTCGGCATGGAGCACCTTTTGTATGAGCACCTGTTTACAGTCCGCTGCCTGTTCTCCGTCCTCTTCCCCAACACCTACGGACGCTGCGCCCCCGGACCTATCCCTGGTGCCATCGGAATTTTCAGCAAGTCCAAGGCGATGTCTCTTCCTCCACACAGACCCTACAACTGCGCAATAAACATCCGCCAGGGGGCACCCTTACCCTCTGGGCGACTCTACAGTCTGTCGGCGCCGGAGAAGGAGACCATAAACGCCTATCTCAAGGAGTCGCTGAGTGCTGGGATTATCCGTCCCTCGTCATCACCATTGGGGGCAGGATTCTTCTTCGTGGGCAAGAAGGACGGTTCCCTCCATCCTTGCATCGACTATCGCGCCCTAAATGACATTACGGAGAAGGATCGCTACACCCTGCCCCTCATGGACACCGCCTTCCACTCCCTCCAGGGGGCGACTTGGTTCACCAAGCTGGATCTACGCAGTGCATACCACCTCGTCCGGATCCGGGAGGGAGATGAGTGGAAGACAGCCTTCCGTACCCCGAACGGCTACTTCGAGTACCTGGTGATGCCGTTCGGGTTGACCAACGCTCCAGCCGTCTTTCAGCGCCTAATTAATGACGTCCTCCGGGATTTCATTGGCCTTTTTGTGTTTGTCTACCTGGATGACATCCTCATCTTCTCCAAATCCAGGGACGAGCACCGGGTCCATGTGAGGCGGGTCCTCCAAAGACTGCTGGAGAACCGGTTGTATGTGAAGGCTGAAAAATGCGAATTCTACGCTAAGACTACATCCTTCCTCGGGTTCATCATCTCCCACGACCAGGTGCTTCCAGACCCAGTGAAGGTGAAGGTGGTGGTGGAATGGCCCACACCTGCATCGAGAAAACAGGTGAAGCAATTCATCGGGTTTGCAAATTTCTACCGCCGCTTCGTCCCTAATTTTGGCACCGTCGTCGGCCCGCTGACCCGCCTCACGTCCCCTAAGGTCCAGTTCCGGTGGACCGAAGAGGCCGCGGCTGCTTTTCGGGCGCTGAAGGCGGAGTTCTCCTCCTCCCGGGTCCTTAGCCAAGTCAACCCAGCGCTGCAGTGCATCGTGGAAGTGGACGCTTCGGACACAGGAGTGGGGGCGGTTCTATCCCAGCGGTCGCCAGATGATGGAGTCAAACGGCCCTGCGCCTTCTTCTCTCGGCGGTTGTCCCCGGCGGAACGGAATTACGATGTGGGGGACAGAGAGCTCCTCGTCATCAAGCTCGCGCTGCAGGAGTGGCGTCACTGGCTAGAGGGGGCGGACCTGCCGTTCGTGGTCCTGATGGACCACAAGAACTTGGAGTACCTGAGATCTGCCAAGCGTCTGAACGCCCGCCAGGCGCGCTGGTCCTTGTTCTTTGCCAGGTTCCGCTTCAACATCACCTTCCGGCCTGGCTCCAAGAACGGCCTGCCTGACGCCCTCTCTAGGCAATTTGCCCCTGAGGAGTCGGAGGACACGGTCCACACCATCCTACCCAGGTCGTGCGTCGTGGGAGCCGTCACCTGGGACATAGAAAGCAAGATCCGGAAGGCGCAGGAAGTGGAACCTGACCCTGGCGGCGGACCGGAGGGGAGGCTGTTCGTGCCATCCACGGTTCGGGGGGAGGTCATCCACTGGTTGCATACGTCCAAGCTCACCTGCCACCCTGGTTCCTCCCGGATGATCGACCTCCTCCAACGGTCCTTCTGGTGGCCGGGCCTGCGGAGGGACGCTGCCCGCTACGCCCGGGCCTGCCCAGTGTGTGCCACCAGCAAATCAGGTAATGCCCCTCCAGCGGGTTTGCTCCAGCCTCTGCCCGTCCCTGGCAGGCCCTGGTCGCATATCGCCCTGGATTTCGTCACCGGACTCCCAGTCTCAAACACCTTCGACACCATCCTGACCATCGTGGACCGCTTCTCCAAGGCGGCACACTTCATCCCCCTACGAGGTCTTCCAACCGCCCTGGAGACGGCGGACCTCCTAATCCAGCATGTGGTCAGGCTGCACGGGATTCCGGTGGACGTGGTCTCCGACCGGGGGCCCCAATTTTCTTCAGAGGTTTGGAGGTCATTCTGCAACGCCCTGGGAGCCAAGGTGAGCCTCTCCTCCGGCCATCACCCCCAAACCAACGGGCAGTGCGAGCGGACCAACCAGGAGCTGGGGGCTGCGCTCCGCTGCGTCACGGCATCCAAACCTACGTCCTGGAGTAGCCACCTCGCCTGGGTTGAATACGCCCACAACACCGCTCGCTCTTCTGCTACAGGGATGTCCCCCTTTAAGGTGTCCCTGGGCTACGACCCCCCACTGTTCCCAGCGCAGGAGAGTGAGGTAACTGTCCCCTCAGTTCGGGCGCATCTCAGGCAGTTCCGCTCCATCTGGGCGTCAGCGCGCAATGCGCTTTTACGCACGGCGGAGCGCAACAGAGCCATGGTGGACCGGCACAGAAGACCTGCCCCAGCGTACCGAGTTGGTCAGCGTGTCTATGTGTCGACCCAGGACGTAATTTTAAAGGGCGAGAGGAGGAAGCTGGCACAGCGTTTTATGGGCCCATACCCCATCACCAGGATTATCAACCCGGTGGCTGTGCGTGTGGCTATTCCCCCCTCCCTCCGCATCCATTCCACCTTCCACGTATCCAAGGTGAAGCTGGCAGTCTCCGACCCCCTTTGCCCTCCTCCTGCTGCGCAACCCGCGCCCCGGATGATTGATGGCCATCCGGCCTGGCCTGTCTCCTCCATCCTGGACTCCCGGCGCCGGGGTCGTGGGTTGCAGTACTTGGTGGACTGGGAGGGCTATGGGCCTGAACATCGGCAGTGGGTACCCTCGTCGTTTGTGTTGGACCCATCCCTCATTACTGAGTTCCACCGAGCGCACCCGGAGAAACCATCGCCAGGAGGCGCTGCTAGAGGGGGGAGTACTGTCACGCCGCGCCGCTCATCAGCGGCGCCAGCTGCACGCACACCTGCACATCATCAGCAGCGAGGGATTTAAGCCGCCTCGCCCTGGGCTTCGGGCTGAAGCCGTCAGACTTCACTCGCTGGATTGCTGTGAGTTCCCTCTTACACTTCAGCAAGCATCGCGGTAAGAAGCCCTTACCTTTTTCCTCTCCAAGTCTGCTCCCCTGTGCACAGGTGGATTTCCCGGCGGCAGACCATTCCTCTCCGTCTCCTTTCCCTCGCTGCTGCACCGGGCTCTCCAGGTTGCTGTCTACCGGACCTCGTCCTTGCTGTGCCAGCCACCTGCCCATTCCAAGTAAGCTCCTCTCTAACTTGTACATCTCCTGTGTTGGTGTGTGCCCGTCACCCTTCTCCCTGTGCTTTCCCCATAGGGTTGTCCGGCTGTACGGTCTCCTGCCTCTGTGCCCGAAGCAGACGCCACCACCTACACATTTACATCTCGCAGACACACATTCATACACCCTTGTTGTTAATAAAGTTATTTGAGCTACTCTGAGCCTGCGTGTGTGTCTCCTGAGCCGTGCACTATGTCAACAACATGCTAAAAAATGTCAAAAACATGTCATCAGCACTTTAAATTTGCAACTTTCCACTTATGTATATATGGCATTTTTTAAATACTTTTTTTCTCATAAATTGGAACTGGGCTATAGTTCAACCCATTACACTGAGCACATACCTCTGCAAAGGCCTTATCTCGCAAAGTATCATGACCATCTGTCCGTCCATCTATAAACAGGATTACGCAAAAACTGGATGAATTTGGAGGCACAGATAATGGTACGGACAAGGGTACGGATGGACGGGTGGACAGATGGAGGAACAAGGGCAGGGATGGGCAGATGGAGCCTTGGCAGAGGCATGCGCTCTCTGAGTGCTCTCTAGTTTCAGATAAATTTACTACTTGTCACAAAACATGGGCCCTTTTCCATGCAACTGTAGTTTTTATTTTCACAGAAATGTGCACCTTTCTTATAAATGTGATATTTTCTTATAAATTCTCTTTTCCTGAATGTGGTGTATGTGTGTGTGTGTGTGTACACGCGCGCGAGTGCATGCGTGTGTGCGTGCGCGCGCGCGCGCGTGTGTGTGTGTGTGTGTAAAGTTACATTTTTTTGTTGTTGTTCAAGTAATTTTTTGTGACTTTTTATTTCAATTTGTACAACTCCAATTCTGGTGACATTGGGACATTCTATAAAACTTAAATAAAAAAAAATACAATGATTATAATAACCCTTTTCAACTTTTATTCAATTGAATACACTACAAAAACAAGATATTTAATGTTAAAACTTTTTTTTTTACCTTTCCAGCAGCTTGTCAAGCAGAACAGATACAGTATCTGCTTCCCTTGTTGTGCCAAACAGATTTACTTTGCCAAAAGGAGCTCTTCTTATATTTGATATATGCTGATAAATAGTATTTAGAGACTTCTCTTGCTATGTATTAACTTTAATACTTTATTTAAATTGTTTTACTTATGCTGGACCTGACAGGGAAATGGGGGAGGGGACTGAAGGAATATTAAGTGGTTGGAAAGGGAGAGAAGTAAAGAAAAACAAACAGAGAGAAAACACAGGAAACAATTGCTGCTTCTGAGAACATCTCAGAATCAGGGCAAATGAAACGTACAAAAAAAGAGGGTAACAAGCTGCAACAACCCACCCACCCTCCCTCCCCAGCTAGCCGGTGCACTGCAGCCCTGGGCTGTGTACTGGCCCCGGGGAGGCACCGTCACCCCCCCACGAAGTGAACCCACGCCCACCCCGGAGCCTAAGACACACGCTCTGAAAGCCACTACATACCCACGCCCAGGAAAGGCAGTAGTGAGCAGTGGGGAGTCAAAGGGGACCCCTCCACCCCCCAATGCCAGAGGCAACCCACGTCCATAGTCCAACAGTTCAAGAACATTTCTCAATGTGCAATTGCAAGGAATTTGGGGATTTCAACATCTACAGACCATTATATCATCAAAAGATTCCAAGAAATTTCAGCATGTAAACCAACACCAAACTCGAATGCACCAACATGGAATGCCCGTGACCTTCGATCCCTCTGGTGGTACTATATTAAAAACGGACATCAGATTTAGGACTGCCCGGTTATTTCTAATATTGGCAAGAAATTAAACTGACCATGGAGAAAATCATTAAGATAGTGATTTCATCAGGGTTTGAGACTTTATATCTGGGGTTAGCACCTGACACCGTGAAGGGGTCTGAAAACAAATATATGTATAATACTCTACTATTAGCAAGTAAGAAAGCAATCACAAGGAAATGGTTGGCAAAAGATCCTCCTACAGTCAAGGACTGGATCAAGGTGGTCCAAGATATTTACACAATGAAGAAGCAAACATTCATTCTTAGGCTGGAACAAGATACATTTGAAAGTTTTTGGAAAATCTGGATAAACTACATAGCAACTTACAGACAAGACACTGGGTAAAGTGATACCCCCCCCCCCCCAGTTCATCTGGTTCTGTTCTGTTTTTTCCCTTTGTTTTAGGAATTACATTATTCTTACACATTATATAAGAATTCTACATGTTGGCACAAAGTGTCACCATTCACTTTATAAATGTCATTATCATATGTGTTACTGATGTTGCCATTGCTGTCATCATCTCACAGGCTAGATATTGCAGCCATTTATGTTTTACTGCTATATATTTATGCATATTTTATTAATCTTTTTTATGTCAATGTTTCTTTTTTGGATCCTAAGTTTGCCTGTCACTCTTTGTTTGTGTTACTGTGTGGGAATACCTTGGTGGAGGAGGGTGTATGAGGCTATTGTGGTAATGCAGTTTTTCTTTCTTTCATGTTTATTTAATTGGTTACAGTGGTGTGAAAAAGTGTTTGCCCCCTTCCTGAGTTCTCATTTTTTTGTACGTTTGTCACATGTAAATGTTTGAGATCAAACAAATTTAAATATTAGACAAAAATAATACAAGTAAACACAAAATGCAATTTTTAAATGAAGGTGTTTATTATTAAGGGAAAACAAATCCAAACCTATATGGTGGATGCCCTTAATTTCCCCTCTGGGGATCAATAAAGTATACAAATACAATGGCCCTGTGTGAAAAAGTGATTGCCTTCTAAACCTAATAACTGGTTGGGCCACCCTTAGCACCAACAACTGCAATCAAGAGTTTGCGATAACTGGCAATGAGTCTTTTACAGCGCTGTGGAGGAATTCTGGCCCACTCATCTTTGCAAAATTGTTGTAATTCAGCCACACTGGAGGGTTTTTGAGCATTAACCGCCTTTTTAAGGTCATACCACAGCATCTCAATGGGATTTAGGTCAGGACTTTGACTAGGCCACTCCAAAGTCTTCATTTTGTTTTTCTTAAGCCATTCAGAGGGGGAATTGCTGGTGTGTTTTGGATCATTGTCAAGTGCACTTCAGCTTAAGGTCACAAACAGATGGCTGGACATTCTCCTTCAGGATTTTTTGGTAGATGGCAGAATTCATGGTTCCATTTACCACAGCAAGTCTTCCAGGTCCTGAAGCAGCAAAACAGCCCCAGACCATCACATTACCACCACTATATTTTACTGTTGGTATAATGTTCCTTTTCTGAAATGCTGTGTTACATTTACACCAGATATAATGGGACACACCTTCCAAAAACTTCTTTTGTCTCATCAGTCCACAGAGTATTTTACCAAAAGTCTTGGGGATCATCTAGATGTTTTCTGGCAAAACTGAGACAAGCCTTTATGTTCTTTTTGCTCAGCAGTGGTTTTTGTATTGGAACTGTGCTATGCAGGCCATTTTTGCCCAGTCTCTTTCTTATGGTGGAGTGATGAATACTGACCTTAACTGAGGCAAGTGAGGTCTGCAATTCTTTGTATGTTGCTGTGGGGTCTTTTGTGACCTCTTGGATGAGTCGTTGCTGCGCTCTTGGGGTAAATTTGGTTAACCAGCCACTCCTGGGATGGTTCACCACCGTTCTGTTCCATGTTTTCATCATATGTGGATAATGGCTCTCATTGTGATTCGCTGGAGTGCCAAGGCTTTAGAAATAGCTTTATAACCTTATGCAGACTGACAGATCTCTTCTTCTTCGTCGATCACTAGATGGTCACACCAGCTGCCCTGACGAATGCTGCCATCCTGCGGAGGTCCCCAAGGTCCCCGTGCAGGTTTTGGTTCAGCGATGTGGGGTCAGGCCACGTAGCTCGTCTGAGTGCAGCGTGGTCTGGGCGTCTCTTTTCGGCCAGTAGCATTCCTCGTTCCCCGTCCCCTGGTCGTGCAGGACGAGGTGAGGTGACCTCCGGTAGCTGAGGGTGGGCCCCTTTGAGGCTGAAGGCCCAGCACTCTTCCTCCCCGGCGGATCCCCAGAGGACGAGCACCATCACGTGCAACATCAGTGTGACTCATCATGAAGCGAATATGCGTGATGCAGAGGTTTGTGGCACCACAGGGGTCCTGCATCTCCGTCTTCAACCATGGACGTTTGTTGGGGGTCCCTCCCCTAGACCAACTGCCTTCCATGGCTGGACTGTCGAGAGCTTGGTCCACCCTGTAGAAAGGTTGCCTGCCAAGGCTTTCCGAGACCCTTCTTCCCGTGCAACTGTCTGTTCTCCTCCGCCTTCACAGCCGTTGGGAGTTCGCTCTCCTCTCCGCCTGTTCCGCCGTTGGGACATTTGTTGCTGTAACAAAACTTGGGTTTTACGTGAGTGATTTGTTACATGCTGCACAACCCCCAACCTGGAGGACCAGGGTGCACTCTTTAGTCTGGCCTCTACCCCACGCGGACCTGTTCGACATGGTTGAACTGACAGATCTCAATTACTTTGTTTCTCATTTGTTCCTGAATTTCTTTGGATCATAGCATGATGTCTAGCTTTTGAGGATCTTTTGGTCTACTTCACTTTGTCGGGCAGGTCCTATTTAAGTGATTTCTTGATTGAGAACAGGTGTGGCAATAATCAGACCTAGGTGTGGCTAGAGAAATTGAACTCAGCTTTCCAAAGTTGTGATAAACCACAGTTAATTTATGTTTTGACGGGTGGCGGGGGGGCAGTCACTTTTCACACAGGGCCATGTAGGTTTGGATTTTTTTTTTTACCCTTTTTAATAAGCACCTTCATTTAAAAACTGCATTTTGTGTTTACTTGTGTTATCTTTGTCTAATATTTAAATTTGTTTGATGATCTGAAATATTTAAGTGTGACAAACATACAAAAATATGAGAAATCAGGAAGGGGGCAAACACGTTTTCACAAGGCTGTACATTTTTTTCTTCTTATATTAATTGGTCTGATGATGACATGAATGCAAAGCTGAGAATAACTGTCACATTCTGAGCGCTGGGGAATTCCACTGAGCTCAGATTGTCTGCCTTTCTTTCTTCTCATATTTGTACTGAGTTGTCATTTATTCCATATTGTTTCTCTGTATGATTTATTTTCCCATCTGTGTTCATTGTGGGTTGTTTGTTACATTTTTTGAGGTTACTTGGTTTTTTTTTATCTCTCGCCACCTTATTATATTTATATTCTATGTGTTCTCTCTCTCTCGGGGTTGACAGCTGTCAGTGGCTTTCCGGGGTTTCGCTCTGCATGGGCGTGGACCTGTCAGCTGTCAGCTCGGATTGCTTCCTCCTCCCTCATTGTTCCCAGCTGTTCCGAATTGTTTATTTTCTCCTGCCCGTTCAGATTGCCCATACCGATTATTCATTATGTAATGGGTTTGATCCCTATTTAAAGGGAGTTATTTTCATTTCCCACTGCTGCTGTCTTGGTTTGGATTCTTCTCGTCTCCACCAGAGCCCTGCCTCACTCTGGTGTGTATGATCTGTAAGTTTTTTCTCCTTCGCTTATTTTTGTGTTCTGAGACCTGTGTTGAGTTTTTTGTCTGTTGTCTCTTTTTCAATAAATTGGCCAAGCTCACAGTTCAGCGAGTGAGTCTCATCTCTCTGCCCCGAAGGGCATTTATGACAATAACATGTATAACCTGTCTTTTTTCTCACAAATAGAAAGGTTTAATAACAAAAACACGGCATCATTCTGTAAAAGATACTTCCATGGGGGCTCTGGAACACTTCAGAAAACCATTGTCAGTTAAGACAGTTTGCCATTGCATTTACAAATGCATGTTAAAACTCTACCATTCAAAGCCGAAGCCATATATCAACAGCACCCAGAAACACCACCGGTTGCTCTGGGCCTGAGCTCATCTGAGATGGACTGACACAAAGTGGAAAGTGTGCTGTGGTCTGATGAGTCCACATTTCAAATAGTTTTTGGAAATCATGGGTCATCGTGTTCTCTGGGCTAAAGAGGAAAAGGACCATCCAGACTATTATCAGCACAAATTTGAAAAACCAGCATCTGTGATGGTATGGGGGGGTGTTAGTGCCCATGGCATGGGTAACTTGCACATCTGTGAAGGCACCATTAATGCTGAACGGTACAAACAGGTTTTGGAGCAACATATGCTGCCATCATAGTAACATGTTTTTCAGAGACGCTCCTGCTTATTTCAACAAGACAATGCCAAGCCACATTCTGCAGGTGTTACAACAATGTGGCTTCGTAGTGAAGGAGTGTGGGTGCTAGACTGACCTTCCTGCAGTCCAGACCTGCCTCCCATTAAAAATGTGTAGCACATTATGAAGTACAAAATACGCCAGTGAAGCTCCTGGACTGCTGAGCAACTGAAATTGTACATCAAGCAAGAATGGGAAGGAATTCCACCTACAAAGCTTCAACAGTTATGCCCCTTTTCCAGTAGTACCAGCCCTACTCTACTCGACTCTACCCGGTTTGCAGGGTTTTCCATTAGTACCTAGTACCTGGTACCAGGTACTTTTTTCGTACCTATTCCAGTGGGGTTCTAAGTGAGCTGAGTCGGGCTGAAAATGTGATGTCAACAGACTGCAGGCCACTGATTGGTCAGGGCGTAACTTCATCAGAGCGCTGTCTTCTGCCATCTTCTGCAGAATCTACAACCGCCATATTGAAAAAAATAGTTCAGCGAGTAAACACGGTCAGCGAGTAAAGACAGTATTAATAGAGATGGCTTCACAGGTTTTGCAGAAATCTACACTGTGGTCCAACGAAGAGGTGCAGACTTTTTTTCTGTGCTTGGTGGCTGACGATAGAATTCAGAGAGAGTTCGATGGAGCGACCCACAACAAAAAAGTTTACAGGAGGTCTCCAAACAGATGACAGCCCAACTGCTACAACCAGACATTAAGCAATGTAGGGAGAAGCTGAACAAAATGAAAAGTGATTACTGGGCCATCAAGGATTACAACGGTCGAAGTGGGGTGAACACAAAGGACTGTGGTTCAGTGGACACCACAGCCATCGGCCGGCGAGCAATGGCAGGGAGACTGGTGGTTGACACGTCATTGTTGCAAACCATGGATGGTGAGTGTTTTGTGATATTGTGCAGCTTTTCGCTTACTTATCCTATTGGTGGCAAGCTCACTTTTTTGAGCAATAACAACAGCGTTCTGTTCTGGCTAACGAGTGTTAGCGAGGAGTGCTAGCTAGCTAGTAGCCAACTCTGCTGATTCGTGCTTGCTTTGTCTGAAGTACTCGCATGTGAGAGCAAAACAATGGAATATGCTAATCTATATAAAACTTTATTTGAGCTTCACTTACATTACTGCAATATCATGGTGTAACACATTTCCAACTCGCCATTTCCAACTCACCTAAAAAAGCTACAAATTCTCCAAAAGAAAGTCATATGTGCCTTATCATGGTCTGAATATAATTCTCTTACTAGTCATCTTTTCCATTGTTATAATCTTCTATGACTTGCTGAGCATAATTACTTCTAGAGTGTCTGTATAATGTATCAGGTTGTCCACAAGCTCAATTATAAATTATGTGAATTCATTCCAACCTTCCTTCCCATACACACCTATACCACTAGAAATAAAAACCAAATTACTGGGAAAAAAACGAAGACTAAAATCCACCAGGTTTAGTATTGTGTGCAGAGGACCACAGATTTGGAATGAGCTTGATGAGAATCTAAAAATGTCACCTTCCATCTCCATCTTTAAGAAAAAACTATAGAATTAATCTGCTATTTGTTGCACAAAACTTGCTTACTGATGAGTTGTTACTCCATTGTAATTTTGTTTTATATGTTGATATCACTTCAATAGTATTTAATAACTTGACTATTAAGCGGAAGAAGATGGATGGATGGATGGATGGATGGATGGATGGATGGACTATGTATCTTGAACTCACCTACTAATTCAATGTAAACAAATGCTGGGATTATGTGCTATATGCCTGTCATATGTGTGTTTGTTCCTGTACAAAAAGACATCAGACTGATTTCCATCATCATTTTATTACAGAAATGGGATCTCTACTAAAAGCTTTAAATAGCTTTTTTGGGATGACCCATTCACACTCCAAATCAATGTGGGAAAAAAGCCTATTGTAAACTGCTACTCATGCTGTTGATAATTCATATTGTAATTCACTCATGCTGTTGATCATGTGTGATGCGTGTGTGTGAATAAACTGTAATCCTAGTTAAAAAGTTTGGTGTACATGTTGCACTTTGGTGCTGTACATTAAGTTGTGTGTATTTTCTTTCTAGAATCTGTTTCCACATGCCAGGGGTCTCGCTCCGTCAACGTCTGGCATGACACGTTCAAGTGCTGGTAAGGCATAATAATCATTAATAAATATTATTACAAAAACAAAAATTAAACAATTAAATTAAAAATTAAAAAAAATAAAACAAAAGATTAACACCCTGTTGTGTTTATGGATACAGGTCAAGTGGACCCCAGGATCCAAAATCTCAACCTATATAAGTGCATTTTCAAACCAGTGATTTCTAAAGTGATTCATATAATTTCCTAAAGCCTCATAATAGACCCACATACCTATTCTGTGGATTTTCCAAAAACAGTGTTGGAACAGTGTTGTTGTGCTGTTTATTTTCCACCATAAATCCTTGGATTGAAAATGTACTTGTACAGTACAAAGTGGATCCTGGGGTGCTTACTTGTCAGGTGTCCATGACCTGGTCCCATTTTTAGCTGTGGTGGAGGAAGTACTGATATAATTCTTGTTTCTGAAAAACTGATGTACTAGCACATGAACTCACTTTCGAATGTACTTGCAGTCAACGTGCTTCATTGAAATGATTTAAGTCAGCTAACTGTATTAACTCCTTCAGATTTCTGAGGCCACAATAAAAATAAATTATTTTGAACAAAACCTGGTGCCTGCAAAATCTGCTCTACTGAGGCACAGAACATGACAATCGTGCTTAAATACAACAACGAAGCATTTTTGTCACATCCCACCACTGGCTTTCACAAGTGTATTTCCCTAAGATATGTTTTGAACTTTCTTTAACTAACCACCATCCATTTCTGTCTTTCGTCTAGGCAAGAGGAAAAGGAGCCACCCCACAATGGACCTTGCCACTGTGGAATGTACTGAAATCCTTTGCTTTTTTAGCTAAAGTATAGATAAAGTGCCAAAACTAAAGTAGCACAATTTCCACTTCATATGAAAAGGACTGAACTGAGATTTATTTGATTGTGTGAATATTAATTACAGAATAACTGAAAATGAATGGCACATCCACTGTAAAATAAACCGCTTGTTTATGTTTATTGTTTTTTGTTTTTGTTTTTTTTTGTCAGATCACTTGTGTGATCCTTTGTGAGTTATATTCATAAGAGTGTATGTTGCACTTTGGGGAATATCAGTTGTTCAGTCATTATTATAATTTAGTTTATATGTGTAGTTAATAGTCTGTCTTAGTCTGGCCCTTCACCCAGGACCAGTTTGTCTTGAGTGACCCTATCAGAGGCAAATTGCCCAGGACAACATAGCTCCTGGGATCACCGGGGCACGCAAACCCCCCCACCACAATAAGGTGACGATCCATGAGGGGGATCCCTCATGGGTGAAGGGCCAGACTAAGAACGAGCCAACAGACTCTCATGATAAATTCTATATCAAGGATTCAGTGTACCCCACCCGGTATGGGGTTACCGGGGCCCCACCCTGGAGCCAGGCCTGGGGGAGGGGCTCAAAGGCTAGCGTCTGGTGGCCGGGTTTCCACCCATGGGACCCGGCCGGGCTCAGCCCAAAGGAGTTACATGGGTCTGCCCCCCAGTGGGCTCACCACCTGCAGGAGGGATCATGGGGGTCCGGTGCTATGTGGATTAGGTGGCGGTCAAAGGCGGAGACCTTGGCGGACTGATCCCAAGCTTTCTAAACTGGCTTTTGGTACGTGGAATGTCACCTCTCTGGTGGGGAAGGAGCCTGAGCTGGTGTACGAGGTTGAGAGATACAGGCTAGCTATAGTCGGCCTCACCTCAACACACAGGGGCTGGAGCTTGGCCTTTTCTGGAGTTGTCCCGGGCGAGAGGCAACGAGCAGGGGTGGGTATTCTTGTATCCCCCCACCTTGCTGCCTCTATATTGGAGTTTTCCCCGGTGGACGAAAGGGTTGCTTCCCTGCGCCTTCAGGTTGGGAAACGGGTCCTGACCATCATTTGTGTCTATGCACCAAATGATGTTTCAGAGTACCCACCCTTTTTGGAGTCTGTGACTGGGGTGCTGGAGGGTACTCCTCTTGGAGACTCCATTGTCCTACTGGGGGACTTCAATGCGCACATGGGCAATGACAGTGAAACCTGGAGAGGGGTGATTGGGAGGAACGGCCTTCCCGATCTGAACCCAAGTGGTGTTCAGTTATTGGACTTCTGTGCTAACAACAGTTTGTCCATAACGAACACCATGTTCAAGCATAAGGGTATCCATATGTGCACCTGGCACCAGGACACCCTAGGTCGCAGGTCGATGATCGATTTTGTTATTGTGTCATCAGACCTGCGACCATATGTCTTGGACACCCGGGTAAAGAGAGGTGCAGAGCTGTCAACTGATCACCACCTGGTGGTGAGTTGGATCCGATGGCAGGGGAGGAAGCCAGTCAGACCTGGTAGACCCAAACGTATAGTGAAGGTGTGCTGGAAACATCTGGCTGAGGCCCCTGTCCGGGAGGTCTTCAACTCCCACCTCCGGAAGAACTTCAACTACATTCCGAGGGAGTCTGGAGACATGGCGTCTGAATGGGCCATGTTCTCCACCTCTGTTGTTGAAGCGGCGGCCCACAGCTGCGGCCGCAAGGTGGTCGGTGCATCTCATGGTGGCAACCCCCGAACCAAGTGGTGAAAACCAGTGGTGAGGAGGGCCATTAAGCTGAAGAAGGAGTCCTATCAAGCTTGGCTGGCTTGTGGGACTCCCGAAGCAGTTGAGGTGTACCGGCAGGCCAAGCAGAGTGCAGCTCGGTTGGTTGCTGAAGCAAAAACCCGGGTATGGGAGGAGTTCGGTGAGGCCATGGAACAAGACTTTCGGTCGGCCTCAAAGAGATTCTGGCAAACTGTCCGGCGGCTCAGGAGGGGAAAGCAGCTCCCTGTCCACACTGTGTATGGTGCGGATGGGACACTGTTGACTTCGACTGGGGATACTGTCGGGCGGTGGAAGGAATACTTTGAGGATCTCGTCAATCCCACTGATACGCCTTCCACAGAGGAAGCAGGGTTTGGGGACGAGGGGGATGACTCGCCTATCACAGGGGCTGAGGTCGCCAAGGTGGTTAAAAATCTCCTTGGAGGCCGGGCCCCGGGGGTGGACGAGAGTCGCCCTGAGTACCTCAAGGCCCTGGATGTTGTTGGACTGTCATGGTTGACACGCCTCTGCAACATTGCGTGGAGGTCGGGGGCAGTGCCTTTGGCATGGCAAACCAGGGTGGTGGTTCCTCTCTTCAAAAAAGGGGACCGGAGGGTGTGCTCCAACTTTAGAGGGATCACACTCCTCAGCCTCCCTGGGAAGGTCTATGCCAAGGTACTGAAGAGGAGAGTCCGGCCGTTGGTCGAACCTCGGATTCAGGAGGAGCAATGTGGTTTTCGTCCTGGCTGTGGTACATCGGACCAGCTCTTTAACCTCTCGAGAATTCTGGAGGGTTCGTGGGAGTTTGCCCAACCAGTTTACATGTGTTTTGTGGACTTGGAGAAGGCATTTGACCGCGTCCCTCATGGTTTTTTGTGGGGGGTGCTTCGGGAGTATGGAGTATTGGGCTTGTTGTCACGAGCTATTCCGTCTCTGTACAACCATTGTGAGAGTTTGGTTCGTATTGCCAACACTCAGTCGGAGTCATTCCCAGTGAGAGTTGGACTCCGCCAGGGCTGCCCTTTGTCACCGATCCTGTTCATAATATTTATGGACAGGATTTCTAGGCGCAGCCAGGGAACGGAGGGTGTCATGCTTGGTGACCACAGGATCTCATCTCTGTTGTTTGCAGATGATGATGTCCTGTTGGCTTCATCCAGCAATGACCTACAGCTCTTGCTGGGACGGTTTGCCACTGAGTGTGAAGCGGCTGGGATCAGAATCAGTACCTCCAAGTCCAAGTCCATGGTCCTCAGCCGGAAAAAGGTGGATTGTCCTCTCTGGGTTGGGGACAGGCTCCTGCCCCAAGTGGAGGAGTTTAAGTATCTTGGGGTCTTGTTCATGAGTGAGGGGAAAATGGAGCGAGAGATTGACAGACGGATTGGAGCAGCATCTGCAGTGACGCGGACGTTGTACCGGTCTGTTGTGGTGAAAAGGGAGCTTAATTCTAAGGCAAAGCTGTCGATTTACCAGTCAATCTATGTTCCTACTCTCACCTATGGTCACGAGCTTTGGGTAATAACCGAAAGAACAAGATCGCGGATACAAGCAGCTGAAATGAGCTTTCTCCATAGGATTGCTGGACTCACCCTCAGAGATGGGGTGAGGGACTCAGTCATCCGGGAGAGGCTCAGAGTAGAACCGCTGCTCCTCCACATTGAAAGGAGTCAGTTGAGGTGGTATGGGCATCTGATTAGGATGCCTCCTGGACACCTCCCACTTGAGGTGTTTCAGGCACGTCCCACTGGGAGGAGACCCCGAGGCAGACCCAGACTCGGTGGAGAGACTATGTCTCCCAGCTGGTCTGGGAACGCCTTGGTATCCTCTCTGAAGAGCTGGAGCAGGTGGCTGGGGAGAGGGAAGTCTGGGCTTCTCTGCTTGAACTGCTGCCTCCACGACCCGGACCTCCTGAAAAGCGGTAGAAGATGGATGGATGGATGGATGGATGGGTGTAGTTTATAGTCTATCGTCAATAAACTCATGCAGTATTATAATAGCAGGATACATTACAAATATGAGCCCCATTGTAGTGCTTCCTTTTATATTTTAGCAATACAAGTACAAAACACCACCCACACTTGAAGCCAGGGTGACACAGTGGTGACAGAGCGGTGGCTAAACTTTTATTGGTAAAGATTACATATTTTGACTGTGCGACTCCATACTTGGGGATGCACACCCTCAGTGAAAGTATTAGATTCCATTCAAGTGAAGGTATTAACTCATTCTGGTTGCTGAGGCCACAATAAAAATAAATGATTTTAAACATAACCTAGCCCTTGTAAAATCTACTTTACTGAAGCACAGCTACATGAAAATTGTGGTTAAATACAACAACAAAGCACTTTTTTGTCACATTCCACCACTGGCTTTTAGCAACAAGTGTATTTCCCAAATATGTTTTAAACTTGCATTAATTAACCACCACCCTTTTCTCTCTTTTTGTCTTGGCAAGAGGAAAACGATCCACCCCAAACCGGACCTTGCGTCACTATTTACAGAGATGCAGGCTGAAGATCTGTTGAACTGGGACCAGTGTGAGAGGCACATCCAGTTGCTTCTCAGTGAGGCAGCATGGCCAGTGTGTGACCCCATCTAAGTTTTTTTTTTACAGTTTGAATTTTGCACATTCTAAATAATCTGGAATTTGCTGCTGATTGGAATAAACAATTTAGTGACTTATGTGTTTGCATCACGATTGTCTATTTTGTCTGTTAAGACACCAGTGGGAAAAGAGTCAACAGTACAAACCATTTATCAGTGAAGTTGAAAATAATGACTCATTTTTAAGAAAAAGAAAAAAAAAAGAATTATTTTATTTACTGAAGACTGTATTGTTGGATGTGCCAGTGCAGAAGACACTGCACACTTTAGTGATAGTACCAGTATATGGAGGAATTCTGGGCCATATTAGCATCTGTATTTTCTAATAATGGGTTAGGGCAGGGGTGTTTAATCATGTGCCATGGAGGGCCAAGACCCTGCAGGCTTTACCTTCAACCAGTGTCTTCAACGGCAGATTCCACAAAATTTCTTCCACTGACTGCTGATCAGTGAAAACACCTGCTGAAGAGACTGGGTAGAAGAGAGAACCTGCAGGGTCTTGGCCCTCCATGGCACATGATTGGACACCCCTGGGTCAGGGTTTAATGGGATCTAACATTTTAACACAAACTGCTTTATGGTTCATAATTCTGTTGACAGACTTACACCAAACCAAAAGTGATTTCTCAAACTGCTGGATTGTTCTTAGACAGCTCTTCCAATCTTTTAGTATTTAATTTATGTCACTTGGTGGTAACCTTCACACATAAAAGTGGACACAGATCTGCAAAAAGTACAAAGGTTTATTGTCAAAATTTGCAGTGCATTACTACATGAATACATGTATAGAATATTGTTGATGCAGAGAATATATATTTCTACAGTATCTGCCTGTATCTATCCAGTGACTCAAGTATTTTCCATGTAACCTTGTGACTGCATTATTTTAATTGCTTTTAATCCTAGATTGAGTTAGTTTGCCTTAAAAATGCATCATAATTGTTAAATATATCATATTATACCTAACTCAGTACTGTTTACCTGTTAAAATATATATTTTACAGCTAATATAACCACATAAATACAATATGGCACCAGGCAATCAAGTTTTGGCAGCTGATCACTTTTTGCCATGACACCACTACAGTCTCAGTGCTGCTGAGTACATCCCATGATGTCTCAACAGTCTCTTCGTGATTTTCATACAGATCAGAGCAATTTGTTGCACAGGGAGCTAAACATTTCTACAGACATTCTTAAGTTCCATAACCACTGAGCGTTTGTGAAGCTGGGGTGACATCAGTGAGAGGCTGTGTTGAACACCCAGACCCACGGTTTGAAGTGGTAATTTTCCCACAAGATAGCCACCTGAAACACACACACAGCATACATATTTTAGTACCTAATAGTGATAACTTGCAGACATTACAATTTAGTACTGCGGAAACTAGCAAACTAGCAATAGCAATCATTAGCTTACCTTCATATGTGATCTGGTTCGTATCCTCACGTCTTCAGCTCTAAGGCTTCCTAAACGCTCCAGTACCTTTCCAGAGTGTTTTGTCTCACTGCCTGTCCCCTTCTCTGGCTGTCCTTTTTGGCCTTTACGCTGACAAAAAGCCAGCGACCGAGGAGTCACCTTGTACAGCCGCCATGTTATGTTTTGCTTGTGTCGCGTGTTTTACGTCACGGGAGTGTGGCGCCGCCTTGCTGTAAAAAAATCCCACCCACCCCAGGCGGTACTCAGCAGTAATGGAAACAGAAGCGAACAGAGTAAAGCCAAGTCAAAGTGAGTCGGGCCAAATAAGTACTAGTGGAAAAGGGCCTTTAGTGTCCTCAGTTCTTAAATTCTTATTGAGTGTTGTTAAAAGCAAAGGTGATGTAACACAGTGGTAAACATGACCCAGTCCCAGCTTTTTTGGAACATGTTACAGGCATCAAATTCAAGATGAATATTTGCAAAAACAAAAAAAACCCAAAACAAAACAAAGTTTATCAGTTTGAACATTAAATATTATATTTTTGTAGTGTATTCAATCGACTATACAGTGGATATAAAAAGTCTACACAACCCTGTTCAAATGCCAGGTTTTGTGATGCAAAAAAAAATGAGACCAAGATAAATCATTTCACAACTTTTTTCCCACCATTAATGTGACCTATAACTTGTACAACCCAACTGAAAAACAAACTAAATTTTTTAAGGGGAAAAATAAAAAATAAAAAAACTACAAGTGGGTTTACTCCGGGATTTCTCTGGTTTCCTTCCACATGCCAAAAACATACACGTTTAGGTATGACTGTGAGAGTGAATGGTTGTCTGTCTCTCTGTGTTGGCCCTGCAATGGACTGGCGATCTGTCCAGGGTGTACCCTGCCTCTCGCCCAAAAGATGCTGGGATAGGCTCCAGCCCCCCCGCAACCCGAAAAGGATTAAGCAGAAGAAGATGGATGGAACCTGGTTGCATAAATATGCACACCCTGTTATAACTGGGGGATGTGGCTGTGTTCAGAAAGTTAACCAATCACATCCAGACTCATGGGCAGTGCGGTGGCAGAGTGGTTAGCACTGCGGCAGCACAGCAACTCACCCTTGGCTGGGGGATCCTTGGTTCAATCCCAGCCCCCGACCAACAGTGATCTGTGTGGAGTTTGCATGTTCTCCCCGTGTCTGCATGGGTTTACTCCGGGATTTCTCCGGTTTCCTCCCACATGCCAAAAACATGCAAGTTAGGTTAACTGGCATCAAACTGGGGATTCTAAATTGTCCTTACATATGACTGTGAGAGTGAATGATTGTCTGTTTCTCTGTATTGGCCCTGCGATGGACTGGTAATCTGTCCAGGGTGTACCCTGCCTCTCGCCCAAAGATGCTGGGATAGGCTCCAGCTCCCCCACGACCCGAAAAGAATTAAGCGGAAGAAGATGGATGAATGGATCCAAACTCATGTTAATGGAAGTCAGCACACACCTGCCACCATTTAAAGTGCCTCTGATTAACCCCAAATAAAGTTCAGCTGTTCTCGTTGGCTTTTCCTGACATTTTTGTAGTCACATCTTACAGCACAAGCCATGGTCCACAGAGGGATCTCATTGTTCAAAGGTATCAGTCAGGAGAACGGTACAAAAGAATTTACAAGGCATTAAATATACCATGGAACACAGTGAAGACAGTCATCATCAAGTGGAGAAAATATGGTACAACAGTGACATTACCAAGAACTGGACATCCCTCCAAAACTGATGAAAAGACAAGAAGAAAACTGGACAAGGAGGCTGCCAAGAGGCCGACAGCAACATTGAAGGAGCTACAGAAATTTCTGGCAAGTACTGGCTGTTTAGTACATGTGACAACAATCTCCTGTCTAGGGTGGCAAGACGGAAGCCTTATCTTACGAAGAAAAACATCCAAGCCCGGCTACATTTTGCAAAAAATACATTTGAAATCTCCCAAACGCATGTGGGAAAATGTGTTATGATCTGATGAAACCAAGGTTGAACTTTTTGGCTTTAATTCCAAAAGGTATATTTGGTGCAAACACAACACTGCTTATCAACAAAAGAACACCATACCTACAGAGAAGCATGGTGGTGGCAGCATCATGCTTTGGGGCTGTTTTTCTTCAGCTGGAACTGGGGCCTTAGTCAAGGTGGAGGGAATTATGAATGGTTCCAAATACCAGTCAGTGTTGGCACAAAACCTTCAGGCTTCTGCTAGAAAGCTGAAGATGAAGAGGAACTTCATCTTTCAGCACGACAATGACCCAAAGCACATATCAAAATCAACAAAATAGTGGCTTCACCAGAAGACGATTAAGGTTTTGGGATGATTCAGCCAGAGTCCAGACCTGAATCTGGTCAAACATCTGTGGGGTGATCTGAAGAGGGCTGTACACAGGAGACGCCCTCGCAATATGACAAATTTGGAGCATTTTTGCAAAGAAAAGTGTGCAAATATTGCCACACCAAGATGTGCCACGCTGATAGACTCCTCCCCAAAAAGACTGAGTGCTGTAATAAAAGCCAAAGGTGCTGCAACAAAGTATTAGTTTAAGGGTGTGCATATTTATGCAAACAGGTTATTGTAAATTTTTTATTTTTCCCCTTAAAAGATTTCAGTTTGTTTTTCAATTGGGTTGTACAGGTTATAGGTCACATTAATGGTGGAAAAAGTTTTGAAATAATTTATCTTTGTCTCATTTTTTTTACATCACAAAAACCTGGCATTTGAACCGGGGTGTGTAGACTTATTATATCCGCTGTAGGTTGAAAAGGATTTGCAAATTTAGTACGTATTTAGTACAATAAGTACTTTGGTTTTTTTTACATTTTACACAACATCCCAACTTCACTGGAATTGGGGTTGCAACTTTATTACATAAATTTGATGCCCCCCCGAAATGACACAGAACCATTCCAGAATTAAGCAAAATATTTGTATTAATTTGTGTGAATTTGCGATAACAAAATGAGCGGAATGAACAGCAATCATTCAGACATGACCTAGCAAAAAATTCGGCTATTTCAAAGCTCTAAAGTCTGCAGAACTGCAGGTTGCAGACCCCTGCCTCTGAGTGTCTTATCTGCATGGTGCAATGAGTTAATCCTGAAGTTTAAGTCACTGTTAATTATGACACCAACTTTATTAGTTTTGATTACCATAGAAAGATGGAGTGCATCCTCTCTTAAGTTTTTTTCCCTCTGGCGTACCCCGAAAGAATTCCAGATAAGATGAGAACACATACTTATTCATGACTTTGACCCTTCCAAAGATATCCAGCTCTGTTTGCTGGTCGTGGTCAATCCCACTCATGATCTGTATGGATTTAATGTACAGAGCATTTTCCTTTGCCACAACCTGATCTAACCAAATCTGTTTGTCCTGTGGTGCCATAACGTAGTTGTCAATGGTGCAGCCGTAGAATCCTCGTTTCAGCTGGGGCCAAGGCTGGTCTGTGGCCATGGGGTGGTCATTCCCTGCAAAAGCTGTGCACAGTGGGCTGTCAGTTCCCCGTGAGCGCCCGACTTCACAACCAATCACGCTCATGAGAAAAAGAGAGAAGGTTCTGAAGTTTTGTACTGAAGCTGAAAACACTGCTGCCATGAAGTACTGGCCCCACCTCTCACAGTTGTAGGCACATTGCTGGAACTGGAAAGTTTGGCGGCAGAAATCGTTGAACTTGGATGCTTTGAGACCCTGTCTGAGCTCCTGAAGGGAGGACCCATTCTGCAAGTACTTAAAATTTTGATGAAATGCTTCAATTTCAGCTTGATTGTGTTCGCTCATGAACTTCCCCACCAAACTTACACTAAGGTTTTTGCTGTGTATTTTGTAAATGCATTCATTGAGGACATAGTACAGGTTGGACCCTGTTCCTTCTCTGGCGTTGTATCTGATCTCCACAAGCAGATCCTGAATATTACTGATATGCTTGAGGCTGATGGTGTCTTCTGGATCTTCTGGTTTAGTGAGCCAAACTGCTTCTAGATCTCTTGAATCACGATGCGGATCATAATCTGGAGCACGTCTCCTTTCATTCTCTTCAAAGAACAAGCTCCAAGTAAGTCCTTCAAGGCACTCGATCGAAGGGTACTTTTTGCGGAGTTCCACTGGAACAAACATTTGTGGATGGCTCGGCCACTCCATTGTCTGAAGATACAAGTCCCTTCCTCTGTAGTTTGGAAACACTGGTCCTGCGCAGCCATATTCAGTACTTGTCACAAGGTCACCATGCTGATTGAGCTCAGCTATGACTCTGCTATTGTGGTCATGGGACCTCCAAAGTCCTTCAGTTTTTGTCATTATTTCTCCATCTGAGGTCACCGACAGGAATGTGTTGTGCAGGTACAGCTTGGTTTCCATACTAAAAGACCGAAGAACTCGTAGCAGCTGCAGCATGAAGTGTCTGTTATTTCCAAGGTTGCAGCTGATAAGGTTGATGGTGTCAAGATGATGGATGTAGTTTTTGGTTTTTAAGGAGAGCACGAATCTGGCCAGATCCTCAGTATCATAACTAGTGAATTGGGTGGCTCCACTGGAGCCCTCCGTGCCATGACCAACCAAAGTAACATCTTGATGTCTGGTAGGAGATAAATCATGTCCCTGTAGCATGTGCAGCTTCCCATGGCGGAGCATTAGCAAGGTTGAATAGATGGAGTGCTTCTCAAACAGGTGAGTGGCTGACTGGATCACCGTGGCATCTTCCTCCATAATTATTATAATTTGGTGGCTGTGTTTTGACTCATCTTCCCTAAAAAGTAAATAATTTTAGTTAGACATAAATTGTTCGTTAAATTAAAATTGTATTAAACTTTATTCAATTAAGCGTTGTTCATAAAGCACCATTTAACAACATCAGTTGTCTCAAAACACAAAATGTAACCTCAAGACTAGAGCTGTAGTCAAGACCAAACCAAGACCAAAGTGTACCGAGACCAAGATTTTAAGGGGTTGATACCAAGTAAAGACCAAAACCAAGACAGGCAGAGCCCAAGTCCACTGTGTATCTTGACTTGGTCTTGACCCCTTAAAGTCTTGGTGTGGTCTTGACTAAAACACTACTAAAGATCTTACAATCTTAGAAGGAAAAGTCCAAGAATCAGGTGAAACCCTATGAACAACATTTGTCGCTGGAAAAAACTGCTTTTTTTAACAGAAAGAAATCTCTAACAGAACCGGGCTCAGGGAGGGTCAGCCACCTGCTATCACCAGATGTGGAGGAGGGGAAAGAGGAAAGGAAAGAAGAAAATGTAAAAAAAAAAAGGACAATCAACACATGTTTATGAGCTGCTGAAGTATGTATCAGTGTGGATGAGTGTGGAAAAAAATGAGTGCTAGGTGCATCACTGGAGGTCCCCCAATATAGCAGCTAAGCTGAGGAGGGTAGAGTAGCCAGAAAATGTTCTCATGTAAGAGTATTCATCTGGCTGCTCCCTTTAGGGGTCTCCATGGTGGATCATCTGCCTCCATCTCACCCTCTGCCTTGCATCTTCCTCTGTAACACCAACTCTCTTACTTTATGATAGCCAACTGCCAGTCACAGGGTGCTTTTTTAGCTGGTGGACAAAGTTATGCCGTATGATTGGTTCATGGGTCTCAGGCTGTTAAACATTCCTGTTGTAGCCTTTTCAGTATCCCTACAAAGAACAGGAAAGTTCCACCATGCTGGTGCAGGTGAAGTGTCCAGTCAAGCTATTGTGAAAGAGACATTCACCAGATCAAAGGTTGATGTGCCATCAAAATGACTTTGATTACATTAAGGTGAATATCTTACAGAGAGTTGGTTTTAAGTGGTTTGTAAAATTGCACCATAATTTGGTGACCACCAAGTTGAACTGAAGTCAAAAGACAAGACAAGGGATATCATGTTAGGGGAAAAGCAAACTGGCCTGAAATAAGTGACATCTCATTTAACACAGGATAGCTAGCAACCTTAAGATGGCTGCATCATGTAGGAAAGACCTCACCACCAGTAAAGTGACCTGCATGGCATCCAGTGAGAATTCCACTCACAACTCTCTGCTATACTATCTCTGTGTTGCCAAGCATGTGTTTTCACTGAACATAAATTGTCTGAAATTAGTTTTCCGAAGGACAGGTGCAGCAGTGAAACCCATCGGATCATCTGCATAAAAAACACCCAAGCACAAATATAAAGTATTTTTTTATCTGCAAAACTGGGGACTGATTTTGTACATCAAATAAAAATCTGGATTAATTTATCAAATGATTACATAAAAGAAATATCACTGACAAATGTATGATTTGTTTTAATCTGGAAGCTGTGCTTTAAACTTGTTGCAATCATTGTAATCCTGAACAATTTTCTGATAGCACTTCACATGAAAAAATTGTGTTCATTGTGTCTAATGTATATCAATGCAGTTTATGCAATAGCTCACCTGTTTCCTTGAAAATGAGTGCTCTGGGCATCCCAATCTAAAGACATAAACAATCAGATCTAAGATATGGTTCTTGGTCTGTAGTTTTTAGCCATACTGTGTAGTAGTGATCGAGTATATATGGTTGATTTAAAGAAAAAAAGGTCTCACCATCATTCAGCCCTGCTGCCAAAGACAGCTGAACAGTTAAAAGAAAGAATCCAAACGGCTTCCCCATTGTAGTGATGGTAGTGTATAAAGTGAGGCTCTAACATGAGCAGGCACATAAAGTCCAGCTCATCTTCTCACCCACATTTGCTTAGATAAGAATGGAAATGACAAAAATTAACATTTATGGTCACACAGATCATCACATGACTTCTGGCTGCGCACGTTAACACTCTAGCTGTGCTGTTTAAATTATGACCATGTTCTTTATGTTGTGACAATTATTTGACATAAACCCTGGCAAAAATGATGGAATCCTTGCTCTTGGAGCATGTTGTGACTTGCAAAAACAAAACAAACAAAACAAAAACAAAAATCACAGACGGTACAATTTTCTCCCCTTCAATTAATATGAAAAAGGCTACAGTATATTACAGACCATCTCCCTGGCCAGCCGGGCATGCCCTCAGTAAACCCTTGGAGGAGAAGGTGTAAAGCTGGATTCATGCTTCATTTTCCCTCGGATCCACTTTGGTCCATGTGTGCTTTGGACGAGCCCGGCACGTACACGGTACTGTACATGCTCACTTTTTTCATCTACCAGGCCAAGCGGTTGATGCATGCACACACAACTGTTATTTGTAGTTTTGCCCCAGCCCTATAAGTAGCGCAAACGTGCTAACACACCAGTTTGTTCACCGGCTATAAACGTGAGGGTGACGCACTTTTTCATTTTTTTTTTAACAACAATAATGGCATCATTTCAAGGAAAAGGAGGAATTACTGTTTTCCAGCGCTCTTCCCTGCTCAAGCTGCTCCTGCTGCAAAACGATTCATGTATGTTAACTCTCATCCTCCACTTCCTCTTGGTCTTCTTTGTCTACTTTGACTTTGTATGCTGTGTTGGTAGCGCCACCTTGTGAATGAGATGTTCAATCTTGCACATGCGCAGTCAACACGGTCTGGTCGTGCAGTCAGAAAATTTGGGCTGCATGTGGTCGTCCGCAGTGGAGCTCTGCAGACACTAGCGGACTGGAGGATATGACGTAAATTTCGTTACACAAGCCTTCCGGTTGGGCATATATGGACAACAGAGGCGCAGCATGAATCCAGCTTAAAGGTAGTATCCCACTGGGCTGAGACAGCTCACAATTAGTTGGAGATAAAAAGAAAAATGTGAGACAAATCTGACAATTTGCAACAATTTTCACACACTGTCTCACAAATGTTGCAATAACATTGTACAAATTCCCAGCGAATTTTGGGCCAAATTTCTCCAGGTGTTTGCATACATGTCATGCAAGTATTGCAGGACACTCTCACAACACACGCAAAACAAAATTTTTTGGGGGGGGGGGTTGGGGGGGGGTTGCACTCATGATAGTCCCACAATGGCTGCCCAACACTCAAATGACAGATATCCATGCCAAGTGTGCGATCTACACCTTATAAATACAGGTGTTCTCTCCATTCCAGTGATTATTTTATCATCTGATGTCAACTCATATATACAATACAAGTACACGTGCCTGAGAAACACAACAAACAACTGAATAACAACATTTTCACTGCCTCCCCACTGCAGTTTCTCTTCCCCCGGAGTACTGCACAGAAGGACACAAGTAAAATGCTTTTAACACAGTACAGACATGTATACAATAAAGGTTCCTGGCAATCACTAGAAACAATAGTAAAGCAATACAGTATATAACCACTTGCCCACTCCAGCTCCTATACAGGAAAAAGACCAGGAATTATCCTGATCCCCTGAACTTACGGCTAGCAAAAAAAACTCACAATAATGACTCTACATTTTTCACAACATCAGTAAATGATGAGCAGACATATGAACAACATGACGATGGATAGACTAAAAATGACACTCACCTCTCCAAACAGGGTATTAGTTCAAAAAGTGAAGGGGTGACTGGCGCCTCTGTATTAGGCTCTGGGCAATGATTTGGTTTAATAATAAACATCTGCTGCTGGCCGTTCCACCTCTCCAATCAGTCACAACTTCTGCAGGTGCTTTTCTCCAATCAATACAAATTTAGTTTCATAGGTCCCCAACCCACTGCAAAGTTGTCTAACTTTTCTCGTACTTTTGAACTTGCAAAAACTAAATTGAGTAGGGTTCAAGATAGGTTTGAAATACCTGCGCTGACTCTGAGATTGTTTTGAGAGACATGCAAATTTGTCTCTGACATGCAAATTTTTGAACATGTCCATAATTCCTGTGAGATGAGTGCGAAAATGAGAACCACTGAGAATGTTTGGAGACATCCTAGAAACTCCCTCGAGAATGCTGGTCTCAAGCTGTCTCTGCCCAGTGAGATACTACCCTTAGACAACTTTGTGAGGGGTTGGGGACCTTTGAAACTGAATTGTGACTGATCAGAGACAAAAAGGGCAAGACATTCCATGTGCAACACAGGGATGAACAGCCTGGTCTTTTTCTTAAGGTGGCAAAAACAAGAACAAAGTTGTTTCTGGCCAGGACATTTCATACTTCACAAGAAACTCAGGTACAGAACTCCTGGGAAATTCAAATTTCTGACCAATCCCGCAATAGTTGTCAGACACCACACAAGAAAAAGGGCTTGCCCAGATGATGTGTGAAGAACAAGCTGCAAGAACTTGCAAACCAGGGCTGCAAGAAAAAAAGATGTTATTTTGTTCCTGCAACCCTAGGAGAGAGAACTAATTTCTCTGTTCTTGCGGAGTATCTAAAGGTCTTAAAGGGCAAGAAAGGAAGTGGGGGAGGGCTGCCCCTGCCCCGCAGGCCCCTACGGATGAAGCAGGGCCAGTCCCAGGACCTGCTCTGTCTGATGTGAAGGATTCAGAGACAGTCTCCTCATCCAGCAGTCTCTGCACTTCTTCTCTGTGGTCAATGTCACTTGATGTCTGATAATAAAATGCTTGCTGGAATGGGGCGGGGGGGGGGGGGGGGTTATCGATTTCACAGATATTCTCTTTTTTTTCTAGTACACCCGAAGAGCATATAACCCATGTCTGAACTGTCCTCCAACATCTCATAAAGAACCATTTGCGAAGGCTGAAAACTGCGAGTTCTGTGCCCACACCACTTCCTTCCTTTGTTTTGTAAAATCAGGCGTTCAACTTAAACCAGTCCCCGAAAAAATAAAAGTCATGGCCGACTGGCCCACTCCAAGAGTCCCGAAAACAACTTCAATGATTCCTAGGCTTTGCAAATTTTTACCAAAGCTTCATTAGGAAGTACAGTAGGGTGGCCCTCCCTTTAACTCAACTGACCTCTCCTAAAGTAATTTTCTCTGGTCTGACGCAGCTCAGTCAGTCCTTCGCTATTCTGAAAAACTATTTTCAGAGGCCGCAATTCTGTCTTAGGTTGACTCTGAACAGCAATTAACTGTGGAAGTGGATGCAGAGTGGGGCCAGTTCTCAGAGATCGCTCACCAACAGCAAACTCTGCCCATATGCTTATTTCTTTTGATGACTGACCCACGCTGAGAAAAATTATAATGCTGGCGACCAAGAGCTGCTGGCCATCAAAGGGCCCTGGAAGAGTGGCGCCAGTGGCTTGAGGGGACTCTGGGACGACTTTATGTTCCAGCTGCCCTGTGGGGCGAGGTCTTTCACTGGGTTCATCAAC
Source organism: Pholidichthys leucotaenia (assembly GCA_020510985.1). Taxonomy (NCBI): domain Eukaryota; kingdom Metazoa; phylum Chordata; class Actinopteri; order Cichliformes; family Pholidichthyidae; genus Pholidichthys; species Pholidichthys leucotaenia. The sequence continues at coordinate 151,794,256 of CM035850.1, read as the reverse complement.
CTCATCCATCCTTCTGGTGGCCCATCCTGGGGAAAGACGTCCATGAGTACATCAAGGCATGTCACATCTGTTCAGCTAACAAATCTACCTCTTCACCACCCTCAGATCTTTTCCATCCTTTGCTGATCCCTGGCTGCCCTTGGCCCCACATTGCCGTGGACTTTGTCACTGGTCTACCTCCCTCAGAAGGTAATAATGCCATCCTTACCATCACTGATCGTTTCTCTACAGCTGTGCATTTTATCAGCCTGTAAAAGCCCCCCCCCCCCACACACACATCTGAGACAAAAGAGTTGTGAACAAAAAAGTTGTCCGAGAAAGTTGCAAATCTACAATGAAAAGTATTATAATTGAGGAAAAAGTCACAATTTTATTGTTTTGCTGCACATTTATAAGGAAAAAAAAAGTAAATTTGCAAAAAAAAGGGGGGGGTTCCAAATTTACAATGACCTTTTTTCATGAAGCATTGGTATTTCAAATGTATTTTATTTTGTTATGTATCATGGTATAGAAAGGTTTGTGATGATATGATTTGTGCCTATGTTACCAGCCGAACAGTGAGGTGCATGCAGTTTGGTTACTGTAATAATTCCTTTACTGTACACCGTGGTGTTAACATGCTCAAGAGTTTGCTTAACAAATTCCCGTAGCTGGAAATCTTCCCTGGTCTTATGCTATCAGAAAATGGAAATAACCAGGGGAAAATATGATGCGTTGTGCCAGGAGTCTGCAGCCTGTGACTCTGGAGCCACATGCACTTATCTGTGACTTTGATATGAAAATATTAAAAAAAAAAAAAGTTACTGATAAACCAAAACATCACAGCAGAGATGCAAACACCTCTCTTTTACTTTCTCTAGCAACATCTCTGAGTGGGCCTCCATATACTGTATTTTTCATCTCATCTCCATAAGATATGAGCAGACATACAGAACAGAAGAATACGGGTCAGGGTCTCAACTTTGTGATCTTGACCGCTGACCTTGTGGTCCCAAAAGCATAGCCACAGGTGCCGGGTCTAAGGCCAACCTGTGTGCCAAGTTTACTGATCCTAGTTTTACTGTCAAGTTATCACACAGAGATGAAAGCAAACATGTCTCTGTTGTGTCCGAATAAATGAGGAGGCGAGGTGACGTTTTATAAGGTTTATTACAAGAACTATGTACACGTGGGGAGACCCTACCGCGAGTACAGGAGTGTCAGCAAAGAGACGATATGTCTCCCGCTCCAGGCTTATATACTCTAGGTGACACCGCCCCCCCCAAAGGCAGGGCATCACCCCTCCCAGCCTAGGACACTGCCATACTAATATATTATACCTATATTACAATCCTATATCCCCCCCCCTTGAAAAAATGCAAGCACACAAATTACCCAACCACATTATTTTCACCCAATACACGCACTAATACAAGAGGGAATAGGCCTACTCATTCACACGACACACTGGCCCAGAGGAGCTCTCCGCTACGTAATCAAATAGTCCCTGAAAAGAAAAAGGGCCCCACACCAAACTAAATTAATCCCTTTAAAGCTAAACATATACACATAACAAACACGGACATACACAATGGTGGTACCCGATCCCATAAACTCACAGGATACACAAAATTACACACAGAGAACTCCCCAAAACAAAACACAATTTTCACACTATAGGGCAATTAACACAATCATTCACACCCAGGTGTTACTGCACCACACACTCACTAAACAGTAACACAACAATGGTGGTCTTGTGCCTCTAATCCCTTAATCACCCCGTTACAGTGGCAGACGTTTCCTATTACTTACAAGAACGTAAACAGCCATAAAGACCTCACTACAGACAGGGAAATAAAACACAGCATCAAGTGCTGGAAATAGAAATAAAACACAACATTGCAAAATACTGTAAGTAGTTACTCTGACAAAATTGTGGCACACACAAACAGGTCAATTTGTGGTGATCCGAGCGCCTGGGTCACTCAGTATCTTCTCTTTTCTCCCTTATTATTTCCACTCTATTATTATTGGCTCTCCCAGGCCTTTTACTGTGACAGCGCCATGGCCGGACTTCCGGCTGTCAAAGTCTAGCCGGCACTGTCACAGCTAATTATGATTTTGGTAATTACGTTTCCTCCTCTCCTGTTTGGTTCATTGCTTTTTGTCATCAGTATTTAAGGGAGCAGCTGAGGCTTACTCCTCGCTGCGACCTACGTCAGCGTTAGACTGGAGTCCCTACATCCGGCTCCAGTCCTGTTCCAGTTTCCTTCCTCGCTACTATGTATCTGTAAGTGTTTATTCTATAGCGTCAGGTTCCGCCCTCGCTGCTTTCTTGTATTGGTGTTAGTATTCTTTATTTGTGCTCAAGTTTAGTGTTTGTGTTTTGTCCCAGTGGCTCTTTATTTTGTATTTTCTGTAATAAACAAGCAAACTCTCTGTTAGCATTTGGCACCTCATTTATGCCCTGAAAAGGACAAACCTGACACAATTTGTAATAAAACAATTCTATAAACACACTTTTTTTAAACTGCAGAACAAACTAGATATTCACACAAGTTGTACTATCAATAGGGTAAATGACCATAAAAATCCACTTACATGTTTCACATTACCCACATGGTTCTTACCCCCCTATTCCATAACAACTTCAACATGTGAATACAGGCAGAATATTCTGAACATAACAACTACAAACAAACACATTTATTAATAAATGCACATTTACAGACACACCATAAGCCCTAACACATTCAACCTGGGTCTCCCGAAGGCCTCCCCCCACCGGAGTGTCCGTCACACGGCCCACTTCCAGAGCGTCTCCGTTTCTTTGTGACAGGAGACGGACTGCATAGAGGCCCTTTTCTGCTCCGACGTCGCAGCTCGTTGGGATGCCATCTCGACCCATCAGTCAAACTCAGGTAGCCATCGCTGCCGGACTGGACCACCTGCCGATTATCCTGTCCAGCAGTCAGTTTCTTGGAACTGCACACCCAACCAAGCTGAGACTCAACCCTAGGGCGCACGTCATCACCCTCACCCAGGGGAGCACTCACTGGCTTTCTCCATCGTCTGCGTCGCGATCTGGCCCCCTTATGACTCCTCAGCGGTTCGCTAAGTTGACTTGAGCCATGTCCCTTGCCTTTGGTATCGGCATGGCTAGGGTTCTTGTCGTCTGAAGGTACGCTGGATACCAGATGATGGTGTGTCAGAGCGGCACCAGTCACTGTTGGCTCAGCAGCCGGAACTCGTCGGCCACTGGAGCCCTGTAGCTCACGCTCTTTGGACCTTTCCGCCACCGCAGAGGTCAAACCATGCTGTTCAAGTCCACCATCCAAGGGATCACAAACACTGACACGGGACCCCCACCTTGTCGGCATACTAAGGTGCTGGCGGTGTCCCTCTTCACTCGGAATGGGCCACCCAAAGTCCCACACTTCTTTGCCACTTCCCACGTAAAATGGTCGGTTACACAGACCACCACCTGCCCCCTCCTCCATATCTATGCAGGTGATGGCGAAATCGAACCCATAAAACAAGTCACTACCCGTCAGATTAATACCTTCTCGAGACATCATGATGTCAAGGTGATCGTTACTATAATCACAACAGGCAATGCATATTTTACTCACATTGTAGTGGGGAAGACACCGTCTTACAATTTCCAAGTTCAGAATGGAGGTTGCCAACTCCGTGTCTGCCAACATCGGCACCGGTGTCCCGTCTGTGTTGGGAGAGACAGTGGGAACCACCGGTTTCCGTTCCTCCTTGTCAAAAATTGCAGCAGACTCTGGCGAAGTGATGGAGCAGACCGCACCGTCCACAACGCTTGCCCCTTGCTGTGCACCCCCTGGCTCGATAGCAGTGCCTGCTGGATCCGCAGCCGTAGCATCGTGGTGTCTCCAGGGTGGCTCGTATCTTGACAATGGCCGCATACTCATCATCGCTGCCATTGTCCAAATCCAAGGCCAGGGTCTTCCCGTGTGCCTCGCTCTTCTGCAGAGTGTCGTCACAACCGAGGTGTTTTGTCAGCTGCTCTACTGCCTCGTGCTGTTGTGCTAGCTCCATGGCCGCTAGCAAAGTTAGCTCACCAGCGTGAGGTAGTAGGCGAACCCTCGCGGAGGAGTAGGTCACATGCTCGGCCAACTGGTCTCAGACCATCTCCTCCTCTAGGACCCCAAACCTGCACGCATCTGCCAGCTGTCGGAGGTCTGCCACAAACTGTTGGATCGATTCTCCAGGTCACTGGCGTTGGTGTCGGAACTGGATGCACCGCATTATGATGTTTTGGGGGGCACGAAAGTAGCCGACCATAAGCCTCATGACGTTGTCGAAGCTGTCACCTCCTCCCAAGGTGCTGAGGATTTTCTGGCCCAACGTGAGTAGATAATTCTGGAAGGCCGCAAACTACCTGGCCCAAGGGACCAGCGGCTCACCCGGAGCCTCCAAAAAAGGATGTAGCATGGTCGCAGCCCTCTCCATCCCCATTTGTCCTCATCACCAAATGTTGTGTCCGAATAAATGAGGAGGGGAGGTGATGTTTTATAAGGTTTATTACAAGAACTATGTGCACGTGGGGAGACCCTACCGCAAGTACAGGAGCGTCAGCAAAGAGACAGTATGCCTCCCACTCCAGGCTTATATACTCCAAGTGACACCACCCCCCCAAAGGCGGGGCATCACCCCTCTCAGCCTAGAGCACCGCCATACTAATATATTATAACTATATTACGATCCTATAGTCTTGATGTCAGTGTGGGCAATAAACTTACAAACATAATGAGAAAAGTTAAAAATTTGTGAGAAAAATTTGCAAATTTCCTTGAAAAAATTTGTAACTTCACAAGAAAAAAAAACTTCACACGTAAATAAGTACCAAATCTAATGGAAAAAGTTGCACAATTTTACTTGAATTACATTTTTTTTACTTGAAGAAAAACTGAAAACGCCACCAATACAACTGTAAATGGTGGCGCAGTGGTTAGCACTGCGGCAGCACAGTTTACCCTTGGCTGGGGGATTGTGGGGATCGTGGGATCGTGGGTTCGATCCCAGCCCCCGACCAACAGTGATCTGTGTGGAGTTTGCATGTTCTCCCCGTGTTGCGTGGGTTTACTCCGGGATTTCTCCGGTTTCCTCCCACATGCCAAAAGCATGCATGTTAGGTTAATTGGCTGTTCTAAATTGTCCCTAGATATCTGTTTCCTATAGGCCCTTAGAATAGAGGGTTAGTATTAATGAAAGCGCTTTGAGTGGTCTTTGTGACTAGAAAAGCGCTATATAAGTGCAGGTTAGTTAGTTAGTTAGTAAATAGCAAACCATGCCCATCTTCCTTTATTTCAACCACAGAAATATAATAGGCTAGAGAGCTCACGGCTACATTTTGACGGCAAATTTAGGCACCATATTGGTGCTGGATATAATCCTGTTGACAGCTCTCGCAGCATTGAAATAACGGGATATCCAAATAATGGTTTGTTGTATTTATTGTTATCATATAATATGGTTCCAGGTTTATTTATTTATCATATGCAGGCTAAAATGCAATGAAATCTTATGGACAAGCAGAACAAGTCAATTCACTTACAGAAAAGTAACAAGGAGCAATATATACAGGAAATAAAAGAATTTCCAGTTTCCAGAGCTACAAATAAAGATAAGGGAATCTAAAAATTAAAGTGTGGATGTGCTTAAATTGTTCATTGAAGATAAAGTGTTTAGTGCAGCAACAGTTATGTTGCGTTAAGGAGCCCGATGGCCTGATGGTAGAAACTGTCTCTCAGTCTTTCAGTGCGTGCCATCAGGCTCCTGTAGCATCTGCCAGATGGTAGCAGGCAGAAGAGTTTATGTGCTGCGTGACTGATCCTTGATAATGCTGCTGGCCTTCATCAGACACCTGCTGCGGTAGATGTCCTGGATGGAGGGGAGGCTGCCAGCAGTGATCTTTTCTGCCATCTGTACTACCTTCTGTGGTGTTTTACGGCTGTGCGCGGAGCAGTTCCCATACCAAGCTGTGATATAGCCAGACAGCAGGCTTTCTCTACAGTGCATCTGTTGGTAAGGTTGCTGGTGTTCAGGCTAAACTTTCTCAGTTTCCTCAGGAAATATATCCACTGCCATGTCTTCCTGACCACAGTGTCTGTGTGACGTGACCAGGAGAGATCCTTAGTGATCTGAACACCGAGGAACGTGAAGCTGCTGACCCTCTCTACCTCAGCACCACCAATGTAGGTAGGGTGGTGTCCCTCACCCTGATGACTCCTGAAGTCCACAATCATCACTTTTGTCTTGCCAATGTTCAGACAGAGGTTATTGTCCTGGCACCAACTGGTCGGGAACGTCGTGAATGGAACGTCATGAAGACAAATTTTAAATGTATGCTTAAAATAAGTGAAATTTTAATAATAATACTGAAGTGTAATTCCATCCATCCATCCATCCATCTTCTACCACTTTTCCAGAGGTCCGGGTCACGGAGGCAGCAATTCAAGGAGAGAAGCCCAGACTTCCCTCTCCCCAACCACCTGCTTCACCTCTTCAGAGAGGATACCAAGGCGTTTCCAGACCAGCTGGGAGACATACTCTCTCCAGCCAGTCCTGGGTCTGCCCAGTCTGGTTCTTCTCCCAGTGGGATGTGCCCAAAACACCTCAAGTGAGAGGCATCCAGGAGGCATCCTGATCAGATGCCCATACCACCTCAACTGGCTCCTTTCAATGTGGAGGAGCAGCGGTTCTACTCTGAGCCTCTCCCGGATGACTGAGCTCCTCACCCTATCTCTGAGGGCGAGTCCAGCAATCCTGCGAAGAAAGCTCATTTCAGCCGCTTGTATCCGCAATCTCATTCTTTCAGTCACTACCCAAAGCTCATGGCCATAGGTGAGGGTAGGAACATAGATTGACTGGTAAATCAACAGCTTTGCCTTAGAGCTTAGCTCCCTCTTCACCACAACAGACTGGTACAACGTCTGCATCACTGCAGATGCTGCTCTGATCTGTCTGTCAATCTCTCGCTCCATTTTCCTCTCACTCATGAATAAGACCCCGAGATACTTCAACCCCTCCACTTGGGGCAAGAGCTTGTCCCCAACCCGGAGAGGACAATCCACCTTTTTCTGGCTGAGGACCATGGACTCGGACTTGGAGGTACTGATTCTCATCCCAGCCGCTTCACACTCAGCGGCAAACTGTCCCAGTAAGACCTGTAGGTCATTGCTGGGTGAAGCCAACAGGACAACATCATCTGCAAACAACAGAGATGAGATCCTGTGGTCACCAAGAATGACACCCTCCGTTCCCTGACTGCGCCTAGAAATCCTGTCCATAAAAATTATGAACAGGATTGGTGACAAAGGGCAGCCCTGGCGGAGTCCAACTCTCACTAGGAATGAGCCCGACCGAGTGTTGGCAATACGAACCAAACTCTCACAACGGTCGTACAGAGACCGAATAGCTCGTAACAACAAGCCCGATACCCCATACTCCCGAAGCACCCCCCACAAAAAAACATGAGGGACGCGGTCAAATGCCTTCTCCAAGTCCACAAAACACATGTAAACTGGTTGGTAAAGTGTAATTACATACTTGTTTAAAGTGAAGATGATTTCTTTTCACAGCCTCTCACTTTTTACGTATTAACCTTTTCCGTGTCTCTTCTTCATGATTTGCAGTTACACACACACACACAGAGAGCTGGAAAAATAAGTATTGAACACATCAATATTTTTCTTATTAAACATGCAGTGGTGTGAAAAAGTGTTTGCCCCCTGCCTGATTTCTCATTTTTTTGTATGTTTGTCACACTTTAATGTTTAAGATCATCAAACAAATTTAAATACCGGACAAAGATAACACAAGTAAACAAAAAATACAGTTTTTAAATGAAGATGTTTATTACTAAGGGGAAAAAAATCCAAACCTACATGGCGCTGTGTGAAAAAGTGATTGCCCCCTAAACCTAATAGCTGGTTGGGCCACCCTTAGCAGCAACAACTGCAATCAAGCATTTGCGATAACTGGCAGTGAGTCTTTTACAGCGCTGTGGAGGAATTTTGGCCCACTCATAGATAGATAGATAGATAGATAGATAGATAGATAGATACTTTATTTCGAACAAAAAAGTAAAACAAAAACAAAACAAATGACAAGTGCAATAAAGTAACAGTATACAGTGTTCGAAAGGGAGAAGGAAGAAGTGAACACTTGTGGGTCACCCCCACAGCCTACGGACAAGCAGAGCGCTCAGCTGGGGCAATTAGCAGAACAATGAGATGTGTGTATTGAGATCAATAGGCAGCCTCTCTTTGTCTAGTTCAGGCGCCAGTGTCCTGCTGTTGATATGTGTGACTCAAATGCAGGTGTTCGTGGCTTCCTGCTCTGTACTGTGATGCTAATGTGCCTTTCATGTATTGTCTGTAACTGGGTATACAGTGATCCCTCGCTACTTCGCGCTTCACCTTTCGCGCCCTCAGTGCATCGCGAATTTTTCAAAAATATTCATCAAAAATTCAAAATTGAGAAATAATGGGCGGGCGCTAGCAGAAGGCAGGGAGACTACATTAGACCATCAGGTATCAACACGGAGAGCCGCACAACTCTCTGTTCGCTGTTGTCGTGTTGGCTCGGCTCGGAAATCTCGCAAGCTGATTGGCCGAGACGTTTCACCCCGCAAGCTGATTGGCCGAGATGTTTCACCCACCTCCTCTCCCTGCCGAGCACCCATGAAGGGAAGGAAGACCGCATTCATTGCTTTTTATCGCTCGTGTTACTTAGTCTCGCCACGTGGAACTTTTTGCTGTTCTCTTGTGCCATTTTGTGCGAAATAGTCTTCCCGTCGAGCCACTACGCCGCCTCCTGCAGCTTCAGCTCTATCGGAAGCTGCCCTCGATGATCCTGCGCCTCCAGCACCTCACGATGAGGCGTCACCTGAGGAGCAGTAAAGCTCTCATTAACCTGTGCAGTAAATCATTTTCATTTTCAGTTACGTATCTTGTTATAAGAATAAAAGAGTTCTAAAAACATATTTATGTACACTTTGTTTACATCTACGTATGTATGTACACGTACACACACACACACGGATCATATGAGAGAGAGAGAGTGAGAGAATGAACGTACGTATTATTTATGGATGACGTCATTAGGGGTGACGCTACTTCGCGGTTTTTCACTTTTCGCGGTCGGTTCTGGAACCCATTAACCGCGATAAGTGAGGGATCACTGTATAAGCTGACTGAAATTCACATGTTCTCTCTCTCTGACCACTGCTCAACTGACCACACGATTGCCTGAGAGCCTGAGAGCTCGCTCTGGCGCACCTGCACGGCGCTGGAGTGAGTTCTGTGATGGCGGGATGAATGATCAATAAACACCCTTTTAAACTCTCAGTTCGCCGCTTATTATTTCATGCCGCCACACACTTATTAATTCCAACTCCTCTTTTCCATAAATACAACCCATGTGAAATATATACAAATTACCACATTTCAGACCCCAAGTAAACAATTAACTATATTTTGTACATATCAACATTAACACCCATCCATCCCAACATACATACAGTCCATACATCAAAACCAGCCCCAAACAACACAGATATACACAGCACTGTCCCACCTACCATTCCATAGTGTCCCAGAGTGAGCATAGTGAATCGTACATATAAATACTACCCTTCTAACATATATTCTTTCAGCAAATAATGTTTATACCTCTTTTTGAATTGATTTCTGTTTGTACATAGTTTCAGTTCCGGCTCCAGACTGTTCCACAAATCCACCCCACAGACAGATATGCACATACTTTTCTTGGTTGTTCATGTCTTGGGTTTTGTAAAGTTTAAGTCTCCTCTCAAAGTATAATCATTATCTCTTTTTTTGAATATTTTTTGTATATTAGTTGGGAGTTGATTATTAATTGCCCTGTACATGACTCGTGCTGTCTTAAATTTAACTAAATCCATGAACTTTATGAGATGTGACTTTAAAAACAACAAATTGGTATGGTCTCTATATCCTACATTATTTATTATCCTTATAGCTCTTTTTTGTAATGTGCATATTGACTGTAGGTTGGTCTTGTAGGTGTTTCCCCAGACTTCTACACAGTAGTTAAGATAAGGTACAAACAGTGAATTGTACAGTAAGAACAATGATTTATAGTCCAAGATGTGTCTTGTCTTCCCCAGTATCCCTATACATTTTGCCAACTTGGCCCGGATGTGACTGATGTGAGGTTTCCAGCAGATTTTATTGTCTAGCGTCACCCCCAGAAACTTATTTTCCTGTACTGTTTCTATTCTGGTATCATCTATCGTTACCATTATTTCATGATTTATTTTATAATTTCCAAACAACATAATCTTTGTTTTTTTCAGATTTAGAAATAATTTATTTTTGTTGAACCACTGTGTTAACCTTTTCATTTCACTTGTGGCCACCTCTAAAACCTGCTGCAAATTCTCACCAGTGCAAAGGATATTTGTGTAATCCGCAAACAAAATAAATTTCAGAATTTTTGATACTTGGCATATGTCATTTATATACAAGATAAAGAGTTTAGGTCCCAAAACTGACCCCTGGGGCACACCACAAGTGATGTCCATGAAGGGTGATTTGTGCTCACCAATTTGTACAAATTGTTGTCTGTTACTTAAATAACTTTCCACCCAACTCAGTCCAACCCCTCATATCCCATCCCTTTCCAATTTCCTCAGTAGAATTCTGTGGTCAATGGTGTCAAAAGCTTTCTTTAAATCTATAAATACTCCTACAGCAAACTTTTTTTTATCTATACAACTAGTAATCTCTTCTATAAGTTCGATCAGTGCCAAAAATGTAGATTTATCCGCTCTAAAACCATACTGGCTGTCCGTAAGGAGGTTGTGTTTTTCAATGAAATCATCCAGTCTCTTAGTGAAGATTTTTTCAAGTATTTTGGAGAATTGTGAGAGTAAAGAGACTGGCCTGTAATTTGTGAAATTTGTGGAAATTTACCAGTTTGAAATAACTGGTTACAGATGTGGGTGAGTGGCTTAACAATTCCCTCAATTACCCCTTTCACTATTGTCATGTCAATTTCATTCCAGTCCATTGATTTTTCGTCCTTAAATTTACTCACAGTCTCGATAATTTCCTTTTCAGTAACTGCACCCAAAAAGATTGTGTTTGGATTTTTATCTTCTATTTCATTTACAGAACCACTGTTGTTTGTTTCTGGTGTCACTGTTGATTTTGCTAATTCAGGACCAACGTTTACAAAAAATTTATTGAAACCACTGACCACATCCTCCATATTATTTATCAAATTGCCATTTTCAATAAAATATTCCGGATAATTAGCATTCTTAGGCCGATTACTAATAATCCCATTGAGTACTTGCCATATTCCTCTTAAGTTATTTTTATTATCCTCTAATATTCTGTTGTAGTATTCTTTCTTACATCCGGTGTTCTACCTTCCAGCGTTGGGTGTTGGTAGGATTCAAGCCTGGGCAGGAAGATATGGAGGACAAGATGTTGCCCATGCAGCATGTCCCCCCTCTCCACGTCACTGATGAATCCAAAGGAACAGCAGGGCTGCTACAGTTTGGCACCAGCGCCGTTGCAGGAGCTGCCAGAATGATGTTGAGCACAACATAGAACTGCCTTAGGGGCTCCGACTCCGGATTTTTCCTCAGGGTTGACTCCCGAAGCCTTTCCCGTGACTGGGTATGCCGCAAGGCAGCGGAGGTTTGAAATCAGGGTTTACCTTCCCCTAGATGGGCTACCTTCCCAGGTTGACGAGCCACCATCTACCCGAAGCATCTGGTTTTAAGGCGCCAGAGATCCGCCCTTGCCCCTTCTCCTATTAGTAAAAGCAGTCCCGCCGGGCTTAGAGACTAAACCACATGGGCAGGCTAGGAGTTGGACTTAGTTGTCAGAGGCTTTTCGAGACGCACGCCATAAGGAGCATTTTATGAGCACTGGGAGCTTGACCCCAGTGCCGCTCCTGGCTATGACAACCTTGGAACCTTGGAACTTTCTTACAAGTCCTCATTATATTAGTAAGCTTATTTTTATATCTTTTATATTTGATCTCAGCCTCTACTGTTCTACACTTAATGAATTGTTTATATAATGTATTCTTCTTTTTACATGCATTTAGTAACCCCTTGGTGACCCAAGGAATATTTTTGTTTTGTTGTCTGTCACTGTATTGTTTTATAGGACAGTTTTTATTGTACAATGATTGAAATATTTGTAAAAATTTATCATATGCTTTATTTATATCATTTTCATCACAAACTATCTTCCAGTCTTGTATTAATAATTCCTTTGCCAGTAAATACATAGATTCTTCAGTTCTTATTCTTTTATATTTAATATTTTTGGTATACTTTTTCTTCCTATAATCACATTGACAGACAACAAAAATCGGCAGGTGGTCACTGATATCATTCAATAAAAGCCCACTCCTGATATCATTTTCCATAATGTTTGTGAATATGTTATCTATTAGTGTGGCACTGTGTGACGTGATTCTGCTAGGTCTGGTAATTGTTGGATGTAAGCCCATACTGTACATTGTGTTGATAAATTCTTCTGTCAAACTATGTTGTTTTGAATTCATCAGATCTATATTGAAATCCCCACAGATGAACATAACTTTATGAGTTAGTTTTGCATACATTTTTTCCATCCAGTCCTTAAATAAGTCAATGTTTGATCCAGGTGTTCTATATACACAGCTCACGACCATATTCTTCACATTGTCCAGACAGACATCTTTGCAAAACTGTTGTAATTCAGCCACATTGGAGGGTTTTTGAGCATTAACCGCCTTTTTAAGGTCATGCCACAGCATCTCAATGGGATTCAGATCAGGACTTTGACTAGGCCACTCCAAAGTCTTCATTTTGTTTTTCTTAAGCCATTCAGAGGTGGACTTGCTGGTGTGTCTCATCAGTCCACAGAGTATTTTCCCAAAAGTCTTGGGGATCATCAAGATGTTTTCTAGCAAAACTGAGACAAGCCTTTATGTTCTTTTTGCTCGGCAGTGGTTTTCGTCTTGGAACTCTGCCATGCAGGCCATTTTTCCCAGTTTCTTTCTTATGGTGGAGTCATGAACACTAACCTTAACTGAGGTAAGTGAGGCCTGCAGTTCTTTGGATGTTGTTGAGGGGTCTTTTGTGACCTCTTGGATGAGTCGTCGCTGCGCTCTTGGGGTAATTTTGGTCGGCCGGCCACTCCTGGGAAGGTTCACCACTGTTCCATGTTTTCACCATTTGTGGGTAATGGCTCTCATTGTGGTTCACTGAAGTCCCAAAGCTTTAGAAATGGCTTTATAACCTTTTCCTATTATGTCTGCCCCTTTCAGGGCATAAATGAGGCACCAAACGCCACCAGTGAGTTTGCTTATTTATTAGTGAAAAAGAACAAAATAATGTACCATGAGGGGCAAACACAAACAGCTATACACACGACCTCGCTCGGAGATAACGTGATACATACAAAGAATAAAAAGAGAATCAGTGCAGTAATTTACATATAAATAGCGAGAGCAAAACCTTACGCTGAAAAGGGACTGGAGTCAGGGTTTGGGACTCCAGCCTAGGTTGGGTGAGGTAGCAGCGAGGAGCGAGCCTCGAGTGCGATCTTAAATAGTACACAAAACTAATCACCAACAGCTGAGGAGACAAGGTAATGAATTAAATACAAAGAGATGTGACAGGGTACGAGCCAGCTGACAGGTGGAAGTCCTGCCGTGGCACTGTCAAAATAAAAGTACAAATAAACATCATCATAACAAGCCAGAATAAACAGACAAAAAGGAGAAAATAATAAGTGACTCGAGCGCAGAGCAGACCAGCACTCGGGATCACCACATTTCCAGACTGACAGAGTTCAATTACTTTGTTTCTCATTTGTTCTTGAATTTCTTTGGATCACAGCATGATGTCTAGCTTTTGAGGATCTTTTGGTCTACTTCACTTTGTCGGGCAGGTCCTATTTAAGTGATTTCTTGATTGAGAACAGGTGTGGTAGTAATCAGGCCTGGGTATGACTAGAGAGATTGAACTCAGCTTTCCAAAAATGTGATAAACCACAGTTAATTTATGTTTTAACGGGGGGGGGGGGGTCACTTTTTCACACAGGGCCATGTACAGTCATGTGAAAAAATTAGGACACCCTGTATAAACCTGCATGTTTTTTAACATATTTGGACATATGGATATTTGATATCTGTTATGACCCGAGCGCCGGTTCTGAGCGCGCTCGGGTTAAAGTTATGTCCCGCTGCCGGCCTTGACAGCTGCGGGCTGTATTCTGGCCTCACCGGGCTCTTATTGTGAAGGTGCTCGGTGGGGTTTCCGCCTGTCAACGGTCGGCCAGCTGAGCGTCATTACCGTCGTTAGTTTCGCCATTTAAGCCCAGCACTGGCGACGGTATGACGTAGCAGTGTCAGTCGTTATACGTCTGAGCTACGGATGACTTGAACCATTATCTACCTCGCATGCTTGTGGTTGACCGTCGCCTCTCCGGCACCAGTAAGTTAGCTGTTAGCCTTGCTCCTCCCAGTGAGAGTGGACCTTTGTGTGTCTTGCTTCAGCAGCCTGTGTAGTTAATTATTTAAACAACCTTTGTCTGTGAATGACTGTCTCCTCCTATGGACTCGTAAGTGAGCTGTCTAGCCTTACGCCTCCGGATGTGTGTAGACTCTTGTGTCATTGCCCCTGCATCTTGTGTTGTTCACTTTTCACCATAAATAAACTCACTGAAAAACTCACTGAGATGAGATGAGATGAGATTCAACTTTATTGTCATTACACATGTATGAATACAAGGTAACGAAACGTGACTTGGCATTTGGGCACGCTCTGCAGAGCGCATCCAAGGCCGGGGCAGCCGCTAGGCGCCAGTCATAAAGAAGAAAAGAAAAAAAGAAAAGAAATGATATGACACAATAGGCGAGAGAAAAAAACATGTTTTATCAAATTGACGCTTAATGGGTAAGCGAAATTTTGATTGCAGGCAAAAAAACCCTCAATGCATATTTAGCAAACATTTAGTAGACAATCACACAGCAGAGGGAGGGAGAGCAGTGTGTGTATATTTGCATGTCATTGTGTAGTGTAAATGTAACAGTTGTTAGTGAGCAGCAGAGGGCGCCTCCTGGCAGTGGATAGATGTTATAATCATGTGACTTATAAACAAGTCCAGAGTCTATCTCTCTTTCTCTCTTGCTTGCAGAAGGCACATGGGCATTGTCCTTGAGAGTCCAATCCGCTGACGACAACAACTGATTGTTGATTGTATGGGTAGACATAAGAGCCGGTTCTTCCGCTAATCTCAAGCAGGAGGAATGTAAACACGGGGCAAACAAGGTCAAATCAAATCAAATCAGCACAGTGCACTCAGAGAGTAGAATTTTGTCCTCACCCGTGTGATTCTGTGCTTCCATTATATATGCAGGCTTAAACTGTTTTTCCATAGAGAGCACAGGGCTTCAGATATATTCCTTCACTGAATCACTGTCATTCAGTTCACCGTTTGCCGCTACTCGTGCCCTCCCCAACTGGTCGAATTTGATGAAGGAGCTGGCTGGGTCCGCTTGATCCGCTCTCTCACCTTCCTTCAATTTCTGATGCATCAGGGAACTCCACAGCCAAAAATAGAAGTCCTGAGATCATAGCCAATAATATTTCCATAGACGCATGGATTCCAATGTCCATGAGTCTCTCGTAGGTTCCAATTCTTGGGCTCCCCCTTGGCCCAATTCTTGTTGAAAAATAGTGACAATAGCACATTTAAGCCGCTTCCAAATCCATAATTTCCGTTTAGATTAAGATTCAGCAGAAGAAGAGCGACTAAACACAGACAAAAACGCAACATTGCAAAGCTGGGAATAGATCAGGAAGGCAGGGAAGGAGGGAAGAAAAATGCCACTGCTCTCTCTCAAGGCAAGATAGGAAAAAAAAAAAAAAAAAAAAAAAACTGGTGACTCTGTGTGCGTCTTATGCTGGCTCGTGAGGGCCAGCGCATGACAATATCAATGTTAAAGATACTGGGAGATTCATACAATTCAAGAATCAAGATTCAAAGATTTTATTGTCAATACTACTATATGTGCAGGACATACAGGAGAACTGAAATGGCATTTCTCTCTCTCTTCATTGGTGTGCATAATATAAATGTCATGTGTGTGCGTAAGTGCACACACACAAATGAATTAATACGAGCCCAAACGCATGTGAAGTTATGTGTTTTATTAACAAAGGGAAAAATGATGTACAGAGTGTCCATAACAACTGTCCAATGAGTAGCAATGATGAGTAGTACGGTGAAGGTGACTGGCTACAAGCTCTATAGGCAAGCCCCACACGTTCCAGGGCGGAACTGGCAGCGGAGAAAAAGGGCAGAAAATAATAGGAGAGAAGACTTACATAAATGTCGGAGCGGAACTGCTCTGGAACAACAACACTAGTAGTCCGTGGAAGAGCGAGCCCGGTCAACCCAAAGAGACTGATGCCAACGCATTGAGTGTTTCCAATGCCGGCCAGAAATACCCCCAGATACTAACGGGCGGCAAGTGGCAACAGGTGCGTGGCAAACAGAGTGGGTGAATCAGTATGCATGAGTGTCTGGTGTGTGTGTGTGTGTATGTGTGGAACCCCAGGTGATGGCAATTGATAGGTGTCTGGCAGAGAGAGGTGAGAGGAGGGCTGTGGCTAAAGACTGACAGATGAACCAATAATCTGCCAGCTGAAATAGATAATCAAAGGCTGAAGCCACAGGTCATGAAACGGGGCAGGAAACACCAGCCCCATACATGACAATAAAAAGAAAAGGAATAAGGCTGAAAAAAAAAGAAAACAACAACAGTCTATGTACGGTGCAACCCATGGTGCCAATAGCAACAAGAAAGACCCAGGCCTCCATAGAGATAAACGATTAACGATGATAAACCCAGCAATCCTATATACAGATAGCTAGAGATGAACACCCGTAGTTGCAGTTCAATGCAGTAGTGTAGGTGCAGATAGTAACAGATAGGACTGCACGTGATCAGCAGATTACACTATGTTTTGACTAACAATACGAGGTGCTGTAAGTTGGTAACATGTCGCATTGCGTCGTAGCGTTATCTTGTCCACTTTTGTTTGTTTTTATTAACTTCGTTTTTAATTTTTTATCTGTTTTTACTGATATTAGCTTTTTACTTAGTGTTAGCTTAGTGTTGGCCTAGCAGAAAGCCCGATTGGCACACAGGTGAATCAGACCCCGGGCAGGGCTGTTTTCACCAGGCTAGGCTAACCTGTTTTTAGGTGTTTTTAACCATTTTTAGCTAGCTAGCTAGGCTAGGCTAATCTGTTTTTTAGCTGTTTTTAGCTAGCTAGCTATTCACTTCTCACCTAGAGCATCATGACTCCATCCCCTATGTGTGTCAGCTGTGTGTCCCTCCTTAAGAAGGTTTCTGAGTTGGAAGTGACACTCTCCAACCTCTATAAGATTCGGGAGGCTGAAGACCACCTAGACACTATAATTCTCGGGAGAACATCTGACCCGGCAACCGACTCGCAGCTAGCAGAGGCAGCTACTTACCTGGGTGAATTCAGCACATCGCCATCCACTTCCACCCCTGCTCCGGTCTCCTCAGCTGTCCAGGACCCCAGCAATAAACACTGGCTTCAGCTCGGAGCTAAACCCAAAGCCCCGGGTGGTCTTTCACAACCTCAATGCGCGCCCTGGACCTTGGTCAGACCAACTAGCAAACATCAGCAATTGACCAGACACGGCAGCACCTCTTCTCTTCCCCTGCTACTGGAAAACAGATTCGACATCCTTTCCCTGGAAGATTTTCCCCACCTGGACGTCAATCATCCTCCCCTGGCCACCCCCCTCCCCTCCTCATTCAGCAGTGGCCCAAACCCGCAAGCCCCAGATTAAAACTACTTTAGGTGTGCGAAACTATACTCCAGCTCCAAAAAGAAGAGAGTGCATCACCCCGCCATCACAACAACAACATTGGCAAAATTATCCACCATTTCAGAAACCACCGGCAAGGCCCCCCCCCCCAGATGACGTTGGTAATTGGTGATTCGACTATGAGGAACGTCAGAAGCAGGTACTGTGTCACTAAATTTTTTCCTGGGGCTAAAGTGTCAGACATCGAGGATCTTACCCCTGACCTATTAAATGAATACCCCCAAGCTAAAACTGTCATTGTACATGTTGAATGCAACAACATCCCAGATGAAGCATCAGAGATCTTAAAGAGTGACTTCAAGAGCCTTCTGTCCACTCTTATGAACTGTGGCAGACGTGTGTTTATTTCTGGGCCCTTGGCCCCCTTCAGACGAGGTTGCAATTTTTTTAGCAGAACTCTCAATCTTAATACCTGGTTGTGTTCTACATGTCCTACTTTTAACATTGGTTTTATAGACAATTTCAACTTGTTTTGGAACCGTCCATCATTTATGAGGCCAGATGGCATCCATCTAAATAGACTTGGTGCACATGTTTTTTTTTTTTTTTTATTTAAGTTTTTGTAAAGGGTATACAGGTCGTTACAGCAATGCAGTGTTTACATTTTCATCACATGTTCCCTTATTTTCTGATATCTGACAACATTGGAAGATTAATTCTTACAACACCCCTTATTTTTTTTTTTTTAAAGTGAAAGAAAAAGTGAAATTAAAGAGAAAAAAAAAACAAAACAAAAAACAAAAAAAAACCAAACAAACCAGTAAAAAACAAACAAAAAGAAAAAGTAAGTAAATAAAGATAAAAGAGCATCTGAGTAGCATTGGAACAAAGAGCGGAACCATTATTGAAATGGTATTTGTCAAAGATTAGATCTAATGGAAGACACATATGCGGTCCAGGGTTGCCAAAAGTTCATGAACCCATCCATGTCCTGTCTCAGTGCGAATGTCAACTTTTCCATCGAGTAAATGTCTTGGATCACGTTAGTCCAATCTTCAGGTGTAGGACAGTCCTTCAACATCCATTTTTTAGTTAGAGCTTTTTTGCTTGCCAATATTAAAACATTGAATAAGTATTTTTCTCCTCGTCTTTCCAGTGAGTCCGGTAGTAAACCCAAATACAAAGTTACAAAAGAAAAGGGAACTGTAATTTTGAATATTTTCCCCAATATTGTCTGTACATTGGTCCAATATTGGTGGATAACTGGGCATGACCAAAACACATGAAAATGATTTGCAGTCTTTTCACCACACAAGCGCCAACAGTTCAATCCCTTATGGGTAAATTTGATTTGTGCAGGTGTTCTGAAAAATCTTGCCAAGTTTTTCCATCCAAATTCTCTCCACTGCAGGGATGAGGTACTTTTCCATTGCTGTTTATTTAGCTTTTCCCATATTTCCAGATGTAAAGTGAAATTCCCCTCTTTTTCCCATCTCTCTTTTATATAAGATGTGTTGTCTCCTTTTAAGTCTTGAAGACCTTGGTATATTTTAGAAATGTATCTGATCCCTGGGATCCCTTTATATGCCATTAAGAAGACCTTCAGAACACCTGACTGGGCCCTTTCCAAAACCTCCTTTTTAAGTATATTGTTTATGTGGTGTCTAAGCTGGAAGAACCTGTAAAGGTCTTGATTTATTAGGCCTTGTTTTTTCAAATCTTCAAAACTTCTTAAGATTTGCCCTTTAAAAAAATCGTAATATTTTATCAGCCCCTTCTCCTTCCACTTTTTAAATCTGGTGTCTGTTTTATTAGGAGTAAAGTCCTGATCATAGGCGATCCATTGCAGAAGTCGATAGGGCTCTTTAGTTTGATTCTCTCTGACTATCTTAAACCAAATTTTTAGCGGGGTCTCTATCCACGGGTTAGTGTTATTCAAAAGCTTAGGTAAGACATTGTTCCCTATTATCGCCTGTAGGGGGATGTCACTTGTTATTTGGCATTCGATCTCCTTCCATTGTGCAGAGTAGACTGGGTTACATATCTCTACTAAAGTTTTAATTTGTGCGGCTTTAAAGTAGTCCCTGATATTTGGCAGCGCGAGCCCACCTTTGTCTTTGTTTAGCTGTAGGGTTCTATATCTGATTCTAGGTCTCTTGCCCTGCCATATGAATCTTGAGATCCTTCTGTCCAGCTCCTGCCATGTTTTTTTGGGAGGTTCTACCGGTATTGTTTGGAAAAGGTATAGAAGACGTGGAAGTATATTCATTTTGACTGCTTCAATTCTTTGTGCAATACCCAAGAATGGTATCATATTCCATCTTGCTAGGTCAGATTTTATTTTTGTCACCAGTGGATCATAGTTTAGTGATATAATTTTGTTGAGTTGTTTCGGGATATTGACCCCCAGATATTTCATAGATTCCGACTCCCAGTTAGTTTTGAGTTTGCTTAGTGAATAATGATTTGGGTCATAGTTGAATGTTAAAACTTGGGTTTTATGCATATTTAATTTGTACCCCGATAAATCTCCATACTCTGAAAAAACTGAGGTTAGTTCTGGTAAAGAAGTGTCCGGCTGCCCTAGGTATATTAAAATGTCATCAGCAAAGAGTGCTATTTTATGTTCCTTCTGACCAAGTGTAATACCTTGAATTTTTTGGTTTTGTCTTATCCATTGGCTCAGAGGTTCTATGAAGATTGCAAAGAGCAGTGGAGACAGGGGGCAGCCCTGACGACATCCTCTTTCCAGTTCAAAAGATGATGATAAATTACCGTTAATCCTTATTTTAGCTGTTGGTTTTTTATATAATGCCTGTATAGTTCTAATGAAGTTGTTATGAAAATTGAAACTGGATAAGATTCTGTATAGAAAAGACCAGTCAACCGAATCGAATGCTTTTTCAGCATCTAATCCTAATATGACTGCATTTAAGTTATATTTTTTTATATGATGAATTATGTGTAAAGTGCGTCGAATGTTGTCTTGTGTCTGTCTTTGTCTTATAAAACCTGTTTGGTCTAAATGAATTAGGTCTGTCAGTATATTCTCTAACCTTTTGGCAAGGATAATGGTAAAAAGCTTATAGTCCTGATTTAGTACACTGATTGGTCTGTAGTTGGAGCACTCTAGTTTATCCTTTTCAGGTTTAGGTATAACTGCAATGACCCCTTCTCTCCAGGAGGGGGGGATTTCCCCTGTGTGGAGGACATAATTAAATGTTTTCAGGAGGAGAGGAGATAGTTGCTGTTTAAAGGTTTTGTACCACTCTGCTGTATAGCCATCAGCTCCTGGGGATTTGTTAGCTTTAAGTTTCATAATTGCTTTTTCCAATTCTTTAGAATGTATTTCTGACAGTAGTGTTTTATTTTGTGACTCCGTAAGTTGGGGAAGGTTTAATGTGTTTAGGAATGCCTCGGATGCGTTTTTATGTTTTTTTTGGGAGTATAAGTTCTTATAGTAATTCTCGAAGTTTTTAAGAATATCCTGAATTCTGAATTTTATTTCCTTTGATACTGGGTCTCTGATTTTGTAGATTGCTCTTTCTGTTTGATGTTTCCTCAATTTATAGGCTAGCAATTTTGCCGATTTACTGCCTGCTTCATAGTATTTTTGTTTCAGAAATGTAAGTTTCTTCTGGATTTCTATTGTGTAGATCTCATTTATTTGGTTTTTAATTTCCTTAATCTTGAGCGAGTCAGTAGAATGAGTGTTGCCTTTGTGTTCTTTTTCTAGGTTCCTAAGTTCTGACTCTAATGTGGATAGTTTTTCTTGTCTTAGTTTCTTTTGGGTTGCCAGTTTTGCAATAATCTTTCCTCTTATTACAGCTTTACATGCATCCCACAGTATTAAAGGGGATACTTCTCCATTATCGTTATCTTCCAAATATCTGAGAATATCTGACTCCAATTCATCTTTCAATGGTCCTTTCAGGACATTTGAATTTAACCTCCAAGAAAATGTATTATTTATGTATTTTTGGATATTTAAGTCCATGTAGATCGGACTGTGGTCGGAGAGATCCATCAGTCCTATTTTACATGTTTTTACTCTACCAATGTCTCTATTAAACATAAAAAAATAGTCAATCCTTGAGTAAGATGAATGTGGAGTTGAGTAAAATGTATAGTCTTTTACACTGGGGTTGAGTTCCCTCCACACATCACAGATTCCCATTTCTTTTAGTAGCATCCGAGTCTTCCTGTTTTGGGTGTTATTTTGATGTGGGGAATTACCAGAAGCATCCCAGTATGGATTCAGTCTAAGATTAAAGTCCCCACCACATATCACTAAACCTTGAGCTTTAGTTATCATTAGGTCGAATACATTTTTATAAAATTTCCAGTTAGCCCCTGGGGGAGCATACACATTCAGCAGGGTGATATCTTCTCCCTCTAGCCGCCCAGTTACCAAACTGTATCTCCCTTCTTTATCTTTGTGTTCTGATTTTTTTTCAAATGTAATTTTGGTTGATATCAATGTCGCTACTCCCCTCCTCCTCCCTGATTTATATGAAGATGAAGAGATCATTTTAAACCCTTGTCTACTGAGTTTATTGTGTTCCACGTCTGTTAGGTGGGTTTCTTGTAAAAGTATTATTCCTGCTTTGTCTTTTTTCATTTTGCCTAGAATCTTGGATCTTTTAACTGGATTCAGGATCCCTTTTACATTATATGAAATTATTTTGGTTACACCCTGTTTCTCCATTGTGTTGTTTTGTTTAGTATAACTGTGTGGTGGCCCTCTTTTGTGCTACTCAGAAACTGAAAGAACATTAAAAACAAGAAAAACATTAAGAACATAGTGTAAAAAACTTTAAAACAAAAAACTGTCAAAAGAACTTCCTGAGCTGAGGTCTTTTTAAAGACCCTGTAAGAGCCTTGATGGAGTGAAGGCTCTGAGGGAAATTCCTCAAACTCTGTTACGTGTTGAGGGCCCTCTCTTACCACTGAAAGTAGTCCCATGCTTTTAACGTGAGTTTCAGAACCCAATCCAAACTTGTAATGATTTTTTTTTTTTTTTTCCTTTTATGCCTAAACCCTGTGAAATTGTGTGCACCCTCCCACCCCCATCACATCAAACATTCACGCAAAAACAGTATTTGTTAGTATGAGCAGAACATGTGGATTATTGTCACATTTCTATTTTAACAAGTTTTTTTTTTTTTTTTTTTTTATTACAAAGACTTATTTGTTTCAAATAATATGATTGTTCCATGAAATGTTTTACCACATGCTGAATATGCATCTCTTTTAATGTTTGTTACCTTGTATGAGGGGGGTTGGATGTGCGGATTGATTCAAGAGAAAGGAAAAAAAAAAAAAAAAAAAAAAAAAAAAGGTCGCTATTCCAACCTGAAAACGGATAGTTTATCCGCGACGCTCTGGTGCTGGGTTTCCCGCTGCTGGTCCGTGGATTTTGAGGGTCTTTGTGTTGTCCATGTTTGCGCTTTGATCTTCTCACTCGGGTCTGCTGCGGGTTTAAACACCGTTACCGGGAGCCCTCTCCTCGCCATGTCAGCTGTTGCTTCTTCCGCCGAATTATAGAGACACGTTTCATCGCCGTAGAAGACCCTTAACTTCGCAGGAAATGGTGTCTGAAAGCGCAATTTCTTCTCTCTTAACACCTTTTTCGCGTCATTGTATTCCCTGCGCTTTTTAAGGACCTCCGGGGCGTAATCGTGTTCCACGTAGACTTTTCTCTCCTGGTGCATAAATCCTTTTTTCTGCCAGGCCAGTCTTACAACCTCTTGTTTTATTTTGAAATTGGAAAATCTTACCAACACCGAACGTGGGGGCGCTTCCGCCGCCGGCCTAGCGGCTAATGAACGATGTGCCTTTTCTATCTTCAAGTCGGTGGTTTGTGGAATATCCAATTTCTCTCTTAGTAAGGATTCCACGCATTCTGCCATTGAGTTAAAACCATTTTCGGTTCCTTCTATCAGACCATGAATTCTTATGTTGTCTCTTCTTTGTTTTCCTTCTTGGTCGGTTAGCTTAGCCTCTATAGCTGCTTGTCTTTTGCGTAGGTCCAGCACAGAATCTTCGAGCACTTTTATTCGATCCTCTGTTTCCAAGATTCGGTTCTCGGCCTGGTCCACTCTGCTGTTTGTCCTTTTCAATTCTTCTCTGAATTCCCGAAATTCGGCCGTAACATCTCGGCGAAATCGTCGTAGTTCCTCAAATAGTGATTTCAGGCTAACCCTTTTGTTAGCTATCACCAGCTCCTCGTCTTCTGAACGGGGATCTTCCATTTCAGATTCTCCGGCCGATACGTGTCCTAGCCTGGAGAATTTCAGTTTCTTCTGTTTTCCTTTAGACATGATGATTTTGTCTTTTGATTTTCACTCCTCCAAAAATCCGTTGAGTTTGATTTTCAAGGTGTTATCCTGGATTGAGTCTGAGAGCTTCAGTGTTAAGCTGCAGTCGCCATGGCGTCCAGACCGGAAGTCGGTGCACATGTTTTAAGGGACAATCTGTTCTATTCCATTCAGCGTTTTTTAGTACAGTGACTGAAATTTGGTGCGTAAACTCACCCCGAAGTTCCTGGGTCTGCCAACCAGCCGTTCTTTGTTTCCACTTCTCATATTAATCCTATTAATTCAAATAATCCTCACTGCTTAGATCAGTCTTCAATTGATAACCCCATAGAGATTGTGTCTGTCTCCCATTACCCAAAATATTATAATCCAAGACAAATACAACATAACTTGATAAATTCACCCCTTTCTGCAGCTCCTTCTCATGCGCCACCCCTCAACTTAGCCCCTGTCTTCCCCCTCAGAGAACCTTTGTCTACTCCCCCCAAAGTTAATAAAAATAAAATGTATAAACATCCCAAAGTGATTAAACAAAAAGTTGGTAAATTTCAAATTAAACATCAAGTCTCTAAATTTAATGATTCGGCCTCCCTTCCTCCTCATAATGTGAAAATTAAATGCGGTTTGTTAAATATTAGGTCTCTAACTCCCAAGTCTCTACTAGCTCATGATCTATTAATTGATCATCAGACTGATTTAATATCCCTTACTGAGACTTGGTTAGGGCAAGATGATTATGTTGGTTTAAATGAATCAACTCCCTCTGGTTATCTAAGCTATCATAATCCTAGAAGTTCTGGTCGTGGAGGTGGAGTAGCAGCAATTTACCATTCTAAATTGCTTCCATCCATCCATCTTCTTCCGCTTAATCCTTTTCGGGTCACGGGGGGGGGGGGGGGGGTGGAGCCTATCCCAGCATCTTTGGGCAAGAGGCAGGGTACACCCTGGACAGATGGCCAGTCCACCGCAGGGCCAACACAGAACACAGAGAGACAGACAACCATTCACTCTCACAGTCATACCTAAGGACAATTTAGAATCCCCAGTTTGATGCCAATTAATCTAACTTGCATGTTTTTGGCATGTGGGAGGAAACCGGAGAAATCCCGGAGTAAACCCACGCAGACACGGGAAGAACATGCAAACTCCACACAGATCACTGTTGGTCAGAGGCTGGGATCGAACCCAGGATCCCCCGGCCAAGGGTGAGTTGCTGTTGTTAATGTAAAGCAAAAAACATGTTTTAATTCCTTTGAGGGCCTGGTCCTCACTATGGGGCATGTTAGCAGTCTTAGCTTAAACCAAATTTTTTTTGCTATAGTTTACCGTCCTCCCTCAGCCTACTCAGAGTTTTTATCTGAATTCACCGAATTTTTAGCTGATTTAGTGCTGAAATCAGATAGAATAATTATAGTAGGGGATTTTAATATACATGTTGATGCAGATAGTGACTGTCTTAACAAGGCATTTAATTCAATATTAGATTTATTGGGGTTTTCCCAGAAAGTAGAAAATTCTACCCATTATCTCCACCACACATTGGACCTTGTTCTGACTTATGGTATAGAAATAAAAAATCTGGTAGTGTCTCCTCATAATCCTGTACTGTCAGGCCATTGTCTGTTAACCTTTGATTTCACCATTTCTGATTATTTGACTCCAAAAGAAAAATATTACTACAACAGATGTCTTTCAGATGATGCTGTTACCAAATTTTTGCAGATTGTCTCCTCTATACCATGTGTCAACACAATGGAAATAAAAGATGGAGAGCTTGCTCCTTCCATAATTGGTAGCATGGTAGATAGTGTTACAGAGATAGTGTCTCTATCACACTATCTCTGTACACTATCTCTCTGTACACTATCTCTTTACACTATCTCTCTATCACACTATTTCTGCAAAGACACTATCAGAGATAGTGTCTCTGCATCAGACTCTAGACTTGGTGGCCCCTTTAAAAAAGAAAAAGTCCAATCAGAGATTTCTAACCCCTTGGTTTAACACAGAAACTCGTAGCTTAAAACAGAAGACTTGTCAACTAGAAAGAAAATGGCATTCCACTAATTTAGGTGAATTCTATTTAGCGTGGAGAAATCATCTCCTAATTTATAAAAAATCTCTTAGAAAAGCTAGAACAAGTTATTACTCTGCATTAATAGAAGAGAATAAGAATAATCCCAGGTTTCTTTTCAACACTGTAGGCAGGCTGACAAAGAGTCAGGACTCTCAATCCTCGCATCCCCCTAGAGCTTACTAGTCAGGACTTTTTGAACTTTTTCAATCATAAAAATTTATCTATTATCAATCAGATTATTCCCACTGTAAACTTAAGTACAGCAACTACTACAACTCCTTCAATTGATATCTGTTTGGATAAGTTTACTCCAATTGACCTTTTAGAGTTGGATAAAATAATCTCCTCATCCAAGCCTTCAACTTGTCTTTTAGACCCTATTCCTACCAGGTTATTTAAAAAAGTCTTCCCATTTATTGGTAGCCGTATTCTTCAAATAATCATTTCTTCTTTAACCTTGGGTCATGTACCACAGGCTTTTAAAATTGCTGTAATTAAACCCGTACTCAAAAAGCCAACGCTCGACCCAGGAGTTTTAGCTAACTATCGACCAATCTCTAATATGCCTTTCATTTCAGAAATCTTAGAAGAAGTTGTTGCTATGCAATTATTTGACCACTTACAGGGAAATGGTTTATTTGAAGAGTTTCAATTTGGGTTCAGAATTCATCATGGTACTGAAACAGACTTAGTGAAGGTCACGAATGCCCTTCTTATTGCATCTGATAATGGACTCATTTCTGTACTTGTCCTTTTAGATCTTAGTGCAGCCTTTGATACTATCGATCATGATATTCTACTTGATAGATTAGAACACTATGTTGGACTAAATGGTACTTCACTGCAGTGGTTTAGATCTTATTTGTTCGATAGATTTCAGTTTGTTCATATCACTAATGAGTTTTCTTCCAACTCTAAGCTCAGTCATGGAATTCCACAGGGATCTGTGTTAGGCCCTACTCTTTTTAGTTTATATATGCTTCCGTTGGGCAACATCATTAGAAAGCACTATATACATTTTCATTGTTACGCAGATGACACACAATTATACCTGTCAATGAAGTGCAATGATTGTAATCAATTAGCCAAGTTAGATGCCTGTCTTAAGGAAATCAAAGCTTGGATGACTTTTAATTTTCTGCTATTAAACCAGGATAAGACCAAAGTCATTCTTGTCGGTCCAAAAAACCTTAGAAATACCTTTCCAAATCAAACTCTTAATTTGGATGCGGCTACTTTTACTCTGAATAGTTCTGTGAGGAACCTTGGAGTTATTTTTGATCAAGATCCGTTTTTTAATTCACATATTAAATTTGTTTCTAAGACTGCCTTCTATCATCTGCACAATCTTGCCAAGATTAGAAGCATCTTGTCTCAGAGTGATGCTGAGAAACTGATCCACGCTTTTGATAGCTCTAGATTAGATTATTGTAACTCGTTATTATCAGGCTGTCCTAAAATATCTTTAAAAAATCTTGAGTTGATCTAAAATGCTGCAGCAAGAGTTTTAACAGGTACTAGAAAGAGAGATCATATCTCTCCGGTTCTGGCCTCCCTTCATTGGCTTTCCATAGAGTTTAGAATTAAGTTTAAAGTTCTTCTTCTCACTTACAAAGCTCTTAATAAGCAGGCCCCCTTTTATATAAAAGATCTGATATTACCCTATCATCCTAACAGAGCACTTCGCTCCCAAAATGCTGGATTACTTGTAATACCTAGAATCTCCAAAAGTACAATGGGAGGCAGAGCCTTCTGCTATCAAACTCCTTTCCTGTGGAATCAGTTACCAATCTGGGTTCGGGAGTCAGACACAATCTCTGTTTTTAAGAGCAGGGTAAAAACCTTCCTCTTCAATATAGCCTATGATTAGGGAGGGATCTTGTGTCTCTTAACCCTCCCTTTGTTTTGCTGTTAATAGATTTAGACTGCCGGGTGACCTCCAATAATGTACTCTGCTTCTCTCCATTAATGTTTGCTCTCTTTATGTCTGTTCTCTTCACCTTCTCTATTTCCTCACCCCCCAGTTAGTCACAGCAGATGACTGCCCCTCCCTGAGCCTGGTTCTGCTAGAGGTTTCTTCCTGTCAAAAGGTAGTTTTCCCTCTCCACCGTCCCCAAGTGCTTGCTCACTGGGGATCACCTGATTGCTGGGGTCTTTCTGCAATTGTGGGGTTTCCCCTACATTTGAAAGTGCCAAGAGATGACTGTTGTTGTGATATGGCGCTATATAAATAAAGTTGAATTGAATTATTGCAGTGACAGACAGACAGCAGCAGATATGGCATTTGTGCAAATGGTTGTGGTTAATGTGCAAAGACATACAGCAGCAAAAGTACAACAACACAACAGTATTACTGTTGGTGTGCCAGTTTTTCTGTGCCAACAGCTGAGGTAGTTATTGTGCAGGTGATTGTGTTACCGTCCTTGGGGGGGGCAGAGTTCAGGGCCCTGATGGCCTGATGAACAAAGCTGAATACAACTAAACAATTAAAAATTAATTCAAAATTTCTGTAAAATGTAATTCTAAATAAATAGTGAGGAATAAATTAGGACACCCCCATCTTTTTTAGGACACCCCCACATTTATTCCCACGTACAATGGCTAAAATAAATGTTAAAAAATGCAAATAAAAACAAAAACTAGGTTAGACATAGAAATGTGAACATTTCTTAATAAAGAACTGAATATTTAATGGGGTGTCCTAATTTTTTCACGACTGTAGGTTTGGATTTTTTGCCCTTAATAATAAACACCTTCCTTTAAAAACTGCATTTTGTGTTTTCTTTGTCTAATATTTAAATTAACAGACTCTCATGATAAATTCTATATCAAGGATTCAGAGTACCCCGCCCAGTATGGGGTTACTGGGGCCCCACCCTGGAGCCAGGCCTGGGGGAGGGGCTCGAAGGCTAGCGTCTGGTGGCCGGGTTTCCACCCATGGGACCCGGCCGGGCTCAGCCCGAAGGAGTTACATGGGTCCGCCCTCCAGTGAGCTCACCACCTGCAGGAGGGATCATGGGGGTCCGGTGCTGTGTGGATTAGGTGGCGGTCAAAGGCGGAGACCTTGTCGGACTGATCCCAAGCTTTCTAAACTGGCTTTTGGTACGTGGAATGTCACCTCTCTGGTGGGGAAGTAGCCTGAGCTGGTGTACAAGGTTGAGAGATACCGGCTAGATATAGTCGGCCTCACCTCAACACACAGCTCCGGTTCCGGAACCAGTCTCCTGGAGAGGGGCTGGAGCTTGGCCTTCTCTGGAGTTGCCCCGGGCGAGAGGCAATGAGCAGGGGTGGGTATTCTTGTATCCCCCCACCTTGCTGCCTCTATATTGGAGTTTTCCCCGGTGGACGAAAGGGTTGCTTCCCTGTGCCTTCAGGTCGGGAAACGGGTCCTGACCATCATTTGTGCCTATGCACCAAATGATGTTTCAGAGTACCCACCCTTTTTGGAGTCTGTGACTGGGGTGCTAGAGGGTGTTCCTCTTGGAGACTCCATTGTCGTACTGGGGGACTTCAATGAACACGTGGGCAACGACAGTGAAACCTGGAGGGGGGTGATTGGGAGGAACGGCCTGCCCGATCTGAACCCGAGTGGTGTTCAGTTATTGGACTTCTGTGCTAACAACAGTTTGTCCATAGCAAACACCATGTTCAAGCATAAGGGTGTCCATATGTGCACTTTTTCACCAGGACACTCTAAGTCGCAGGTTGATGATCGATTTTGTTATCGTGTCATCAGACCTGCGACCATATGTCTTGGACACCCGAGTAAAGAGAGTTGCAGAGCTGTCAACTGATCACCACCTGGTGGTGAGTTGGATCCGATGGCAGAGGAGGATGCCATTCAGACCTGGAACACCCACACATATAGTGAGGGTGTGCTGGGAATGTCTGGTTGAGGCCCCTGTCCAGGAGGTCTTCAACTCCCACCTCCGGAAGAACTTCAACCACATTCCGAGGGAGTCTGGAGACATGGAGTCTGAATGGGCCATGTTCTCCACCTCTGTTGTTGAAGCGGCGGCCCAGAGCTGCAGCCGCAAGGTGGTCGGTGCATCTTGTGGTAGCAACCCCCGAACCAAGTGGTAGACACCAGTGGTGAGGGGGGCCATTAAGCTGAAGAAGGAGTCCTATCAAGCTTGGTTGGCTTGTGGGATTCCCGAAGCAGCTGAGGTGTACCGGCAGGCCAAGCGAAGTGCAGCTCGGGTGGTTGCTGAAGCAAAAACCCGGGTATGGGAGGAGTTCGGTGAGGCCATGGAACAAGACTTTCGGTCGGCCTTGAAGAGATTCTGGCAAACTGTCCGGCGGCTCAGGAGGGGAAAGCAGCTCCCTGTCCACACTGTGTATGGTGCGGATGGGACACTGTTGACTTCGACTGAGGATATTGTCGGGCGGTGGAAGGAATACTTCGAGGATCTCCTCAATCCCACTGATACGCCTTCCACAGAGGAAGCAGGGTTTGGGGATGAGGGGGATGACTCGCCTATCACAGGGGCTGAGGTCACCAAGGTGGTTAAAAATCTCCTTGGTGGCTGGGCCCCGGGGGTGGACGAGATTTTCCCTGAGTACTTCAAGGCCCTGGATGTTGTAGGGCTGTCATGGTTGACACGCCTCTGCAACATTGCGTGGAGGTCGGGGGCAGTGCCTTTGGCATGGCAAACCGGAGTGGTGGTTCCTCTCTTCAAAAAAGGGGACCGGAGGGTGTGCTCCAACTTTAGAGGGATCACACTCCTCAGCCTCCCTGGGAAGGTCTATGCCAAGGTACTGAAGAGGAGAGTCCGGCCGTTGGTCGAACGTCAGATTCAGGAGGAGCAATGTGGTTTTCGTCCTGGCCGTGGCACATTGAACCAGCTCTTTACCCTCTCAAGAATTCTTGAGGGTTCGTGGGAGTTTGCCCAACCAGTTTACATGTGTTTTGTGGACTTGGAGAAGGCATTTGACCGCGTCCCTCGTGGTTTTTTGTGGGGGGTGCTTCAGGAGTATGGAGTATCGGGCTTGTTGTTACAAGCTATTTGGTCTCTGTATGACCGTTGTGAGAGTTTGGTTCGTATTGCCAACACTCGGTTGGAGTCATTCCCAGTGAGAGGTGGACTCCGCCAGGGCTGCCCTTTGTCACCGATCCTGTTCATAATTTTTATGGACAGGATTTCTAGGTGCAGCCAGGGAATGGAGGGTGTCATGCTTGGTTACCACAGGATCTCATCTCTGTTGTTTGCAGATGATGTTGTCCTGTTGGCTTCACCCAGCAATGACCTACAGCTCTTGCTGGGACAATTTGCCGCTGAGTGCGAAGCGGCTGGGATGAGAATCAGCACCTCCAAGTCCGAGTCCATGGTCCTCAGCCGGAAAAAGGTGGATTGTCCTCTCTGGGTTGGGGACAGGCTCCTGCCCCAAGTGGAGGAGTTTAAGTATCTTGGGGTCTTGCTCACGAGTGAGGGGAAAATGGAGCGAGAGATTGACAGACGGATTGGAGCAGCATCTGCAGTGATGCGGACGTTGTACCGGTCTGTTGTGGTGAAGAGGGAGCTCAGTTCTAAGGCAAAGCTGTCGATTTACCGGTCAATACACAGCTGATAGACTACTTACAAGACAGTCAACTTATTCATCCACATCAATTTGGTTTTAGACCAGGATACTCAACAGAAACAGCAAATTGTTGCCTTATTGAAAACGTCAAACAGTCCTTGGACAGGGGTAATGTGGTAGGAGCTGTTTTTCTAGATCTCAAAAAGGCTTTCGATACTGTAAACCACAGTTTGCTTTTATCCAAAATGGTATCTTTTAACTTCTCCCCAGATACATTAGAATGGTTTGCATCTTATCTCCAGAATAGAGAACAGTGTGTAAAAGTTCACCAGGATAAATCCTCATTTTTAAACAACCGCATGGGTATCCCACAAGGGTCCATTCTTGGTCCTTTACTTTTCAGCATTTTTATTAATGACTTGCCGTTACACTGCTCAGCTGCAACATGCCAACTTTATGCAGATGATGCAGTTATCTACACAGCTGCCAAGACTCCAGCACAGGCTGCAGATGTACTGTCTACAAGTATGGTTGATGTCCAAGAGTGGCTCCTCAAGAACCATCTATTGCTGAACCTTCAGAAAACAGTCTCAATGTGCTTTTCAATCAAAAAATGTAACCTGCAACGTTTTAAAGTTAATATACATGATCATGACATCAGTTTAGCTACAGAATTCAAATACCTTGGCATTGTACTAGATCCTCAACTCAAATTTAATCTTCATATAAAGAAAATTTCAAAAACAGTAAAAAAAAATCTGAACTGCTTTAAATTAATTAGATATTACATACCTTACGAAGCAGCTGTACTGTATATGCATTCTATGGTTTTTTTCTCATATATCATACTGTTTGACAGTCTGGGCGCAAGCAGCCCCTTCCACAATAAGACATATAGGTTCATTATATAATCAAACCCTAAAAATCTTGGACAAAAAGCCCATTAGGTGGCATCACTGTAATGTTTTAAAAAAATACAACCTATTGAGTTTTGAGAGTTTCATTGACCTCTGTTTTCTGAAATTAGCGTTCAAATGTTTCCATAAATTAGCACCCGAGCCACTTGCTGGTTTCGTCCAAAGACAGGACAGCAGCAGAGCCACCAGGAGTTCTGTTAACAATAACTGTAAAATATTCCACCGCAGAACCACATTTGGACAAACAGCTTTCTCTATAAAGGGCAGTCACATCTGGAACACAATGCCAAATGTAATTAAAATAATAACGGACTTTAAAACATTCACTAAAAAGGTTAAAAACTGGCTGAAAAATAAACAAGAATGTACTCATGTATGAATTGATTGTCTGCAAGGTGAGAGTGAATGAAGGGAAGGAATGAATGTGTTTGTTTATAGTGAGTGACGAAGGAAGGGAGGCCTGAAATAGGCAAATGTGAGTCAGGTTGTTATATTTGTGTATTTATAATATTTATAATATTTATAATTGTGTATTTATAATCTTTTTGCATTGATGTATGTGGTTATTGTGTATTTTTTTTCTTTTCTTTTCTTTACTTGATTCTCTTTTCTAAAGCCCATCCAGGGACAAGAGTTGCAAATTAGCTAATAGCTATACACTCTATGTGCAACACATCAGATTGATTGTCATTGATTAATTGTCTATGTTTATTACACTGTCCCTGTCAAATAAACTAATCTGTCTAATCTACGTTCCTACTCTCACCTATGGTCCCGAGCTTTGGGTAATGACCGAAAGAACAAGATCGCGGATACAAGCAGCTGAAATGAGCTTTCTCCGTAGGATTGCTGGACTCACCCTCAGAGATAGGGTTCGGAGCTCAGTCATCCGGGAGAGGCTCAGAGTAGAACCGCTGCTCCTCCACATTGAAAGGAGTCAGTTGAGGTGGTATGGGCATCTGATTAGGATGCCTCCTGGACGCCTCCCACTTGAGGTGTTTCAGGCACGTCCCACTGGGAGGAGACCCCGGGGCAGACCCAGGACTCGGTGGAGAGACTATGCCTCCCAGCTGGTCTGGAAACGCCTTGGTATCCTCTCTGAAGAGCTGGAGCAGGTGGCTGGGGAGAGGGAAGTCTGGGCTTCTCTGCTTGAACTGCTGCCTCCGCGATCCGGACCTCCGGGAAAGTGATAGAAGATGGATGGATGGATGGAATATTTAAATTTGTTTGGTGATCTGAAACATTTAAGTGTGACAAACATACAAAAAAATGAGAAATTGGGAAGGGAGCAAACACTTTTTCACACCACTGTATTTCTGATGGAGCGAGCCATTGACCTGAGATTTTCACCAGATATCAGTAACAACCCAAGTAATCCATACATATAAAGAAATCAATGCAACTGTGTTCACAAAACAAGTTATATTTAATAAAGTGGAATGACACAGGGAATAAGTATTGAACACATGAAGAAAAAGAGTTGCAAAAAGGCATAGAAATCCAAAAAAACAGCTGAAATCCATTAGAATTTAGGAAGCCATCCCATTCCCCATCAGGACAAATCAGTTTCACTGGTTAAGTCCTGACTGATTGCCTTTAAAAAGGTCTGTGAAAATCAGATTGTCACACCACAAAGAACTCATGATGGGTAGAAGCAAAGAGCTCTCTCTAGACCAGGGGTCACAAACTGGCGGACTCCAATTTGGATCCGGACCCTGAGAGTCCATTGTTTATACCCCGAAGCCTTTTGATACAATTTGGGGAAAAGGAAGACTGTTTTGTTTTGATGGGGAAAAAAGCAGAAAAAAGTAGAACTGAACTGCTGTATTGGCGTCCGCCCAGACAGATTATGGCACAAGCCCTTGGGTGCTCTCCTGCTGCAGACTCCCCTCTCCCATGAACACCACTCTCACTGTGTGGCTCCAAATGTACCAGAGTATTTGCTGCGGCCACCACACACGCAAGGCCGACAGTCAGGACATCCACCTCGGACAGACATGCTTAGTTTCAGGTCTGTATCCATGAAATGAAGCGCTGTTATGAACTTGAGTGTATTTACCGGAGTACTTCTACTGAGAGTAGTCCATGCTGGGATGCAGGGGTGAGATTGCTGGTTATGGAGGCCCTTTTCGTAGCCTTCAGTATCACGTAAAACTCAGTAAAAGCTGTGTGTTACTGAACATGAAAAGTTCCACCTCCCCTTTGCCTGTAATCATGGAGTTACAGCTCCATCCATGCTGGAACAGCGTTTACTGTTGAGATTTCTTTTTTTTTTTAATGTCGGAGGAATTCTGTAATCCATCCATCCATCTTGTTTTTTGAAATTGAACAAAGAATTCATTTAAACATTTTTTGTTTAAAAATTAATATAGCGCTAAAAGCAGCTTTTTTTAAGCAAGATGACGCCCACCAAGGCACACGTCTTTGCTGGTTTTGTTCTCGAATGCCAACTTTTTCTCCTTTTTTGCATGTTTGCTGCTCTTTCTACAGTGCATAAAGGTCATGCAATGTTAACATACGATTGCATCCAACGGAGCAGTGAGAGGACAGCTTCACCGTAGCGTGCAACGCCAAAATATGCATCCATCACATTGACAGAAATGGTGAATTTTGTGAGGCTGTGAGCTGGGGTTGCTGCCATTTGGACAACTCTAACTACTCCTGTACGCCACCGGGAAAGCTTCGGATTCATCGCCAGATTCATCGCTTCGGATTCATCGTTAGCTAGGATGATGCTAGCTAGGATGCTAGCTAGGACGACGCTAGCTACCAGAAAAATCTTCAGACTAACATTCATCTCAGTGCATTTTCACCAAGACTTACTCACCAGCAAATGAGCCTTGGACGACTTGAACTACTTCTGTACACCACTGGGAAAGCTTCGGATTCATCGCCAGATTCATCGCTTCAGATTCATCGCTAGCTAAGACGACACTAGCTACCAGGGGAGCCTCGGTTTCACCGGCAGATCCAGCTGCCAGATGACGACGCCAGTTAGCAACCTTCACTAGCCACCACTAGCCATCGGGAGTGCTTCGACCTCACAGCCAGATAACAGCTATAATTAAGACGACAAGCCAGCTAACTGCCTCCGCTAGCCACAGGACATACTTCGTCTCCTGTACTAGCCAACAGGTGAGCCGCTCCTTTGATCCCAGTCAGACTAGTCATTATGCCTCTGAAAAAGAATCAGTCAAATGGAGAGGAGTTGGAGGAGATCAAACTCTCACTAAATTTTATGACTGAAGAAATATCTAAGATAGCAAAACAACAAACTCTGCTTATTGGCCTTATGGAACAAGTGCATGAATTAAAGGCTGAAGTTATGGAAAAATACAAGAAAATTAATTTCTTAGAAAGATGTGTGGATGATTTAGAACAGTATACAAGAATGGATGATGTCATTACGAGCGGTCTGAACACCAGACACGGCTCCTATGCACATGTGACAGCTGGAGTTGATAACCAGGATGGGGAGGATGAGACATTGGCAGAAATACACACTCTTGAGCAGCAGGTATTAAATTTTTTCAACTCTAAAAACATTGTTGTGGACAATAAGACTATTTCAGCATG
Organism: Pholidichthys leucotaenia; assembly: GCA_020510985.1. Lineage (NCBI taxonomy): Eukaryota > Metazoa > Chordata > Actinopteri > Cichliformes > Pholidichthyidae > Pholidichthys > Pholidichthys leucotaenia. The sequence continues at coordinate 151,757,961 of CM035850.1, read as the reverse complement.
CCACACGTTACCTAAAAAAGACAGTAAAGGAAAACCAGTGATCATCATCCGATTTGTCAACAGGAAAGCAAAAACTGATCTTCTGCGACAAGCAAGAAAACTGAGAGGAACGGCTGTCTATGTAAACGAACATTTAACAAAAAAGAACTCTGAAATAGCTAGACAAGCCAGAACTCTCAGAAAACAGGGAAAAATACAATCAACAAGGACAAAGAACTGTAAGGTGTGGATAAAACTGCTTGGCACTCCAGAAGAAGCTAAAGTAATAATGATTAGAGAAATGGAGGAATTGTAAGATTATGAGTGTAAATTTTTGTGTTCTTTTTCTTTTGTGTTTTTTTTTCTCTTTTTTTCCTTTTGGTGTACATTGTTGACACAACTCATGATTAGCACATTAACCAATCATCCTTCCTCATCTAATAATGGAAGTGTATTAGGGCAAATTGAAGCTGAAACCTTTGTCAATACTGAACAGCAACCACAAGACATTTTAAGATAAGATAAGATAAGATAAGATAAGCCTTTATTAGTCCCACAATAGTGAAATTCCAGGATTGCAACAGCACAGGGATAGCAACACTCAGAGCAATAATTAAGAAGATACGGAAGATATAAATAAGAGCAGTGGATATACATACATACACATAAATATATAAATAAATATACAAAGTGCGGAGCATTGTAGCAAGATGGAATAAACAGCATAACCGTCTACTTAGTTGCTCTGAGTGTTGCTATCCCTGTGCTGTTGCAATCCTGGAATTTCCCCGTTGTGGGACTAATAAAGGCTTATCTTATCTTATCTTATCTTAGTTATTATGGCTGCACGGTGGGCGCAGTGGTTTAGCACTGTGGCAGCACAGTTTTACCCTCGGCCGGGGGATCGCGGGGATCATGAGATCGTGGGTTCGATCCCAGCCCCCGACCAACAGTGAGCTGTGTGGAGTTTGCATGTTCTCCCCGTGTTGCGCGGGTTTACTCCGGGATTTCTCCGGTTTCCTCCCGCACACCAAAAACATGTAGGTTTAGGGCGCTCGTGCATGCAGCGACCAGCAGCCGGTGGCTTGTCACCAGACTGCAAACCAAGTCTACCTACGGGTACAAATAAGTAACAAAAAAATAAAAAATCCTACATAGTATGAATATATACCCATACATATTGTCACCCTCCGTAGCGACCAATATTGTCCTAGTTGTATATACTGGAGGGGACCATTGTGTAAGTCTATTGCGTCTTTTGCATTCAATACTATTAGGTCGTCGCTATGGCTGTGTAGTTGTGCATGCACATGTTGGACATTGATTTAACTTCACGATGAAGGAGAGCCGGACCCCCTGTGGTGGACAGAAGATTTCCTGACCTCTGAAGGAGAGCCGGACCCCCTGTGGGGGACAGAAGACTTCCTGACCTCTGAGGTTCAAATATAGGTGTGAACAGATGGCTTCCTGACCTCTAAGGCTCGAGAGGAGAGAGGGGGGAAGTTATGTAAATAAAAGGTTGATGTAGGGGAATAAATTGATGTAGGGGGATAAAGGGAGATTCTTTGATGTGAGATGCTTTGATGTGAGATTGTTTAAAGGTGAGGTCTGAGGTGTGTGTCTCCCTCTTGTTTCTCTGCTCAGGGATGAGAGCAGACTGTGGGAATGTAGCTTGAAATAAACTTGAATTAAATGCAACTCAGTTTCGTTATTCAAGGCTCCCCACATTGGTGACTAACGACGTTGAGAATGACCGGAGAAGGTCTCAGGGTCCCGGACTCACCAAGTCCAGAGCTGGCGAACGCTGTGGCCGTCAAGCTGCCGGATTTCTGGCAGGATAACCCATGGTCGTGGTTCCTACAAGCGGAGTCGCAGTTCGCTCTCGCAGGAGTAACGGTGGATGACACTAAATTCCACCATGTCATCGCTAAACTGGATAACAGCACAGCTCGGTGTGTGCAGAGTTTGGTGGAGCAGCCACCAGCGACCGGCAGGTACGACAAGCTGAAATCCACCCTCATTAAGTTTTTCACCCCCTCGGCCGAAGTGAGGGCGAGGAGGATCCTGTCTTTGCTAGACCAGGGAGGACACAGGCCGAGCGCCCTGATGGAGGAGATGATACAGCTGAGAGGGTTGGACAAGGATGATTTCCTTTTCCAGTTCATCTTCCTCTCCACCCTCCCGACGCATGCGAGAAGCACGCTGGCTGGCAAGAAATGTCACACCCCGGAGGAGTTCCGGGAGCTGGCCCAGGAAGCAGATGGGATTCTGGACGCCTGCGGCGGGCAAGCGGCCACAGCGGCGACCCACGACAGCGGGGAGCCAGAGGCGGCAGACCCAGGCTGGCCGACGACGGCGGCAGCACGGCCGCGACGAGGTGGAGCCATTGGGCCGGCGGCAGAGGCGCGGCCCCGACGCAGCGGAGTAGAGGATCTCTGCTTTTACCATCGGAGGTTCGCTGAGAGGGCACGCAGGTGTGTGCCACCCTGCAACTTCAGGAGTTCGGGAAACGGCAAGACCGAGAGTCGTTAGCAGCTTCGACTCTCGGGGAAGACAACAAGCTGCTCTACATCGCGGATGCGCGCTCCGGACGAGAGTTCCTCATAGACACCGGAGCCCAAGTGAGCTTCATCACCCCAACATACGCGGACCGGGTGGCTGGACCCCACAGTAGCGGAGCTACGGCGGCAAATGGCTCGAGCATCAACACCTACGGGAGAAGGACCTTGCCTTTATGCTTACATGGCCGCACATATGAATGGACTTTTGTAATAGCGGCGATGAGTTTCAACATGTTGGGCGCGGATTTTTTGTGTTCACACAATCTGTTAGTTGATCTTGCTAATAGACGGCTGGTAAATGCACTCTCTTTTTACTCTCTCCCCTGTTCAGCTCGAGTGTCCCCGCCACCAGCACAGACCCACGTCGCTACAGCAGGTGGTAAGTTTCACACACTCCTCACCCAATTTCCAGCGCTCACTGTGCCCACTTTTTCAGCGGCAGTCGCGAAGCACGGAGTGAAACATTTTATACCTACATCTGGTCCTCCCGTGTTTGCAAAAGCTCGGCGCTTGGATGCAGTTAAGCTTGCCATTGCGCGGAGGAGTTTGCCAGCCTAGAGAGGCTGGGCATCGTTCGTAGGTCAAAAAGCCCGTGGGCTTCGCCGCTGCACATGGTACCGAAAGCCGATGGCTCCTGGAGACCGTGCGGTGATTACCGCAGGCTAAACAATGCTACGGCGCACGATCGTTATCCCATCCCGCACATTCAGGATTTTTCGGTGCACCTGGCGGGCGCGCGCGTTTTTTCAAAGATTGATCTGGTTCGCGGCTATCATCAAGTCCCAGTCCAGCCGGAGGACATTCCTAAAACAGCGGTGATAACCCCGTTCGGACTTTTCGAGTTTTTACGCATGCCGTTTGGTCTCAAAGGGGCGGCGCAAACGTTTCAGCGGATGATGGATGCCGTGTTACGCGATCTCCCTTTCGTGTTTGTGTACCTCGATGACATTTTGGTCGCGAGTACTTCAGAGGACGAACACGAAAAGCACCTCACAGCAGTTTTTAGGAGGCTGGGAGAGCACGGCTTAATAGTTAACCCAACAAAGTGCCAGTTCGGCGTCGAGCAGATCGATTTTTTGGGTCACCGCGTATCCCCAGAGGGAGCGGTTCCGTTACCAGATAAAGTACGCGCGGTAGCGGATTTTCCCCGGCCACAAACGGTCAAATCACTACAGGAATTCTTGGGGATGGTGAATTTTTACAATCGATTCCTGCCCCACGCAGCTCAAATCATGCAACCGTTATATGCCGCGCTCAAAAAACAAAAACCAACCCAGGCGGTTGAATGGTCCCTGGAGCGGGAGCGCGCGTTCACAGAGGCTAAAAAAGCCTTGGCTGACGCTGCGCTCCTGGCCCACCCAGACCCGGCAGCACGTATCGCGCTGATGACAGACGCTTCAGATGTAGCCATAGGGGCCGTTATTGAGCAACAGGTCGCCGGAGTTTGGCAGCCTTTGGCTTTCTTTAGCAAATCCTTAAGCTCGGCTGAGCGAAAATACAGCACGTTCGACAGAGAACTGTTGGCGCTGCATTTGGCTGTTCGTCATTTCCAGTTCTGGCTGGAAGGACGGTGCTTCACCGCTTATGTAGACCACAAGCCGCTCACATACGCCATGGCTAAAATTTCAGAACCGTGGTCCAGCAGGCAGCAGAGGCAGCTGGCCGCGATCTCGGAATTTACCACTGACATTAGGCACGTTGCGGGCAAATTCAATGTTGTTCACGACGTGGTTCACGACGCCACCACGCGCAGAGGCAGAACGGGCCACCGTGACCACGCCGCAGGAGAGCGGCACGGTGGCGCGCGCAGCCCCGGTGCACGTGGGTATAGATTATGCAGCCATGGCAGCGGACCAGGGGGCAGATGCAGACGTGTGCGCGCTCCAGTCTGGACCAACAGGGTTAAGGCTGGAGAGCAAGTGTTTACAAACCGGTATGCCCCCCCGATCTGCGACGTGTCGACGGGGCGCCCGCGTCCGGTGGTTCCGGCCACGTGGCGCCGCCGTGTTTTTGACTCGGTCCACTCGCTGGCGCACCCGGGGGTGCGCGCGTTGGTGAAAATGGTGGCAGAAAAGTTTGTTTGGCCGGGCCTGCGCAAGGACGTGAAGGAATGGGCGAAAGCCTGCATTTCCTGTCAACGGGCCAAAATTCACAAGCACACAAGGGCCCCGTTAGAACCGTTTCGCATTCCAGCCAGAAGGTTCGACCATGTACACGTCGACCTTGTGGGCCCCCTACCGGCATCACAGGGGTTCACGCATCTTTTGACAATGGTGGACCGGACCACACGTTGGCCGGAAGTGGTCCCGCTTGCGACAACCACGGCCGCGGAGGTGGCTCGCGTTTTTTTAACGGCTTGGGTGGCGCGCTTCGGGGTTCCGTCGGACATTACGTCCGATAGAGGACCTCAATTCATCTCTGAGCTGTGGTCAGCGATGGCCAACGGCTTAGGAGCCAAAATTCACCGCACTACGGCTTACCACCCTCAGGCTAATGGTTTATGCGAGCGTTTTCATAGATCTTTGAAGGCAGCACTCAGAGCGTCGCTCACGGATGCAGATTGGGTAAATAAACTGCCATGGGTTTTATTAGGGTTGCGTTCTGCGCCCAAAGAGGACTTAGACACCTCCCCAGCGGAGCTGGTATTCGCACAAACTCTTAGGCTGCCAGGCGAGTTTTTACCAGAGCACCCGGAGCCGCCACCTCTCCCTGCTCTAGGACCGTTAGTTCGCACGGGAGCAGACACGCTTCCGGGTCCGGTTCATCACGCTTTTCCACGAGTTTTCATCCCCAGGGCTTTGAAAAATGCCGATTTCATTTTTGTCAGGCGCAAAGCCCTAAAAGCAACGCTCAAACCTCCTTACGAAGGGCCATTTCGAGTGCTGGAGGCAGGTGATAAGCAATTTGTGCTAGATTTGGGAGACAGAAAAGAGACAGTCAGTATTGACAGACTAAAACCTGCTTTTGTCATGAAGGACGGATCTGTGCCGGTCGCAGTGGCGCCTCGACGAGGCAGGCCCCCGCAAGGGGCACATAACCACTCTCTCCCTCAGTCAACAGAGCCGAAGCAGGACGGCGCCGCAGGCAAGGCGGGGCCAACTCACAGCAGATTCGGCAGACGGTTGAAGCCCAAGCGGCGCACAGACTGAATGTTTGTATTGATTATACAGTAGCCAGTAATATGTTATTGAATTTTAGGGAATAGTCCTTTCTTCATCGTTTGGGGGGGGTTATATGGCTGTGTAGTTGTGCATGCACATGTTGGACATTGATTTAACCTCACGATGGAGAGCCTGACCCCCTGTGGTGGACAGAAGATTTCCTGACCTCTGAAGGAGAGCCGGACCCCCTGTGGGGGACAGAAGACTTCCTGACCTCTGAGGTTCAAATATCGGTGTGAACAGATGGCTTCCTGACCTCTAAGGCTCGAGAGGAGAGAGGGGGGAAGTTATGTAAATAAAAGGTTGATGTAGGGGAATAAATTGATGTAGGGGGATAAAGGGAGATTCTTTGATGTGAGATGCTTTGATGTGAGATTGTTTAAAGGTGAGGCCTGAGGTGTGTGTCTCCCTCTTGTTTCTCTGCTCAGGGATGAGAGCAGACTGTGGGAATGTAGCTTGAAATAAACTTGAATTAAATGCAACTCAGTTTCGTTATTCAAGGCTCCCCACATTCACGTTTTTTTGCTATCTCTGCGAGCAGCCCTGCTTAGGTTATACAGTCTGACAGCCGTAGGTAGGAAGGACCTGCGAAACCTCTCGGTTGCGCACCTAGGATGATGTAGTCTGCTGCTAAATGAGCTCCTCAGTGCGTTCAGTATGTCCTGCATAGGGTGGGACTCGGACTCCAGCAGAGATGACAGTTTAGCCACCATCCTTCTCTCTCTTATCTCCTCCACTGGGTCAGGGCGCTGCCCCAGGACAGAGCTAGCTTTCTTGATCAGTTTGTTCAGTCTCTTCCTATCGGCTGCTGTAATGCCACTGCCCCAGCAGACCACTCCAAAAGTGACGGCTGATGCCACCATCATGTCGTAGAATGTCTTCAGCAGCGCCCCTTGTACACCAGAAGACCTGAGTCTCCTCAGTAGGAACAGCCTGCGCTGTCCCTTCTTGTAGAGTGCGTCGGTATTGTGTGACCAGTCTGGTTTATTGTTCAAATGAACACCCAGGTACTTGTAGGATGTCACCATCTCAATGTCTGTTCCCTGTATGTTTACTGGTGCTGTGAGGGGTTGTCCTTGCCTGTGGCAGTCCACCACCAGCTCCTTAGTTTTCCTCGCGTTGATCTGGAGGCAGTTCCAATGGCACCAGTCCACAAAGTCCTGGATAAGTCCTCTGTACTCAGCTTCATCTCCGTTAGAAATGAGGCCGACGATCGCAGAGTCGTCAGAGAACTTCTGTAGATGGCAGTGTGTTGTGTTGTGTTGCGTGAGAAGTCCGCAGTATAAAGGGTGAACAGGAAGGGAGCCAAAACCATTCCCTGGGGGGCCCCCGCGCTACCGATGATCGTGTCGGACACACAGTCCCGGGTTCTCACAAACTGTGGCCGGTTAGTGAGGTAGTCCAGGATCCATGATGACAGGTGCTGGTCCCCGCTTGCGCACAGCAGCTTGTCCTTCAGGATCATTGGTTGGATGGTGTTGAAAGCACTGGAGAAGTCAAAGAACATGATCCTCACCGCATTCCCGGGCTTCTCCAGGTGGGACAGGGAACGGTGAAGGAGGAAGATCACTGCATCCTCCACCCCAATGCCATGCTGGTAGGCGAACTGGAGTGGATCCATCGCTGGTCCCACCAGGGGGCGGAGGTGAGCAAGGAGCAGTCTCTCCAGGGTCTTCATCATGTGGGACATCAGGGCCACTGGTCTGTAGCTGTTCAGGTCTTTGGGGTGGAAAGTCTTTGGTACAGGTACCACACAAGATGTTTTACACAACTGTGGTACCCTCCCCAGCTTCAGGCTCAGGTTGAAGATGAGCTCCACAATCCCACACAGCTGATCTGCACAGGACTTGAGGAGCTTTGCGCTGATGCCATCCGGTCCCGACGCCTTCCTCACCTTGATCTTCCTCAGCTCCGTCCTCACCTGGGTCTTAGTGAGGGTTATGTTGGGGGGCTGTGTGTTGGGAGTGGGGGGGGGGGTGTTGGTGGAGTGGGGTCTGGGCAGCAGGACTTGATGTCTTTAGAGGCAGCAGTGGTTGTTGTGCAGTCGGGGGGAGGGCGGTTGGTTAAACCTATTAAAAAACAGGTTCAGATTGTTCGCCCAATCCCTGCCCCCCGTGGCCTGGGGGGAGGTATTCTGGAGCCCAGAGATGGTTTTAAGGTTTCTCCAGACCCCACCGATGTCGCTCTGTTGCAGCTTGTCCTCCATTTTCTTCCTGAAGCTGTCTTTGCCTTCTCTGATCTTCCTCCTCAGCTCCCTCTGTACGGACTTCAGCATCTCCCTGTTCCCTGACCTGAAGATCCTCTTCTTCTCTCTCAGAAGTGTTTTTATCTCAGGGTTGGTCCAGGGTTTGTTGTTTGAGCAACACCGTATTGTCTTGGTGGGTACGGTGTTGCCCACACAGAAGCTGATGTAGTCTGTGATGGTGTGAGTGAGGCCATCGATGTCCTCACCATGTGGATCGCAGAGCTGCTCCCAGGCAGTGGTTTCAAAGCAGTCCTTTAGAGCGTACAGTAGGGCCCAAAATTATTTAACACACACATATATATATATATATATATATACACACTACCGCTCAAAAGTTTGGGGTCACCCAGACAATTATTTTGTGTTTTCCATGAAAAGTCACATTTATTTACCACCATGAGTTGTAAAATGAATAGAAAATATAGCCAAGACATTGACAAGGTTAGAAATAATGATTTGTATTTGAAATAATAATTTTTTCCAGATATTCAACCTGCTCAAAGGAAGGTGAGTTTTATAGCTTCTCTAACCAGCTAAACTGTTTTCAGCTGTGCTAACATGATTGCACAAGGGTTTTCTAATCATCCATTAGCCTTCTGACGCAATGAGCAAACACATTGTACCATTAGAACACTGGAGTGATAGTTGCTGGAAATGGGCCTCTATACACCTATGTAGATATTGCACCAAAACCCAGACATTTGCAGCTAGAATAGTCATTTATGTGGCGGATGATAAAATAAGGCAGCGAACTGAGGGTTTTAAGTAGGTTTATTAAATCATACCACCATCACGGAGCTCGCCCCGGTGCCGTGCATGCGCGCCAGAGCGAGCCCAAATGGCTCTCCAGCAGATAGGCAATGCGTGCAGTGGAAGAGAGAGTGAGTTACAGAACATATGCAGTTTTTATACCCAGTTACAGACAAAGCATTCACAGCAGTAGGTATGGGCATTTGCATTTGAGAGACACACATAACAATAAGGAGATTACTGGCCGGAATTCGCCTCTGCTCCGGAGCTGTAGGACAAAAGAGGTTACAAGGCACATCTACATATTGTTATCAGTCTATAGACACAGTAAGGGCAGGAAGCATGAACACAATGCATGAATGTCACATTAACACCACAGTACTGAGCCGGAAAAAGCTAGACGAAGCTGGGCTGCCTGTTGACATTAATACACACATTTCACTGTTATGTTAATTGCTCTAGTCGAGCGCTGTGCTTGTCCCAGTCTGTTGTGGGGGTTATCCCACACCGCTCCCCCCCAGAGGGCTCGGCAGGCGGCCGAGGCCTCGATAGTCCGGCTTTGGCAGCGAGCTGCATGGGACGCTCGCTGCAGGCGGCGGTGGAGGTAGGGGGGTGGGGGGTAGCAAGTGCCGGCCGGGGACGGTGAAATCGTCTGGGCTGCGCAAAAATTGCTTGTGGATCCACGATGTTGAGGGGCTGTCCCGTTGAACGTGCGGAGTTCCACAGCGGCTGTAAGGGAAAAAAAAAATTAGTCACTGACTCCTCTCGCGATTAAGTCCTGCAAGGATTAATAGCGGCCGTGAAGAAAAAGCAGGAGCGGCGAGGCTGCGTGGCGGCTGTAAGAAAAAAAACAAAAGCAAAGGGACTTGGCGTGTTGACTTTAGGTGCGGGCACAAACTTAAAGCCCTCGGGGACCGCAGACTGCTGAATTCCCTATGTGCGCCATGGCTAAGACCATTAGAAAATCCTGTGAGCAAGCTGCGTGCGTGCCTCAGGTGTACGAGCAACCCTGAAGGCTCTGTGTGCAGCGGCGAAGGACGATGGCGGTCTGTGGAGCCGTATTTGTCCCATGCGTGGTGCGCCGTCCTCGTAACTCCCCGGTGCGTGTGCCAGAGTTCCGTGCGTGGGTGGGCCCGCTGGAGAGGAGAGTCATGGTCAGGGAGCTTGCTGGAGATCAGCGTAGTCGGCGCCGATAATCATCCCTGTTGTAGTTGTTGCGGTAGTTCGCTGTGCTGGGTCATGGTGTGTTCAGGTCCATGCGCTGCGTTCTCCATCGGCCCTGGAGGTCGCTGTTGTGGAGAGAGGACGAGGTGCGTGCGCTCTCGTGTGGAGGAGCTGTGAGAGCGGCCGGTCCCAGCGTGGATGTGCAGATCTCAGGCGTGCAGATCTCACCATGAAGCTTGCTGTGGCTTTCCCGGTCGTGGGTGATGTCCGGAGAGTTCCCTGAAGCAGAAGGGAGCTGCTGTGTTCGCTTGTCGTTGGAGCATCACCGCCGGGTGCTGCGTTCGCTGGCAGCGTGTTCTTTTCAGCGTCGGGTCACCAGTGTGGCAGATGATAAAATAAGGCAGTGAACTGAGGGTTTTAAGTAGGTTTATTAAATCATACCGCCATCACGGAGCTCACCCCGGCGCCATGCATGCGCGCCAGAGCGAGCCCGAATGGCTCTCCAGCAGATAGGCAATGCATGCAGTGGAAGAGAGAGTGAGTTACAGAACATTTGCAGTTTTTATACCCAGTTACAGACAAAGCATTCACAGCAGTAGGTATGGGCATTTGCATTTGAGAGACACACATAACAATAAGGAGATTACTGGCCGGAATTCGCCTCTGCTCCGGAGCTGCAGGACAAAAGAGGTTACAAGGCACATCTACATATTATCAGTCTATAGACACAGTAAGGGCAGGAAGCATGAACACAATGCATGAATGTCACATTAACATCACAGTACTGAGCCGGAAAAAGCTAGACGAAGCTGGGCTGCCTGTTGACATTAATACACACATTTCACTGTTATGTTAATTGCTCTAGTCGAGCGCTGTGCTTGTCCCAGTCTGTTGTGGGGGTTATCCCACAATTTACCACATTAACAATGTATATTAGATATTAGAGTGTATTTCTGATTAGTTTAAAGTTATCTTCATTGAAAAAACAGTGCTTTTCTTTCAAAAATAAGGAAATTTCTAAGTGACCCCAAACTTTTGAACGGTAGTATATATATATATATATATATATATATATATATATATATATATATATATATATATATACACACACACACACACACACACACACACATATATATATATATATATATATATATATATATATATACACACACACACATATATATATATATATATATATTTTCCAAGTTGGGCAGCGCGGTGGCGGAGTGGTTAGCACTGTGGCAGCATAGCAACTCACCCTTGGCTGGGGGATCCTGGGTTCGATCCCAGCCCCCGACCAAGAGTGATCTGTGTGGAGTTTGCATGTTCTACCCGTGTCTGCGTGGGTTTACTCTGGGATTTCTCCAGTTACCTCCCACATGCCAAAAACATGCAAATTAAGTTAATTGGCATCAAACTGGGGATTCTGAATTGTCCTTAGGTATGACTGTGAAAGTGAATGGTTGTCTGTCTCATTGTGTTGGCCCTGCGATGGACTGGCCATCTGTCCAGGGTGTACCCTGCCTCTCGCCCAAAGATGCTGGGATAGGCTCCAGCCCCCCCCCCCCCCGACCCAAAAAGGATTAAGCGGAAGAAGATGAATGAATGAATGAATGAATATTCCAAGTTTCTAAATTATTCAAAAATAATATTATTTGCTGATGATACTAATATATTTTATTCTGGAAATAATTATAATCAACTAATCCATACTCTAAATAATGAATTAAATAAGCTTAAAAAATGGATGGATTGTGATAAATTATCACTAAATATAGATAAAACTAAGGTAATGATATTTGGTAATTGTAAAAATAAAGAAGATATACATATTCATATAGATAATGTAATTATTGAAAACGTTAAGGAGATCAAGTTTTGGGGTGTAATACTAGATGATAAAATTAGTTGGAAACTACATGTCAGATACATACAAAACAACGTTGCAAAAATATTGCAATTATAAATAAAATTAAGCAAGTCCTAGATTACAAATCGCTTCATATCTTGTATTGAATGAATGAATGAATGAATGAATGAATGAATGAATTTATTTATTTCGGATAGTACATTACAGGTTAAAAGAAACTGTATAATATAACAACAAGGTCAAATTAGACAAAGACTCCTTCTACTATACAATTCCACGTGAGTTATCCGAAATGGGTGATGGCTGAAGCCGCAGCTTATATTGCCCACCCATATTCCATCCAAGAATTCAAAGGAGAAAAAAGAGAAAACAAGACAAGAGCGATTACAATTTAAAACAAGGCTAAGACAAAATATGACTGAGAGAAAAAGAAAACTGAGCTAGTCTAAGTTAAGCGGTTACTATTCAAAAACAAATCTAAGACATAGTGTCACAGAGAAAAAAGAAAAACTAAGCTATAACACAACACAGGCTGGAAATGTCAATCCTTATGTGAGTTTACATGTCGTCTTGTAAATATGTTTGGAGTATTTCTTCCTTTAGTTTTTGTTTAAATTGTCCAAGCTTTGTACATGATTTTAATTCAGGTCCAAAATCGTTCCATAATCTGACACCTTGCACTGAAATACAGTGTTGCTTGGTGGTTGTTCTCACTGTAGGCTTTTGAAATATACATGTTCCTCTGAAGTGATATCGTTTCTCCCTTGTTTGGAACAACTTTTGGATATTTGCGGGCAGTGATAGATTCTTCACTTTGAACATTATTATTGCGGTTTTAAAGTCGATCAGATCTTTCAACTTGAGAGTTTTTTGTTTAAGAAAAAGTGGGTTTGTTGTTTCCCTGTAAGCTGCTTTGTTGATTATTCTAATAGCTCTCTTTTGAAGCATAAAGAGTGGATATATGTTTGTTTTATATGTATTTCCCCATACTTCATTACAATATGTCATGTATGGGAGTATTAATGAATGATACAAGGTGTATAGTGTGGGTTGATTCAGCAAATTTTTCACTCTGTGTAATATTGCAATTGATTTGGATACTTTACCTTTTATATAATTAATATGTGGCTTCCAACACAGTTTGTTATCAATTATTACTCCAAGGAATTTAGTTTCGGATACCCTTTCAATCTCTACACCATTTACACTGAGTTTAGGTACTGGGTTGTTGTGATGGTTGTTAAAGACTATAAATTTTGTCTTGCTTAAATTGAGCGTTAATTTGTTTGAATCAAACCACAGTTTCAGCTTTCCTAATTCCTTTCCGAGTGTATCCAGAAGTTGTTCCAAGTTGTTTCCACTGCATAGCAGGTTAGTGTCATCAGCAAACAATATTAAGTCCATTTTTTCTGAAACTTTACATATATCATTTATATACATATTGAATAATAATGGTCCCAAAACTGAACCCTGTGGGACTCCACAGGTGACCTTCAGTAGCTCTGAGTTTTTGTTGTTAACACATACAAACTGATATCTATTCTTTAAGTAACTTCTTAACCAGGACAGTGCTACCCCTCTGATACCACAATTTTGTAGTTTCTTTAATAATAGATTGTGATCTACTGTATCAAATGCTTTTTTAAGATCCAGGAATACTCCAACTGAATACTCTTTATTTTCAATGGCTGTTGATATTTTTTCTGTAAATTCCATTAAGGCATATGCTGTTGTCCTTTTGTGTCTGAACCCATATTGCTGCTCACACAATAAATCATTCTTCAGTATGAAGTTGTCAATTCTCTCATAGAATATTTTTTCAAGTATCTTGGAAAATTGCGGTAATAGTGAAATTGGTCTGTAGTTGGAGAGTTCCCCTCTGTCGCCTGTCTTGTAAATCGGAATTACTTTAGCTATTTTCATTGCATTGGGAAATATACCTGATTGGAGAGACAGGTTACAGATATACGTCAGTGGTTTCACTATGCATTCGATAACAGTTTTGACTAGTAGCATATCAATACCATCGCAGTCAGTAGATGTTTTACTTTTGAACGATTTAACAATTTCAATGACCTCTCTTTCGTCTGTGTTCTTTATGAAGATGGTGTCTTTTACAGCAGTGTTATTGCATATTGAATCACCTGTTGGCACCGTAGTGGGTATTTCTCGGGCCAGTTTAGGTCCAATGTTAACAAAAAAATTATTAAATTCATCTGCAGGTGAAGCTATATTCACATTCGGAGTCGATTTATTATTTTTTGGAGTGTTAGTTGGGTAGCTGGTATTTCTGCTTTTATTTCCAAGGATACTGTTGATTATTGTCCATGTATTTTTAATATTGTCTTTGTTTTTTTCCAGTTCTTTACTGTAATAGTCTCTTTTACTACATCTTATTATATATGTTAACTTATTTTTGTATGTTTTATACCGCTGCTCTGCTTCTTTTGTCCTTTTCTTTATGAAAGCTTTATATAATAAATTTTTCTTTTTACACACCTTTTGTAGTCCTTTGGTTAGCCATGGTTTGTCAGTAAATTTGTGTTTAAGCTTTTTTTTAACTAATGGGCAGTTTTTTTCATAAAGAGTGGTTACAATGTTTGTAAATGTGTCATAGGCTTCATTTACATCTGATACATAGACTTCTGTCCAGTCTTGCTTCAGCAAGTCCTCTTTAAAAGAACTGATTGCGTTTGGTGATTTGTGTCTGAACGATTTTGAGATTTTTTCTGGGTTGGGCCCCGTGTGGCCATGGATAAGTGCAAAGATTGGCAAGTGGTCGCTTATATCATTTATCAATAATCCACTTTCTATTTTCTTGTCGAGAACATTGACAAACAGGTTGTCAATAAGTGTAGCAGAGTGAGCTGTGATTCTACTGGGATGTGTTATTGTGGGATTATTGCTCATTAGTACTTCCATACTTGACCTATTGTATAGAGGTCTGGGGTAACAGTTATAAAAGTACATTTAATTCATTGCTAATATTACAAAAAAGGGCAGTCCATGTTATACACAAAGTCGGGTATCTTGAATTTATTGTTTTTACATTCAAAGTTATTAAAATTACGGGATCTGGTTGATTATTATACAGCACAATTAATGTTTAAAGTCAGTAAAAACCTTTTGCCACACACAGTTATAAGAGGGCAAATGCAATCAGGGTAGACCAAGGCTCAGATTTAAAGACACTGCAAAAAGAAACTTGAAGAAGTTGGATATAGACAGGAGTTCCTGGCAGCGCAAGGCTAAGGACAGAGCTGTGTGGAGGAATCTGATCAGACCTAAATGAAACAGTCATTGTCGCCCACGACAGACTGCTATGATGATGATGATGATGAAGGGAAATATAATTTACGGGGGAATACAAAATTTAAAATGTACCTAGTAAGATCTACTAGGAAAGGTTTTTGTATGTCTGTGTGTGGGGTAAAATTGTGGAACGGGTTAGGGGAGAAACACAGACAATGTCCAAACATCCATATATTTAAATCAACATATAAAGAAATGATTTTTGAGCAATATAAAAATAAAGGACAGTAATATTACAATGTGTCTTTAATGAAGAAAGGTTGTTATTGTGAATATATATGCTGAGTACTATTATTATTGATATCATTATCACTTTGAAGTATTGTATAGGCCAGGTGGTATTATTATTATTGTTGTTGTTGTTATAACTACCATATGGCTACCTATTATTATGGTTATTATTATTATATGGTTACTTATTGCACCTAGGTATTGTAAGCCATGTGGGGTATATGGTGGTATACATGGTGATTATGATGATGACAATATTGTCTATGATTATATTAAACATACCAGAATTATTTATTATTATTATTATTATTATTATTATTATTATTATTATTATTATTACAATTATTATTACATATATTATGGTATTGTATAATGAATGTAATTGTGGGATGAATAATGACTAGAATATTATAATTTATTGGGTATGGAAAAAGGGTGGGACTATATAAGCATTGGCTTCTTCCCACTCCTTTTGAGCATTTTATTTTTTTGGTTTTGATTTTTGTTTTAATTTTTTTTTTCTTTTTGTCTGAATGTTCAAATAAATAAAATCAATCAATCAATCAATACGATCAACGGATACTGCTGGACATCGCCAAGACAAGCAGTTGTACAGACTTTACTGGCTTCATACCACTCAATCTGCAATGCATTGTGCAACCACGTAGCGATCAGCACCACCCCCGGGAAGACCTCGAAGCACCGAGCCCACGTGAGCTTGCTGACCCCAAGAAAGCGCGTCAGAGGCGGCAGCGTAGGCAAGATAAGAGAGGAGGGCTACATGCTAGGATAAAAGCCTGTGCTAGCCATCCACCGCTGCCTAGACTCCCGCTAGCTAACATACAGTCTCTGGAAAACAAGCTAGACAAAGTAAGAGTAAGGATTGAAGACAAGCCGGAGATAAGAGAGTGCTGCGCCCTAATCTTCTGTGAGACCTGGCTCTCAGACAGAGTCTCTGAGTGTGCCATTCAACTACAGACTCACTCAACACACCAGGCAGACCGAACTGAAGCCTCAGATAAGACGGTGATGGGGGGGGGGGGGGTGGATTTGCGTGTGTGTGTGTGTTTATACACAACTCATGGTGTGGAGATGTGCAGACTGTTTACAAGCACTGTTCACCTGATGTGGACTTTTTACTGCTGAAATGCCATCCCTATTATCTACCAAGGGAATTCACTGCCGTGTTTTTGGCCACTGTTTACATCTGCCCATGAAACAACTACACAGCAGCACTACGCAAACTCCATGACATTATCAGCGCAGTAGAGACAACCCGATGCTGTTTTTATTGTTGCTGGTGACTTTAACCAGTGCAATTTACAGACTGTACTTCCCAAATATTACCAGCATGTGGACATTCCCACCCGTGATAAGAACAGAGTGGATCATGCTTACACTAACATACGCGGTGCATATTGAGTGGCACCCCACCCCCACTTCAGACAGTCAGATCACATCTCCATGTTTATGTACCCAGCCTACAGACAAAAGCTGAAACAAACCCTGTTATTAAACAAATTAAACGCTGGTCTCCAGAGGCTGAGAGCACCCTGCAAGACTGTTTTGCCTGTACAGACTGGGAGGTGTTTAAAGCTGCAGCCACCCGGGAGGACTCTTCTGTAAACATACAGGACTATGCTGACTATGTGACTGGGTACATCAGCACATGTTGACACCATCGTACCCACCATACAAGTCAGGAAGTTCCCCAACCAGAAGCCCTGGATCAGCAGTCAGGTATGTCAGATGCTGTATTCTCCCTCTCTTGCATTTAAATCAGGCATTGAGGTTGAGTACAAAGCTGCAAAGTATGGACTGAGGAACGTTATAACAATAGCCAAGAAGCAGTACAGAGAAATGCTGTACAGCCTCTACTCCACTCCTGACCCGGGACGCATGTGGCAAGGCCTGCAACACATCACTGACTACAAGAGGACCAACAGCAACACCACTAGCGCCACAGACAGCCTGCCCGACGATCTCAACATCTTTTACACCCACTTTGAGACCACCAGCTACAGTGCAGAGAGGAAACACATGCACCCTATCCTTCCACTAAAAGTCTCATCAGGCCAGGTAAACAAAGCACTGAGGAATATCAACCCCCGCAAGGCAGCAGGACCAGACAACATCCCTGGGTGGGCTCTCAGAGCATGTGCTGCCAAGCTGACTGACATTCTCACATCCATCTTCAACCTCTCCCTCAACCAGAACATAGTCCCCTCCTCCTTCAAAACCACTACCATCGTCCCCCTCCCCAAAAAGAGCCCACTGACCTGTCTGAATGATTACAGACGGGTAGCATTCACTCCAATCATCATGAAGTGCTTCCAGAGAGTGGTGCTGCCCCTCATTCAGGACAACATACTGGATCCCCTGGATTCTCTGCAGTATGCCTACCAGCCCACCAACAGGTCCAACTCAGATGCCATTGCTGCAGCACTCCATTATTCTCTCTCCCACCTGGAAGATAAAGACTCCTACATTCGAATGCTCTTTGTCGACTACAGCTCCACTTTCAACACGGTCATCCCCCACAAATTCACCTACAATCTGTCTTTACTTGGCCTGCACCCCACCCTCTGTGACTGGCTACTGGACTTCCTGACTGGCAGGCCCCAGTCTGTCAGGATGGGTAACAGGACCTCAGCCAGCATCATCCCAAACACAGGTGTCCACAGGGTTGTGTTCTCAGCCCCATCCTCTACAGCCTCTTCACCCATGACTGTGTTGCCTCCCACAAGGACAATATCACCTTAAAGTTCACGGATGACACAGCAGTGATAGGACGCATCACTGGTGGTGATGAAGCATCCTACAGGAGGGAGGTGGCCAGCCTGGTGTCATGGTGTGAGGACAACAACCTCACCTTCAACACGGACAAGACAAAGGAGATGATAGTGGACATGAGGAAAGGGAGGAGGAGACCTCATCAACTGCTGTTCATCCGGGAGCTTGAGGTGGAGAGGGTGAGCAGCTTTAAATACCTGGGCATCCACATCAGCGAAGACCTTACATGAGCATATAACACCACAGAGCTGATTATGAGAGCTCAACAGCGGCTGTACTTTCTGAGGAGGCTGAAGAAGTTTGGCATGTCCCCCAGGATCCTCAACAATTTCTACAGCTGCATCATCGAGAGCATCTTGACCAACTACATCACTGCGTGCTATGGCAGCAGTACTGCCCTGGACTGCAAACACATGCAGAGAGTGGTGAAGACAGCAGAGAAGATCATTAGGACTCCACTCTCCTCTCTGCAGAGCATCTACCACCACAGAGTCCAAAGGAGAGCTGCCGCCATCCTTCAGGACCCCACCCACCCTCAGCACAGAATGTTCACACTTCTACCCTCAGGCCGGAGGTACACAAGTGTGAAATACAGGACAACCAGACTAAAAAAACTCCTTCTTTCCCACTGTCATCAGACTCCTGAACAAATAACAAACTCCCAAAACTCCGCAAACACAGCTTTGCAAATAGGAACTCACACACTGGTTGCTAAATTTGCACATTGCTCACTTGTACAGTGTACATAGTCTCACCCCGTCTCATGTCCATATCATCCCTGCTGCTAAATTATCATTGTACAGTCTACTGGGTATTATCATTACAGAGAAATTACAGAGAAATTCTCCCACTGGGTGCTAATTTGTAATTTGTACATTGCTCATTTACACATTGCTCATTTGTACACTGTACATAGGCTTATGCCATCTCAGGTTCATATCATCTCTGATATTAATATACCATTGTCCATTATAGTCATCTAGTGAATTTTTCAATTTTCATTCTTCTCGTTTCCTCTAGTTTAACTGCTTTAACTGTCCTAATTACCTAATGTGTGTTATTAGTGTATGTTATTAGCATTCATTAGTATTAGGTGTGTTATTACCTTATTAGTATTGATGTGTATCTATTACCTTGGCATTCGTTTGGAGAGCAGAGTAAGAATTTCATTGCTCAGGAAATGCTGCATTTCTTAACTGTACACATGATAATAAAGCCTTTGAATCTTGAATCTTGAATCTTAAAACATGAGCTTAATTAAATAATGTGTGAAAGCAAGTTAAATGATATTGGCCTGTATGTAGAGAGCTGTGGTCTTCTGAAAGAATGTCCATGAAAGGATGACACTTCTTAGAAGCACATTTTGAGATAAATTTGTCCATGTGTCAGATTTCTCTTCCATTTGTTTTAATAAAAGATGTTGGAAGTAAATTCATAGGTCATTGCAAATACTTTGCTTTAAAAGGACGAAGTTGTCACACAGTGGGAGGGAAAAATCCTGAATAGAAAAAAAAATGGTTCAAGATGCATTGAGAATGGTTTTAGAATCAAATCAGAGTTCTGAATCATAACACTGGTCAGCACCAGATTTATTGTCTAAGTTTTTGTTAGCTGATTTAGAACAATTTTGATGTGCTGAATCCAAAAATCACATTGGTTTTGCTCAATCTGGTCAACTTTTTGAACTATGGCCACATGTTTTTTACGGTTTTTGTTTACATGTATGGATATTTTTGCTTTATAAGATGCAAAATTCTTTTTTATGTCTTGAAATTCTCTGAATTTTGAACAATGATGACATAACATTCAATTTACATGTACTTACCTTTATCAATGTCTACTATTCAATTTACAGTACAACTGTACAACTGCTGTACAACTTCTTACAACTTAGCATAAAAACCTTACTTGATTGAGGGAAACGGATGCCATTTTCAGATTCGGTGGTGCAAAATTGTCTTAAATCAGTTGAAAAAACACAGACAACTTACAAAAAAATTATTTTTGTTATGTTGTGTAATCGAATCATGAGGTGCATAAAGAGCCATACACCTAGTTCGGACCTCAGCTGGGGAGGAGGACCAACTTATCAGACCTCTTGCAGTTTTAGTTGGTGACCCATGCTCTAGACCTTCACATTGGTTACAGGTGCATTTGCAAACTGCTGAATGTTCTAGTGAGCACTGTTGGAGCCATCATTCGGAAGTGGAAAGAACATCATTTTACCATAAACTGGCTATGACCAGGAGCTCCTCACAAGACTCCATTGCTGAAGAAAAAGCATGTTGAAGCTTGTTTAAAGTTTGCTGCACAACATTTGGGCAAGCCAGTAAAATACTGGGAGAATATAGTCTGGACAGATGAGACCAAAACTGAACTTTTTGGATGCCACAACACAGACAATGAGCCCAAACACACAGCCAAGGAAACTCTCAACTGGCTCCAGAGAAGGAAAATAAAGCTGTTAGAATGGCCCAGTCACCTGACCTGAATCCAATTGAAAATATATGGAACAAACTGAAGATCAGAGTTCATAGAAGACACCCATGGAACCTTCAAGATTGGAAAAGAGTTTGTGTGGAAAAATGGGCTAAAATCACTCCTGATCAATGCCTGCACCTAGTTTCTTCATACAGGAGGTGTCTGGAAGCTCTTATTACCAAGCTGTTATTACTTTTCTACTAAATATTAAATGAATTTCACCGTGTGTTCAATACTTATTCCCTGTGTCATCCTTTCTTTTTTAAAATAATAGCTTGTTTTGTGAACACAGTTGCCTTGATTTCTTTGTATGTATGGATTCCTTGGGTTGTTACTGATATCTGGTAAAAAAAAAAATCTGAGGTCAATGGCGCCATCAGAAATACAGTGGTGTGAAGTGTTTGCCCCCTTCCTGATTTCTCATTTTTTTGTATGTTTGTCACACTTAAATGCTTCAGATCATCAAACAAATTTAAATATTAGACAAAGAAGATGTGAGTGTGAGTCTCATGCTGATCTGTGACTTTTTTTTTAAGTTTTTTTTTTCTTCGTTTGTTTTTCACTCCGCCAATGGTTAAGGTCAGGTTTAGGCGTCACCTCCTGTGGTGGCTAGGGTTAGGAAAAAATGATTTGGTGAGTTGTCATTTCTGATGGTTCCAGAGAATGAAAGAGAAACAAAGAGAAAGTGGCAGACAAACGTTTCTTAAAGCTGTAAACACCGCATATCCACTGCATATAAAAAAATGAGTGGAAAAAACATCCAGTTTTATAATATTTGCTTTTTTTGTGAGACTGGGCTGCAAGAACACACTCCTCCTCTGCCTCCTCTCCCTTCACCTGTGTCTTTGGACTCATTTTTCTTTCTGGGAAAAAATACCCTTCTGTATCCATTTCTGCCTTAACTTGTTAAAGATGCACTCCAGTGGCTATAAATCCCCATTAAAAACATATCAGTTTTAGACATTGTCTAGAATGGTATCTTATGCCCTTTTTTCTACAAACACAACCTTTCACTGTCTTACAGTTTTGTGTCAAAATCCCCCCCTCCCAAGCATCATTCCTTAAAAGCGGTTTAATGGTGAAACCCATCTTAATCTGGGCTAAGTTTTCAAAGCAGCAGTCCAAAATTGTTAACTGGCCTTGCAGGCTAACTTCAGTCAGGTCAGAGTCCTGATTTGCTCAACACTACAGACAAGGCAGCAGCTGTATACAGTTACATCACCAAAAACGTTCTGTCTAAACTTGCCTTCTTTCAGGGGGCGGGGCTTAAGTGAAACTTTACAGTAAAAATAACAGAGACATGAGACATTTGAGTGATTTCACTCTTGATATGTCTTGTAAGTCATATTAAAAAAAAAAACAGGTTACAGACATGTTAAGAAAAAAAACTTGATATTTGGCAGAGTGTCACTTTAACTACTGAAATATGAACAAACCTTCTGGAGTCCCGCGCCTTGTTGAAATCAGTCAGATGCACCTGCCGCAGATGATCAGCCTGTAATGATAGTCATGTTAATTTTCCTTCCAACTAGAACACCAGACTATCGGTAAAGCGGCCCACCGGGAATCGCCCCCAACTCTCCCCATGGGCCACTCTAGGCCTGGGAAACAATTTACAGCTGATGATAACAAGTGGAAAATCTAACCACTAGGGGCCCTTGGCCACTCCCCTGGTAAGCCATGTAAAGTCTGCCACTGACTTCAACAGACTTACATAGACTACAATATACCACAAAACTGCCCAGTGAATGGCCAGTAAGAGTGACCGAGGTGATATATAACAGTCAATATCATATTTCAGTGCCTCCATCATGTTTGACAGCAGTGTGAGGCCCATCGCCTGTTACCACATGGCGTTTCCAGGTCAACGCTAATCCCCTCCAAGCTTCTTTTCTCCTCATTAGCCATCTCCTTTCCCTGCTGCTCACTCTGACTCCTCAGACCAACTGCACAATTCTCTTCTTACATGCATCTTTTCAAAGCTCAGTTTATGCTGGAATTACTGCTGAGTGCTGCTCATCTTTGATGATGTCACATTCAGAGGTGGGTTGCTAGTTCCGTTTTCTCAGCGTGTGTACTCACATAACCTTTAAACAAAGCTGAACCATTACTCTAGGATACTTTTTACTCCAGTACATTTACGAAGAAAAAAATTACCTTTACTCAAGCACATTTGGTTGTACTCCCTCATATACTTTGGATTTCACTGTTTTGAATTGAGTGTAGATCTAGTTTTTCTCCGATAATTTCCTGTTTTCTGCCGTGATTCTAAAGTTTAAACTGAAACGTGTCTTGGGCAGCAGAATTAAACCCTTGCTAGTCATAAAAACTTCACAGTCAGGAAACTGGTTTGAGTATACTTGTTGAGAATTTAAACTTTAAGTTAATTAAAATCCTGTGCATTTTTCCACATAAATTTGTTTTTTTTTTCAACTTTGCAACTTTTTTCTCTTAAATTTGCATGATTGTTACATAAACCTTGAACTTTTTCTTATGCAGTTGCCTTTTTTTCTAGTGAATTGACTTTTTCCCCTCCTAATTCAGGCTTTTTTCTTTTAAATTTTCAAAGGTTTCATTTAAATTTACAATATTTGTCTTGTCAATTTGTGAATTTTTTTCTTCTTAGGTGTGTTTTTCCTCAACAGCCCCCCCCCCCTCCCGCCCCCCCCCCCAAATAGAATAACTTGAGTGGGTTTACTCCGGGATTTCTCCGGTTTCCTCCCACATGCCAAAAACATGCAAGTTAGGTTAATTGGCATCAAACTGGGGATTCTAAATTGTCCTTAGGTATGGATGTGAGAGTGAATGGTTGTCTGTCTCTCTGTGTTGGCCATGCCATGGACTGACAATCTGTCCAGGATGTACCCTGCCTCTCGCCCAAAGATGCTGGGATAGGCTCCAGCCCCCCCGCGACCCGAAAAGGATTAAGCGGAAGAAGATGAATGAATGAATGAATGAATGAATGAATGAATGAATGAAAACCACATTATTTTTTCATAAATGTGTGTGTGTGTGTTTGTTTGCAAATCTATAAATCCCCTATAAAAACAAATCTACAAAACCTTTCATTGTGTTACAGTTTCCTGTCAAAATCTTTTCAGCCCCCCCCCCCCCCCCCCAACGGCAGAATCTGTGACTAGGCTCAATCCACATACTACCAGGCTAATAGTGGCTAGCGCTACATTAAACAGCGTAAATGCTGTGATAGGCTTATCGGTTGAAGGACATGCCCAGTTGTATGCACGATTGCCCAGCATAATGACGGAAGCTGTTTGAGTCCTTAAAAGCAGTTTAATGGTAAAACCCATTTTAATTTGGTTCAAGTTTTGGAAGCAGCTAGCCCAAAAATGCTAACTGGTCAGAGGCTAACTTCAGTTAGGCCAGAGAGTCCTGATTGGCTCATCACTACTCATGTGCCAGTGGCTGTATATGTATATTAAAGTCACCAAAAATGATCCATTTCAACTCACCATTTTTTGAGGGGGCGGGGCTTAGGTGAAACTTTACGTAAAAAACAGAGACATGAGATATTCCAAAGATTTTGCTCTTGATACGTCTTGTAAGTGATAAAAAAAACATGTTACAAACATGTTAATAAGAAAAAAGCATTGATTTTCTCCAGAACGTCACTTTAAAAAATATATTTGATTAAAGGGAATACATTTATTTAATACAGCCATGGACAAAATTGTTGGTAACCCTCTGTTAATGAAAAAAAAAAACCACAATGGTCACAGAAATAGCTTGAATCTAACAAAAGTGATAATAAATAAAAATTCTATGAAAATTAACCAATGAAAATCAGACAATGCTTTTGAATTGTGGTTCAACAGAGTTATTTTAAAAAGCAAACTCATGAAACAGGCCTGGACAAAAATGATGGTACCCTTAACTTAATATTTTGTTGTACAACTTTTTGAGGCAATCACTGCAATCAAACCATTTCTGTAACTGTCCATGAGACTTCTGCACCTCTCAGCAGGTATTTTGGCCCACTCCTCATGAGCAAACTGCTCCAGTTGTCTCAGGTTTGAAGGGGGCCTTCTCCAGATGGCATGTTTCAGCTCCTTCCACAGATGTTCAATACGATTTAGATCAGGGCTCATAGAAGGCCACTTTAGAATAGTCCAACGTTTCGCTCTAAGCCATTCTTGGGTGTTTTCAGCTGTGAGTTGTGGGTCATTATCCTGTTGCAAGACCCATGACCTGCGACTGAGACCAAGCTGTCTGACACTGGGCAGCACATTTCTCTCTAGAATACCTTGATAGTCTTGAGATTTCATTGTACCCTGCACAGAT
Source organism: Pholidichthys leucotaenia (assembly GCA_020510985.1). NCBI lineage: Eukaryota > Metazoa > Chordata > Actinopteri > Cichliformes > Pholidichthyidae > Pholidichthys > Pholidichthys leucotaenia. The sequence goes on along the minus strand of CM035850.1, from coordinate 151,733,112 downwards.
TCAAGACACCCTGTGCCAGATGCAGCGAAGCAGCCCCAGAACATAACAGAACCTCCTCCATGTTTCACAGTAGGGACAGTGTTCTTTTCTTGGTATGCTTCATTTTTGCGTCTGTGAACATAGAGCTGATGTGCCTTGCCAAAAAGTTACAGTTTTGTCTCGTCTGTCCATAGGACATTCTCCCAGAAGCTTTATGGCTTGTCAACATGCAGTTTGGCAAATTCCAGTCTGGCATTTTTATGATTTGTTTTCATCAGTGGTGTCCTCCTTGGTCGTCTCCCATGAAGTCCACTTTGGCTCAAACAACGACGAATGATGCGATCTGACACTGATGTACCTTGACCTTGGAGTTCACCATGAATGTGTTTAGAGGTTGTTCTGGGCTCTTTTGTTACCATTCGTTTTATCCATCTCTTCCATTTTTCATCAAGTTTCCTCCTGCGGCCACATCCAGGGAGGTTGGCTACAGTCCCATGGACCTTAAATTTCTGAATAATATGTGCAACTGTAGTCACAGGAACATCAAGCTGCTTGGAGATGGTCTTATAGCCTTTACCTTTAACATGCTTGTCTATAATTTTCTTTCTAATCTCCTGAGACAACTCTCTCCTTTGCTTCCTCTGGTCCATGTTTAGTGTGGTGCACACTATGTCACAAAGCAGCACAGTGACTACTTGTCACCCTTTAAATATGCCGACTGACTGATTACAAGTTTGTAGACACCTGTTAAAGGACACATCTTGGTTGGACATGTCCCTATGGTCACATTATTTTCAATCTTTTCTAGGGGTACCATCATTTTTGTCCAGGCCTGTTTCATGAGTTTTTTTTTTTTTTTTTTTTTCCACAATATCTTTATTGAACCTTTTTTTTTTTTAACAAACATGATACAAACAATCAAACACTAACACTAAAGTACTACAAAAAAAAAAAAAATGCACTAAAAACACCAACAACCACCAACAAAATCAAGTCTTCAACAATGCTCCTCTGTTTAGTCTAGACAATCCAATACATAAGTATACTTATTATGTTCACCAGTTTGGAATTTACAAGGTCCACACACATCATTCACCTTCTTCTTCAAGAGTTATGTTTAAATTTTTTACATAATCAATAAAAGGTCTCCATATATTCTCAAACACAATTTCCTTTGATTTCAGTATATATGTTATTCTTTCTAATGGAAGGTTTGTTAACATCTGTCTTAACCACTGAGTCACATCTGGTCTATGAGTCTTTTTCCATAATAGTGCAATACATTTTTTGGCATTAAGCAAACTGAGGTCTATGAATGTTCTTTCACTTTTATTAAAATTATGCTTTTCTGGGTACAGACCCAACAAAAACAGTTTAGGATTCAATATGATTTGTTTTGAGATTATTTTTTCAATTGTTACCCTCACCTCTTCCCAAAACATTCTTATTAATCTACATTCCCATAAACAATGAAATAGGGTTCCTTTACTTTCCATGCATTTTGTGCATGTATCTGGTATATTTTTGTTATATCTATTTAACTCCTCCGGTGTAACATACATCCGCATTAACCATTTGAAATGTATCAATTTAAGGCGTGCATTTATTGATTTGGTTTGAGCTTCTGTACAAGCCAATTCCCATTGTTCCTCTGAAATTTCAATTTGCAGATCTTCTTTCCAGTAGTTTAATCTTTTCAGTGAATTTTCACTTGAAGATAGTGTCAATGAGTTATAAAACTCTGAAATAATACCCTTTCTTTTACTATCTTTCATCATCATTTTTTCCAAGGATGAATAAATAGGTCGAGTGAGAGCTTTATTTTGATTTGATCGAATAAAGTTTCTAAGTTGAAGATATTTTAAAAAATGTGTTCTATTGAGATTAAATTTGATCCTCAGCTCTTCAAAAGACATTATGTTGTCTGCACATGGCAAATATAAATCCTGAATCTTTTGTATCCCTTTTAAATTCCATACTTTAAATACAGCGTCCGCTCTCCCTGGTTTAAAATATTGATTACCCCATATTGGACTAAATTGTGACAATAACTGTGGTTCTTTTAAATAGTTTTTAGCTTCACACCATATTTTGATCATATGCTTTACAAATGGATTTTTAACTTGTTTTTGTAATTTTTTTGCCGAATCTGAGTATATGAATATGGGAAGAGGTAAAGGTAAATTGTATGATTCCATTTCAGTCCAGTGAGGGAGATCATTTGATGAAAAATAATATGTCATAGACCTCAGTTGTGCCGACCAATAATACAACATAAAATTTGGACATTTCAGACCTCCACGATCAAATGGTAAATATAATAAAGACAAACGTAATCTAGCCCTCCTGTTGTTCCATATAAATTCCACTAACTTTTTTTTTATTCTTGAGAATAGATCTAAAGGTGGTGATAAGGGAATGTATTGAAATAAATAAAGTATTTTAGGTAAAATATTACTTTTAAGTATATTGATTCTCCCGCTCATCGACATTGGTAGTGACATCCATCTCTGAGTTAACTCACTGATATCTGACATTAAGGCTTCATAGTTGACACTGGCGACTGATTCTAGCTTAGGCATAATTTGGATTCCTAAATATTTAAACTGATTTACAACATTGAATTGATTTACCTCAGGGGCTGGGTAATTTCTCTGGGTCTCATTTAGCATTAATATTGAAGATTTAGTTTTATTTATTTTATATCCTGATATTTCCCCAAAATTCTTTATTAAATTCAACAAGGTTGGAATTGATTTTTTTAGATTCGACATAAACAAAATTATATCATCGGCGTACAGGGAGATTTTATGTTCTGTTGGTCCAACTTTAATTCCATATATTTGTGAATGTAAACGTATCGCTATCGCTAAAGGTTCAATTGCCATAGTAAACAGTAAAGGTGAAAGTGGACAGCCTTGTCGACATCCTCTATTGATTTTTATTGGTTTTGAAATATTGTTATTTGTTAGGATTTCTGCTGTAGCATTATTGTATATTATTTGAACCCATTTTATGAAATTATTTCCAAGTCCAAACCTTTGTAGGACTTCAAAAAGAAAGGGCCATTCAACTCTATCAAAGGCCTTTTCGGCGTCCAATGATAGGAGAGCTGTATCCGGTGCTTCTTTATTAAAATAAATAATATTAAATAGTCTTCTTACATTATGGAAGCCTTGTCTACCCTTTATAAAGCCATTCTGATCTCGATTAATAATATTTGGTAAAATTTCTTGTATTCGTCTTGCTAAAATTTTACAGATTATCTTAAGGTCGGCGTTTAATAGGCTTATTGGTCTCATATTTTCACATTTATTAGAGGGCTTACCTGGTTTTGGCAGTAGTATAATTAAGGCATTATTTATGTATGATGGTAAATTATTATTTTGAAATGCTTCTAAAACCATTTCCAAAAAAGGTTTTATTAATTTATTCTTAAATTTTTTATAAAGGTCAACTGGAAGACCATCTGGTCCTGCACTTTTTCCTGATTTCATATTATCAATGGCTAACCCAACTTCTTCTTGACTAATTTTAGACTCCAATATCTCCCTGTTTTCATTTGGTATACACGGTATAGATAGTTCGTTCAAAAACCCATTTAGTTTTGTTAAATCAGGTTCATTTTTGGTATCATATAATTTTTCATAGTAATCTCTAAAGGCTCTATTAATTTCTAAAGGATCTATAACTACCTGTCCATTACTTATAATACTGGTAATTGGTGTTTTAATTTCCAATTGTTTAATCTGCCATGCTAATAATTTTCCTGATTTTTCACCTTGTTCATAAAAAGATTGTTTCAATCTTAGAAGACTCGAGGCAGCTCTATTCGCTGATTTTTTGTCGTATTCAGCTCTCAAAATCAGTAATTCATTCTCCAACCTTGGGTCACTTCCTGCATACACTTTTTCCTGAAGACTTTTTATTTTATGTTCCAATTTAGCTCTCTCCTCTCGAGTCTTCTTAGATTTTGATCCTGTATAACTAATAATATGTCCCCTAATAAAAGCTTTGAAAGCCTCCCACTTTACACATGCTGATGTTTGTGTAGTATTGATGTCAAAGAACTCGTCTATCTGTTTTTCTATATACTTGACAAATTCCTCATCCTGAAGCCATTTATGCTGAAATTGCCATCTACCTGATTCCTTTGTCAATTTTTTATCTACATATATTAGACAACAGGGTGCATGATCAGAGATCACGATGTTATCATAAAAGCAGTTTTGAATCTTGGACCTTAATTCTGTGGAAATCAAAAAATAATCAATACGTGAGAATGTCTTGTAGGTACTGGAATAACAAGAATAGGCTTTAACTTGTGGTTTCATTTCTCTCCATATATCTAACAATTTCAATTCTTTCATAAAATGATTAATAGTCATCCTACATCCAATGTGCGTACAATCCAGTCCTGTTGATCTATCCACACCTGGATTCAATGTACAATTAAAATCCCCTGCTATTATATGTTGCCCTGTAAGTGATGATAAGATGAGAAATAAATTAGCAAAGAACTTCTGATCATCTATATTGGGACCATATAAGTTCACAAGATTTATATTTTCTAATAGCAAAGAACCTTGAATGATTACATATCTTCCAAATTTGTCTCCAATTACATTTTTCACTTGAAAAGGAACTGATTTATGTATGAGAGTCATAACTCCCCTGGCTCGGGATGAAAATGAAGAGGTGAATACACTTCCCTGCCATCTACTCCTAATTCTTTTAACATCCTCCTCTATCAGATGAGTTTCTTGTAAAAACACAATTCTTGAACCCATGTCCTTTATTTTATTCATAACTTGTTTAAGTTTTTTTAAATTTTGTAGACCTCTGCAATTCCATGAAGTTAAATTAAGATTAACACTTTGGTCCATGATCAATAGAGAGTTTGGGATTACCTTGCAGTGTAAACATGCTCATACAGAGAAGCAAAAACATGAGTGGTTGAACATTCATCCTACAAACTACACACAAACAAATTTCCCCTTCCCACACTTGTGGCAAACCCCCCAAAATCAAAAGAAAAATTCTGTCTCCCGATATAGCCATCGACCGTTCCACACCCACGGGGAACAGCCTAAGCCACTCCTTCATCCTCCCAATCACCCTAACTCTACTGCTTTTAATGACGTAACCTTAACTCTCCTCTGTAGTTTTCCAACTTAACTCCAAAATTTTTAACAACTTTGTACATCATAGTTTTTTTTTTGTTTGTTTTGTTTTTGTTTTGTTTTTTTAATATATAATACAATCTATATTTTGTAAACTTACTATTTACTTCAAGTCAGTCAGATGCCTGTGCAAATGCTTAATTATTCTACCTTATATTTTGTTCATGCTTAGCTCCCACCAGTCTCTTCATCTTCTTTGATCTTCTTGATGAACTCCTGCGCCTCCTCTGGGGTCTTGAAGATGTGGGTTCTGCCCTCATACGTGGTCAGCAGTCTCGCAGGATAGATTACACCATGACGAATCCCAAGGTTGCGCAGCTCCTTACGTACGGGATCAAACTGCTTCCTCAATTGCTGGATTCCTGTGGCCAAATCTGGGTAGAACCGCACCTGCTGGTCCTGGTGTTTAATCTCTCCTTTAGCACGTGCAGCGTTGAAGATCTTCATCCTGTCTCTGTTGCTAAGAAACTTCATAATTAAGGTCCTCGGCGGTCCCTTATCTCTCCGTGGGCCAATACGATGTGCTTTTTCCAGAACCACTGCTGATTGCAACTCCTCGCTGCCCAGCACCTCCGGAATCCACTTTTCCAGAAAGGAACATACGTCCCGACCTTCTGATTCCTCTGGAAGACCCACCAGCCTCAAATTATTCTGTCTCGACCGAGATTCCAAATCCAAAATATTATCTTCCAGAGATTTATTTTTTTTTCCAAAGTGCGCACCTTTAATTGAAGACGGGTGACGTCATCTTCAGCACTAGCGAGACGGAGCTCCATCTGCGCCGTTCGTTCTACACAGTCACCCAATTCCTTTCTTATTCCTTCCAACGCTGTCATAATCCCATCAAATCTAGAGGAAAAGTCCGCTCTCATTGAACTCATGGCAGCCATCAGCGCATCTGCGCCATTCCCCGCATTTATCGCACCGCTGCCAGCCTCCTCCGCCATATATGGAGTTTTGTTTGCTGCGTCACAGACCTGAAAGTCCGTTAATTTGGACTGTTTCGGCGGCTCGCTTTTTCCTTTTCCTGGTTTTCCAGCCTTAGGCTTCGCCGACATATCCTCGCCCAAATGCTGGGATACGTTCTGTCCCAAATGAGAGAGTTATTTGCCGATTTTTTTTCTCCAGGAGCAGAGCAGAGCGAGACACGTCCGTCCTACGTGGCAGCCATAACCGGAAGTCATGAGTTTGTTTTTTAAAATAATTCTGTTGAACCACAATTCAAAAGCATTGTCTGATTTTCATTGGTTAATTTTCATAAATTTTTTATTTATTAACACTTTTCTCAGATTCAAGTTATTTCTGTGACCATTGTGGGTTTTTCTTTCATTAACAGAGGGGTACCAACAATTTTGTCCATGTGTGTATGTGCACTCAGCCACTTATTCTTTTGTTTAGGCTCTAAATGTCTCTTTGACGGCTCAGAAAATGATACTGGTTTGTCTTTCTTCACACTGTAGTTCTGACAGCCTACAGTGGTGCAATTTCAGGGCATAATCACAGCACAAACACTAATTTCAGTGGAGCTCCAAACTCACTTACAGTGTGTCAGCCACTGGAAACAGGCACAAACATTCTTTATAGCATGACACTTAGCTCCACAAAGTACATAAAACACTCAAAAATTACCTTGAAAGTGTAATTTAGCTTGTCTCAAAGATAGCCTGTCTGGACTTTCACAAATGCCGTCAACAGAGATGAAAAACTATCCTGATAAGTCTCCTCACTAATAGTTCACAATACAATAAAAGCAATTGTTTTCATTGGCCCCTTGTTGTTAAGCGACAAGAACAGTGAAAGTCCTGGATGACCACGGGTTGAGAATATTTTCACAGAATTTGCAACGTTATTATTTTAAACTTGTGACTTTTCAGTTGAGAGATTCTTTTCTCTGAATCTGTGGCTTTCTTTTCCTTGACAAAACCATAGAAAGCCAGCGATAGTCAAAAGAACCGGATGCGGCTCTGGAGCTACAAGGTGCAGACCCATGCTTTAAGGACAAAGATGGTGTAATACAGCTGCTGTCCTGCAGGTGGACCTTGGAGCCCGCGGGACTCTCAGATGATGGCAGGAGGCTGAAGACTGGGGTTGCCAGTTCTGTTTATTTCCTTGTTGAAAAATCGATTTTAAACGCAGGGTGTGTTTTTTCGTGTGGTGGAGATGCTGATGGGGGTTACATATCTTACCTACAAGACTGAATTTTCTTTGTTAAGTGTAGGACTTGGGTCAGCAGCCTCTTCTGTTAAATGAGCCATTTTAAACAATTTTTGTCCAAAAAATTTGTATGGAGCCACAAAACTTATTTGAGCCTTAAAATGGAGATAAAAGAGCAAAATAAAATGTGACACTATTACTTTTTTGGTAAATTTCCACTTTTTTATTAATTTAGAACTTTTTAAAGATAAATGTCTTATTTCTTGCTTAAATTTACAATTTACCTCATAAATGTGAGGCCTTTATCCTCTGAACTGATTTGTGAAATAAATTTGCAACTCATTTCCTCAAAACTGACAACTTTTTTCATGTAATTTTGCAACTTTTTACCTAAATTTGCGGGTATGGCACAGGTGTAGTGGGACCGACTACTGATCGGAGGGGCAGGGGTTTGATTCCCACTCCATCTGCAGTCTGCATGTCGAAGTGTCCTTGAGCAAGACACTGAACCCCCAGTTGTTCCTGGAGAGTCAGGCCTGTGCGTGGCAGCCCCGCCAACATCAGTGCGTGTGAATGGGTGGACAGCAGGATCTGTAAAGCACTTTGGTCATCTAGAGATGAGAAAAAGTGCTACATAAGTGAAAGCTGTTTACCATAATTTTTTTCATCAATTTGCGACTGTTTTTCTCTTTAATTAGCATTGTTTTTTTTGTAAATTTGCATAATCTTTCATAATTTTGCTTTTTTTTTTACCATTTCCTCTTTAATGTGCATTTTTAACTGTACATTCACATTTTTCCCACATAAATTTGCAGCACTTTTCATAAATTTGCATCTTTTTTCTTAAAGCTGAGACATTTTTCTTGTGCATAAGTGTAGCTTTTGTCTTGTAATTTTGCACCCTTTTTTAATTACAACTCTTTCCATACAGCAGTGAAAATAAATATTGAACACGTGAACATTTTTCTCATTAAATATATTTCTGATGGAGCCACTGACATGAGATTTTCACCAGATATCAGTAACAACCCAAGGAATCCATACATATGAAGAAATCAAGACAACTGTGTTCACAAAACAAGTTACAGTATATTTAATAAAGTGGAATGATACAGGGAATAAGTACTGAACACACTTGGTGAAATTAATTTAATATTTAGCAGAAAAGCCTTTGTTGGTAACCACAGCTTCCAGACGCCTCCTGAAAGGAGAAACTAGGTGCAGGCATTGCTCAGGAGTGATTTTAGCCCATTCTTCCACACAAACTTTCTTCAAATCTTGAAGGTTCCGTGGGTGTTTTCTATGAACTCTGATCTTCAGTTTGTTCCATAGATTTTCAATTGGATTCAGGTCAGGTGACTGACTGGGCCATTCTAGCAGCTTTATTTTCCTTCTCTGGAGCCAGTTGAGAGTTTCTTTGGTTGTGTGTGTGGGATCATTGTCTTGCTGAAATGTCCACTCTTGTTTCATCTTCAGCATCTTGGCAGATGGCAGCAAATTCTTATCAAGGATGTCTCTGTACATTTGTCCATTCATCTTTCCTTCAATTATATGAAGTCTGCCTGTACCATGTGCTGAAAAACACCCCCACACCATGATGGGATGTGCAGTGTCAATTCTTCTCCTAAGATGCTGTGTGTTGTGGCATCCAAAAAGTTCAATTTTGGTGTCATCTAACCACACTATATTCTCCCAGTATTTTACTGGCTTGCCCAAATGTTGTGCAGCAAACTTTAAATGAGCTTCAACATGTTTTTTCTTCAGCAATGGAATCTTGTGAGGTGAGCGGGCATAGAGTTCATGTCGGTTGAGTGCATTACTTATTGTTTTCTTTGAAACACCAGTACCTGCTAACTCCAGGTCTTTCTGGAGCTCTCCATGAGTGATCTTTGGCTCTTGGATAACTCTTCTGATAATTCTTTTGGCTCCTCTGTGAGAAAGAAATATTGTGAGGAGCTCCTGGTTGTGGCCAGTTTATGATAAAATGATGCTCTTTCCACTGCTGAATGATGGCTACAACAGTGCTCACTGGAGCATTCAGCAGTTTAGAAATGTGCCTGTAGCCAATGCTATCATAATGTTTTGCAACAAAAAGGTTGCGAAGGTCTAGAGAGTGCTCTTTGCTTCTACCCATCATGAGTTCTTTGTGGTATGACAATCTGATATTCACAGACCTTTTTAAAGGCTATCAGTCAGGACTTAACCAGCTGAATTTAATTTGCACCAATGGGGGATGGGATGGCTTCCTAAATTCTGATGGATTTCAGCTGGTTTCTTTGCTTTCTATGTCTTTTTGCAACTCTTTTTTTCTTCATGTATTCAATACTTATTCCCTGGGCCATTCTATTTTATTATATAAAACTTGTTTTGTGAACACAGTTGCCTTGATTTCTTTATATGTATGGATTACTTGGTTGTTACTGATATCTGGTGAAAATCTCATGTCAGTGGCTCCATCAGAAATATGTTTAATGAGAAAAATGTTGACGTGTTTCAATACTTTATTGAAACACGTGAAATACTTTTCAATACTTTATATACTTTATACTTTATTTTCCCTGCTGTATATTTGCATTTTTTTCTTTAATTTGGAACTTTTTCTTGTAAATTCATAACTTTGTTCTTTATAAATAAGCAACATAGTCTCTTATTCTCTCATATTTGAGAGTTTATTTTCTTTAATTTGCAGCTTATTCTGGTACATTTGTAAATTTATTCTGTTATAAATTTGTGACCATTTTTCTGTAAATGTGTGAGTTTTTAAAAACGGGGGCCATTGAATATGGGCAAAAGAGCTGCATGTGGTTCCGGGGCCACAGGTTGCAGACCCCCGGTGTATTGGTATTTATTTGATTATATTTGATTAGAAGTGTTTATTTGTTGTTGGCCACTGTTGCTTGTTAGACCAATATTTTTAGTTAGAAACAAAATTGAATATGCAGTCATCTTCAGATTATTAATAATTTATTCTTTTTCCTCAAGATTTTTTTCAAGAGTCCATGGTCATATCAGGCATACAGTGGTATTTGGTAAAATATTAGATGCACTGTGTATAGTCAGTAGGTGATTTATGACTTTTTTAGCAAGGGAAATGGGGAGTATTCACCAATTTAGCATGAGTGTAGAAGAGCTTGGAAGAACGAGGCGGTGTGATATATAAACCAAAGTTTATTATCAGCTCCTCTAACAAGTCTCATCTAAGTGCAGAAGCAGAAGCAAGAAAAGAGACTGAATACCTCCGGCTCTGTGAACTTATACTTGCACATAACAAAAGACATGCATATCAAAGGCTGACATCCCTCATTATCTTAATCCCCCCATTGTCTCCGTACTCCTCCTCATGGCCCTGGGGGGTGAGGGCAGCTCCTCCGGTCTCCACCGCAGTGTCTGGGAACGTCTTTGTTCTTCACTGGCGGTTGAGAGTCTTTGTCCTTTCTGAGGTGTGAAGTCGCCTTACATATGTAATCACCAAACATTCCCACATGCTTCAACATATGTAGGTTATGGAATATATGATTAATATAGCCCACATGAGATATAAACATGTAAATGTAAATTTAGTGCAAATTTGCAAGAATAAAGATGAAAACATATGATACTCTTGCCTATAGACGCTGGGATAGGTTCCAGCCCCACCCCCACCCCCCACCCCCCCCGACCCGAAAAGGATTAAGCGGAAGAAGATGGATAGATGAATGAAAATGTAACCAGCATCGATGAGCATTGCAAATTTACAAGAAAAAAATTGAAAATTTACAAGAGAAAAATCACAGATTTATGAAAAAAGTTTCAAATCTACAAGAAAAAAGTTGAGAATTTACTGGTAAAAAGTTGCATATTTATAGGAAAAAGCTGCAAATTTACAAGAAAAAAGTTGAAAAATTTTGAGAAAAAACTTGCAAATTCACAGGAATTTTTTTTAGCAAAAATTTACAGGAAAATGTGTACATTTACGAGAAAAAAGTTGAGAATTTAAAACTTCATTTTTTTACATTTCTGCTTAGAATTGATGCTTCAAATTCCTTTTATTTAGTTATGTAACATAATTTTTAAAACTGGGTTATGATGATATTGGGAGGACAATTCTCTTTTCTCCAGATATCCCTAGGCTATCATGAATCGCCCTTCAGGGCAGAGAGGAAAGACCCAAGAGCTGAACCGCAGTTTGAGGTAATTTATTACACAAAATCCAAAAAAGTGCTCAAACATAAACTTACATAGAGGAGAACGGCAAGAAGACAAAACACAAAGGAGTATGTCGGAACAGGGATGGGGTCCCAACGGAGATACACGGATTAGAAGATGCTCTGACAATGGAAGACTAACAGAGCCTGCCTTAAATAGGGCAGGAAACTAATCATAACAAGTGGCCTCAGGTGTGGATCACATGAGCGGGCAGGTTAACCTAATTACTAAACACGGAGCACACAAACGAGATAATGACAAGGTGGGAACGCCTGGAACAGGTGCAGGGCTTGTGTCACAAGGAAACAAAATATAAACACAGAGCAAAATAGAACAGGAAATCTAAAGACACTGACAGAATCATCATCATAATAATAAGGACATGAAAACATAACAGAACAACTGACAACAAAAAACACATCCTAAACACACACGGGAAAATAAACACCACACTGGAAAAATACAGGAAATACTCAGGAATGACTAAAAAGCCTGAGCACGGTGACAAACTGCGCTCAGCCTCATAACAGAGCTCCCCCCCCCCAGGGTGGAATCCAGACACCCCAGGGTAACATCAAAAGAAAAAGAAAGACCCCCCCCCCCCAATAGGAGCACAACAATAACCCACCCCAGGTGGGTGGTGGGGGGAACAGGCTAGGAGGGAACAAAACAAAACCCCGCTCAGGACCCACACCAGGCAAACCCCAACCACCTAAGCCCCCTGGACTGAAGAGCTGGACAATTCAGGTGGGCGGCCAAAGTCCCAGGGCCAGCAGATGGCATGATGGAAAGAATCGGGTGGCCTACCGGAGAACGTGGGCCACCCAACCCCGCGGCACAGTCTGTTGGGTGGTCTGCCTGAGTTTTTTAACCACCTGAACAGAAAGGGTGGTCCAGGAGACGGCTGCCCAATGGGAAGAACCAGCAGTGAGCTGGATGGAGGAGTTGGGGAACCCATGCCGACGTCAGGGTGAGGAGAAGGAACCACAATGGCGCCTGGCAGAGGAGGAGGAACAAGGACGGCACCTGGCAGAGGAGGGGGAACCACGATGGTGTCTGGCAGAGGAGGGGGAACCACGACGGCATCAGGCAGAGGAGGGGGAACCACGACGCCCTTGGACTGGCCTGTAGCACCCTTGGTGGTCCCGAACTGGGACATAGTAGCACCCGCAGTGGCTCCAGGCTGGAGCAAGGCAGCACCCGCAGTTGACCTGGACTGGGCCAGAGCCACACCCACGGTGGACCTGGACTGGGCCAGAGCTGTACCCACGGTGGACCCAGACTGGGCCAGAGCTGCACCCATGGTGGCCCCCAGGGCTGGAGCATATCGCCCACAGCGAGCCCACACTGGAGTGCAGCACCCTTGTTGGATTCAGGCTGGGACACAGCACCCACAACGGTCCCGACTGGGACATAGCACCCACGGAGACCCGGACTGAGGAGGAACTGCACCCTTGGAAGTCCCGGGCTAGGACGGACTGCCCGCGACGACCTCAGTAGGAGGGGGAGCAGCACCCATGGAGGTCCCGGGCTGGGACAGAGTGCCCGTGATGACCTCAGTAGGAGGGGGAGCAGCACCCATGGAGGTCCCAGGCTGGGATGGAGCACCCATGATGACCTCAGCAGGAGGAGCTGGACCCACAGTGATCTCGGGCAGCAAGGTTGGCCCCACGTAGACTTCTGGCAAAGATGGACGATCCTCGGTGACCCTGGGGAAAAGCTCAGATGGGAGAGGCAGAGAAACAGGGTCAGGGTCACCGGTGACAGTGGAGGCTGATGAGGTGAGCTCAGGTGCAGCTGATGGCTGCACTTGGCTCTCCTCACCAAGAGCTAGACAAGACCTCTCCAACACAGAAACAAAAACAAAGGAGAGCACTTGCCTGAGCTCAAGCTCCGCCACCGTCCAGGACTCCATCAATCCAGACGACGACGACTCCTCAGGCCTGACCCCCTGGAGGTCCAGCTCAGACTCTGCTGTGGTGGCCCCAGCAGCAAGCATGGTGGTCGATGCAGTCCCAAGACCTCCCAGTGAAGTGGCCCACGGAGGTGGCTCACCCGGCGTGGGCACAGGAGGTTGGCTTCCTGCTGGGGCTGGATCCTGTTCTGTTGAGGTCAGGGGATGCTCCAGCTCGGTCGCAGCACTCTCCCTCCGTCCAGACTGTGGCTGCGGGGCTGGGACAAGGTCCTCCAGAGCCACAGGCTCCTCCATTGTCCGGCGGCTCAATCCTGGGACTGGCGAACACTCAGGAGGAAAAGGAGGAGGCACAGAGAGAGCAGGTGAATAGTCTAAAGCTGCAGCAGGTGGTGAGGACTCAGAGGACTGCCTAGTCTGAGCCTCACCACAGGGAATCGGGCAAGATAATTCATGTTTAGGTGAATGAGAGTGAAAAAACACTTGCCTGAGTTCCTGGGATGCGATGTCTTCTGCTGCAGCTGGTTAGAAATCAGCCCCCTCTGTGACTTCAATGGTTGTAGGACCCTCAGAGGAATGTGAAGGAGCCACCCCTGCAGACATGGTGACGGGCTGAGCCGGGGAGGAAACAGCTGGACCCTCCTTGCAGGAGGAGACATCAAGGAGACGGAAGTTGCAGCAGCAACTTGTGGCCTGACGGGACAGCCGACGAGGAGAAACATGCTAACGGTGTAAACAAATGACCCGTGCTGGCAAAATGAGTCACTTTGAGGACATTTTCAAAACTGATGTAATGTTATTTCCATATTCTGTATTGAAAGACCTTCAAAATGATATTTAATTTGTAGGAAGGGCGCGAAAACTGACCCAGAAAAAGATGACTTGTTTATATTTTAGCTAGGTTGAAAACTCACGTTCAATCGGTCTGGAGTTACATCTTCTGCAAAAACATAGGTATTTTTAGAAAGTACGATTTCTAAGCTTTCCAATGATACCAGGCACTCGTAGGTTTTCCCGGGACTTTGCCACTACCAAACAAAGAAAGAGTCATGATTTATGACTTCTCGTTGCCTGTACTCATGATGACGAGGTGCACATTCAGAGGAGCACGTCTCCATCACAATAAAGTCGGCTGCATTTTGTTAAAATATGTTGGACATGATCAAATTTACCTTAGAGCAGACGTACGCCACAACACCGTGCTTGGATGTTGTCTGTCACTGTGTGGTGAGAAGCCTCCATTTATCCAGTCTATTGGCACAACCACGAACACCAGCAAGTACCAGAACTATGCCAAAATTCAAAAAATACAAAACCTAGAAGAGCTGAAATTAGCTGCCACTTGAGTGCAAACCAAGTGCACACAAGTGCACTTGAGTGCACTTGGTTATTAATCCCAAAGGGATTAATAAAGTTAAGTCTAAGTCTAAGTCTAACCACGTATGTGGACCATACATTAAAATGAATTTGAAAAACTTAAAAATGCTATTTTAAATGCCCCTGCTACTCCACTCTTACTGACTGATTTAACACTACATCAGCTGAAACCAGAAGTTCCGCCCATAATCGTTCCTACAGCGGCGCCCCCACGAAAAAAGTGGATAGCATAACTGGGTTGATGTCAGGCGTCTCTACCAACCAAAGGCAAGAGTGACACCTACTGGCCAGGAGGACAGAATGTTGTCTCCAACACCTTTAAATAAAGCAAACCGATCATGATGGAAAACTTATTTGTTGAAAAGTGTTGAGGTGGAAAAACTGTGTTTTGTGTTTTGTGGCATGCACACTCACTTCACGCTGATCCCTCCCCACAATTCCCTCTAAATTTCACTTCATGCTTTTCTGAAAAGTTAGCAGCTCCTCAGTCATATTTCACCTTGTATCATGAAATGAAAGATTGGGTTATCTGCTCTACTATGAAGTCGACCTCATATCAGTGTGTATGTATATATTGTGACGTTGCAAGGGTTCACACAATAAGGAGAGATGGCTGTGACAAAACAGGCTTTATTTATACACACACTCTCACAAAACAGAACAGAGGGGAGGTCATTTACACAGACCCTCATTTCGCTCATGGTGACACATATATAGGGAAACAAGCTATCACAACTGGTTTTATTACACAGTTATAATGGCACAGTAGAACACACTACTAACACTTAGAACACACAGATACAGTATTTGAATCCTCCATGGCGCAAGCATGCCGGGAAAACCCCTGCCCCCTTATCACAGCCCCGACGCTACAATATCTATCTTGTAGACGCGGAGTTAATCATCTCAGACTGGATGCAGAGGGTAAACAGATGAGGACAATAGTTATTGAGATGGGAGAGATTATGGTGATGTAGCAGGAAGCAGAGCTGGGAGACAGTGGGGGGAGAAGGGTTGAATGTATTGTGATGCGAGATGTCATGCAGATGTGAGATGGGTGGAGGATATAAAAGGAGAGACCCTGGTGTATTGGGAGAATGCCTTTTCTGTGTATGACTGATGTGAGAGTGAATAAAGTAGTCTGCTGCATGAGTCTGCCTCCGTTATTTGCACTCTCCACACTGGTGACCCCTTGACGGATTATGGAACACGAGGCAAGAACCCCGGAGTCGGCCCGGACGGGAACCCCCAGCAACGCGTGTGCTGTTTCAGTCAAACTACCGGACTTTAGGCTGCACGACCCGCGATCTTGGTTCCACCACACCAAGGCTCAGTTCACCCTCCGGGGAATAACGGCAGATGACACCAGATATTACTATGTGGTCGCAGCACTGGACGCTCGCACGTCTCAGCAAGTAGCAAGCCTGCTCCAACAGCCTCCAGCCCACAACAAATATGGGGCTCTCAAGGCCGCGCTGACCCAGCGCTACACGCTCTCGGACTGTGAGAGAGCAGAGAGGCTCCTGAGGCGCTCTGAATTAGGAGATGGGTCGGCGGTCGAACTGATGGAGAAGATGTTAGCGTTGATGGGCACGGACAACGGGCATTTTCTGTTTGCCCACCTTTTCCTCCGGAACCTCCCAACAGAGGCGAGAGCGGTCCTTGCCAATTTGCCATTGCTGGCCGCGTGTGACTACCGGGCGCTAGCCCAGGAGGCAGATTGGATCATCCTCACCACCAGAGCCCTCACAGTGAACGCGTCGGCGTCGGAACCCAGCAAGACGACCAGCGGAGGCGAGGAGCCGGCAACGGTAGCAGCAGCGGGGGCCAGGAAGCGCCAGAGAGACACGCTCTGCTTCTACCACCACCGCTTTGGAGAGAACGCACGCAGATGTGCCAACGTGCCAATTCAAGCGTTCAGGAAACGCCAAGGCTGGCAGTCAGTAGCAGCTGCGACCGCCAGTGAAGAAAACAAGCTGTTCTACGTGATGGACTCGCGCTCGGGAAGACGGTTCCTAGTAGACACCGGCTCCCAAAAGAGCCTCATCCTGCCGTCCTTCGCCGACTGGCTAGCGGGAGCTAGCGGCCCCCAGCTGGTAGCCGTAAACGGCTCGGACATTAAGACT
This sequence comes from Pholidichthys leucotaenia, assembly GCA_020510985.1. Lineage (NCBI taxonomy): Eukaryota > Metazoa > Chordata > Actinopteri > Cichliformes > Pholidichthyidae > Pholidichthys > Pholidichthys leucotaenia. Next base: position 151,716,196 of record CM035850.1, on the reverse strand, counting down.
TTTGGTAAGAGAGCACTGACTTTATCCCTACTCGGCTGTATGTATGAGTGGACTTTTGTCATAGTGGCATTGAGTTTCCCAATCCTGGGAGCTGATTTTCTGTGTGCACACGGGTTGCTAGTCGATGTTGCTAACAGGTGCCTGGTTAATGCAATGTCTTTTGATTCTCTTCCCTGTACAGCTCGAGGGGCCGGCCAATAACACAAGCCAACGTCACAGCTCCGGGCGGTAAGTTCCACACACTGCTCATTCAGTTCTCAGCACTCACGGTCCCAACGTTTTCGGCGGCCAGCACTAAACACAGGGTGAAACACTATCACCACCACTGGGCCGCCCGTTTTCGCACAACCTCGGCGCTTGGACGCAGCTAAACTGGCCATAGCGCACGAGGAGTTTGCCAACTTGGAAAGGTTGGGCATCATCAGGCGCTCAAACAGCCCATGGGCATCCCCACTACACATGGTCCCTAAGGCCGAGGGATCATGGCGACCGTGCAGAGATTTCCGCAGGTTGAATAACGCCACAGCGCACGACCGCTACCCGATTCCCCATATTCAGGATTTTTCCATTCACCTCGCCGGGGCACGCATTTTTTCTAAAATAGACCTGGTCCGTGGTTACCACCAGGTCCCAGTGTACCCGGAGGACATACCCAAAACAGCGGTAATAACTCCATTTGGTTTGTTTGAGTTTTTACGCATGCCCTTCAGATTAAAAGGCACGGCACAGACATTCCAATGCATGATGGATGCGGTGTTGCGCGATCTGCCGTTTGTGTTTGTCTACCTGGATGATATCCTGAGTGGCCAGCGCGTCTGAGGACGAACACGTAACCCACCTCAGGACGGTTTTTCGGAGGTTGGAGGAGCACGGGTTAATAATCAACCCGGTGAAATGCCAGTTTAGTGTGACGGGAATTGACTTTTTGGGGCACCACGTCTCACTGGAGGGAGTGATACCCTTGCCCGACAAGGTGCGCGCCGTGGTGAATTTTCCCCGGCCTCAGACGGTCAGGGCGCTGCAAGAGTTTTGGGGGATGGTTAACTTTTATAACCGGCTCCTCCCCCACGCAGCTCAGCTCATGCAGTCATTGTATGCCGCGCTCAAGAAATGGAAACCGGCGGACAGAGTCGAATGGACTCCTGAGAGAGAGCAGGCGTTCTCTGAGGTTAAAACAGCCCTGGCAAACGCCGCACTGTTGGCGCACCTGGACCCTGCGGCCCGGATAGCGCTCACTACCGATGCCTCGGACGTGGCCATAGGGGCCGTCGTGGAGCAATGCGTCGCCAGTTCTTGGCAGCCGCTCGCTTTTTTCAGCAGGGCTTTGCGCGACAGTGAGCGTAAATACAGCGCGTTCGACAGAGAGTTGCTGGCTCTCCACCTGGCGATGCCACTTCCAGTTCTGGCTGGAAGGGCGCAGCTTCACCACGTTTGTGGACCACAAGCCGCTAACGTCTGCGATGGCCAAGGTTTCGGAACCATGGTCAGGCCGGCAGCAGAGACAGCTGGCCGTGATCTCGAAGTTTACGACCGATATTCAGCATGTGTCAGGTAAACTGAATGTGGTGGCGGACTGCCTCTCGCGCGCAGTAGTGGCCCCGGTCTGCGTGGGGATAGATTATACAGCCATGGCCGCAGAGCAGATTGGCGATGTGGACGTGTGCACGCTCCAGTCTGGACCAACAGGGTTAAGGCTGGAGAGCAGAGTACTGCAAGACGGCAGCCCTCCCCCCCAATCTGCGACGTCTCCACGGGACGCCCGCGCCCGGTGGTCCCAGTTGCTTGGCGCCGCCAAGTGTTTGAGTCAGTTCACGCTCTGGTGCACCCAGGAGTACGCGCGTCAGTCAAAATGATGGGAGCGAAGTTCGTATGGCCAGGCCTGCGCAAACAAGTGAAAGAGTGGGCCGCAGCCTGCGTAGCGTGTTGATGAGCCAAAGTACACAGACACATGAAGGCTCCATTGGAACCGTTTCATATACCGGCAAAGAGGTTCGACCATGTTCACGTGGACCTCGTGGGCCCCCTCCTGCCATTGCAGGGGTGCACGCACCTTCTGACAGTGGTGGACCGCACCACACGCTGGCCAGAAACAGTCTCGCTGGCGGAAACCGCGTCCGGGGACGTGGCGCACGCATTTTTGACAACATGGGTGGCACGTTTTGGCATCCAGTCGGACATCACGTCTGATAGGGGCCCTCAGTTTGTTTCCGACCTCTGGTCCGTGATGGCCCGTAGCCTGGGTGTTGCAATTCATCGCACAACCGCATACAACCCACAGGCCAATGGGTTATGCGAGCGCTTCCATAGGTCACTGAAAGCAGCACTCAGGGCTTTGCTGACGGATGCAAATTGGGTAGACCGGTTGCTGTGGGTTTTGTTGGGGTTGCATTCCGCACCAAAAGAGGATTTGGAGACTTCCTCGGCGGAGCTTGTTTTTTCTAAGCCACTGCGGCTCCCTGGGGAATTTTTGCCAGATAATCCCGCGCCGGACAACTGTCCGTCTCAACGTTTGCAGCAGAGCGCAGATACAGGCAAGCTGCCAGGCCCGGCCCACCACTGTTTTCCACGCGCTTTTGTGCCAAAAACTTTGAAGAATGCGGCGTTCATGTTTGTCAGGCATGATGCCCACCGCCCCCTATTGCGCCCACCCTACGATGGCCCGTTCGGAGTGCTGGAACCAAGGGACAAACATTTTTTGTTAGACTTGGGGGGTCGTCGGGAAAAAATATGTATAGACAGACTTAAGCCCACCTTTGTGGTGACGGACGAGCAAGTGATGTTGGCTCGGGCCCCTCGGCGTGGAAGACCCCCACGGAGAACTCCCCAGGTAAATGATTCATCAGAGCAGTCACACGGGCAAGTCGAAGGTTTCCCCCCCCCTTGCCATTGCCCACCCGCAGACAGACACACCCCCAGGAGCCCTCTCCCACCGGCACAGCAGCACCGTGGAGGCGGAGAACCCCTGTTACAGCAGATACGGGATGAGACTGAAGCCAAAAGGACGTGATGACTGAAAGTCGGTCTGAGATTCGGGGGGGGGGGGGGTGTAGACGCGGGGTTAATCATCTCAGACTAGATGCAGAGGGTAAACAGATGAGGACAATAGTTATTGAGAAGGGAGAGATTATGGTGAGGTAGCAGGAAGGAGAACTGGGAGACAGTGGGGGGAGAAGGGTTGAATGTATTGTGATGCGAGATGTCGTGCAGATGTGATATGGGTGGAGGATATAAAAGGAGAGACCCTGGTGTATTGGGAGAATGCCTTTTCTGTGTATGACTGATGTGACAGTGAATAAAGTAGTCTGCTGCAAGAGTCTGCCTCTGTTTATTTGCACTCTTCACAATCTAGCTAAAAATGCACTGCAGATCTTTGTAGAGTGTTTTTAATGAATGCTCTGGGCTGGGTTTGTTCTCTCAAGATAATTTATCAAAACTTATTAAAGCGTGAACACTTATCCTTGATAAAATATCTTAGTCCATGAAAAAGAGCTTGGATGGCAGCATATGTTGCTCCAAAACCTGTCTCTACCATTCAGCATTCAGTTACCTATGCCATTATTAAAGAAAGTACAAAATTGTGGTGTTAGAGGGGTAGCACTGTCCTGGTTAAGTAGTTACTTAAAGAATAGATATCAGTTTGCATGTGTTAACAGCAAAAACTCAGAGTTACTGAAGGTCACCTGTGGAGTCCCACAGGGTTCAGTTTTGGGACCATTATTATTCAATATGTATATAAATGATATATGTAAAATTTCAGAAAAAATGGACTTAATATTGTTTGCTGATGACACTAATCTGCTATGCAGTGGAAACAATTTGGAACAACTTCTGGATACACTCGGAAAGGAATTAGGAAAGCTGAAACTGTGGTTTGATTCAAACAAATTAACGCTCAATTTAAGCAAGACAAAATTTATAGTCTTTAACAACCATCACAACTACCCAGTACCCAAACTCAGTGTAAATGGTGTAGAGATTGAAAGGGTATCCGAAACTAAATTCCTTGGAGTAATAATTGATAACAAACTGTGTTGGAAGCCACATATTAATTATATTAAAGGTAAAGTATCCAAATCAATTGCAATATTACACAGAGTGAAAAATTTGCTGAATCAACCCACACTATACACCTTGTATCATTCATTAATACTCCCATACATGACATATTGTAATGAAGTATGGGGAAATACATATAAAACAAACATATATCCACTCTTTATGCTTCAAAAGAGAGCTATTAGAATAATCAACAAAGCAGCTTACAGGGAACCAACAAACCCACTTTTTCTTAAACAAAAAACTCTCAAGTTGAAAGATCTGATTGACTTTAAAACCGCAATAATAATGTTCAAAGAATCTATCACTGCCCGCAAATATCCAAAAGTTGTTCCAAACAAGGGAGAAACGATATCACTTCAGAGGAACATGTATATTTCAAAAGCCTACAGTGAGAACAACCACCAAGCAACACTGTATTTCAGTGCAAGGAGTCAGATTATGGAACGATTTTGGACCTGAATTAAAATCATGTACAAAGCTTGTGTGACAGAGATCATCCTGCGCAGTTCGCCCCACACGGGACACGAACCCACAACCTCTCAGTCAACTACACAGTTCGAGCATGGGAGACACAGCACGATCGCGCTGAGCTAAAGGTCCGACCAGTAGCTCAGCGCTACCGATACTGTATGAGGCTTTGGGAGGGAGGTTTTACTAACGTTCTATGCCGAACAGTACTAGTTGGCATCCGTTACACTTGGACAATTTAAACAAAAACTAAAGGAAGAAATACTCCAAACATATTTACAAGACGACATGTAAACTCACATAAGGATTGACATTTCCAGCCTGTGTTGTGTTGTAGCTTAGTTTTTTTCTTTTTTTCTTTGTGACACTATGTCTTAGATTTGTTTTTGAATAGTAACCGCTTAACTTAGACTAGCTCAGTTTTTCTTTTTCTCTCAGTCACATTTTGTCTTAGCCTTGTTTTAAATTGTAATCGCTCTTGTCTTGTTTTCTCTTTTTTCTCCTTTGAATTCTTGGATGGAATATGGGTGGGCAATATAAGCTGCGGCTTCAGCCATCACCCATTTCGGATAACTCACGTGGAATTGTATAGTAGAAGGAGTCTTTGTCTAATTTGACCTTGCTGTTATATTATACAGTTTCTTTTAACCTGTAATGTACTATCCGAAATAAAATAAATTCATTCATTCATTCATTCATGGGCACTAACCCCCCCCCCCCATACCATCACAGATGCTGGCTTTTGAACTTTGCGCTGACAACAATCTGGATGGTGGACTGGATGGGGACTCTGGATGGGGGACTCAGGGACCCCAATATTTGAAAGGTCCCTGAGGGTTAAAGAGTTCACAAATCTTGTTTTATTTTGGGCTTATTTTTTTCATGGGTAGAATCTCTGGTTTGACGCGCAGTGTCTGGCAACACAGCTCCAGGGCTTTGTTGCCATAGTTAGCTTGATTGACCCCGGTCAGCATTTCCAGACCGCTGCCGTCCGCGGAGCGTGTTATTTGGGGTTAAAAGTTCTAAAAGTCCTCTGTGGACTGGCAGGAGTTCTGCTGTCTGTCCGGGTACACAAGCGACCAAAGAGGAGAAAAAGACCAGGGGCGCTGGGAGAGGAAACCTTTGACGGAGTGCTCTCATCCCTTCTGCGCACATCGGCTCAGACATGACGGCTCTGCTCCAGCTTTGCTCCCCAAACTCACCATAAAGGAGGAGGATCGATCCTCAGGTAAACATCCCTGAAGATACATTTGGATCGAGAGTGAACGATGCGCCTATCAGCCTCCGATTAACCGATTAATGCATTAGAGCAGGGGTCAGCAGGAAGAGGTGTGGGGGGGTTTTGTCCAGTCTGCAACATGGAGCCCCTTTCTCTTAAATGTGCAGTAGGCGATTTATTACTTTTTCACAAGGGACATGGGGGATGTTTACAAATTTAACATATGGTACAGACTATAAATGTAAACTAAGAACAAATTTGCACGAATAGACATGGGAAAATATGATAAAAGATACCAATTTAACAATTAAAAAGTCACAAATTACAATTAAAAAATTGTATAATACTAAAACAGCATCCAAAATGAACCTTCCATATTTACAAGAAAAAAAAATTACAGAAAAAGTTGTAAATTTATGAGAAAAAAGATGTAAATTTTTGAGAGAAAAGTTGCAAATTTACAAGAAAAAAAATGAAAATTTGTGTGACAGAATGAAAATTGGCAGAAAAAAGCTTCAAATATGTGAGAAAAAAAAGTTGCACATTTTTCAGAAAAAAATGCACATTTATGAGAAAAAAAGTGGCAAAGCTTTTGGAGAAAAAAAAGTTGCAAATTTACAAGAAATTTTTTTTAATGTGGATAAAAAATTTAAACTGACAGGAAAAAGTTTCAGATTTATGACAAAAAAAGTTGCAATTGTTTTTCAGAAAAAGGTTGCAAATTTACAAGGAAAAAGTTGCAAATTTATGAGGAAAAAAGATGCAAATTTACAAGAAAAAAACCTTCATAAATTTTCAATTTCTTCCTATAAATTTGTTGTTTTTTATTAAGTGATGCACTCATCCAGCACCAATATTTTGGTTTCAGTATCTGCTGATGCTCATACTAAGCCATTGTGTTACTGTGACTAAATTATTACTCATTGTGAGGAAATGATTGAGGCTTGTTAAAGCAGCATCTGGTTTAAATTAAATAAACTTTGAAGTGTAAACTAAGAAGTAGGTGTGTTACTATAACAAATTTGCTGAATGATTAATTTTCCCCATCATTATCAAGATAATATTGTTGACATCATGAAGACCATTTAATGCCCCAGATATTGTCATATAATGATTACAGTCTATGTACAACTTTTCAAAGAGCTTTAGTGTTTTGTTTATGAACAATATTAAACACTAGAATAGAAATGTGGGGAAAAAATTTTTTAAAGATCCTAAATAAATCGCCACTTCACTTTTTCTGGCTGTCTTCGCCATATGAGCATAAGCCCCGCCTCCCATGAGAAGCGTGCAGAGGGACAGAAGCAACATGACCGGCTGAAAAGTTGATGGATTATGTGAACAAACCCACACACATAAACGGCGATGTATCGAAGCAAGAAAAAAATTTTCGACTTTATTTTTTTTTCTTATCATACGATTAATTGAGGTACAGCAGCTGTTATCATTACAGACCTGCGAAGAAGAAGGAATAACATTTAAATTCACAGGAAACATTGCATGTGGTGTAAAGATTGCAATCGATCTATAAAGTTCCCATACTGTCTACTTTCCAGGCATTAAAATTTTTGGCATCCTTAAGGACATATATGTGTATTTTTAAAGACCAAAAATAATTTCTGTTGTTTTATAGGTCCTCAAAAAGGCTGCATGTAAAGCTTTCACTTGTTTCCATGCTTATTATTAATATTTGTATCTCCCGCTGGGCGAAGACCGAAGAAAAGGAGGTGCAATGTGGATTTGGTCCTGGTCATGGCACATCGGACAACTCTTCACCCTCTCAAGGATCCTCGAGGGTTGGTGGGAGTTTGCCCAACCAGTCCATATGTGTTTTGTGGACTTGGAGAAAGCCGTCAACCGTGTCCCTAGTGGTTTCTTGTGGGGGTGCTTCTGAAGTATGGGGTATCAGGCTTGGTGCTACGAGCTATGTGGTCTCTATGCGACCGTTGCAAGAGTTTGGCTCACATTGCCAACTCTCAGTTGAACTCGTTCCCAGTGAGAGCTGGACTCCACCAGGGCTGCCCTTTGTCACAGATTCTGTTCATACGTAATTTTTATGGACAGGATTTCGAGGCGCAGCCAAGGAACAGAGGGTGTCATGTTTGGTGGCCACATGATCTCTCGTCTCTGCTGTTTGCAGATGATGTTGTCCTGTTGGCTTCATCGAACAATGATCTACAGGTCTTGCTGGGACAGTTTCAGGTTCAGGTTCAGGTTCAGGTTACTTTATTTGTACCCGTAGGTAGATTTGTTTTGCAGTTGGTGACATCCATATTTACAAGCCACTAATTACATTCAACATAGACACAAGCACAGGCACACATTAGTTTGCTACTGAGTGTGAAGCAGCTGGGATGAGAATCAGTACTTCCAAGTCCGAGTCCATGGTGCTCAGCCAGAAAAGGGTGGATTGTCCTCTCCGGGTCAGGGATGAGCTCCTTCCCCAACCAGAGAGTGACAGACAGATCAAAGCAGCATCTGCAGTGATGCAGACGTTGTACTGGTCTGTCGTGATGAAGAGGGAGCTGAGCTCTAAAGCAAAGCTGTGGATTTACCGGTCAATCTATGTTCCTACCCTCACCTATGGCCATGAGCTTTGGGTAATGACCGAAAGAATGAGATTGTGGATACACGTGGCTGAAATGAGCTTTCTCTATAGGACTGCTGGACTCACCCTTAGAGATAGGGTGTGGAGCTCAGTCATCTGGGAGAGGTGCAGAGAAGAACTGCTGCTCCTCTACATTGAAAGGAGCCAGTTGAGGTGGTTTGGGCATCTGATCAGGATGCCTCGTGGACACCTCCCTCTTGAGATGTTTTAGACATGTCCTACTGCGAGGAGACCCCGGGACAGACCCAGAACACGCTGATGAGACTATGTCTCTCAGCTGCCCTGGAAATGCCTTGGTATCCCCTCTGTAGAGCTGGAGGAGGTGGCTGGGGAGAGGGAAGTCTGGGCTTCTCTGCTGAAACTGCTGCCTTCATGACCCGGACCTCTGGAAAAGTGGTAGAAGATGGATGGATGGATGGATGTTCTCTTTAATGTGTTTGTATGTGCTGGTTTCTCATCCAGGGATGGTGTTGTGCAGAGGGAGGAAGATGTGATCTATAAAGCCTCTGAATGTGTCTGCGGTCGGACTCTGATCCAGCTGGAATGGAGCACTACAGCCTGCTGGCTCTCACCATGGCCTTGCTGGGTTTTCTTTCCCCTTGTCTGACCAGGCTGACCCCTCGAGTCTCCTTCCCTGCGGGTGAGTGAACAGCCTCTGATGTCCTTTTTCATCTCTAGCTAAAACGCCTTACGGCAGCAAGTTAAAGGAGAAAAGTCAAACTTGAGAAGTGTGGTGAATTGATGTTAACATTGACCTCTTCTGCTGGTATAATATAAATAGTCAGCAACCGCCCCAGAAAACACTTCCTTTTTCTTGAAACCACAAAACACTTGTGAGCTTTAAAATGAATTAAAACAGCAGCCTTAGCCAAAAGGAGCTTATGCGGTGGTGTGTTGTCCTTCGTCCATGTCTATTGGTCCGTCCATTGGGCTGTCCTTCTGTCTTTCCATCTGTCCATCTGCATATCATACATACATTTGCATATCCATACATATTTCACAGAATTCGCTACTTCTTCAAGGAAATTGCCTTGATGGTCAGAAAAATCATTCACAATAGGAATGCACAATATTATCAGTACGTTTTTGGTATCTGCAGATAAAGCATTTAAAATGATCTATCGGCATCTTTAAAAATTTGTATTGACAGCCAGTAAAATATTACAGCGGAGTCAGGAGTGACGCTGTGCTGGTAGCGTTACACTTTTCCAACAGTGCAAGGGAATGACTTCATCACGTCGGCTGTGCTTATCACAACAAAAATGGCTGCCTCCACACAGCCACGTTGCGTCTCAGCGTTCCTTCAAACAATGCTGCATGTGGTTGTTGTTTGTACTGCTTTTTGTGATTAAGCACTGTTGGAGTATATCAGATATCTTCTACAGCAGAGAGGAATTCATCATCATCATCAACCTTTATGTAACCAGGCAAGTTTGCAAAGAACATATTCAATATCAAAGGCAATAGCCTGGTAGGAGGCAAAGACCTCCTAAGGGACGGGGAAAGGGAGAAATTAAAAACACACACACACACACACACAAGTAGCAGCAGACAGCCCAAGTAAACCATACAGGGAGAACATAGCTGTATACAACAACGAGCATAACAATACAAGGCAGAGGGTCACAGTCAGGATCAAGGGCAACAGACAAAAGCAGTGAGCAACATACATACATACATCTTCTTCCGCTTAATCCTTTTCGGGTTGTGGGGGGGAGGCTGGAGCCTATCCCAGCATCTTTGGGCGAGAGGCAGGGTACACCCTGGACAGATCGCCAGTCCATGGCAGGGCCAACACAGAGAGACAGACAACCATTCACTCTCACAGTCATACCTATGGACAATTTAGAATCCCCCAGTTTGATGGCAATTAACCTAACGTGCATGTTTTTGGCATGTGGGAGGAAACCGGAGAAATCCCGGAGTAAACCCACGCAAGTTATTCTATTTTTTGGGGGGCGGGGGGGGGGGGCTAAACCCACACAGACACGGGGAGAACATGCAAGCTCCACACATATGCAAGCAAATGTTAAACCAGGCAGTAGAAAGTACAAACAGTAAAATGTGGCTGTTCGTCAGGACAACTCAATACTTTCTGAGTTATGAAAAAATAAAAGCCCTTTATAGCAGTTCCATTTTAAGAATGGTTGTGTCTGTTACCGTATGTGTTTTGATTGTGAAATGCTGTCAACCGAATATACTTGTCTGAAATCAACAACCTACAGTCGACATTTTTCCCTCACAAGTTGTAAATTAAAAAAAGAGAGGAGAGAAGATTCTGTGACAGTGATGTAGAGGTGAGCCTTTTGTTTTAAGGATGTTTTCAGTTTTTTCTCTGCAGGATAACTACTAGTTTGTTACCTGTGGATTTTGGACAGTGAATTATATGTGCAGACTGTCTATTAATGCCACACTTTTTTAAAAAAATTCTAGCCAACATTTAGCTCAACAGAAGAAGGTATTTTTTAAACATTTTTCCACTCTACTGTAATTATTTGTAAATGGTTTAATTTACAGAAAGTGATTTTTTTAAAGCTACAGTGGGGCAAAAAAGTATTTAGTCAGCCACCAATTGTGCAAGTTCTCCCACTTAAAAGATGAGAGAGGTCTCCAGTTTTCATCATAGGTATACCTCAACTATGAGAGACAAAATGAGAAAAAAAAATCCAGAAAATCACATTGTCTGATTTTTAAAGAATTTATTTGCAAATTATGGTGGAAAATAAGTATTTGGTCAATAACAAAAGTTCATCTCGGTACTTTGTTATATACCCTTTGTTGGCAATGACAGAGGTCAAACGTTTTCTGTAAGTCTTCACAAGGTTTTCACACAATGTTGCTGGTATTTTGGCCCATTCCTCCATGCAGATCTCCGCTAGAGCAGTGATGTTTTGGGGCTCTTGCTGGGCAACACGGACTTTTAACTCCTTCCAAAGATTTTCTATGGGGTTGAGATCTGGAGACTGGCTAGGCCACTCCAGGACCTTGAAATGCTTCTTACGAAGCCACTCCTTCGTTGCCCGGGCAGTGTATTTGGGATCATTGTCATGCTGAAAGACCCAGCCACATTTCATCTTCAATGCCCTTCCTGATGGAATCAGAATCAGAATCAGATTTATTGCCATTGTTCATGTAGTACACAAACTAGGAATTTGTCTTGGTGCAATGCTGCAACATTAAACATGATAAAAGAAATAAACTATACATGCAATAAAGTGTAGAATAAGAGTGAGTAATACTAGTCAGCAGTTTAAAATATTAGCGAGCAGCAGATAATGTGGAGAACCATATAGTGCAGTCGGTAATGCAAGAAGAAAACAGTGATGATTGACATGAGTCTGGTTGAGCTGCTGTACATAGTGCACGAGAGTCAATAAGTCACTTAGTGTTCAGCAGCCTGATGGCAGAGGGGAAGAAGCTGTTCATGTGACGGGAGGTTTTAGTCTGAATGGACCGAAGTCTTCTACCTGAGGGGAGAGGGGCAAACAGTACGTGACCAGGGTGTGAAGGATCGGCTATGATCCTTCAGCACGCCTCCGGGTCCAGAGGCGTGCTGGAAGGAGATTTTGTTTTGTTTTGCACGTCCATCCTCCTCCATCAGATCATGGAAGGAGGTTTTCACTCAAAATCTCACGATACATGGCCCCATTCATTCTTTCCTTTACACGGATCAGTCATCCTGGTCCCTTTGCAGAAAAACAGCCCCAAAGCATGATGTTTCCACCCTCATGCTTCACAGTAGGTATGGTGTTCTTTGGATGCAACTCAGCATTCTTTCTCCTCCAAACACGACAAGTTGAGTTTTTACCAAAAAGTTCTATTTTGGTTTCATCTGACCATATGACATTCTCCCAATCCTCTTCTGGATCATCCAAATGCTCTCTAGCAAACTTCAGACGGGCCTGGACATGTACTGGCTTAAGCAGGGGGACACGTCTGGCACTGCAGGATTTGAGTCCCTGGCGGCGTAGTGTGTTACTGATGGTAGCCTTTTTTACTTTGGTCCCAGCTCTCTGCAGGTCATTCACTAGGTCCCCCCGTGTGGTTCTGGGATTTTTGCTCACCGTTTTCATGATCATTTTGACCCCACGGGGTGAGATCTTGCGTGGAGCCCCAGATCGAGGGAGATTATCAGTGGTCTTGTATGTCTTCCATTTTCTAATAATTGCTCCCACAGTTGATTTCTTCACACCAAGCTGCTTACCTATTGCAGATTCAGTCTTCCCAGCCTGGTGCAGGTCTACAATTTTGTTTCTGGTGTCCTTTGACAGCTCGTTGGTCTTGGCCATAGTGGAGTTTGGAGTCTGACTGTTTGAGGTTGTGGACAGGTGTCTTTTATACTGATAACAAGTTCAAACAGGTGCCATTAATACAGGTAACGAGTGGAGGACAGAGGAGCCTCTTAAAGAAGAAGTTACAGGTCTGTGAGAGCCAGAAATCTTGCTTGTTTGTAGGTGACCAAATACTTATTTTCCACCATAATTTGCAAATGAATTCTTTAAAAATCAGACAATGTGATTTTCTGGATTTTTTTTTTCTCATTTTGTCTCTCATAGTTGAGGTATACCCATGATGAAAATTGGAGACCTCTCTCATCTTTTAAGTGGGAGAACATGCACAATTGGTGGCTGACTAAATACTTTTTTGCCCCACTGTATATTATCTAGAAAGTTGTTTAGAATTATTTTTGTTTTATTCCAAAATAAATAAAGAAGAACATCAGACAACCACTTATCAGACAACCAGTCCACTAGTTGTCAAATTGAGAGTCTGGAGAACAAGTGAAGGATACAGATTTATATTATATATTCATTTTTTATTTTTATTTTTGTATACTTTATTAATCCCAGAGGGAAATTCAAGGCTGTCAACTGAGCTGTCAACTGATCACCACCTGGTGGTGAGTTGGATCCGATGGCAGGGGAGGAAGCCATTCAGACCTGGTAGACCCAAACGTATAGTGAGGGTGTGCTGGGAGCGTCTGGCTGAGGCCCCTGTCCGGGAGGTCTTCAACTCCCACCTCCGGAAGAACTTCAACCACATTCCGAGGGAGTCTGGAGACATGGAGTCTGAATGGGCCATGTTCTCCACCTCTGTTGTTGAAGCGGCGGCCCAGAGCTGCGGCCGCAAGGTGGTCGGTGCATCTCGTGGTGGCAACCCCCGAACCAAGTGGTGGACACCAGTGGTGAGGGGGGCCATTAAGCTGAAGAAGGAGTCCTATCAAGCTTGGTTGGCTTGTGGGACTCCCGAAGCAGCTGAGGTGTACCGGCAGGCCAAGCGGAGTGCAGCTCGGGTGGTTGCTGAAGCAAAAACCCGGGTATGGGAGGAGTTCGGTGAGGCCATGGAACAAGACTTTCGGTCGGCTTCAAAGAGATTCTGGCAAACTGTTCGGCGGCTCAGGAGGGGAAAGCAGCTCCCCGTCCACACTGTGTATGGTGCGGATGGGACACTGTTGACTTCAACTGGGGATATCGTCGGGCGGTGGAAGGAATACTTCGAGGATCTCCTCAATCCCACTGATACGCCTTCCACAGAGGAAGCAGGGTTTGGGGACAAGGGGGATGACTCGCCTATCACAGGGGCTGAGGTCGCCAAGGTGGTTAAAAATCTCCTTGGTGGCCGGGCCCCGGGGGTGGACGAGATTCGCCCCGAGTACCTCAAGGCCCTGGATGTTGTTGGGCTGTCATGGTTGACACGCCTCTGCAACATTGCGTGGAGGTCGGGGGCAGTGCCTTTGGCATGGCAAACCGGGGTGGTGGTTCCTCTCTTCAAAAAAGGGGACCGGAGGGTGTGCTCCAACTTTAGAGGGATCACACTCCTCAGCCTCCCTGGGAAGGTCTATGCCAAGGTACTGGAGAGGAGAGTCCGGCCGTTGGTCGAACCTCGGATTCAGGAGGAGCAATGTGGTTTTCGTCCTGGCCGTGGCACATCGGACCAGCTCTTTACCCTCTCGAGAATTCTTGAGGGTTCGTGGGAGTTTGCCCAACCAGTTTACATGTGTTTTGTGGACTTGGAGAAGGCATTTGACCGCGTCCCTCGTGGATTTTTGTGGGGGGTGCTTCGGGAGTATGGGGTATCGGGCTTGTTGTTACGAGCTATTCGGTCTCTGTACGACCGTTGTGAGAGTTTAGTTCGTATTGCCAACACTCGGTCGGAGTCATTCCCAGTGAGAGTTGGACTCCGCCAGGGCTGCCCTTTGTCACCGGTCCTGTTCATAATTTTTATGGACAGGATTTCTAGGCGCAGCCAGGGAATGGAGGGTGTCATACTTGGTGACCACAGGATCTCATCTCTGTTGTTTGCAGATGATGTTGTCCTGTTGGCTTCATCCTGCAATGACCTACAGCTCTTGCTGGGACGGTTTGCCGCTGAGTGTGAAGCGGCTGGGATGAGAATCAGCACCTCCAAGTCCGAGTCCATGGTCCTCAGCCGGAAAAAGGTGGATTGTCCTCTCCGGGTTGGGGACAGGCTCCTGCCCCAAGTGGAGGAGTTTAAGTATCTTGGGGTCTTGTTCACGAGTGAGGGGAAAATGGAGCGAGAGATCGACAGACGGATTGGAGCAGCATCTGCAGTGATGCGGACGTTGTACCGGTCTGTTGTGGTGAAGAGGGAGCTTAGTTCTAAGGCAAAGCTGTCGATTTACCAGTCAATCTACGTTCCTACTCTCACCTATGGTCACGAGCTTTGGGTAATGACCGAAAGAACGAGATCGCGGATACAAGCGGCTGAAATGAGCTTTCTCCGTAGGATTGCTGGACTCACCCTCAGAGATAGGGTGAGGAGCTCAGTCATCCGGGAGAGGCTCAGAGTAGAACCGCTGCTCCTCCACATTGAAAGGAGTCAGTTGAGGTGGTATGGGCATCTGATTAGGATGCCTCCTGGACGTCTCCCACTTGAGGTGTTTCAGGCACGTCCCACTGGGAGGAGACCCCGGGGCAGACCCAGGACTCGGTGGAGAGACTATGTCTCCCAGCTAGTCTGGGAACGCCTTGGTATCCCCTCTGAAGAGCTGGAGCAGGTGGCTGGGGAGAGGGAAGTCTGGGCTTCTCTGCTTGAACTGCTGCCTCCGCGACCCGGACCTCCGGAAAAGCGGTAGAAGATGGATGGATGGATGGATGGAAATTCAAGGCATCCACCTGGATGGATGAGGCAGCCATGGTGCAGCACCAATCCCTTCACCATTCACACACACATTCACGTCTAGGGCCACTTTAGAGTCTCCAATTAACCTAACTTGCATTTTGGCCTGTGGGAGGAAAGCGGAGTACCCGGGGTAAACCCATGCAGACATGGGGAGAACTTGCAAATACTTTACTACATTTGAATAAGGAGCATTATAAGGAGACACAAAAAGGATGAAAAGTAGCTTCTTCTAAATAAAACTTGCATCTCTGATTTATTAATATATCAGGAAATAAAGCTGTGTGATCACTGTTGAAAATAGGAGATGGATGATATTTTTCAGATTTAAACAATTTATGAATATGCTGATAATTTAAAAATTATCCAAAAAATTATGGCCAGATATTTATTTCATGAATGAAGCTATATATAAAGCTTGACAGTTTTTTTCCACTGTTGTATGAATTCATTAAAGCCATATAATATTTAGAGCTACATCCGTGGACACAATTGTTGGTACCCCTCTGTTAATGAAAGAAAAACCCACAATGGTCACAGAAATAACTGGAATCTGACAAAAGTGGTAATAAATACAAATTCTATGAAAATTAACCAATGAAAATCAGACAATGCTTTTGAATTGTGGTTCAACAAAATTATTTTAAAAAACAAACTCATGAAACAGGCCTGGACAAAAATGATGGTACCCTTAACTAAATGTTTTGTTGCACAACCTTTTGAGGCAATCACTGCAATCAAACGATTTCTGTAACTGTCAGTGAGACTTCTGCACCTCTCAGCAGGTATTTTGGCCCACTCCTCATGAGCAAACTGCTCCAGTTGTCTCAGGTTTGAAGGGTGCCTTCTCCAGACGGCATGTTTCAGCTCCTTCCACAGATGTTCAATAGGATTTAGATCAGGGCTCATAGAAGGCCACTTTAGAATAGTCCAATGTTTCACTCTTAGCCATTCTTGGGTGTTTTTAGCTGTGTGTTGTGGGTCATTATCCTGTTGCAAGACCCATGACCTGCAACTGAGACCAAGCTGTCTGACACTGGGCAGCACATTTCTCTCTAGAATACCTTGATAGTCTTGAGATTTCATTGTACCCTGCACAGATTCAAGACACCCTGTGCCAGATGCAGCAAAGCAGCCCCAGAACATAACAGAACCTCCTCCATGTTTCATAGTAAGGACAGTGTTCTTTTCTTGGTATGGTTGATTTTTGCGTCTGTGAACATAGAGCTGATATGCCTTGCCAGAAAGTTGCAGTTTTGTCTCGTCTGTCCATAGGACATTCTCCCAGAAGCTTTGTGGCTTGTCAACATGCAGTTTGGCAAATTCCAGTCTGGCTTTTTTATGATATGTTTTCATCAGTGGTGTCCTCCTTGGTCGTCTCCCATGATGTCCACTTTGACTCAAACAACAACGGATGGTGCGATCTGACACTGATGTACCTTGACCTTGGAGTTCACCATGAATGTGTTTAGAGGTTTTTCTGGGCTCTTTTGTTACCATTTGTATTATCCGTCTCTTCCATTTTTCATCAAGTTTCCTCCTGCGGCCACGTCCAGGGAGGTTGGCTACAGTCCCGTGGATCTTAAATTTCTGAATAATATGTGCAACTGTAGTCACAGGAACATCAAGCTGCTTGGAGATGGTCTTATAGCCTTTACCTTTAACATGCTTGTCTATAATTTTCTTTCTAATATCCTGAGGCAACTCTCTCCTTTGCTTCCTCTGGTCCATGTTTAGGGTGGTACACACCATGCCACCAAACAGCACAGTGACTACTTGTCACCCTTTAAATAGGCCGACTGACTGATTACAAGTTTGTAGATACCTGTGATGTTAATTAGAGGACACATCATGGTTGAACATGTCCCTATGGTCACATTATTTTCAATCTTTTCTAGGGGTACCATCAATTTTTGTCCAGGCCTGTTTCATGAGTTTGTTTTTTAAAATAATTCTGTTGAACCACAATTCAAAAGCATTGTCTGATTTTCATTGGTTAATTTTCATAGAATTTGTATTTATTACCACTTTTGTCAGATTCAAGTTATTTCTGTGACCATTGTGGGTTTTTCTTTCATTAACAGAGGGGTACCAACAATTTTGTCCGCATGTGCACATAAAAAAAACTTTAAAAGCAGCATAATCTTTATTTTAAAAGTCAAATTGTCGTTGCAGCCGTCAGCTATTTCTATTTTAGTCGGAGATGGGCAGAATGGCTCTTTGGTTGGCAAAGGTTGCAGACCCCTGGACTATTCCCTCAAACCCATCATTAAGCAGTTAAAAGGTCTGGAGTTGATTCCAGATGTGGCATTTGCATTTGGAAACTGTTGGTGTGAACCCACAACATGTGGTCAAAGGAGCTCTCAATGGAAGTGAAACAGACCATCATTAGGCTGAAAAAAAGAAGTCCATCAGAGAGATAGCAGAAATGTTAGGAGTGACCATATCAACAGTTTGGTACATTTTGAGAAACAAAACAGTGTACTGGTGAACTCTGGAACTCAAAAAGCCCTGGATATCCATGGGAGGATGATTACAGGATCCTTTCAATAGTGAAGAAAAACCCCTTCACAACATCCACCCAAGTAAAGAACACTCTCCAGGAAGTAGATGTATCAGTATCTAAGTCTACTATATAAAGAGAAGAATTCAGGGCTTCCGCAAGGTGTAAATCATGAATCAGCCTCAAAAATAGAAAGGTCAAATTAGATTTTGCCTAAAAACATCTAAAGAAGCTAGTCCGGTTCTGGAACAGCATTGTGTAGACAGATCAAACCAAGATCAACCTGTACCAGAATGATGGAAGTATGGAGAAGCTTTAGAACAGCTCATGATCCAAAGTACACCACATCTTCTGTAAAACATGGTGGAGGCAGTGTGAGACATGAACATGCATGGCTTCAAATGACACTGGGTCAGTGTTGACTGATGACGTGACAGAAGGAGTTGGATGAATTCTGAAGTGTATAGGGATATACAGTCTGCTCAGATTCAGCCAAATGCAGCAAAGCTGATTGGACGGTGCTTTACAGTACAGATGAACAGTGACCCAGAACACACTGTGAAATATTCTGCAATGTGGAATATTCTGCAATGGCCAAGCTGCAGTGAAGGCCTGGGAAAGCATCACAAAGGAGGAAACCCAGCGTTTGGTAATGTCCGTGGGTTCCAGACTTCAGGCAGTCATTGCCTGTGAAGGATTCTCAACAAAGTATTAAAAATGAACATTTTAGTTATGGTAATGTTACTTTGTTCAATTACCTTTGAGCCCCTGAAATGAGGGGATATTGTGTAAAAATTATTGTAATTCCTAAACTGTAACTCCATTTGGATGTGAATAGCTTCAATTGAAAGCTGAGAGTCTGAGCTTTAAGCTCCTATTGATTATACAACTGTATGTTGAATGTTTTGGTAAACAGCTGAAATAACAAAACTTGTGTCAGTGTCCAAATATATATGGACCTAACTGCATGTTTTATCCTCAGAGGCTGTTTTTAGCTCTGTGAAATAGACCTTCAGTTTTCTAGTATATCCTCACATAGAATCCTGTGTTCTGGGTGCTTTTAATTGTCTGTGAGCACTGAAAGGAACTTAACATTGGCTGTGTGCTGAATTGGTGTTGTAACAGGTAGTCCTGGGAGACGTTTGAGCCGCTTCAGTAGCCCTGATGTCAGCAACACCAGCACGCTGCTGCTCAGTGAGGATGGAGACGTGCTGTACGTGGGAGGCAGGGATGCTGTGTTAGCCCTGGATGTTAGCAACAAGGACAACATCACGCTGAGGAACAAGGTGAGGGACCAGACTCTTGCCACTCCCACTGTGTTTCCTTCTAATTATGAAACACTCATTTGTAGGGGTGGGAGAAAATCGGTGAAGTGTGATACTTTGTGTCGACAATATTGTATTGATTTAGACAAATCAGTATTGTGATACTTAAATAAAAGTATTAATAAATGTTGCAAATACAAAGTCAGCTTTTCAGTACCATAGTAATAAAAACAATTGACTTTTCAGTCCACTAGATGGTGCTAAATGCTTACTGTCTGGTTAGGTCAGCACAGCAATGGATGGAGTGACTCCTGAGATCTAGCTAGGAGTTGAACAAGACAGAGATCGTGATGGGAAATTGCAATATATGATATTGCAATATTAAACATATCGCAAAATCATGATAATATTGTATTGTGGCCCAAGTATCGATGATCTGAGAGTGCATACCTCCACCAAGGGCTTTGGTTGTATTTGTGCAGCAGGATTACAGAAAAACTACTGGATGGATTTGGATGAAATTTTCACCAGAGGTGGTCGTTGGGCTAGCGAGGAACCCATTACATTTTGGTGATGATCCGAGAATGCATACCTCCACCAAGCTCTTATCTTCTCACAGCGTGTTAGCAACAATACTCCAAAACTACTGAATAGACTTTGATGCAATTTTCACCAGAAGCGGCTCTAGGCCTACACACAAGCCCATTACATTTTGGAGGTGATCCATGAGGGACGGAAGTTGCCTTGGCGGAGGTATGCTTTTCTAATTTGATCCTATGAAAACAGGGGTATCATAACTGAGTGTGGTTGCGATTGGTTTTGTTAGAGGGAGCTGCAGATGAGCTGCTGTGTAGACTGTAGTTACCTCCACCAAGGAGGTTATGTTTTTGCTGGGGTTTGTTTGTCAGCAGGATCACACAGAAACTACTGGATAGATTTGGATGAAATTTTCAGCAAATGTGGCCCTTGGCCTAAGGATGAATCCATTAGATTTTGGTGATGATCTGAGAGTGCATACCTCCGCCAAGGCCCTTGTTTCTATTTTTACAGCAGGATTACAGAAAAACTACTGGACGGATTTTGATGACATTTTCACCAGAGGTGGTCCTTGGGCTACAGAGTAACCTATCAAATTTTGGTGAAGATCCAAGAGCGCATACCTCTGCCAAGATGCTATCTTCTCACAATGTATTTGCAAGATTACTCCAAAACTACTCAACAGGCTTTGAGGAAGTTTTTACCAGAGGTGGCTCTTGGGCTACACACAAACACTTTATATTTTGGAGGTGATCTATGGGTGCATAATTCCACCAAGGCTCATCGTCTAGCAATAGTTTTGCAGGATTACTCAAAAACTGCTGGATGGATTTTAATAAAATTTTCACCAGAGGTGGTCCTTGGGCTACAGATGAACCCATTAGATTTTGGAGGTGGTCCATGAGTGCCTACCTTCACCAAGGCCCTATCTTGCAATGTACAGCGGGATGGAGGCAGGGAGGTACGGACAAATGGATGGACAAAGGGAGGGAGGGAAAGAGCCTTGGCGGAGGTATGCGCCCTCTTAGTGCTTTTTTTGTTAGCCCTGTTTCTACTACCAAGAACCAATTTTGCAGGAACTCCCCCCGTGTGTGTGTGTCTCCCCTTCCAGTAACCTTCCTGTAAGGGGAAGTTTTCAGGAACCTTTAGTGGCCAAAAGACAGCCCTGATCAGGAGTAGGTACTTCAGAGCAGTCCCAAAAACTACTGGGTGGGGACTGTGCTGATTGGATAAAATTCTGCATCACTGCCAGAGTGCTTCATGAACAAATACAAGGAAATGAAAGCAGCAACTTTGACCAGAAAAAGATAATAGTGAAGCTCTAATGCTTAAAGAAGTTACAATGGCTATTATAATGTTTAAAAATGAAAAAGTTAATACCACCGTAATTGTGGAGAGGAGCGGGGAGATATACAGTAGGTTGTGGACCAGTGGCCAGTCAGAGGTGGAATACCTGCTGGTGCGACACCAGTAGTTTATGCTGTTTAATTGATCGGTTCCTCTCTGCAGTTATCAGACAGTGGCAGTGACAGTGGAAAGTTGGCCTTATGCACTTCACTCTACCTTTTTTTTTATTTTAACGTATTAACTGTCAGATACTTAAACTTTGTGTAATGACCGAAAGAATGAGATCGCAGATACAAGTGGCTGAAATGATCTTTCTCCGTAGGATTGCTGGACTCACTCTTAGTGATAGGGTGAGGAGCTCAGTCATCCGGGAGAAGCTCAGAGTAGAACCGCTGCTCCTCCACATTGAAAGGAGCCAGCTGAGGTGGTTTGGGCATCTGATCAGGATGCCTCCCACTTGAGATGTTTCGGGCACATCCCACTGGGAGGAGACCTCAGGGCAGACCCAGGACACGCTGGAGAGACTACTGTACGTCTCCCAGCTGGTCTGGGAACATCTTGGTATCCTCTCTGAAGAGCTGGAGCAGGTGGCTGGGGAAAGGGAAGTCTGGGCTTCTCTGCTTGGGCTGCTGCCTCCGTGACCCAGACCTCCGGAAAAGTGGTAGAAGATGGATGGATGGATGAACTGTCAGATAATTACATCACCAACAAATCCTCCGGAGACAGATGGTTCCCAGCTCCTTAATGGAAACACGACAGAACGGCCCTTAAGAAGTTCCTGGCCCCCTCAGTTGGTTCGTGGAAATGGGGCTACAGGCAGCTGTATAGGTGGGAACTAGATGATACAGTTCAGTTAATGGTCTGTCTTGGGGAGGGGCATTCTGGAATGGAAGTGATGTCAGTACATGCCCTCTAGAGAGCTTTAAATGCTGATATTCATAGTGAAAACAGGCAGTCTGTTGTGCAGAGCCATTTTATACACCTTATGTGTCCATCTTTCTGTGGACTGAAATGACATGAACACATGACCAAAACGTTGTTATAGAGCATCTGGTATTAGTGGCAGCTTTTTGTGTTTTTGGAAAGAATCTGCACAAAGTTCTTAAAACATATGTGGTCCATTATGTCCATCCTTTTTTCTCTTAGCTGGACTGGAGCCCTTCAGACAAAGACCTAGAACAATGTTCCATGAAGGGCAAGAAACTGGCAAGTAACTCTGCTGTTGTTGTTTATGCGCATCTGTTGGTGAGTGAGGCGCGGGCCTGCTGCATGTATCTGTGTCAAGTGTGTGTGTGTGTGTGTGTGTGTGTGTGTGTGTGTGTGTGTGTGTGTGTGTGTGTGTGTGTGTTAGAGATGAACAGAGTCAACCCAATCAGCAGCTTTGCTTGGGTTTAAACTGACATTTTGTACTTCTAGGTCGACTGTCCCAACTTCATCCGTGTGCTGCAGTTTTTGAACTCGACCCACATCTATGCCTGTGGAACATTTGCCTTCAGTCCTCGCTGCACCTATATTGTAAGGAATCCACTCAAACATGCACTGAAATACAGTATGTCATTTTGAAGGAGGGTTTTTAATCTGGGTGGAAAATGGTGCTGCAGTATTTAAACCCGGAGGTGTTTTGGCCAGTGTCACAGACCTTTCATTAAGACCTCTGGCAACTGTGCCACCATGTGAAAAAACAGCATCATATGTACCCTTTGATATCTAAATTATTTCAGTGGTTACTTGAACTTTCTTTATTCTGCCTTAGAACTCAGAGACCTTAACGATGAGCCCCAAGACTGATGAAGGAAGAGGCCGCTGCCCCTATGACCCTTACCAACGCAACACTGCTATCGTCGTAGGTGAGAACATAGGCCAGTCTTCAAGTTATAAGACTGTTACAAGTAATAAGAGTTAAATGAGTTTTTCTTGGAATTTTTCCCCATTTTAATTTCTAATCAAATTTGTGAATATATTTTATTGTCCCAATGAGAAAATCTACCCTAGAGTCAATTGCTGTACATTGCTGCCTTAAAGTAAAATATAAATGACCGTTCATACACTCTATCCTCATCACACCACATACCTATTAATATAATCATTCATGACGTCATCACGCTATTGCACCACCCTGTGTAGTCCCTGTCAGCACTGATTTTGTTACCGGTAAAAATTAATCGTGAAGTTATTTTATGTCCTAATTATACATTTTTTTCCTTCTTGTACATTTGTGAATATTTTTTTTGTAAAATCACAACTTTTTCTTTACACTTGTGACTTAATCTGACTTCAAGGTCATTCCGTGTCTCCCACGTCACACGATCAGAATTGCCTAAAAGATTGCCTTTCATGACATGACTCATGACAGTTATTTCAGGTCAGGCTGGGCAAAATGGGTCAAAAATCATATCTGGATATAATTATTCAGTATCTCGATACTCGATATATATCTCAGTACAGGACTGTATGTGTTATGTAAGCTACAAATTATGCTGAATAAGTTATTCTGGTAAAAATCACCAGCAAATACCTTAAACAGTTGTATACATATGCAAGTTAAATTTACAGTAGGTAGCACACATCATCTCTCTCTCTCTCTCTCTCTGAGTGGGTGTGGCGAGCGAGAGTTGGCGTCGGAGTGAGTGGACCTCTGAATGAGTGACATTTTTCTGACTTTTCTATCCTTTTATATGTTTTCTTAGGGTGTTTTTTTTGCAGTTTGTTGTGTTGTGTGTGTAGATCGGTGCAGGCTTTTTGTTTGGTTTCTCTTGCCGGCCAGCGTTTGCTGGTCAGCTCGGTGTGTGCAGCGAGCACAGGGTGGGAAGTAATGTTTGTCTCCTATGGATTTCACCAAGTTAACCAGAAAACATGGCATTAAGGTTGCCGATGCTCGCGGTTCTCTGTGAATGAGTGCGCTCTGGCTGTTGCTGAAGTGGTCAGACCGCAGAGCATCAAATCCGCAGCACGGATGAATGGGGCAGTAGTACTGTTCCTAGACTCTGTGGAAAAAGTGAACTCAGTTGTTGAAAACGGCGTTGTCATCAGCGATACTTTTGTTAGTGTGTCTCCTCTCTCTCTTCCATCTAAAAAGATCACGTTATCAAATGTCCCACCATTTATTAGTGATGAGGTTTTGCAGAAGGAATTGCTGAGATGTGGCAAGATAGTGTCTCCTATTAAAAAGTTGCCTTCCGGTTGCAAGTCTCCTGAGCTCAGTCATATCGTGTCTCACAGAAGACAGCTGTTTATGATCCTGAAAAACAGAAATGATGAGCTTAATTTGGTTTTTAAACTAAGGGTGGAGGACTTTGACTACATTATTTTGTTACATCAGAGAACATGAAATGTTTTGCATGTGGGGAAGAAGGACACCTCATCAGGGCCTGTCCACACAGGGCCTCAACTTCAGCTGCAGGGAGACAGGCACAAAGTGGGGGGGGGGGGACAGACGAGAAGGTGAGCAGGCAGATGCACAGGGGGGTGGAGGTAATGGGCAGACAGGTATGCAGGGGGAGGAAGTGAGTGGACAATTGGACACGAAGGAGGAAAATGTCGGTGAAAGGAAAAGTGGTAGTACTGATGATCTGACAAGCATCCAGAAAAACAGGGCAAACGGACAGGGGGGTGTACAGGAGGGTGGGGCTGATGGCCAGATGGATGCAGGACATGGTGGAGCTGGTGGTCAAACAGGTGATCAGGGGGAAGTGGAGACGATGGTGTGGTGATGTGGACTGTGACTCAGTTGTGATCCGTGCTAGAGCTACAGAGGAGAATAATGAGGAAGGAGAGACGCCTCTGAATGCTTCTCAGCTTAAGAGAAAAACTAAAAATGGGAGGCAGGATTTACAGGAAAAGGCAAGGTCATCTAAAAGGGTAAAATGTAAAGTGGCAGATGAACGTGAGGGAGCAGCCTTAGCTTCAGAGGTTAGTGAAGGTGAAGATTCACCCCCTCTGATGACTGACAGTGAGCTGTCTGACTGTGGGTCCTCCCAACATCACCAAGTCCAGAAGGAGTACAGTGCAGCAAAAATAAAAAATGTTCTTACAGAAAACCAAGAACATGAGAGGAGTAAAAATTGAAAATTACTTCCCAGATAAAAAGGGCTTCCTTGATTCAGTGAGGGTCTTAATGAAAGGGGGAGCTTCACTCACCAGGAATATTATCGTCTGAAAAAAGTAGTTTTTAGACTTAAGCAAGAATTGTTTAATAATGATGCTGAGAATGATGATGACGATGATGGCGGGGCTTTGTAAATTCTCTGCCTTAGCGTTCCTTTTAACTGTTCTGTTAACTTTATCGCCTCTCCCTCCATGAACAATTTTAAAGTAGGTACTTTGAATCTGAATGGAGCGAGAGAGGCAAGAAAAAGAGCTCTGCTGGTTGATTTCATGATCCTGAATAATGTTGATATTATGCTTGTACAAGAAACACACAGTGATAAATCTAATGAGATAGGCTGGCAGAGGGAGTGGGGGGGGCAGGTTGTACTGAGCCACAGTAGTAGTGGGGGAGTGGCTGTCCTTTTCTCCCCAAGATGTTCCCCTGTTTCATATTGTGTCACTGAAGTTGTACAAGGGAGACTGCTGGTGATTCAGGCTGTTTTTGGTCGGTGTACACTTACTCTCATCAATGTGTATACCCCAACTTTAGGATTGGACAGGTTGGGTTTTCTTAGTGAGATAAACACCTTTTTAAACAACTGCAACCCAGATGACTTTGCGTTCTTAGCTGGTGATTTTAACTGCACTGCAGATGATTCAATGGACAGGAACCATATAGAACCTCACCCAGCCTCTAAACGCCTTTTAATGAAAGTTATTAAGACTCATGATCTGGTAGATGTTTGGAGGTCTTTCCATAATATGGACAGACAGTACACATGGTCCCACATTAAAGATGGTCTCATTTCTCTTGCAAGATTGGATCATTTTAATTGTTTTAAACATCAAAGGAATATTTTTACAAACTGTTCTATTGTACCTGCTGGTTTTACTGATCATTCTTTGGTATTATGCCAAGTTTTTATTAGTAATTTTAAGTACTGAAGTGCCTTTTGCCATTTTAACAGTTCCTTGCTTCTGGACAACAATTTTAAAAAAAGTTTTAGATTCTTATGGGGGAATTTTAGGGAGCGGCATCTTGAGTTTGGCTCTTTACAGCAATGGTGGGACTGTGGGAAGGTGGAAATAAGAAATTTTTGT
Source organism: Pholidichthys leucotaenia (assembly GCA_020510985.1). NCBI lineage: Eukaryota > Metazoa > Chordata > Actinopteri > Cichliformes > Pholidichthyidae > Pholidichthys > Pholidichthys leucotaenia. The sequence continues at coordinate 151,689,863 of CM035850.1, read as the reverse complement.
CAACAATACACTCCCAATGTCACGTGGGGCATAACCAGATTAATAAAAGACCTAGAGAGTGATATTGTAGAGCTTCAGTCTTTGTTAGACTCTACAGGAAATCAAGGATACTTTGAAGTCCTCAAAGCAAAAAAGAAAGTTCTTACAGACTTGCTGGGCACCAGGGTTCAGGGAGGCCTCGTCAGATCCAGGTTCCAGAGTGTAACCCAGATGGATGCCCCCTCAAAGTTGTTTTTTTGGACTGGAGAAGAAAAATGGGCAGAGCAGGTGCATTCACGTTCTACGGTCAGCATCCGGAGAGGAGGTGAGGAAGCCTGGTGACATCAGGAAACATGCTGTGGAGTTTTATTCAGACCTGTATAAGTCTGAGTATGTTGAAAATGAACAATTGTTAGCTTCCTTCTGTGATGAACTTCCCCAAGTTTCTGAAGACTTCAGTCTGCTACTGGGGGAGCCCCTACACCTTGAAGAGTTGTACATTGCTTTGCAGAGTATGGAGAATGGGAAAGCCCCTGGGACTGACGGGACTTCCTGTTGATTTCTTCAAGGCCTTCTGGCACGATATGGGTGGAGACCTGCTGGAAGTTTTGAATGAAAGTCTGACTAGAGGATTCCTACCTATCAGCTGCAGGAGGGCTGTAATCACTTTACTCCCCAATAAAGGTGATCTAATGGAGATTAAGAACTGGCGCCCTGTTTCCCTGCGCTGTACAGACTATAAAATTTTCTCCAAAACCCTGGCCAACAAGCTGAGAGATATTATGGACCAGATCATTCACCAGGACCAGACCTACTGTGTGCCCAGTAGGTCCATTCTTGACGTGTCTTTAATTCGGGATATTTTGGCCATCTCTAGCTCATTGGACATGGACCTTGGTTTGATTTCACTGGACCAAGAAAAAGCATTTGACCGGGTTGAGCTCCCTTACCTCTGGAAAATTTTGAAGCGGTTTGGCCTCAACCCTGGTCTTATTGCTATGATCAAGGTTTTGTACCAGGACATTGAGAGTGTGTTGAAAATTAATGGAGGACTGAGTGCCCCTTTTAAAGTAACGAGGGGAATAAGGCAAGGCTGTGCTCTGTCAGGCATGTTGTATGCCATTTCCATTGAACCCATGCTGTGTAAGATGCGGTCCACCATGGAGCGGCTGATTTTATCTAACTCTGTTAAAAAAAACTGGTACTTTCAGCTTATGTAGATGATATCACTGTGATGGTAAACAACCAGACAGAAGTAAACTGTTTACAAAAAGTTGTCAAAAATTTTGGTACAGCATCTTCAGCGAAGGTGAATTGGTCCAAAAGTGAAGCCCTTGCAGTCCATTTTGGGCGGTGCGGTGGCGCAGTGGTTAGCACTGCACCAGCACAGCAACTCACCCTTGGCCATGGGATCCCTGGTTCAATCCCAGCCCCTGACCAACAGTGATCTGTGTGGAGTTTGCATGTTCTCCCCGTATCTGCGTGGGTTTACTCCGGGATTTCTCCGGTTTCCTCCCACAGACCAAAAACATGCAGGTTAGGTTAGTTGGAGACTCTAAAGTGGCCCTAGGTGTGAATGTGTGTGTGAATGGTTAAGGGATAGCGCCGTACCGTGGCTGCTTCATCCATCCAGGTGGATGCCCTCAATTTCCCCTCTGGGGATCAATAAAGTATACAAAATCAAAAAAAAAAAAATTTAAATCAAAGCAGTTGCCTATACTGGAAAAAAGATGGTCTTAAATATCTTGGAGTGTTTTTAGGGGATGAGGCTGCTGTAAATAAAAATTGGGAGGGTTTGATGGAAAAAGTTAAAGGGAAGTTGGAAAAATGGAAATGGCTGTTGCCACAGACGTCTTATAGGGGAAGAGTATTAATAATTAACAACTTGGTTTCCATTGGACTGTAGCATAAATTTGCCTGTGTGGACCCCCCCCCCCCCCCCCGACAACCTACTGAAGCAAATACAGAACTGCATTGACTTTTTCTGGGACAATTGGCACAATTGACTTCTGGCACAATTGACTTTTTCTGGGACAGGCTGCACTGGGTTCCACAGTGTGTTTTGTTTCTGCCAAAGGTGTGTGTGGGGGGGGGTGGGGGTGGCACTGGCTCACCTGGTCAGCCGAGTGGCATCCTACAGACTTCAGTTTATTCAGAAGCTTCTCACTGGCTCTCAAGATGTGGATCGGAGACCTGTGGCCAGCAGTATTTTAAGACAGGTCAATGGACTAGGTCTTGATTCATCACTCTTTTTAATGGATCCTGGCTGTTTTAACCTGTCCACCCTGCCTACCTTTTATCAGAACATTTTTAAAATATGGAAGAGATTGGAACCTGCTCTCTCACTGCACTGGCTATTGGAGGAACCCCTGATCTTCAGAGCTAGATTGGAACTTCAGGTCAGGTCCCTGCCTGCCCTGACACACATCTTGGTTTCCTCTAGCAGTATTACACTGCGTAAGATAATAGATGTAGCAGGACCAGAGCTGGACAATGTTCTGGCAACTTCTGAAGTTCTTGGCATTAAGTGTGCATGCCTTGTGAGCAAAGTTTTGGAGTTGTGGCGGCTCAAATTGACAGCTGAGGAGAGGAAGATGGTGAGGGACTATTGCTACAAGAGAGAAGAGCCTGATGAAAGTGACCCGTTTCCTGAGTTGGGCTTTGCTGTGAGATCGCAGGGTGCAGAGGGGCCCATGTTGCATAATAAATGCACAAGTCTTTACTCAGCAAAGACCAAACTGTTTTATTACTATTGTGTGAAGGCTTTTAATAGAAGGCAGTTAAACAACAGAGTGGACACAATGTCAGGCCCGTGTGGAGGATCCTTTACAAATCCCCTCTACATAAAAGAGCAGGTGATCTCCAGTGGAGGATTCTGCATGGAGCTGTGGCCGTCAACTCTTTTATTTCCCGCATCAATCCTAGAACACGTAAAGACTGCTCTTTCTGTGGGTCAACTGAAACCATTTTTCATTGTTTTGTTGAGTGCCCTAGACTGAAACCACTGTCCATGCTTTTGAGCAACATTTTTGAGTTTTGATGTAATGTGGTCCAGCATGATTTTTATATTTGGTACTGGATACAGACGGGTCAATGCAATGAAATGGCAGCTCTTAAATATTTTATCTGGTCAAGCAAAGTTTGCCATTTACATGAGCAGGAATAGGGAGCAGGGTCAAGAGGTTACAATGTTGTTCACTTCTATGGTTAGAGCCGAATTCAGATGGAGTTTAAATTTTACAAAGCTATGGACAGTTTAGAGGATTTCAACTCCAAGTGGTATTATAGGAATATAATCTGTTCTGTGTAAGAAAATGAGATCATCTTTAGTCCTTTTTTTGGGTAAGCCTCTGATTTAACAGTTTGGGGGGTTTTTTTGTTTGTGTTCTTTGGTTACTTGTTCACATCAGCCTGTCTGTGATTATGAATGATTGTAAATAAAGTTGGTTTTTAAATCTCTCTCTCTCTCTCTCTCTCTCATGTTAATAGGTCTGACAGTTTATGAAGTAACTTAGTTTCAGCAGTGGTTGCTCTATATTACACATTTCTAGATGTTTCATCTTGTGGACAATATTAGCATATTAGCCCTGTAAGTTATTCTTACTGTAAACTCCAGGTGTCAAACTCATTTTAGTCCAGGGGCCACATACAGCTCGATTCAGTTGTTATGATCTGACTCTTTAAGTTTATTTTTTGATACCATTGTGTTTTCTCTGTCATTATTTGCATTATCGCCTTTTGTGCTCCTTTGTGATTGTCCTTTGTGCTCCCTGGTCCTTAGTCTATCATGTCACCCCTGTTGCCCCTATTGTTATTGTTCCCTGTGTTCCCCTAGTCTCCTGTGCAAGTCTCATGTGTATCCCTTGTACTTGTTTACTTATTGTTGTCAGTCCTTCGTCTCTTCTGTACCTACAACCACTTTTCCTTGCATGTGTTGCTGTTCAGCCCTGATTGTCTCCCCAGCTGTCTTGTATTTTGGTGATTGTTCTCTGCCTTATATATGTCAGTCCGTGGTTCTGTTCTTTATGGGTTGATTGTCGATATCTCCGTGGTCTTTGTCTTCCTCCGTGAGTGTATTTTGCCTCTGTAGTTTAGTTTTGTTTTCAGCCCCTGTGCTGCCATTTGTTTCCTCTGACTGTAACTTCAGGAGTGTGAATGTTCTAAAGCATTGCTCACGTTTAAGATGGAATTCTCGATGCTTGAATTTATAAATGTTTGACCATGAAAAGAACAAGACATATAGGGAAATAGTCCAAGAAGTGTGTGTTGCCTATACTGTACCTTTCTGGAGCTGTAATTACTAGCAGTGGTTCCTTTTTTAGCACAACAACCAGCTTAAGTGGTCTGAAAGCTCCTTTAAGAGTAAGAAAAAACAACAACACAGGATTACTGGGGCAGCAGAGATGAAGCTCTGCCAGCAGGAACCAGTGTCCTTAGATGTTGGGACCATTTCTGTGTATGTCTGTTAGGCCAGTTTATTCTGGACACTGTAGAAGAGCTTGGAATAACGAGGCGATGTGATTTATAAACCAAAGTTTATTATCAGCTTCGCTCCTCTAACAAGTCTCATCTCAGTGCAGAAGCAGAATAAGAGATCGAACACATTCAGACCTGCATACTTATACCTACACATAACAAAAGACATTGCACATCAAAGCTGACATCCCGCATTAGCTTAATCCCTCCTCCTTTGTCCTCTGACTCCTCCACCTGACCCTGGGTGGTCAGGGCGATCGATCTCCTCCATTGTCCTCTGTCTCTTCCACCTGGCCCTGGGAAGTCAGGGCGATCGATCTGGTCTCCACCGCTGCGCCTCGGATGCTCTTTGATCTTCGCTGGCGGTTGAGACCTCTTGTCCTGTTCTGAGGCGTGAGGTCGTTGCACATATGTAATCACCAAACATTCTAATATGCTTATACATATGTAGGTTATGGGCTATATGATAAATATAAACCACAGCCCCCCCCAAACGACTAAGAAAAGGACAATCAAAGTAAGTCCACAGTTTAAGATAATTTCTATGACATACTATACTGTTAAACTTCTTGACAAGGAAGAAACTTTACAGCAGCCATGCTCCTGTAGAGAATTCAGTGGTAACCATAACAGCGTAGTAATATCACAAATCAGTCTTAAAACTGTCACGGCACAATCTGATAAAATAGTTAACAACTTTTGGTTAATTTGCATCAGTCCCTGTGCCGTCTGGGTTTTAATCTTCTCCCGACTCTGCTGTGGGTCCGCTTGGGTGTCCTGGCGGGACCTTCCTGTAAGGAATCTGCAGCTTGGGGAGGAGAGTGGTTATTTGTTCCCTGCAGGGGGGTTAAGTCTTTTTTCTTGGGGGGTCTACCCCGCCGAGGTGCTCTCGCCACCCATGCAGGTTCGTCTCTCAACAAGAAAGCAGGTTTAAGTCTGTCAATGCTGACTGTTTCTTCTCTGTCCCCTAAATCAAGCACAAAATGCTTATCACCAGGTTCCAGCACTCTGAATGGTCCATCGTATGGTGGACGGAGGGTTGATTTTAAAGCTTCATGCTTAACAAAAACGAATTCGGCGTTTTTTAAAGCTTGGGGGACAAAAACCCGTGGAAAAGAGTGATGTGCCGGTCCGGGGAGAGTGTCCGGTCCGTTGCTGCCTAAAGGCCTCAGGGTTGGAAGATGCCCAGGCTCCGGGTTCTCTGGTAAAAACTCACCTGGGAGTCTGAGAGGTTGTGCAAAAACTAATTCCGCTGGGGAGGCGTCTAGATCCTCTTTAGGCGCAGCACGCAACCCCAATAAAACCCAGAGAAGTTTATTTACCCAATTTGTATCCGTTAGTGAGGCTCTGAGGGCGGCCTTTAAAGATCTGTGAAAGCGCTCGCATAACCCGTTAGCCTGAGGGTGATAAGCGGTGGTGCGGTGAATTGTCGCCCCCAAGCTGCTGGCCATAGCTGACCAAAGCTCTGAGATAAATTGAGGCCCCCTATCGGACGTGATGTCCGATGGGACGCCGAAACGTGCCACCCAGTTTGTCAAAAAAACACGAGCGACTTCCGCCGCTGTGGTTGACACCAGAGGGACCGCCTCAGGCCAGCGCGTGGTACGGTCTATCATTGTTAACAGGTGTGTGAAACCTTGAGAGGAAGGTAGTGGTCCCACGAGGTCGACATGGACGTGGTCGAACCTTCTAGCTGGGATTGGAAAAGGCTCTAGAGGGGCTTTTGTGTGCTTGTGTATTTTGGCGCGCTGACAAGACATGCAAGTTTTTGCCCATTCCTTTACATTCTTGCGCAGGCCGGGCCATACAAACTTTTCGGCGACCATTTTGACCGAGGCGCGCACACCTGGGTGCGCGAGGGAGTGAATTAAGTCGAAAATACGGCGGCGCCATGCAGCTGGGACTACCGGGCTTGGTCGGCCGGTTGAGATGTCACATATTAGGGGGGGTACACCGTCGCGTAAACCCCTTTCCTCCAGCCTTAACCCTGTTGGTCCAGACAGGAGCGGGCGCACGTCCGCGTCCCTGCTTTGCTCCTCTGCCATGGCTGCGTAATCTATCCCTACGTGAATTGGGGCCGCGTACATGTCCGCGTTGGCGAAGAGTTCTGCGGCTGAGGTAGTATAATCTGTCTCCTCGTGCTCTGGCGATGTCACAGCGCGAGAGAGGCAATCTGCTACCACGTTAAGTTTGCCTGCCACATGTCGAATGTCTGTGGTGAACTCTGAAATTGCAGTTAGCTGTCTTTGTTGCCTGCCTGACCATGGTTCTGAAATTTTAGCCATCGCAAAGGTGAGCGGTTTGTGGTCTACAAAAGCCGTGAAACGCTGCCCTTCTAACCAGAACTGGAAGTGGCGGATGGATAAATGAAGCGCTAGCAGCTCCCTGTCAAAAGTGCTGTATTTACGCTCAGTTTGGTTTAACGATTTGCTAAAAAATGCTAAAGGTTGCCAGGTCCCGCCAACGTGTTGTTCTACAACTGCCCCTATGGCCAAGTCTGAAGCGTCTGTGGTTAGCGCAATGCGGGCCGAGGGATCAGGGTGAACCAACAATGTGGTGTTCACTAGAGCACTTTTTACTTCCGCAAAGGCGCGTTCGCGCTCTGGGGTCCATTCGACCGTGTTGGAAGGCTTTTGTTTTCTGAGCGCGGCATATAGGGGCTGCATGAGTTGAGCTGCGCGGGGGAGGAAACAGTTGTAAAAATTAACCATTCCCAAAAATTCCTGCAGTGATTTGACCGTTTTTGGTCGTGGAAAATTTTTTACTGCGCGAACTTTGTCTGGCAATGGGACTGCCCCCTTCGGTGAAACTCTGTGTCCCAAAAAATCAATTTGTGACACGCCGAATTTGCATTTGGCTGGATTGATTATTAACCCGTGCTCTTCTAGTTTCTGAAAAACCATAGTGAGGTGTTGTTCGTGTTCTTCCTCCGACGAGCTGGCTACCAGCATATCGTCGAGGTAGACGAACACGAAAGGGAGGTCGCGTAATACCGCGTCCATCATCCGCTGAAAGGTTTGAGCAGCGCCTTTGAGGCCAAACGGCATCCGCAAAAATTCAAAAAGACCGAAGGGGGTTATTACAGCTGTTTTAGGAATGTCTTCCGCTCGAACGGGGACTTGGTGATAGCCGCGGACCAGGTCTATTTTAGAAAAAATGCGCGTACCCGCCAGATGTAGTGAAAAATCTTGGATGTGAGGAATTGGGTAGCGGTCATGTGCTGTCGCATTGTTTAATCTGCGGTAATCGCCGCACGGTCTCCAAGAACCGTCGGTTTTCGGGACCATGTGAAGTGGCGATGCCCAGGGGCTTTTCGAGCGTCTGATAATGCCTAATTTTTCAAGGGTGGTAAACTCATCCCGTGCTATGGCGAGCTTGGTCGCGTCTAAGCGCCGAGCTTTGGCGAATACGGGTGGGCCCGTTGTGGGAATGAAGTGTTCAACCCCGTGCTTAGCTACTGTTGCTGAGAATTTGGGAACTGTGAGTGCTGGAAATTGGGTGAGGAGTTGGTCAAACTTACCTCCTGCTGTTGTGATGTTGGCCTGCACGGGTGGTGGAGAAACTCGAGCTGAGCAGGGGATAGAAGAAAATGACAGTGCATTAACTAAGCGTCTATTTGCTAGATCGACTAACAGCCCATGTGCACACAAAAAATCGGCGCCCAACAAGTTAAAACTCACCGCCGCTACAATAAATGTCCATCTATAGTTGCGGCCATGAATGCAAAGAGGCAGGCTCCTTTCACCGTAAGTGTCAATGATGGAGCCGTTGGCTGCTATCGCCCCATTGCCCCGGGGACCCATGGCCCGGTCTGCGTGGGAAGGGGTGATAAAACTCAGTTGAGCTCCGGTGTCAATCAGGAACTGTCTGCCGGTGTGTCCGTCGGTCACATAGAGAAGTTTATTTTTTTCGCCGAGAACCACAGCCGTTAACGGTTCTCGGCTTTGGCGTTTCCTGAACTCTTGAACTTCAGGTTCAGGTTCAGGTTACTTTATTTGTACCCGTAGGTAGATTTGTTTTGCAGTTGGTGACATCCATATTTACAAGCCACTAATTACATTCAACATAGACACAAACACAGGCACACATCTTACAAAATAGGTAAATATAAAATATGTACAATATAATTTTTATAGCTTGTTCAACTCTTTGACAGCAGCAGGGACAAAGCTGTTTTTGTAGCGCTGGGTTCTACTTTTTGGGACAGCAAACCTCCGTCTGGAGGGAAGAAGCTGAAAGTTGCAGTGCAAAAGGTGGGAGTCATCATTTAAAATCGAGTCGGCCATCCTCTGTACTTGTCTGGTGTACAGGGATGTCAGGCTCAGCTGTGACTCACCAAGCAAACGACTGGACCATCTGACTACCTGATCCAAGGATTTCCTCTGTTTCAGTTTTATCTGACCAAACCATGACATTAAAGAAAAGGATAAAACAGATTCAATAAAAGCCCGATAGAACATAGTCATTATGGTTCGGTCAATTTGGAAGCGTGCAAGTTTCCTCAAACAATGCAAATTTTGCTGACCCTTTTTGCACACCCTTTCACAGTTCACCTCAAAGTTCAATCCACTATCAATAATCGTCCCAAGATATTTGTACGATTGTACACATTCGGTGGTCTGGCCTTTTAGTATGGTGACTTTGTGCCTGGGAGTTTTCCTCCTAAAGTCAATAATCATATCTTTCGTTTTTGTTGTATTCAGCTGCAGGTAGGAATCCTCACACCAGTGAACAAAGTCATCAACTACTGGGCCGTGGCCACTCTCACCATCCTGGAGGAGACTGACAATGACTGAGTCATCAGCATACTTTATAATGTGTCTGTTGTCATGTCTGCTCCGACACATGTTTGTGTACAGGATGAAGAGTAGTGGTGACAACACACACCCCTGAGGAGAGCCAGTAGAAGAGCACTTTAGGTCAGACAATGTGCCATTGACCCTTACTCTCTGCGTCCTGTTGGTTAAGAAATCCAGAATCCAACCCACCAGATTATTGCTTAAATCAAATTGTTGCAGGAGCCTTTCAACTAAAATATGAGGTTGGATTGTATTAAAGGCAGAAGAAAAGTCCACAAATAAAAGCCTGGCGTGTGTCCCATTAAAATCCAGATGTTTAAAAAGCATGTCAACCAGAGTGACAGTGGCATCCTCCACTCCTCTGTGAGGCCTATAGGCAAACTGCAGAGGATCCAATGCATGTTCAGTCTGCCTTAGGACCTCACATCTGACCAGTTTTTCAAAAATGTTCATTAAAATTGAAGTCAAAGCAACTGGTCTAAAGTCGTTTACCGTTTTAGGACAGCTGGATTTTGGAACGGGAACAGCCACGGCATCTTTCCAGATCTTAGGCACATGTTGTGTCTGTAAGGACTTATTGAAAATATAATGAAATATAGGACTCAGTTCATGTGCACAGGACTTTACCAGGCGTCCACATATATTATCAGGGCCCTGACTTTTGTTCACTTTTACAGCGCGGAACTCCCTTTTAACATCCTGCATCTCAATATTAAAGTGCTGATTGTCTTTGAGTTTCTGTTTCAAATCTTGGATTTCTGTGCTAAAATCAAAGGAGTCAAAACGACCATAAAAACAATTAAGAGCATTAGCCAGCTCTGTGTCTGAACTAAAACCATCTAAAAACACACGATTACTGCGCTCTGTGCTCTGAAGGCCTGCAATAGTTTTCATACTGACCCAGGCTGAACCAAGTTTATTTGCTGCCATCTTGCTTTCCAACTCTGATTTATAATTCTGTTTTGCTCTTAAAATTTCAGACTTCAGCTCCTTGGTGGCAACCTGTAGCTCAGAAACAGACCCCTGTTTAAAGGCAAGAGCTTTCCTCTGTAAGCAGGATTTAACTGATTTAGTTACCCATGGTTTGTTGTTGGGATATATTTTGACACGTTTACGTGGAACAAACTTATTTTGACAGTAAGCCATGTATGAGCATGTGAGCTCAGCCAGAGAGTCCAAATCATCCCCGCAGACCATTATGAACATCTTCCAGTCTGTACAGTCAAAGCATTCCTGGAGGCTGTGCTCTGAATCTTCTGTCCACACATCAATGTCTCTCATCTCCACCTTGCCTCTTCTGAGAGCAGTTTTATATGTGGGCAGCAAATGAACACAGTTGTGATCTGAGGATCCTAAAGGAGGAAGGGGGAGTGATTTATCGGCCCTCTCTATGGATCCATAGCACAGGTCCAATGTCTTTTTTCGCCTGGTTGGGCAGGAGACATACTGATGAAAGTTTTTAAGTGTCTTCTTTAAAGAAACATGGTTAAAATCCCCAAGAATGAAGTTTGGCGCCTCTGGAGAAATTGACTGCAGCCGCTGCACCACATCAGAGATGGTGCTGGAGGCGGAGTCAGCGTCTGCCCTCGGATGAATGTACACAACTGTGATGAAAAGTTGGGGAAACTCTCGAGGCAAATAAAAGGGGCGTAGTGACACAGACAGCAGCTCCCCCTGGGGTGTACAGATGCGCTCTCTGACCGTGACAGATGTGCAGTACTGCTTATTAATGTATAAACATACGCCGCCCCCCTGACGCTTCCCCGTTACCTCTTCCTGCCGATCCGAGCGCAGCGGAGCCCCAAAGCCGTCAATCCACAGGTCTGCATCTTGATCATGCGCAGTAAGCCAAGATTCAGTGAAAGCCATGACGCAGCAGTTCTTAAAATCCTTCTGGTAACGTACGTTGCCTTGAATTTCCTCCACCTTGTTTCTCACAGACTGTGCATTCCCAAAAATGATCGAAGGAAGAGGAATGTTACCAAACTGACGTCTCCTAAGGCACAATTTCACACCTCCACGTCTTCCACGCTTCCTCCTGCCGCTTCTTTTTTCACCGCTGTGTCCGTCTCTCAAAATAAAGTCCGGCAGCTGAAATTTGGGTGCAATCAGAGACTCTGCACCAGCTGTGTTAAAGCGCAGCAACACGTCCCTGGAATATTGTATTCTGCCCGCTATTCTGCTCGCCATGGAGCCGAACGCGTTTACCTCAGAGACAAAGAGCCACAGCACAGAAAGCAGCAGTGCGAGAGAGGAGAGGAAATCCATGTTGTGGATACCAGGGAACTCTTCGCCATATATTCCACAAACGCTCCAGGTCAGAAACGACACAGAGGATTTTCTAAAAACGTAAAAAAGTACAAAAAACACACACACGCACTATATCATCAAGCTGCTGGTCGCTGCGTGCGCATGCGCCCTCTTGCAGGGGGTAACGCATTTGTAAGCCTTCTCAGCGAAACAGTGGTGGTAATAACAGATGTCGCTCCGCCTGTTGCGTCTTGGTCGTGTCGCCGCCATGGTGGGCGGGCTCTGCTCAGTTGTCTGTGGTTCCCCGTTGCTCTGGGCATCAGCGCTGAGATCTGCGGATGCTGCTGTGGCCATCTGTTCACTGCAGGCATTGACGAGTCACTGCGCTTCGCGGGCCAGCGCGCGGAAGTCTTGCTGGGTGCTGCACCGCATGTTGACAAGCGTCCCTCTCATGTGTGGCGGCAGAGTACTGAGGAAGATGTGGTGGAAGAGGAAGTTGTCGTTGTCCTCTTCCTTGAGCTGCAGCATGTCCTCCATGAGGGCCTTGGGTCTGCATCCTCTGTGGCCGTAAATCGCCAGGATCCTCTCCGCTCTCTCCTCGGCTGAGGGGACGAAATTCTCGACGATGGTCGCCTTCAGTTCTCTATATTTGTCCTGGGCAGGCGGCCGCTGGATTATGCTCCGCGCACATCTCGAAGTGGCAGCGTCGAGTTTGGCGACGATGTGATAAAATTTGGTGTCATCTGCCGTTATGCCCGCCAGTGCAAGCTGAGCCTCAGCTTGCTGGAACCACGAGCTCGGGTCTTCTTGACAGAAGTCCGGCAGCTTGACGGTGACGGCGCTTGTGTGGGCCGTCCCTGATGTGTCCACCGGGTGAGCGCACCTTTCTTCAGCTCTCGCGGCGGAGCTGGTGCTCGGTCGAGTCCTCTCTGTAGCTTCTGCCGTGGGGGAACTTCGTCCATTTGTTCCCCTGTCTGCGTGGGCGCCGGCGTTTGCCTGGGTCGCCTCTGATGAGTCAATCGCGGGAGAACGCCTCTGTTCCATCCTCGCGTCAGGGTCACCAGTGTAGAAGAGCTTGGAATAACGAGGCGATGTGATTTATAAACCAAAGTTTATTATCAGCTTCGCTCCTCTAACAAGTCTCATCTCAGTGCAGAAGCAGAATAAGAGATCGAACACATTCAGACCTGCATACTTATACCTACACATAACAAAAGACATTGCATATCAAAGCTGACATCCCGCATTAGCTTAATCCCCCCTCCTTTGTCCTCTGACTCCTCCACCTGACCCTGGGAAGTCAGGGCGATCGATCTGGTCTCCACCGCTGCGCCTCGGATGCTCTTTGATCTTTGCTGGCGGTTGAGACCTCTTGTCCTGTTCTGAGGCGTGAGGTCGTTGCACATATGTAATCACCAAACATTCTAATATGCTTATACATATGTAGGTTATGGGATATATGATAAATATAAACCACAGACACTGTCATTACAAAAGGACTATTACTCTTCAATTTCAGTAATTATATTAGTAATAGGAATTTTTTTTTAAATTTTCATCGGTTTTTAACTTTTTTTGTTAATTTGCAACTTCTGTTTTGCAACTTTTTCTGTAAATTTGTGACTTCATTGTAATGCATTTAAAGCTCTTTCAAATAAATCTCCTCCTTTATTTATTTGCCCCTTTTTTCTTGTAAGATTACAACTTTTGTCTCTCAAGTTTGTGACTTTTGATGCCCCACGTTATGAAGCTGTGGAGGGTGTAATGTCCATTCGTTTATTTGACATTTTATGTCGTCACCACTCTAGCCTCTACATTTCTGATCGGATTGATTTCAAATTTATACTGAAGCTTTAAATACCTTGGACCAGACAAGTTTGATTTTATGAAACATCTAATGAAGGCTTTCAAAATTTGTGACTTTATAGCAGATGCTTTCTTGTAAATTTGTGAATTTTTTATTATTAAATCTGGAAATTTTCTCCAGTGCACGTGTTTTTTTCATCTCAGATTTATTGGTTTGTGCTTAAAATGTGTGGCTTTTCTCGAGTTTTCCTTTAAACTGTAACTTTTAAGATAAGCTTTTATTAGTCCCACAATGGGGAAATTCCAGGATTGCAACAGCACAGGGATAGCAACACTCAGAGCAACAATCAGAAGGCAAGAAAAAACAAGAGCAGCGAGTATACATATGTACATATAAACATAAATACATAAACACACAGTGCGGAGCATTGCAGCTCGATGGAATAAATATGTGAATATATAAACACACATACAGTGTGGAGCGTTGAAGCTAGATGGAATAAATATGTAAATATATAAACACACAGTGTTTATATATTTACCTATATATATTTATATATTATTTACCTATATATTTACCTGCACATTCCTTCTAGCATTGTAGCTAGAAGGAATGAAGCAGCATAACCGTCTACTTAGTTATCCTACATGGTATGATTATGTACCCATACATATTGTCACCCTCCGTAGCTACCGGTATTTTCCTAGTTGTATGCCGGAGGGGACCATTGTGTAAGTCTATTGCGTCTTTTGCATTCAATACTATTAGGTTGTCACATCTTTTTGCTATCTCTGCGAGCAGCCCTGCTTAGGTTGTACAGTCTGACAGCCGTAGGTAGGAAGGACCTGCAAAACCTCTCAGTTGTGCACCTAGGATGATGTAGTCTGCTGCTAAATGAGCTCCTCAGTGCATTCAGTATGTCCTGCATAGGGTGGAACTCAGACTTCAGCAGAGATGACAGTTTAGCCACCATCCTTCTCTCTCCTATCTCCTCCACTGGGTCAAGGCGCTGCCCCAGGACAGAGCTAGCTTTCTTGATCAGTTTGTTCAGTCTCTTCCTATCGGCTGCTATAATGCCACTGCCCCAGCAGACCACTCCAAAAGTGATGGCTGATGCCACCACCGTGTCATAGAATGTCTTCAGCCGCGCCCCTTGTACACCAAAAGACCTGAGTCTCCTCAGTAGGAACAACCTGCGCTGTCCCTTCTTGTAGAGTGTGTCAGTATTGTGTGACCAGTCTAGTTTATTGTTCAGATGAACACCCAGGTACTTGTAGGATGTCACCATCTCGATGTCTGTTCCCTGGATGTTTACTGGTGCTGTGAGGGGTTGTCCTTGCCTGCGGCAGTCCACCACCAGCTCCTTAGTTTTCCTCGTGTTGATCTGGAGGCAGTTCCGATGGCACCAGTCCACGAAGTCCTGGATAAGCCCTCTGTACTCAGCTTCATCTGCATTGGAGATGAGGCCAATGATTGCAGAGTCGTCAGAGAACTTCTGTAGATGGCAGTGTGTTGTGTTGTGTGAGAAGTCCGCAGTATAAAGGGTGAACAGGAAGGGAGCCAAAACCGTTCCCTGGGGGGCCCCCGTGCTACCGATGATCGTGTCGGACACACAGTCCCGGGTTCTCACAAACTGTGGCCGGTTTGTGAGGTAGTCCAGGATCCATGATGACAGGTGCTGGTCCACCCCTGCGCACAGCAGCTTGTCCTTCAGCATCATCGGTTGGATGGTGTTGAAAGCACTGGAGAAGTCAAAGAACATGATCCTCACCGCATTCCCGGGCTTCTCCAGGTGGAACAGAGAACGGTGAAGGAGGAAGATGACCGCATCCTCCACCCCAATGCCATGCTGGTAGGCGAACTGGAGTGGATCCATCGCTGGTCCCACCAGGGGGCGGAGGTGAGCAAGGAGCAGTCTCTCCAGGGTCTTCATCATGTGGGCCACTGGTCTGTAGCTGTTCAGATCTTTGGGGTGGGAAGTCTTTGGTACAGGTACCACACAAGATGTTTTCCACAGCTGTGGTACCCTCCCCAGCTTCAGGCTCAGGTTGAAGATGTACTCCACAATCCCACACAGCTGGTCTGCACAGGACTTGAGGAGCTTTGCACTGATGCCGTCCGGTCCCGACGCCTTCCTAGCCTTGATCTTCCTCAGCTCCGTCCTCACCTGGGTCTTAGTCAGGGTCAGGTTGGGGGGCTGTGTGTTGGGAGTGGGGGGGCGATGGTGGAGTGGGGTGTGGGCAGCAGGACTTGATGTCTTCAGAGGCAGCAGTGGTTGTTGTGCAGTCGGGGGGGGGGGAGGGCGGTTGGTCAAACCTATTGAAAAACAGATTCAGATTGTTCGCCCACTCCCTGCCCCCCGTGGCCTGGGGGGAGGTATTCTGGAGCCCAGAGATGGTTTTAAGGTTTCTCCAGACCCCACCAATGTCGCTCTGTTGCAGCTTATCCTCCATCTTCTTCCTGAAGCTGTCCTTGCCTTCTCTGATCTTCCTCCTCAGTTCCCTCTGTACGGACTTCAGCATCTCCCTGTTCCCCGACCTGAAGATCCTCTTCTTCTCCCTCAGAAGTGTTTTTATCTCAGGGTTGATCCAGGGTTTGTTGTTTGAGCAACACCATATGGTCTTGGTGGGAACGGTGTTGTCCACACAGAAGCTGATGTAGTCCGTGATGGTGTGAGTGAGGCCATCGATGTCCTCACCATGTGGATCGCAGAGCTGCTCCCAGGCAGTGGTTTCAAAGCAGTCCTTTAGAGCGTACACTGCCTCCTCAGACCATAACTTCACTGTGCGCATGACCGGAAGTTGTCTGTGCACTAGGGGTTTGTACACCAGCCGGAGATGAACCAAGTTGTGATCCGATCTCCCGAGTGGGGGGAGTTGTGATGAGGTGTACGCCTCCTTAGTGTTTGCATAGAATAAGTCCAGTATTTTATTGTCTCTAGTGTGGCATGTGACATACTGGGTGAATTTTTGAACATAAATTTCTTTTTTTTTAATTTTCTTATGAACTTACAAATGTTTTCAAGCAAATGTGGAACTTTTTTTAATATCAGCATGTTATTGTTACTCAGTTACATGTACTCAAGTATCTTTTACACTCAGCAGTAATTTTGTGACTAGTTTTATCACAGAATAATTTTTACTGTTGCTTGAGGAAATATTTTTGAAGAAAAACCTGTACTTTAATCAAGTAAATTTAATAATAATTATAGTAATACATTTTATTTCTAGGCTTCTTTCAACCCCCAAGGTCACCTAACAAAAGAGCATTAAAACATTAAAAACAGATTTAAAATGCAATAACAAAAGTTGATTGTATCGTTTACTTTTTATTTTATTAATTTGTGCTATTTTTTTCACCTCATATTTAACATTATTGTTTTTGTTTCTGTTCAAGTTCAGCAAATATTAAATTTATTGCTATTTCTTTATATGATTTAACCAAGTACTTGTGTGGATTGTGTACGTTCTATCATCCTCGGACCAACACAAGAAAACTGTTACAAATTTAAAAATAAAATGCTGAAAATATACATGAAAAAAGTTATAAATTTGTGAGAAAAAAGTCACAATTTTACAGGAAAAACTGCAAATTTATGTAAACAAAGGCACAAGTTTACCAGAAGTTTAAGTGAAAAAAATAGCAAATTCCTAAGGAAAAAAAAATATAAATTTACAAGAAAAGGGGGGTGGGGGAGTTGCAAGTTTATACAATAAAATGCAAATTTATTTGAAAAAAGGTCACAAAATTACAATAAAAATGAGTAACATTTTCAAAGAAAATATCACAAATTTATGAGAGGAACCTTATGTTCTGTTGGAAACTGCAAATTTGCACTGGAAAAAAATCACAAGTTTAAGAGAAAAGCCTCACAGATTGTGGAGCGCAAAATAACTTTTTAGTGGATAATTTCCTACCCTTACTCAAGAAATTTTGGAGAGGCTACTCTTAAGGTGTTTTCACACCTAGCCCTTTTGGTCCGGACTTTCA
This sequence comes from Pholidichthys leucotaenia, assembly GCA_020510985.1. Lineage (NCBI taxonomy): Eukaryota > Metazoa > Chordata > Actinopteri > Cichliformes > Pholidichthyidae > Pholidichthys > Pholidichthys leucotaenia. The sequence goes on along the minus strand of CM035850.1, from coordinate 151,672,562 downwards.
GACTTTTCAGTTTGATCTGGACCAAAATTTTAGGTGTGAAAGCTCCCTCGAACCACGGTCTGGACCAAAGAGCCGAAATTTGGTCCGGCAAAATGAAGTGGTCTGGATCAAACTGAACCTTGGTCCGGTTCAGTTAGCATGTGAAAGCAATTTTCAGAAAGGTTCAGACTTTCAGACCAAACACGGAAAGTTACTGCATAAATGACAACATGAGGGAAAACGACCCACAGTAGCACTCGGTGGCTATTAGGGGCATAGTCAGGTGGGGGGAAAAATAAAAATGCAGAAACGTACCAGATATTTTCAGAGGGATGAGACAGAGTTTATGAAAAAAGTAGTTGAGCAATGCCACCTGAAAGTGATCACAGCTGATGAGAAGGACAAATGTCCTTTTTGTTGATGAAGACCTGGATAATATTCTAGCCTCACTGATCTAGTTCACTCACTAATATGATGGAGTCTGAACCAGTTTTAGGTTGAAGTGTGACGACTGATATGTCCAGAGTGGCAAAAAACACTCTGGAGGGTGAGTAGCATGTTTTCTAACTACTGCTAATAACACAAACATTGTCATGACAACAGGGTGTCGGCATGACAATAAAACATAAGCAGTGTGAAACCAAATCTAACCAGACCGTGTAGACAGTTTAACAAAAATATGAACCTTGGTCCAGACCTTGGTGTGGACTTTCAGGTGTGACAACACACTTACTTGTTCTGGAGTAATTAACATTTCAGGATAATTTACCCACCTCTGCAGATGGGGAGCTTTACACTGGGACTGTGGCCGACTACCGGGGGAACCGGCCCGTCATTTCCAGACACCTCAGTGAAGGCAGCAGAGTGGACCTGAAGCTGGACGATACGCTAGGCTGGCTGGAGGGTGAGTCATGTTAAACCTGTAACAAAATAACTTAAAAGTATTCACACTGAAGGGGATGGTCAGGTGTTAAAAAAAAGAACAGGCTTCTGCACAGTGTAAAAAATGTGGGTTAAAGGTTACAAATTAAGTACACACAAAAAGAAGGGTTTCCCACAAACTGCAAAAACTGAGGGTTCAACAGGCAGACTGAAAAAATAAGGGTTCCTTCCACACACTGTAAATAAAAAGTGAGGGTTTCACATTTTACAGAAAGATAATCCCCCACGCACAATATAACAATCTTAAAAAAAAACGAGGGTTAATCACACACTGTAAAACAGAATACATACTGTGTAAAAAAACAAAATATGAGGGTTCCTAAAGCACACTGGAAGTAAGCAAAAAAAGGGTTCTGCACACACACTGAAAACAATTAGGGCTCCACATGAACAGTGAAAAAAGTTTCTAAACACATCGATCTAATAATGGAGGAATTTCCACACCTGTCATAAACAGACCATGGTGTAGAGGCGTGGAAACTTCTCGATTCTTAGATGAATTATGATGCAGTGTTTACGATCGAAGTCTTGCCACCTGCTGTTTCTCCGAACTCTGCTTGTCAATAAAAAAGTTTACTCACTGCCAATGAAAATGCAGCAGTCTAGAAAAGTTTGATACTATTACACATTTTTATGGAAATGGTGAATTAAAGGATGCAAATAATTTTTAGACATCTTCAAAATAATATCAGAGATCGAAAAGTGAAAAACTGTGACAATAATTTTTAAGATTGAGCAAAACAGAAGCACCCTGACTTTCCAAAATCACAACAAAACATCTGTCTTAAAAACAAAGTTCAGTGTGGAATATGGCCTCCATCTGCGTTAATGCAGGCAGTAATACGCCTCCACATGGACCTCACGAGCCGTCTAATGTTGACCTGGGGGATATTTAGCCTCTCCTCCTGCAATGCCACGACCAGTTCCTGTCTCTTCTGATGCGCCTGCACTCTGGCTGAAACACGTCGCCCAAATTGATCCCAAGTGTTCAATTTGGAAATAAATCCATAGAGTAAGAAGACCAAGGAAGGACATCAAAGTTCTGTTGCTGCAGGTACTCCCAGTTGACTTGGGCGGCATGTGGACGAGCATTGTCCTGCTGGAACACAGCCATGTCATGACATCGTGGAGACTTAAAATCCTTAAAATCACCCGTTTTTAACCCCTGCTGGTTGAAGACCAAAGGGGTTGAGCGCAAAGACTGAAGGGGGATTATGTTGTGGGGCAATCCATTCGTCCGTCCAGCTCACGTTGTGGAATCAACAACTCCTACAGTTTTGTGCCAATTGTTTTGAAACTTGGTACCAGGGGTTGATATACTCTGATGATGTGTATATTGAAATTTGGCTCCAATCGGATGATTTTTGTAGAGTTTTGAGGCAAAAGGTGAAATGTCAAGGTCGGCATTCCCTATGCCCTATTACTGTAGATTGAGTAAAGCTGGGGTCACCAAACTTGGTACACGGGTTCATCCCGACACCCTGACCTCTGATTATGGGCTTGGGGTCAAAAGGTCAAAGGTCAAGGTTAACATTCCATTTCAACTATTACTATAGAACGAGTCAAGTTAGGACCACCAAATTAACAGAGGTTCATCCTAAGATCCTGAACTGTTTCTGGGTTTGGGAGTCAGTGTCAAAATTCCATATAAAATATATCTCAACAACAAAAAAGCTAGGGTCACCAAACTTGGTACACAGGGGCCTTGAGACCCTGACCTACATGTATGGGTTTGAGGTCATAAGGTCAAAGGTCGACTTTAACATTCCCTTTGCACTGTTACTATAGACTGAGTAAAGCTAGGGTCACCAAACTTGCTACACTGGTTCACCCTGGGACCCTGCCCTACAATTGATGGCTGTATACGACTGTTTCTGTTGTATATTCATGGATGAAGTCACACAAACACTATTACTCAAGCTCAGATAGGATGGAGCCAAAAATATTTATACAAAAATTGTGCTGCATTTTTATTAGCAGTGAAGACAGTAAAGTTACATTGCCACATTGAAAACTGCTGTCGTGCGCACACGGTTGTGGACATTTTAATTGCATTATGGTGAACAGAGGCACCAGAAAACAGCAACGAGCGATTAAAAAAAATTACTAGCATTTTGAAAATGGACATTTGGGTGCATTTTGGATTTTGTGGACTAGATGGGAAGCATAAGTTGCCACGAGCCTCAACCGCTGCAGCTGTCCCCACCCAGGCGGAGAGAAGAGGAGGGGGCAGCGCCGCAGTGTATAAGCTACACCCGCACACGACGCGAGAGCACAGGTAACAGAGTCTCGGCATAAAACTAATAATCACCTTCCTGCTGTCGCTTTTGTGTTTCACCGCAGCTTCTTCCCTGAGTGAACTGTAAAATCAGGAGGGGATTGGTTCATGTTTCTCTGTGTAGATGAACTGAGTTTATTGGGTATAGATTTTTCAATTTATTCTTGTTTTATATTGTGTTTTTGTGCGGTATGTGTTTAAAAGAAAAAAGAATAAATCTTGTCAGGACTAAAAACATTAGAACTGACTGGTACCCCATTAAACTGACAAACCGTTACAGTGTGACTGAAGACAAGCAATTCTTTTATATAAACTTGTCTAAGCTCTTTCTAAATAAAGAGTTCACATTAGATTTATTCTGTCAATTCACGAAAAAGTAGTCATATAGTAAAGCAAAAAAAAAAATTTCTAACTCGATCCACACAGTAATTCAGTGTTTTTCCTTTTGTAAATTACAATAATACATGCTGAAATCTAAAGAAGACCTTACATAGAAAAAAAATCCAAAATTGAAGATGCAGCGTAAACATGCATCAGGAATCATTTTGCACATGAATCGATAATACCTGAATCATATTTGGATCAGGACACCACTGAAGATTCTCACCTGCACCGTCATGATCACAGTTCGCCTGAGACCATGCGCCCCTGTGTGTTAAAGGGAAGGCCTGGAAACAGAGATGGGGACTCCAGCTGCTGACTTGGAGTCGGTGACTGACTAATTAGCCTTTAGCTTCGGGGATTATTACACTACCTGGGACTCTACAAATCAAACGCTAACTGTTAACAATACAGTTAACGATTAATGATACCGAGGTGGTTTGTCTGTTTGTCCATCCGTCCGTTTGTTAGCAGGATTACACAAAAACTACTGGACGGATTTTGGTCAAGATTTCACCACAGGTGAATCCATTAAGTTTTGGTGATGATCTGAAAGTGCATACCGCCACCAAGGACCTTGTTTGAATTTATGCAGCAGGATTACACAAAAACTACTGGATGGATTTGGATGAAATTTTCATCAGAGGTGGTCCTTGGGCTAGAGAGGAAACCATTATATTTTGGTGATGAGCCGAGAACGCATACCTCCACCAAGGCTCTTATTGTCGCACTGTGTGTTTGCAAGAATCCCCCAAAACTACTGAATAGACTTTGCTGCAATTTTCACCAGAACTGGCTCATGGCCCACACATGAACTCATTACATTTTGGAGGTGGTCCATGATGGACAGAAGGAGCCTTGGCGGTGGTGTGCGCTGTCTGAGTGCTTTTCTAGTTCACAATAGTTATAGTTTCTAGTTCAATTCAATTCAACTTTATTTATATAGCGCCATTTCACAACAACAGTCATCTCATAGCACTATCAACTGTAGGGGGGAACCCCCACAGCTGCAGAAAGACCCCAGCAATCAGGCGATCCCCTGTGAGCAAGCACTTGGCGACGGTGGAGAGGAAAAACTCCCTTTTAACAGGAAGAAACCTCCAGCAGAACCAGGCTCAGGGAGGGGCAGTCATCTGCTGCAACTGGCTGGGGGGTGAGGGGATAGAGAAAAAGAAAAGAACAGACATGTAGAGAGCAAACAGCACGATGGGGACTCAATCTATGGGAGAGAACAAACAGATGTTAATGACCAGCAAAAAAAAAATATTTCATAGAGAGTGAGGAAAGAAGTGAGGCCCAGTGCATTACTGGAGGTCCCCCGGCTGACTAAACCTATTAGCAGCATAACTAAGGGAGGGTTCAGAAACACATGATCCCTCGCTAGTTGTAGGCTATATCAAAAAGGTAGGTTTTAGCCCTATTCTTAAAAACAGAGATCGAGTCTGACTCCCGAATCCAGATTGGCAGCTGATTCCACAGGAGAGGAGCTTGATAACTGAAGGCTCTGCCTCCCATTGTACTTTTGGAGATTCTAGGTATTACAAGTAATCCTGCATTTTGGGAGCGTAGTGCTCTGTTAGGATAATATGGTAGTATCAGATCTTTTAAATAAAAAGGAGCCTGATTGTTTAGAGCTTTGTAAGTAAGAAGAAGGATTTTAAACTTAATTCTTAATTCTAGTTCACACTGAAAACACACCAAATATTGAAAGTGAGACATCTGGGAACTAAGTAGACCAGCTGCTGGACCTTTGTGAGAGGAATGCTGCAAATGTGTAACGTGGCTAAAGCTAACCTTTTCTGCACATGTAAAACCCTCTTCATAATATTATATCTGAGAAATTATTAGATTTAACATCTACGATGGAAACTAGTTAATGTAGGCAGCGTTGGCAGTTCAAACAAGATGCATGCTGTTGAAAATATGTATCAGCCTGTTGAACTCCAAATAAGTTTTCAAGCTGTTAATATGAAAAAAACTTGAAAATATTACAATTAAAATGCTGCAGTTAACTGTGGTTTTCCCTCCTTTATTTTTAAATAAGTTTACAATTCAGTTGTGGTATGAAACACTGGCCATTATTTTTGATAAACATTAATACAAATTAGGAATGTTTAGAGACTTCAGACTTGACTCTGACTTCAACCCAGTGACTTGGTGTGATTGGATCACTGTATGTTACACCCAAAACACACCACTAATTAATTAGACCAGCCCCTTTGCACTTTTTGCCTGGCGCAGAAGCCATTTTCCTGCTGTCTTGATACCAAAATAGACCTGGATGCGTCCATTAATGCACGCTGCGCCTTAGACTATAAACCGTTGACTAGATCGTCGTAATATGGCCTTAAGTGTACTTTTTCTCATAAAACTCCGACTATGTGTCTTCCAAATTTTCAGCTTTCGACCCCAAATTTAAATCTATTTCCCCATAAAACTGCAGCTTCTTTCTAGCAAATTTTTGCCTTTTTTTGGGGTGGGGGTGGGGGTGTCATAATTTTGCAACTTTTGTGTTATAGATTTGCATTTTTTCTCTTCTGCAGAAGGATTTTTTTATTCAAACTGATATATGTTTATTAAATTTGTGACCCTTCCCTGTAAATTTGTAACTTCCTTCTTTTAAATTTTCACCTATTTTCTTATAATTTTTCAGCTTTTGTTTCTGTTAATCTGCAACTTTTGCCTAGGAATTGTTGTTGTTGTTATTTTACCCAACTGGTGCCTTTTTTCCTACTATATTTCTAACTTTGTTGCTATCATTGCAATTTTTTGTAATAAATTTTCAGCTTTTTTGTCTTATAAATTTGGTTTGGTTTGTTAAAGTCAGGGAGCTTTTAGTTTTAGGCAGAAGACCAGTGTATAGTTCCAGACTGCCTTTATTGAATGATTGAATCTTTCTTAACATGTACTCAACAAATTTGTCTTTGTCATTTCATCTGTTTGCCATAGATCCAACTTTCATCAGCTCTACGTTCATTCCGGAGGAGGGAAAAATCTACTACTTCTTCAGTGAAGTGGGCAGAGAGTACAACTTTATCGACAAATTTATTGTCTCCCGGGTTTCTCAGATCTGCGTGGTATGTATAAAACAGTGCAAGAACCTCTGCTTCCAAAATATGTTGTTGTTGACCTGTTTTAGCAGTATGCACTTTTCAGGCCTCATTTATAACGCTTGTATATGTAACTTTTTGGAGTATGCATACTTTCAGTATGGATCCTACCCTACAGTGGGTATAAAAAGTGACATACTCCTAAAAAGGTTTTTGTGCTGTAAAGAAATGAGAAACTGATGAATAATTTCCCACTTTCAATGTAATCTATAACCTGTACAATCAAATTAAAAAACAACACACCTGCCATCAATTAAAGTGACTGACTAACCCCAAATAAAGTTCAGTTGTCCTTGTAGGGTTTTCGTGACATTTACTCAGTTATATCCTACAGCAATAGCCATGGTTCAGCATTAACCCCTTGCACTCCGGTCAGTTTCCCTAAAAACGCCAAAAAATAACATGCCCAATTTAAATCCAAAGCTGTTCTTCAACCCTTTGCAGCATCTTCATGGGGTTGGTCTCATTTAAAAGAAAACACTTTGAATTTTTTGGCAAAACAGTCATAATCTCTCTAAGTGCTCCGGCCACTGAGTTACAGTCATCTAAACATAGTGAACTTGAAGAAAATAAATTTGGCCTGGGTGTTTTTTTGGATACAAATGCTTGCAAATGACACACAGCTTCAGATCCGGGCTGGAAATGCAACAGAAATGTAGAACCAAGTGTTATCCAGCTGAGGTCCAAATTTTGTAACAATACCACAAAAAATGAATATATTACACAGCTTTTTCCTCAGGTAGTTCCCAGGCGTTTTTGAACTGTGCCAAATTGCGCCAAATGGCACAGTTTGGAAAAACATCTAACTTTTGAATGATTCAGTGTAGAGGCTTCATTTTGGGCTCTAATGAAAGGTGACACTCAGGGCTGTGTCTGTGTGTGCGTGTGTGTGTGTGGGGGGGTTGTCGTCCCCCCCTCGCTACAGAGGAAAGACATCGCCCGTTGCGCCACGGTCCGTCATGCAGCGATGACGCACAGCTGTAATTTACCGATCGGTCAAAAGTCATTTTGATTACAATTTTCAGGGATAAAGGATAATTTAGCTTAGAACACCTTACCTCTTCACAGCAGAAGTGGAGCTGGCGAACTTCTTCCTCATTGTCAGACGAACGCGACGCTGGTCTCGCGACCCGATCAAAACATAATTCCATTATTGCGGTTTTGCGCTTCCATGATTGCGGTTTTTGGCAAACGATTTTTCAAAACAAATAACAGTAGTAATTAAAAATAGACTGGCAAACGCGTGTGTGTCACTCAGCCTTCGTCGTCGGCCTCCGTCGGTCTATGATGACCATAGAAGACAATCCTAATGTCTATTCTGCTGGGACAAAAACAAAATAAGCACCGCCTGGCCGAACATGCCGTTGCGCGAATGGCAGTCGCTGTCACACAGGTTCCACTTGTGGATGGTCTCCGTGCTGCTGGGTCTATGGGGTTCTTCCTGCGGGTCTTTTTTTTATCTGCTGCAGGCAGCAGTCTGTCTTCACCCAGCCTTAAAAAAAACAGCTCGCAAACTTCTCTGCTTCAATTGGCTCACTGCATTCACAGCTTTGGTAGGCGGGTCCTTCTTGCTAGGTTTTCAGTCATTGGTTCTTCAAGGTTTCAGAAACCCAATTCAAGGCTCTTATTAGTCGAATGAGAGGTCAATCAGATGATCTAATCTGTTTGCGGCTGAGTCTGCAGTGGAAGAACGGATATGCAGCTCCCGCAGCTCCATCATGCGTCCAAGAGCGCACAAGGGCGCACGAGAGCGCCCTCGTGCGCTCTGGGACGCAGAGACTTGCCCGCCCGCGGTACAACGGAGTGCAAGAGGTTAAAGGAATATCATTGGTGAAAGGTATCAGTCAGGAGAAGGGTACGAAAACTTTTTCATGTCATTACATACACCGTGGAATACAGTGAAGACAGTCATCAAGAATATCCCTGTGCTGTTGCAATCCTGGAATTTCCCCATTGTGGGACTAATAAAGGCTTATCTTATCTTATCTTAAGAAGAGGGGAAAATGTGGGACAACAGGACATTACCAAGAACATCCAGGCATGGATGAATTTTGTTGACAAAATAAAAACGTCTCAAATATGAGAAAACGTGTTATGGTTTGAACTATTTGGCCATAATTACAAAAGAATTTTGTCAAAAAAACAACACTGCAAATCCCCAAAAGAACACCTACGGTGAAGCATGGTGGGGGCAGCATGACACTTTAAGGTTGCTGTTGTTTTTTCTTCAGCTGGTACTGGGACTTTAGATAAAGTGAAGGGAATTATGAACAGTTCAAAATATCAGTCAGTTTTGCCCCAAAACCTGAAAGTGCCAGATAGAAAGTAGAAGATGAGGAAGAATTTCACCTTTCAGTATGATAATGACCCCAAACATACATCCACATCAACAAAAGAATGACTTATGGCTGAAAAATAAGGTGTTGATGCCTGTCTTTAAAACAGCAACAAATTTGACCAGAAAACGATAATAGTGAAGATCTAATGCATAGGGTCTAAATGACAAGTGGGTATATGTAGAGGACACGAGCATTACAGCAGATTATATTATAGCACAAGACACCAGCTGTACCACTGTCCTTCGCGGGGATGCGAGCATGCACAGCTCGACCAGTGATGGAGACATGAGTCCCGGCTGACTTCTCTAGGAGTGCTTGCTTGGCTATTATAATGTCTAAAAATGTAAACATTAATAACACTGTAACTGAGGAGAGGAACGGTGAGATACAGTATCTCACAAAAGTGAGTACACCCTCACATTTTTGTAAATATTTTATTATATCTTTTCATGGGACAACACTGAAGATATGACATTTTGATACAATGTAAAGTAGTCCGTGTGCAGCTTGTACAACAGTGTAAATTTGCTGTCTCCTCAAAATAACTCAACACACAGCCATTAATGCCTAAACTGCTGGCAACAAAAATGACTACACCCCTAAGTGAAAATGTCCAAATTGTGTCCAATTAGACATTTTCCCTCCCCGGTGTCATGTGACTCGTTAGTGTTACAAGATCTCAAGTGTGAATGGGGAGCAGGTGTGTTAAATTTGGTGTTATCACTCTCACACTCTCTCATACTGGTCACTGGAAGTTCAACATGGCACCTCATGGCAAAGAACTCTCTGAGGATCTGAAAAATAAGAACTGTTGCCCTACATAAAGCTGGCTTAGACTATAAGAAGATTGCCAACACCCTGAAACTGAGCTGCAGCCCGGTGGCCAAGACCATACAGCAGTTTAACAGGACAGGTTCCACTCAGAACAGGCCTCGCCATGGTCGACCAAAGAAGTTGAGTGCACGTGCTCAGTGTCATATCCAGAGGTTGTCTTTTGAAAACAGACGTATGAGTGCTGCCAGCATTGCTGCAGAGGTTGAAGGGGTGGGAGGTCAGCCTGTCAGTGCTAAGACCATACGCCGCACACTGCATCAATTTGGTCTGCATGGCTGTCGTCCCAGAAGGAAGCCCCTTTTTAAAGATGATGCACAAGAAAGCCTGCAAACAGTTTGCTGAACACAAGCAGACTAAGGACATGGATTACATGTCATGTGGTCGGATGAGACCAAGATAAACTTATTTGGTTCAGCTGGTGTCAAGCGTGTGTGGCAGCAACCAGGTGAGGAGTACAAAAACAAGTGTGTCTTGCCTACAGTCATGCATAGTGGTGGGAGTGTCATGGTTTGGGGCTGCATGAGTGCTGCCAGCACTGGGGAGCTACAGTTCATTGAGGGAACCATGAATGCCAACATGTTCTGTGACATACTGAAGTAGAGCATGATCCCCTCCCTTCAGAAACTGGGCTGCAGGGCAGTATTCCAACATGATAACGACCGCAAACACACCTCCAAGACGACCACTGCCTTGCTTAAGAAACTGAGGGTAAAGGTGATGGACTGGTCAAGCATGTTTCCAGACATAAACCCTATGGAGCATCTGTGGGGCATCCTCAGATGGAAGGTGGAGGAGCGCAAGGTCTCTAACACCATGATGTGATCATGGAGGAGCGGAAGAGGATTCCAGTGGCAACCTGTGAAGCTCTAGTGAATTCCATGCCCAAGGGCGTTAACTCAGTGCTGAAAATAATGGTGGCCACACAAAATATTGACACTTTGGGCACAATATGGACATTTTTGCTAGGAGTGTACTCACTTTTCTTGCCAGCAGTTTAGACATTCATGGCTGTGTGTTGAATTATTTTGAGGGGACAGCAAATTTACACTGTTACACAAGCTGTACACTGACTACTTTACATTGTATCAAAGTGTCATATCTTCAGTGTTGTCCCATGAAATGATATAATAAAATTTTTACAAAAATGTGAGAGGTGTACTCACTTTTGTGAGATACTGTATATCATATGCAGCAACACCTGCATTGAGGAAGCAGAAACACAGTGGAGAGGCAAGGCACAGGGCCGGCAGCTCGGGCTGTTTGTAGCCGGAGAGTGGGTCCACACCGTCAGCTAACTGGAGATGGAATGCACAGTTTATGCCATTTAATCAGTTGGTTCCTCTCCACTTATTAGACAACAATGGTGGCAAGTTGGTCCCATGCATTCCACTCCGCATTTATTTTGTGCATAATTATTTCTGTATGATATTAACGTAGTTTAATTTGCCTCACCGCATTGGGTCAAAACTGTCAGAGGATTACGTCACCAACAGATCCTCCAGAGACGGATGGTTCCTACTCCTATAATGGAGACACGGCAGGGGAGAGAGCCAAATAAAGGAACAGCCCTGAAGAAGTTTCTGGCCCCCTCAATTGGTTCCCGGTTCTTGGTAGTGGAAACGGGGCCGAGATGTTTGGCCAATATTTTCTTTTTTCCTCTGATTAAATGTGACGATTTGATGATAATAAATTATAGATAAATGCTTAGCTTAAACATCAGTTATTAAACATCATTTTAAATAAACCAAAGTCCTCAAGCAGTCATCTAAGTGGATCAAATAAGGTTTAATGTACTTCATTTGGCAGCATTAGATAACAGTGATATCTGCTCATTTCTGAGGAAACAGAAATTTATGAACAATCCACATAGTTAGCTTTATTATCCTTTGCGAAATTTTCCTTGTGCCTGTGGCTACAGCCAGACAAATACAACCACAACACAAAGAACAAACATTACATACATTACAACCTTTCATGACAAAGCAAACATTATAAGTCACCTCCAAATTTGTTCAACAAAGATATACTCAAAGGTATAAAAGTTCTCTGAGCTTGAGAAGTCTGCACAAGTTTTGCCCTGAGTCTTCGATCTGATGGCATTAACTCATATTCATTATATAAAGGGTATGAGACACCATTAAGAATTGCTCGCCCTTTTCTCACAAAGTTGTGTCATACTGTGTTGTTGTTGTTGACCTATGATCTTACTTAATATGTTCAAATATTTTTATTTGTCAATACTTCTATACGTACAGGACATACAGGAGAATTGAAATCCCATTTCTCTCTCGCTTAGTGGTGTGCGCAATATATAAGAAAAGAAGGAGAAAAGATGAAAAACAACAACAGCAGTCTATGTATAGTAATGCTACCCGTAGTGCAAATGAAGATAAAAGATAAAACCCAGAAATCCTATATACAGAAAAAGTTGACCCATAATACCCGTAATTGCAAGTTCATTGCTGTAGTGTAGGTGCAGACAGTGACAGATTGGACTGCACATGATCAGTATTTCAATAACAGACAGCAGCAGATATGGCATTCGTGCAAATGGTTGCAGTAAGGTGCAGAGACATACAGCAGCAGATTTATTACTGTTGGTGTGCCAGTCTTTCTATGCAAACAGCTGAGGTGGTTATTGTGTGGGAGAGTGTGTTATGGTCCAGGGGTGGGAGAAGGGGGAAATGGACAGAGTTTGGGGTCCTGATGGCCTGGTGAACAAAGCTGTTTAGCAGTCTTGTGGAGCAGGCCCGGAGGCTCCGGTACCTTCTCCCTGAGGACAGGGGCCTGAAGAGGGAGTGTGAGAGGTGGGAGGTGTTGTCTGCAATGTTGACGATGAAGCGGGTGTGGTAGATGTCTGAGAGGGGGTGCAGAGGGGCACCGATGATCTTGCTGGCTGCTTTCACTGTGCGTTGTAGTGTCTTCCGGCAGGAGGCAGTGCAGCTTCCATACCACACCATGATGCAGCTGGTGAGGATGCTCTCAATGGTGCCCCTGTAGAATGAGCACATGACGGGGGATGGGACTCATGCTCTCCTCAGTTTGTGGAGGAAATAGAGGTGTGTTTGAGCCTTCTTGGCCAGTGATGTGGTATTGTTGGACCAGGAGAGGTCCTCAGAGAAGTGCACCCCCAGGAACTTGGTGCTGCTCACCCTTTCCACAGCTGCTCCATCGATGATCAGAGGGGGATGCTGTGTGTGTCCTCTCCTGAAGTCGACCACAATCTCCTTGGTTTTTCCCACATTCAGGAAGAGATAATTGTCTTTACACCACTGAACCAGTTGGCTCACCCCATTTTACAATCTTGTATGTTTACAATCTTTGAAAGTTTATTCCTATTCACAACAGACAGACAAAAATGCCAGGCAATAAAACTGAAAGTCAAAATACTTTCCATGAATGAATGGTGGAAAAGGACCAAAATATGTCTGTCCACACCAAACGGTTGCAACTTCTGCAAAAATATAGTCATAGTAACCTTTTACTGTAAATGGCCTCTGTGTTTGAATCCCATGACAATTTTTCATCAGTTACTGTCCCTAAATATTTATACTTACTTACAGTCTGTTGTGGCATCAGTGTATATTGTTATCCACCCTAAAATCAAAAATCCTTTCTTTTGTTTTTTTTTAGTGTTTATATGGCCCTAGATGCGTTTACACTGCACTCATTGGTATATAAAGTAAATAAGCCATAACATAATTAACTTTTTCATTATAATTCCTAAAATGAACGGAATAATAATAATAATAATAATAATAATAATAATAATAATAATAATAATAATAATACATCAAATTTATATAGCAATTTTCTGGTAACTCAAAGTCACATTACAAGAAGGGAAAAAAACTGAGAAAAAATACATCAGTGCTTGATGCATGTGCACATCTGCAGTCCCAACCAAGCCCAACAGGCCATGCAAATATGCCAGCATGCCAGTCCACCCTCCAGCCATACAGAAGAGAAGAAAAGCACAACATCACACACACTCCGGGGATGACAGTAGTGCTTGGGAACCTACGTCATGCTTCCATCGTGTCCATCATTTTGCTGTCAGCCATAGTGGCTGTAAACCAATACTATGCTGTTGAGTCAAGTGGACAGTAACATCACAAACCTAGTGTTCACATCATAAAGTGTATAAAATTTTGGGAAAAACTTGCAAATTTATGAGGGAAAAAGAAGTCACATTTTGAGAAAAAAAAATGCAAATTTACAAGAAAAACATGGCAGATTTATGAGAAAAAAAGATGAAAATTTACAGGAAAAAAGTCACAAATTTACAAGAAAAAAAAATTGCAAATTTTTGAGAAAAAAGTCACATTTGAGAAAAAAGTTGAAAATTTATGAGGAAAAAAGTCACAAATCTGCAAAAATAAGTTGCAGATTTCCCCCAAAAAACTTGAAAATTTATGAGAAAAAAGATGAAAATTTATAAGGAAAAAATTGCAAATCTCTGAGAAAAAAGAACAGAATCAAACCTCCCTTTCCAAAGGTGGTGACACCGACACAAAGAGAAAGAAGAAGAAGAAAAAAGTGACGTGACAAGATGAGACCAGAGAAAGGAAAAGACGATTAGCGGTAAAAATAGCTAACATAGGAGTTCCCTTTCTCACCTTTGTACGGTCACTATTGTTGCAGCTTAAAAAGGCGTGGCTCTTGTTTTTCTTCTTTTATATAACTGGTGAACAAACTGGCACATCAGCACATTTGTTCTAAAAGTGCAGATGAGGATTCTGTGCATGCGCAAATGCGAGGCAAATGAAGCATATATACAGCTGCGCGTGTGCCAGCCTTGTCCAAATCACAGGCAACATTTTTCAAAATAAAACACCCGGCAGACTTGGTCAGTACAGAGAAAAAGAATAACTTTTTTTCCTGTGGCCTGCGGACTGGCCTGGTGGTTGGGGACCGCTGGTGTAGACGGTACAGTGAGTATTCCCTGAATGTTCGCTGAACTGAAAATTGTAACAGTTGCAACAACTACAGTGTTGTGTGCTCATCTGTTCTCTATGTCAGAGCGATGTGGGGGGTCAGCGGACTCTGCAGCGACGCTGGACCACATTTGCCAAAGCTCAGCTGTTGTGCCAAGCAGACAACGAGCTTCCGTACAACGTCATCCAGGACATGGACACCCTCCTACCAGAGGAGGGAGCTGCTGCAGAGGACACCCTGTTTTATGGAATCTTCACTTCCCAGTGGTCAGTCATCAACCTATTACTACATATACATACAGTGAGGTGGAATAAGTTTTGCACACATCAGCATTTTGTTCAGTATACTATACACAGCGGGGAAGATAAGTATTGAACACTGTTATGTCCATAACCGAGACTCCAATGATGAGGCCGAAGGTGCAGTATAACGTAACTTTATTAGTGAACTCACAGAACGCGAAGGTGCTCCCGTCAAGACAGAGGTGCTGGTCGAAAAGAGACCGTGCCTCTTCCGGGTAGGCCTTTTATACCCTGGGTGGCGGCGGAACCATAAAGGTGTAGTTGTCGCCCATAACACACAATAATAATAATAATCATAATTAATACATTACATTCCGCCCCCCCGTAGAAAAGTCCAAGACACATACCATTAGACCCACCCAAATTTAACCTAAATCACACACTAACAGTAAATACAATAACAGGGCCTATCCATACACACAAATAACGAAAACTACAGGGGGTCAGGTGGACTACTGTCCCACCTCCACAGGGCCAGATGGGTTATTCTGCCGTCTCTATCGTAAAACAGTCCAGAGGACAAGGTAAGCTGCCATGTTCCTAAACAAAACACTCCATAAATGTTCAATATGTGCATCCACACTCCGCTGTGCCAGCCCCCCACCCCAACACCCTCACCCCACAACTCGGGCAAATTACACGTCACACATGCCATTAAATGCAGTAGTATACACAATGTTGTTTTTTTTTTTTCCAGAACACGCACACAGGGCAATCCCACATCGAGTAAGCGTGAAACATAACATCTACGTGGGTCGGGCAATGCACACCTATCAACATTTCTGCACAAACCCATTGACAAAAGCGTCTCTCACTCTTTTTTTTAAACATGAGCCCTTAATCCGGCCACTTTTATGCATCTACCACATTGGCAAACAACAACAACGCAGCCCCTGGTAGTGCACATATCAACATTACAGTCACATATCAACATTACAGTCATTACCATGTTAATAGTTAACCCCAGAACACATCGCCCCCTTGCCATCATACAGTTTTGATGGGAGACCACCTCCCGGAGACCCGTCTGGCAGGTCCCAAACAGAGCTTCTTCTACGCTTCGCCCCTGGAAATGAATCACATTGGTGCCCCGACACCTCCTTCTCCTCATCGGCACGTCTCAGCTTGTTGGGGTGTCTCCATGAACCATCAGACATTTGAAGATAACCGTCCTCCCAGACGGCCACCACCTGTAGCCGTCCCTGGTCCTCTCGTCGTTTTCTCTTGACATGAACCCTCCTTAGCCAAGCCTCCTCCTTGGGTCAAACCACGCCAGCGACCCGCAGGGAAGCTTGACTCGGCTTCAAACGTCTACGATGTCTAGACCAGGCTTCCTCTCTGGGGCAAACCGCTTCAGCGAACCCATGAGAAGCCCGACTCAGCCTTCGGTGTTCCTGTGTGGCACGTCTCTCCACTGTGCCAGCCAGTCCTGCCCCGCTCTCTTTCATTTTGAACGCCGGCAAAGCCGTTGCAGCCCCCTGCTTCTCGGTACCTCCCGGCCAAATTCCAGAAACAGAGGGAGCCGTCCTCACAGCTCCACCAACATCACGGGCGTTCCACCGTGCCGCCCAGTTCCCACATCCAGTGTAACTGAGCCATGGAACCGGAACCCTCCCGCGATGGCCCTGGGTGGGATTGGTCCTGTCCATCTCCCAGAATACAGTACTAGGCCAATCTTTGTCCCATATCGCATCGTCCACCACGCACGGAACCGTTCGGTCCCACAAACCACGGACCAACTACTCCTCTCCGATACCTCTGGTGATTGTAAAGCCCAGTCCTTAAAACAGGTCGCAGCCCATCACGTTCGACCCCTTGGCAGTCACTAAGAACTGGATATTTAAGACCACAGCTGGCATGTACCTCGCCATCAACTCCAGCAAACCCATGATGGCTAGTCTTTTACCTCCATAGCCACAATACGGCGTTGACAGTCCTCTTACATGGCAATGCGGGGAAAAAACTCCTCACAGTAGGCCAGTTCAATACAGATGCCACCGCGCCCGTGTCCACCAACAACGGCACTTCCATGCTGTCAAGTATCACGTCACAGTAAATCCGCCCATCTGTGCTCAGGGAGACGGTGTGAATAACCGTAGGAGTCATGGCGGGGGAATCCGTCCTGTGTCGCCGTTCCCCTCATTCAAACTTTTTGCTGGCCCTGGGTGGTATTGGTCCTGTCCGTATCCCAGAATACTAGGCCAATGTTTGTCCCATACCACATCGTCCACCACGCACAGAACCGGTCGGTCCCACAAACCATGGCCCAACCACCCCTCTCCGATATCACTAGTTATTGTAAAGCCCAGTCCATAAAACAGGTCGCAGCCCATCACATTCAACCCTTTGGCAGTCACCATAAACTGGATATTTGAGACCACAGCCAACTTGTACCTCGCCGTCATCTTCAGCGAACCCACAATGGCTAGTGTTTTACCTCCATAGCCACAATATGGTGTCAACAGTCCTCTTACACGGTAATGCAGGAACAAACACCTCACAGTAGGCCAGTTCAACGTGGATGTCACCGTGCCCGTGTCCACCAACAACAGCACTTCCACACCGTCCAGCAGCATGTCACAGTAAATCCGCCCATCTGTGCTTGGGGAGATGGTGTGAATAACCGTAGGAGTTGTGGCGGTCGAATCTGTCCTGTTTTGCCGTTCCCCTCGCTCAAACTTTTTGCAGGCCCTGGCAAAATGATGTAGGAGTCCACACTTGCCGCAGCGTTTGCCCCTCACCGGACACTGTCTCGCCTTGTATCGGTGCTTGGTGGATCCGCAGCCCAAACATCTGGGCGACCCCGGGGCAGACCTAATCTTAATAGCGGTAGCATAGTCTTCTTTATCTTCTGCGCTGTCATCGCTACCCGGGTCCACAGCCTGCGCTGCTGATTGTGAGTCAGACTGCCTCAAGGTTGTTCTCTCACCAAGGTCCTTTGATAGTTTATCTGGTGCTTCGTACTGTTGAGCTATCTCCACAGCTGCAGTCAACGTCAGTTCACCAGAGTGCGTGAGGAGCCTGGACCGTGCCACAGAACATAGCATGTGCTCCGCTAACTGATTGTGGACCATTTCTTCCTCCAAAGCCCCGAATTGGCACTCTCCAGCCAGCTGGCACAGGTCCACAACATACCGTTGCACCGACTCTCCCAGCCACTGGTCACTGTTGGAATGGATCCGCTGGACGATGACGTTCTCAGGAGCATGAACCAACCAACGTCTTCAAAACTATCACTCTCTCCCAGTGTGCTGAGAATACGTTGCCCTTCCATGTCAAGATTATGGACCAGTATCACTCGTGCATGTAGTTTCTCCAATTCGCTGAGGTTCAATGCCACCAAATGGAGGTAGAGCAGGTCGTCCAATAACTACATGGTCGGTGGTTCGAATCCCGCTCTCTCCCCAGATATCCTGTCGTTGTGTCCCTGGGCAAGACACTTCACCCCAATTGTCCCTGGTGGGTCTGGAAGCGCCATGTTAGGCAGCATGCCACCATCAGTGTGTGAATGTGTGTGTGAATGGGTGGATTGCAGGATCTGTAAAGCGCTTTGGTCATCAAGAGATGAAAAAAAGCGCTATATAAGTGAGTGCCATTTACCAAATAATTTTGGAACGCTGCAAACCACCTCACCCAGGGAACTGGTGGCTCACCTGGGAGCTCCAAAAATGGCCGAATACTAGAAACTCCTTTTTCCATAGCTTTTTCCTTGTTGCTAAATGCTATGTCCATAACCGAGACTCCAATGATGAGGCCGAAGGTGCAGTATAACGTAACTTTATTACTGAACTCACAGAACACGAAGGCACTCCCATCAAGACAGATACCCCATCAAGCGATACCCCGCCCCCATCTCGGCCGTTCTGATCACATATCCGTGATGCTGGTGCCTGCCTACAAACCTTTATTGAAGCGCAGCAGGCCAGCAGTGAAACAAATCAGGATTTGGCCAGAGAGTGCAACCCCTGCACTGAAAGACTGTTTTCAGCACACAGACTGGAAGGTCTTCAAAATAGCAGCCTTCCAGGAAGACAGGACAGATGTGGAGGAGTATGCTGATTCGGTCACCAGCTACATCGCGAAGTGCACAGAGGATTTCACTACAGTGAAGACCATCACTATGCGGGGTAATCATAAGCCCTGGATGACTGCAGAGGTGCGCCCGCTGCTCACAGCCAGAGATGCAGCCTTCAGAGCGAAGGACAGGATCGCCCTCCGCTCAGCCAGGTCTGCGCTTTCTAAGGGAATTAAGGCGGCAAAGCGCACCTATGCGGAGAAAATCCAGGGACACCTCTGTGACACTAGGAACACCAAGCAGATGTGGCAGGGAGTTCGGACACTGACGGGCTTTAAGCCTAGGCAGGGGGTCGATGATGACGACGCTTCACTTCCAGAGAGGCTTAACGACTTCTTTGCACGTTTTGAAGCATCAAACTCGACAATCAGAGGGAGGGCTGGCCCTCCCCCACCATCGGTCGGACCAGCTTTTACCATCAACACAGCGGACACACGGAGGACCCTAACCAGAGTCAACCCACGCAAAGCTGCAGGTCCAGACAACATTCCGGGACGTGTGCTCCGAGACTGCGCAAGCGAGTTGGCAGATGTCCTGACTGACATTTATAACATCTCCCTGAGTCAGGCCATCGTTCCCAGATGCTTCAAGACCTCTATCATTGTACCGGTGGCAAAGAAACCAGTGGTGTCCTGTTTGAATGACTATCGTCCTGTTGCACTGACACCAATTGTGATGAAGTGTTTTGAGCGGCTTGTCAAACCACACACTACAACCTGCCTCCCTGCATCACACGACCCGCTCCAGTTTGCATATCGTTCAAACCGCTCCACGGAGGATGCTATAGTCACCACCCTACACTCTGTCATCACCCACCTGGACCAGAAAGACACCTACGCCAGACTCCTCTACATTTCAGTTCAGCATTCAACACCATTATTCCCCAGAGACTGATGGAGAAATTACTCCTTCTCGGTCTGAACACCGCCACATGTCTCTGGATCCTGGATTTTCTGACCGAGAGACCTCAGTCTGTCCGGGTTGGAAACAACATCTCCAAGTCTGTCACGCTGAGTACCGGATCCCCTCAAGGCTGTGTACTCAGTCCACTGTTGTTTACACTTCTAACACATGACTGTGTATCCAGACACGAGGGGACCCAGATTATTAAGTTTGCAGATGACACCACGGTGGTGGGACTTATCCAGAGGGATGAGGAATCAATGTACAGGGAAGAAGTGAGAGACCTGGAGGGCTGGTGCAGGGAGAACAATCTGGTGCTCAACGTGGACAAAACGAAGGAGATGATTATCGACTTCCGGCGGTCGCAGCCTGAGCACGCCCCCCTCAGCATCGGCGGCCGTTTAGTGGAGGGAGTAGAGAACATCAAGTTCCTCGGAGTGCAGCTCTCGCAGGACCTGACCTGGAGCAAGAATTCCTTGGAGATCAGGAAGCGGGCACAGCAGAGACTGCACTTCTTGAGGAAACTCAAACAGGCCTCTCTCCCCATCTGCATCCTCAGGACCTTCTACAGAAGTATGGTGGAGAGTGTTCTGACGTACTGCATTGCTACATGGTACTCCAGCTGCAGTATGTCAGACAAAAAAGCCCTGCAGAGGATAATCAAGGGGGCGGAGAGGGTAATTGGAGTCTCCCTCCCCTCTGTCCAAGAACTTTTTCAGAACCGTTGTAGGAGCAGGGCACTAAACATTGTCAAGGACCGTTCTCACCCTCTGCATAAACACTTTGAACTTCTTCCATCTGGTAAACGATTCCGGAGCATCAGAGGCAGAACCACCAGACTGATCAACAGCTTCCTTCCACAAGCTGTCAGGATGCTGAACAGTTGACCCAGAATCTCTCATACACACTACTGCACCTACAGACATTTTGTATATTATAGTTAGTTATTCTTTTTTTTTCCCAAGTATGTCTCAGGGATGTGTGAATGGATGGGGGGGTGGGGGTGGGGGGGAGCTATGTGGGAATGTGTCTTAAATCATGCTGCTTCTTATATGGATGCCGAGAGAAACGCAATTTCATCTTGCCTGCACTACAGTTGTATGTACAGCAGTATGACAATAAAGTTTGATTTGATTTGATTTGAGGTGCTGGTCGAAAAGAGACCATGCCTCTTCTGGGTAGGCCTTTTATGCCTTGGGTGGCAGCGCAACCGGAAAGCTGTAGCCTTCATCTATAACACACAATAATAATAATAATAATAATAATCATAATCATCATAATCATCATCATAATTAATACATTACAAACACATCGACATTTTTCTCATTAAATATATTTCTGATGGAGCCATTGACCTGAGATTTTCACCAGATATCAGTAACAACCCAAGTAATCCATATGTACAAAGAAATCAAGGCAACTGTGTTCACAAAACAAGTTATATTTAATAAAGTGGAATGACACAGGGAATAAGTATTGAACATGCTTGGTGAAATTCATTTAATGTTTAGTAGAAAAGCCTTTGTTGGTAATAACAGTTTCCAGAAGCCTCCTGTATGGAGAAACTAGGTGCAGGCATTGCTCAGGAGTGATTTTAGCCCATTCTTCTACACAAACTGTCTTCAAATCTTGAAGGTCCCGTGGGTGTTTTCTATGAACTCTGATCTTCAGTTCATTCCATAGATTTTCATTTGGATTCAGGTCAGGTGACTGACAGGGCCATTCCAGCAGCTTTATTTTCCTTTTCTGAAGCCAGTTGAGAGTTTCCTTGGCTGTGTGTGTGGGATCATTGTCTTGCTGAAATGTCCACCCTCGTTTCATCTTCAGCATCTTGACAGATGGCAACAGGTTCTTATCAAGGATGTCTGCAGATTTGTTCATTCATCTTTCCTTTAATTATATGAAGTCTGCCTGTATCATGTGGTGAAAAACACCCCCACACCATGATGCTCCCACCTCCAAACTTCACTGTTGGAATGGTGTTTTGGGGCTGATGTGCAGTGCCATTTCTCCTCCAAACATGCTGTGTGTTGTGGCATCCAACAAGTTCAATTTTGGTCTCATCTGACCAGACGATATTCTCCCAGTATTTTACTGGGAGACTTGGTTTTTTGGTTTCTAAGGACATGCTCAGGTATGCTTTAGTATGTATAAAATTCTTAATCACTGTATACTAGTGTGCACCTGTGCATGTCTGTGCATACCTGTGCATGCCCATAGAAACCAAGTATAAGCAAGTATTTCTGCATGCCCGTAGAAAGCAGGTGTAAGCAAGCACATCAGCACTCATTCAGTGATGCCTGCCTAGTATTTTATACATACTAGTGCAGGGGTGTCAAACTCATTCCATGGAGGGCCAAGACCCTGCAGGTTTTACTTCCACCCAGTCTCTTCAGCAGGTGTTTTCACTGATCAGCAATCAGTAGGACGAAATTCAGAGAAATCACCTGTTGAAGACACTGGGTGGAGGTAAAACCTGCAGGGTCTTGGCCCTCCATGGAATGAGTTTGACACCTGTGTACTAGTGCATACCTGTGATCAAAGATCTTAGGACTCACTATGACATCATCAAAGATCATAGGACTCGCTATTACATCATCAAAGATCAAAGGCAACCGAACGAGTGCTGACGTGCTTGCTTACACCTGCTTTCTACGGGCATGCAGAAGTACTTGCTTATACTTGGTTTCTACGGACATGCACGGGCATGCACAGGTATGCACTAGTATATTATAAATTTTCAACTTTTTGCTCATGAATTTGTGACTTTTTTTCATAAATTTGCAATTTTTTCCTGTAAATTTTCAACTTTTTTTCTTGCAGATTTGTAACTATTTTCCCCAAAATTTGTGACTCTTTTATCATCAATTCACAACTTTTTTCTTAAAAATTTGTGAATTTTTTTCTTGTAAATTTTCAACTTTTTCATAAATTTGCAATTTTTTTTCATGTAAATTTGCATTACTCATCTGGAGGGTGGTGACTAAACTGTATTTTGCAACTTTTTCAGTTTTAAAATTGGCATCTTTTATTATATCTTTGCACATTTACTCTTGGAAATTTGTACCTAAATTACATTTATACATTTATACCGCCTCCTGAATTGGTGAATACCCTCCATCCCCCTTGTTAAAGAGTAACAAATTACCTACTACTTATAGCTACAGCGTTAGCTTAGCGACCATGGTTTTTATTGTTATTTTCTTTAAGTCACCTGACTGGACATAGCTGTTCTTACCTGGTTCATTAAACTACAGTCGGTATCTTGATATACACTGTATGTGGGATTCTTCTTCTTCTTCTTTTAGATTTGATTGGTGGTTGGCAACCAGCCCACAAGTGCATTACCGCCACTGACTTGATTATCATCACTCTATATCTTTGTATAAGGAGTTCTGACCAACTCCTTGTGTGTAAAAAAATTATCAGGTATTCAGCACAGACAGAGCCTACTTCTTCTCCTTTTTTTCAGCAAGTCTGCACATGGTTACTCTATCTGCGCAATATCACTCTATATCACTTCTTTTAGATTTGATTGGCGGTTGGCAACAAGTTTACAGGTACATTACCGTCACTGACTTGATTATCATCACTCTATATCTTTGTATAAGGAGTTCTTATAAGGAGTTCTGAACAATCATCTTCTTCTTCTTTTACACTTGATTGGCGGCTGGCAACCGCCAATCAAGTCAACAGGTGCATCACCACCACACACCCCACTCCACATCATCACTCTATCTGGTCAGGAGCTGTAGTCCGTATCGGCATCTCATCTCATTATTCTTCTTCTTCTTTTAGATTTGATTGGCGGTTGATCCACCAGCCCATGATGTCTGTGAACTTAAACATCCCCCACTTAACAAGTCCTCAACTGCTTCCCAGTGCCCTTAATGCCAAGATATTTTTCTGCTGCTTTCACAATGATTTTGATTTTTTTCTGTTTTCTTGGAAGTCTGCGCAGTGCAGTTTATCACATCTACCACAAATAAGACCAAATTATTTTCCTTCATATCCAGAGACTTCCTTAATTCTGCTGGATGCACTGCAAGCCTGACACATTTCCTGTTAGAGTCCACTCCCACTTTTTTAGCTGGCACCTTTTTCGCAGCTTCTGCATATGTTAATTCTTGGGAGACTTTTACCTTCTGAATTTCTGCTGCTCTTTTGCTGGCTTCACAACCTCAATATGCAGAGCTATGTTCACCACTGCAGTTACAGCACTTTAATTTGGCTCCTCTTTCACACTTGCCATATTTATGTTCACCGGAGCGTCTGCCACATCATTGTCTACCTTTGCATATCGCTGCTACATGACCAAACTTGACATTTGAAACATCTGAGTGGAGGAGGAACGTAAAGTCTGACTTCATAGTTCAAGTAACCAATATACACCTTGGCAGTCTTGTATCATCAAATTTTAACATTACTGACAGACTATCACATTTTTCACCTTTGCTACAGTTAAGTTTTTCATTATTTCATCAGTTGAGACAGCCGTTGAAATGTCTAATATCACTCCTCTCATTGCCTTATTTCCTTCCAATACTGAACACTGCACATTTTCCCCTCCATCTTATTGACTGTGATTGCTTTTCCTTGCTGAACACTATCTTTACATGTAACTAGTAACAAATCACTACGAAGAATTCTTCCATTTAAAACTTCTCCAAGTAGGGCCATGGCAGTTGCCACGGCCAGGATGTGTAGAGTGATGATATAGAGTGAAGTACGAGGAGACGAAGAAGAGTGATGTCTGAAGATAGAGTTGAGGTTCGATTGGACACAGCAATGATGATAGAAGGACTGCAGCTCCTGACCGGATGAGGTGATGATGTAGTGTGAAGTACGAGGAGACGAAGAAGAGTGATGTTTGAAGATAGAGTTGAGGTTCAATTGGACACAGCAATAATGATAGTATGACTACAGTTCCTGACTGGATGGAGCGATGATGTAGAGTGAGGTGTGTGGCAGTGGTGCACCTGTGGGCTGGTTGCCAACCGCTGGTCAAGTCTAGAGGAAGAAGAAGAACGGCTCTATAGAGTGACAGAGGGGAATTCACCTAGGAGACAAGGCGGATGCTGAAGAGGACAGCTCCTGAAACTGTAGAAGAAGTGGATATAATTCAACTAGCAGGAAGGTAGGTGGCGGTATGCACCTTTCAGTTGTTTGCTATCCACCAGCAACCGAGAGAAGAAGAAGAAGAATGACCAGATAGGGTGTTATAGACATGGAAATCTCACTGTTTGAAGAAGAAGAAGATTGTTCCCCTCAGAACTCATAAGAACTCCTTGTACAAGAAGATATGGCGTGAAGAAGATGAAGAAGAGGTTGCCAACCGAGAAGAATTCTGACTTTTGATATATAGAGTGATGTTTACTGAGTGAAGTACGTGGCGGTAAGGACTACAGCTCTTGACCAGATACAGTGATGATATAGAGTGAAGTACGTGGTGATAATGCACCTGTAAGCTGGTTGCCAACCGCCAATCTTCTTCTTCTCTTGGACACTGGCAGATAGCAAACAACTGAAAGGTGCCAATCAAATCTAAAAGAATAAGAAGGAGAACCCATTAATTGCTCCTTCCAGAGTAAGTTTAATGATTACACTCCTTCTTCTTCTTCTTCTTCTTCTTCTTCTTCTTCTTCTTCTCTTAGATTTGATTGGCGGTTCTTCTTCTTCTTCTCTCGGTTGCTGGCGGATAGCAAACAACTGAAAGGTGCATACCGCATACGTGCACACCTAACCCACTGTACAAGAGTGTGTAACATTATGTCATCTGAGCCCGACCCCTAAATTCTATGACTTAATCCTGTGTTATTTAAAAAAGAGAAAAGAGCCCTTCTCCTGATTCTTAGTGCCGCTCCATCTCCATCTGTTCCCAGAATCCCAGTTAAATCCCATCCCCTACCGGTTTCTCAAACTTCATTTTCCATTATTTGTCTTTCATTTCCGTATTTGTGACAGTGTAATAAGATGTGCTCGACATTTTCTTTTACTCCACATTCTCTACATTTTTCACTTTCGCTTTCCCCATGGTGAATAAAGCGCCATTTAAACCTGTGTGATCCAGTCTGAGTCTTGCCATAATGATGTCTTCCCTCCTTTGGGTTGTTATAAAATTCTTTATTGCAATATATTTTTGTATTTTGTAATACAGTCTACCTTTATGGTCTTCATCTCATCTTTTTTGCCATAGCTCAGTTCCTTTTTTCTTGATTACTACTTTCCCTTCACCTTTTCCAAGAGTCAATGGTATAGTTGTCTCTTTTCCAAGAGCGCTTTTTGCTAATATGTCTGCACAGTCATTCCCTTTCAACCCTTCATGTGCAGGAACCCAACAAAACTGAACTTGAGTTAATCCATTAATCAGACGAATCCACGGAGCAACAAGTGGCGGCCTTCCTGCAGTCCAAAGGAATCCAGCTGGACTGTAACACCAAAGAGGCCTGCCACCGTCTGCCCAGGAAAAACAGCGACAAACCGGCTGTGATCATGAGGTTTGTGAATAGAAAACACAAGACTGTGCTGCTAAAACAAGGTAGGAAACTGAGAAAGCCGAAAAAGATTCAAAACACCTGGACATCAAACTGTAAAATATACATCAAATTAAATGGATCACCTAAAGAAGCCAAGGTCATTAACATCCGTAATATTATAGAACTGGACAAATATCAATGAATATTATGTACTGGAGTTGACAGCAACAAGAGACAACTGTAGGACACTGAAGGGATATACTCATCTACATCAGGACATTTAACAACATGAAACAAAAGATTAACAAACAGGAACAACAGAAACTGAAAGTTTCTGAATATACGGATCACAACCCACAGGACGTAGAATATAACATAGACCCTGATAATAATTTATTTAGCTCCATCAATAAAAACTGTAGTTACTACACGGATGAACAGTTTAACACAGTGGTCACATCTGATTTCAATATTTCTATGATCCACTTCAACAGCAGAAGTCTCTATGCCAACTTTAATAACATTAAAGATTATTTACATCAGTTTAAAGAGCCATTCAATATTGTGGCAATATCAGAGACGTGGCTCAGTGAAGGGAAAGGAGTGGATTTTACCATGGTTGGCTATGAATTAAATTATATAAATAGAAAAGTGAAAAAAGGAGGAGTTGCAATTTATGTTGACAAGAGCTTGCAATACAAGGTTGTTGAAAATCTGTCAGTAACTGTGGATGATTTATTTGAATGTATTACAATAGAAATCTGTCTGGACAATGTGAAGAATATAGTAGTGAGCTGTGTATATAGAACACCTGGATCAAACATTGACTTATTTAAGGACTGGATGGAAAAAAATGTATGCAAAACTAACTCATAAAGTTATGTTCATCTGTGGAGATTTCAATATAGATCTGATGAATTCAAAACAACATAGTTTGACAGAAGAATTTATCAACACAATGTACAGTATGGGCTTACATCCAACAATTACCGGACCTAGCAGAATCACGTCACACAGTGCCACACTAATAGATAACATATTCACAAACATTATGGAAAATAATATCAGGAGAGGGCTTTTATTGAATGATATCAGTGACCACCTGCCGATTTTTGTTGTCTATCAATGTGATTATAGGAAGAAAAAGTATACCAAAAATATTAAATACAAAAGAATAAGAACCGAAGAATCTATGTATTTACTGAAGGAATTATTAATACAAGACTGGAAGATAGTTTATGATGAAAATGATATAAATAAAGCATATGATAAATTTTTACAAATATTTCAATCATTGTACAATAAAAACTGTCCTATAAAACAATACAGTGACAGACAACAAAAGAAAAATATTCCTTGGGTCACCAAGGGGTTAATAAATTCATGTAAAAAGAAGAATACATTATATAAACAATTCATTAAGTGCAGAATGATGGAGGCTGAGATCAAATATAAAAGATACAAAAATAAGCTTACTAATATAATGAGGACCTGTAAGAAAGAATATTACAACAGAATATGAGAGAATAATAAAAATAACTTAAGAGGAATATGGCAAGTACTCAGTGGGATTATTAGTAATTGACCTAAGAATGTTAATTATCCAGAATATTTTATTGAAAATGGCAATTTGATAAATAATATGGAGGATGTGGTCAGTGGTTTCAATAAATTTTTGTAAATGTTGGTCCTGAATTAGCAAAATCAATAGTGACAACAGAAACAAACAACAGTGGTTCTGTAAATGAAATAGAAGATAGAAATCCAAACACAATCTTTTTGGGTGCAGTTACTGAAAAGGAAATTATCGAGACTGTGAGTAAATTTAAGAACAAAAAAATCAATGGACTGGAATGAAATTGACATGACAATAGTGAAAAAAGTAATTGAAGGAATTGTTAAGCCACTCACCCACATCTGTAACCTGTCATTTCAAACTGGTAAATTTCCAAACAGAATGAAAATAGCAAAAGTAATACTTCTATACAAAACAGGAGACAGTCATTGTTTCACAAATTACAAGCCAGTCTCTTTACTCTCACAATTCTCCAAAATACTTGAAAAAATCTTCATTAAGAGACTGGATGATTTCATTGAAAAACACAACCTCCTTACAGACAGCCAGTATGGTTTTAGAGCAGATAAGTCTACATCTTTGGCACTGATTGAACTTACTGAAGAAATTACTAGTTGTATAGATTAAAAAAAAGTTTGCTGTAGGAGTATTTATAGATTTAAAGAAAGCTTTTGACACCATTGACCACAGAATACTACTAAGGAAACTGGAAAGGCATGGGATAAGAGGGGTCGGACTGAGTTGGATGGAAAGTTATGTAAGTAACAGACAACAATTTGTACAAATTGGTGAGCACAAATCACCCTTCGTGGACATCACCACAAGTGATGTCCATGAAGTATCAAAAATTCTGAAATTTATTTTGTTTGTGGATGACACAAATATCCTTTGCACTGGTGAGAATTTGCAGCAGGTTTTAGAGGTGGTCACAACTGAAATGAAAAAGTTAACGCAGTGGTTCAACAAAAATAAATTATCTCTAAATCTGAAAAAAAAACAAAGATTATGTTGTTTGGAAATTATAAAATAAATCATGAAATAATGGTAACGATAGATGATACCAGAATAGAAACAGTGCAGGAAAATAAGTTTCTGGGGGTGACGCTAGACACTAAAATCTGCTGGAAACCTCACATCAGTCACATCCGGGCCAAGTTGACAAAATGTATAGGGATACTGGGGAAGACAAGACACATCTTGGACTATAAATCATTGTTCTTACTGTACAATTCACTGTTTCTACCTTATCTTAACTACTGTGTAGAAGTCTGGGGAAACACCTACAAGACCAACCTACAGTCAATATGCACATTACAAAAAAGAGCTATAAGGATAATAAATAATGTAGGATATAGAGACCATGCCAATTCGTTGTTTTTAAAGTCACATGTCATAAAGTTCATCGATTTAGTTAAATTTAAGACAGCACAAGTCATGTACAGGGCAATTAATAATCAACTCCCAACTAATATACAAAAAATATTTAAAAAAGAGACAATGATTATAATTTGAGAGGAGACTTAAACTTTACAAAACCTAAGATATGAACAACCAAGAAAAGTATGTGCATATCTGTCTGTGGGGTGGATTTGTGGAACAGTCTGGAGCCGGAACTGAAACTATGTACAAACAGAAATCAATTCAAAAAGAGGTATAAACATTATTTGCTGAAAGGATATATGTTAGAAGGGTAGTATTTATATGTACGATTCACTATGCTCACTTTGGGACACTATGGAATGGTGGGTGGGACAGTACTGTATACTGTATATCTGTGTTGTTTGAGGCTGGTTTCGATGTATGGACATCAATGTATGTTAGGATGGATGGGTGTTAATGTTGATATGTACAAAATACAGTTAATTGTTTACTTGGGGTCTTAAATGTGGTAATTTGTATATAATTCACATGGGTGTATTTATGGAAAAGAGGAGTTGGAATTAATAAGTGTTCACTTCTTCCTTCTCCCTTTCGAACACTGTATACTGTTACTTTATTGCATTTGTCATTTGTTTTGTTTTTGTTTTACTTTTTTGTTCGAAATAAAGTATGTATCTATCTATCTATCTAACTTGTCCACCACCCCTGTGTACCCCAAATAAACTGTGATATAGCTCAATCACCAAGTCTTCCCTTGTAGATTTTAGTGTCTGTATGGTTTTTAGCGCTGCAAGTGAGTCCGTGCACACCACCACCCGGTCCGGTCTGACCTCCTCCACCCACTGCAAAGCAATAATTATTGCCATATCTCTGCTGTAAACACGGATGTATTGTTGGAGAGTCTTTTTGTGATGGTCACTTTAAACTCTGGGATGTATACTCGAACTCCAACAGAGCCATCTTTGTTCTTTGAACTGTCAGTTTAGAGCTGTAAGAAGTTATAGTAATTGTTCCTGAGGTAAATGCTTGTTTTAACACCAACTTCACTCATATGCCAATCCTTTTTCCTCATTAGCATACTAGCGTCTACTTCTATTCCCGGAAACAGCCAAGGGGGAACATTACTCACTGGACTGGTGTTAGCTATATCAATAGTGTGCAGCCCATACATTCTGGTCCTTCTTTCAATTATCCACCCAAACCCATGTCCCTGGAAATTAGAGTATTCCCAGCAGTCTTGTAGTGTTGTTTTTAAAATATTTGTTTGTCATTTCCTTTCAGTTTGGCCCAGTATGATAATGCGAGTTTATCTCTTCTCAAATCCATTGGCATTTCTCCTCCTTCTATAAAACTACATTGTTTGGTGTTGTTTTGATGGCTCCAATGCACAGGCGAAGCGCTCTATGCTGCATTCTGTCTATTTTTTCAAAGTCGTCTTTGCTGCTGCTCCATAAATCATGCATCCGTAGACTATTGTGGATCGCATTAGTGCTCTGTAAATATCAATTAATGCCTGTTTATCTGCACCCCATTTGTGTCCAGCTACAGCTTTTATGAGATTAATGACTTTTTTGCACTTTGTCTCCAGATTTTCAACATGAACTCTCCATGTGTATGCACTATCAAACCACAATCCTAGATATTTGAATTCACTGACTTTCTCTATTGGTTGATTATACTGTATAATGTTGATGGTTCTGTACCAGTTCTGTGTTTTTTTTGTTTTTTTTGTGAAAGTCATATAGTAGGTTTTACTGTTTGAAAATTTAAATCCCCAGTAATATGACCACTTTTCCACTTTCTCCATTGCTTTCCTGATGTTTTTGAACACACATTTCTCATTTCTTCCCCTCGTCCATATGGCTTCATCATCTGCATATTGTGCTGTTTTGATGGATCCCTCTTGATCCTCAAACATGTCATTAATCATTATATTGAATAAATTAAATTAAATCACCCTTTATTGTCATTCAACTGTACAACCAATCATGTAGAGTAGAACGAGATTGTGTTTTTACCTATCTACTGTGTTAATTACACACACCCCAAGTGTAGAATCAGAGGGCCGCTGCCATGCAAGGCGCCGCCACAAATTTCCCTCCTCCATTCCATTATTGCTGAGCACCAAACTGGATGGCAGGAAGTTCCACTTTTATATGGTCTTCGGCATGACCTAGCCAGGATTTGAACCCCTGCCTCCCGGGTGTGGGGCGGATGCTCTACCAACTGAGCCACCACTTAGGTACAAAACAGGACTTATCACACTCCCCTGAGGAACACCATTTTCTATTTCAAAGTCATTAGAAACTTCTGATCCTACTTTAACCCTAATTGTCCTGTGTGTTAAAAAAAAATCCATTATCCAATTATACATCCTACCACCAATGTCCATTTTATTCAATTTCATAAGAAGTCCATCTCTCCACAGTGAGTCATAAGCCTTTTCAGCATCCAGATAAACTATAACCATCACTTCTTTCATTTTGAGAGTCTTTTCAATATCATTACTTACTCTAACTAGAGCATCCACTGTGGATCTTCCTCTTCTAAAACCATTCTGATAGTCATTTATTAATTGTTTTTGCTCTAATACATATGAGAGTCTGTAAACTAACACCTCCTCCATCCATTTCCCTAAACGTGACGTTAATGCTATTGGCCTGTAGTTGCCTGGATGAGCTGGATCTTTCCCTGGCTTATTAAATGGTAAAATTACAGCTTTTTTCCAACCACTTGAGATCACCCCCTCCTTTCATATCCTGTTAAACAATTTCAGCACCAGCTGCACTGATTGCATAGGCAACTGCGTGAACATAGCATAGGTTAACTGATAATATCCTGGAGCTGTGTATCCACTATTTTGGAAAGCTCTCTTAAGCGCTGACATTGTGAGCTCAAGGTCTAACGCAGTCATGTCCTCTTTCACTTCATTTTTTAAGTTTGCATTTTCTCTGAGTTTATGCTGCCTTTGCTGTCTATGACTCTCACCAAGATGGTCTCCTCTATGCACTGCTGCAAATGCTCTACCTAGGACTTCTGCCTTTTCTTTGTGTGATACAGCCATCTTGTCCCCCATCCACTAAAGCTGGAATTTTAACTGATACCCTTTTCCCACTCATTTTTTTAAACATATCCCAGACATCACCTAGTTCTGTTTTCCTACCAAGGGTGGAACAAAATTCTCTCCATGTTGACCTTTTCCTGTTTTTAATAATCCTTCGAGCTACTGCCCTTTTCTTTTTATACTCTTACGTTTTCACTAGTCATATTCTTCCTTAGCTCTCTGAATGCCTTATTTTGCTCTTTTATTGCAATACATTCATCTACACTATATATGTAATACTACATTCGTGCACCGTGGGCTGCACGGTGGCGCAGTGGTTAGCACCGCGGCAGCACAGTTTTACCCTCGGCCGAGGGATCGCGGGGATCATGAGATCATGGGTTCGATCCCTGCCCCCGGCCAACAGTCATCTGTGTGGAGTTTGCATGTTCTCCCCGTGTTTGCGTGGGTTTACTCCGGGATTTCTCCGGTTTCCTCCCACATGCCAAAGCATGCAGGTTAGGGAGTTAAGGGGCGCTTGCGCACGCAGCGACCGGCAGCTGGTGGCTTGTCATCGGACTGCAGAACAAATCTACCTACGGGTACAAAATAAGTAAAAAAAAAAAAAATCATCCCACCAGGGTACAGCCTTCTTCCTACCCTGTGTTGTTTTCTTAGGTATACTTCCTATTGCGGCATTCAGAATATGATTGGTTACCTGACTTGAACACTCTTCTATGCCACTTTCTAATGTTACCAAATGACACGACTGAACACAGTATTGCCTAAATTTTCCCCAGTCTGCCTTGTCAAAACACCATCTTGTAAAACATCTTTCCTCTTGTATACATACTTCAGTTTTAATGACTGTAAGTATTGGGAAATAATCACTTCCCATAGTTGTCCTGTTCATAACCGTCCATTCACAAGTGCTCACTAAAGAATCAGATACCAGAGTCATCTCAATACATAATAATGTGCCCCTATGCATATCCACCCAGGTACCTTCACCACTGTTTAGACCAGGGGTGTCAAACTCATTCCATGGAGGGCCAAGACCCTGCATGTTTTACTTCCACCCAGTGTCTTCAGCAGGTGTTTTCACTGATCAGCAATCAGTGGGAAGAAATTCAATGAAATCACCTGTTGAAGACACTGGGTGGAGGTAAAACCTGCAGGGTCTTGGCCCTCCATGGAACGAGTTTGACACCTGTGGTTTAGACAAATTAATGATCTTTCATCTAACATCTCTTCCACAACATTTCCATTGTTATTTGTATGTGTGCTTCCCCACAAGCTATTATAGGCATTAAAAGTCTCCACACCATACCCCTTTCATATGCCCTTCCCCTGCCATAACACTGAAAATATCTGCTGTTAACTTCCTACATGGGTTGTAATAATTAATCAGCTTAATATTTCCTTGTCCATTTGGCCTACATATTTCAATAATATTACGCTCTATATCCTCAGAGGAGGGAATCACCCTATACGCCAGGCCATCTTTAATGAAAGTGGCACATCCTCCTCCATTTACAGTGTTAATTCTATCCTGTCTGATTGAACTGTATCCTGGAATAACAAAATCTAAGTGAGGTTGAAGCCATGTCTCCTGTACACACACTACCAGTGGAACAACTTCTAGTTCGTAAAGATACTTTTTGAGTTCTTGTCCGTTTGCTATAAGACTCCTCGCATTCCACTGTAGTATGTGTATACTTTACTTCAGCCTCCGTCGGTCTGTGATGACCATGGAAGAGAATCCTAGATGTCTGCTCTGCTGGAACAGCACCGCCTGTGGCTGAACAGGCCGATGTGCGAATGGCAGTCCCTGTCACACAGGTCGCACTTGTGGATGGTCTCCGTGCTGCTGGGTCTGTGGCGGTTCTTCCTGTGGGTCCTTTTTTCATCTGCTGCAGCAGTCAATTTCTCTTCACCCACCTTGAGCTGTCTGGTCAGGGTGCCTCTCCATTTGGAGCGGTCCATTGTGAGGTCCTCCCAGCACTCTGTGTTGATCTCCAGGGCCTTCATATCTCTCTTGCAGACGTCTCTGAAGCGCAGCTGTGGGCAGCCAGCGTCTCTCCTGCCAGTCGCCAGTTCTCCGTAGAGGACATCTTTAGGAATTCTGCCATCCTCCATACGGTGAACATGGCCTAGCCAGCAGAGCCTGCACTGCCTGAGTAGAGTGAACACAGAGGGAAGGCCGGCGCGGGACAGAACTTCTGTGTTGGGCACTTTGTCTTGCCAGGATATGTCCAGGATGCGGCGAATGCAGCGCAAGTGGAAGGAGTTCAGTCTGTTTTCCTGCCGGGCATATGTTGTCCACGTCTCACTCCCATAGAGCAGTGTGCTGATGACGCAGGCGTTGTACACTGCCATCTTCGTCTTGACAGAGAGTTTGGGATTCTCCCACACTCGCGTGGTGAGGCGAGCGAATGTGGAGGCTGATTTTCCAATCCTCTTGGCGATCTCTGTATCAAGGGAGAGGTTGCTGCTGATCGTGGACCCCAGGTACGTGAACTGATTCACAACCTCCAGCTCGTAGTCGTCGATGGTGATGGTTGGTGGTGCTTCCGTGCCTTGCGCCAAGACGTTATTCTTCCTCAGGCTGATGGTAAGCCCGAAGTCCTTGCATGCCTGGGAGAAGCGGTCCATCAGGGTCTGAAGCTCCTGCTGTGTGTGGGTCGCGACTGCAGTGTCGTCTGCGAACAGCACATCTCTGATTAGAGCCTCACGTACTTTGGTTGTGGCTTTCAAGTGGGCGAGATTGAAAAGCCTGCCGTCAGATCTTGTATGCAGGTAGATTCCCTCTGTTGCTGTGCTGAAGGCATGCCTCAGGAGCATAGCAAAGAAAATCCCAAAGAGGGTTGGCGCAAGTACACAGCCCTGTTTCACTCCGCTGTGTATATTGAATGGCTCTGAGACGTTGCCGTTGTACTGCACCATCCCCTGCATGTTGGTGTGAAACGATTGGATGAGGCTTTGCAACTTTGGTGGGCATCCTATCTTTGGCAGGATCTTGAAAAGCCCCTCTCTGCTGACCAGATCAAACGCACAGGTTGAAGCCATGTCTCCTGTACACACACTACCTGTGGAACAACTTCTAGTTCGTAAAGATACTTTTTGAGTTCCTGTCCGTTTGCTATAAGACTCCTCGCATTCCACTGTAGTATGTGTAGTACCATAATTAAGGTCTTGTTTCAGCATATGCAGTCTCCACAGTTTCAGCTTTCAATAAAGCATGAATCTGGTCAGCTGTGACATCTTTCACATCTAGGAAGCTTCCTGCTGCTTTCACAATGGTTTTGATTCTGTCACTTTTCTTCTTTAGCCGTGCAGCAACATTCATGGTGTGGCAGATAAAAACTATAAAGTTTGTCCTCTTAACTATCAGTGTGTCATCATCCATTTTGCATTTGTGAACACAAACATTCCTTGCAGCTGCACGATCCTGTGCTTGTGTGGGACCTGTTGATATGCTGGGCTTCCATTTGAACTGAACTTCTTTGAGGAAGGCCTGCTGTGTTTCTGATTATTCCTGCCTCTCTGTCTTTAGAGTTTTCGTATACGAGATTTTCTTAGTTATTCTGATTTCCTGGGCTTGTCTAGCTTCCCTCTGCACAACACATCCTCCATATGCAGCACTGTGCTCACCCCCGCAGTTGCAACACTTTACTTTGGCGTCCTTGTCACATTTACCATATTCATGCTCCCTTCCACATCTAGCACATCTTAGCTTTCCCCTACATTGCTGAGCAGTGTGACCCATCCTTTGACATTTGTAGCACCTGAGTGGCTTTGGGATGTATTCTATGACACTGAAATACATGTATCCTATTAGAACTGATTTAGGGAGTGTTTCCTCAAACTGAATCATGACAGACTGTGTGTCCTTCAGCGAACCTTCTTTTTTTTACTCTGTAGCCTTTTCACATCCTTTATCTTTCCTCCTCGGATCTCGTTTTTCACTTCTTCCATAGACATGCACAAAGGGACACCTGATATAACTCCGCTCAAGTTAGCTGTCACGCCAGGAACATGCGCCTTCATTTGTTCTCCGTTTAGACATGTCATTGTCAGTATTTTCTGTTGCTGTTGTTTACTTGTGGTATGAATTAACAGCCAGTTATTCTTCAAGAACTTTGCAAACGTAACTCTCCCAGTTTCTTTCTCAGTTGCTTTTGTTAGCTTAACCGGGTGATAGTGCCCCCCACCCTGATTGAACTCAATGACAACCTTCCAGTCATTCCCTACATCCTCAAACTGCCATCCATTTTGGCCAGTTCGTGTTTTAATCACATTGTTACTTCCTCCCGCATCACCCTCATCTGACCCGCTTGTAGGTCTTGTTGGCCCCCTAGCTGCTCTTTTCTGGCCCCCAGGCCTGCATAGTGTCCAGCAACCAGCTCAAAGGTGCATTACAGCCACAGACTTGATTATGTTTTCCTCATAGCTTTGTGACGTTCTCCTCATAGCTTTGTGACATCCTTCATAGCTTTGTGACGTCTTACTCATAGCTTTGTGACGTTTTCCTCTTATCGCTTGTGACGTTGTCCTCATCGCTTTGTGATGATCTTCTCATAGCTTTGTGATGTTTTCCTCATAGCTTTATGACATAATCTTCATAGCCTTGTGACATTAAACTCATCGCTTTGTGACCTTTTCCTTTAGCTTCATGACGTTTTCCCCATAGCTTTGTAATGTTTTGACTTCACAGTTCACGTCATAACAGTCAGCAGCATTCCAGGTTTTGTTGTTGTCACCCGCGTGGCTGTTTATATCACTCTTCTTCTTCTTCTAGATCTGATTGCTGGCTGGCAACCGGCCCGCAGGTGCACCATTGCCACCCACCAGGTTGGAGTGTGGACAAGAGAATGGCAGGACAAAAAAAACTAAATTATTTTAATTAATCCAGTTGCACTTAAATATCTCAATAGAGCTACATATATTTCTTTGACTGAGGTTCCTAACATGTTTTCCAAACCAAAACCCAAATTAGCCCTCTCCATTACTGCAATCAGATGTTTCCTTTGTCCCTGGTATCCTTGACATTCCAACAAAACGTGTTGAACTGTTTCCAAAGAACCACAATGTGCACAGCTGCCATTTGGGTGTTTACCTATTCTATGTAGCGTCAGGTTCAAAGTAGTGTGTCCTATTCTTAATTGGGTGATGAGTATCTCCTCTTTCCTGTTTCTGCCAACTCCCATTCCTGAGTCCACCCGTTTCT
The DNA here is from genome assembly GCA_020510985.1 of Pholidichthys leucotaenia. Taxonomy (NCBI): domain Eukaryota; kingdom Metazoa; phylum Chordata; class Actinopteri; order Cichliformes; family Pholidichthyidae; genus Pholidichthys; species Pholidichthys leucotaenia. Next base: position 151,634,776 of record CM035850.1, on the reverse strand, counting down.
GAATGTCATAAAAGATATCTTCCTGTAGCTATTTAGTCCCAATATTCATGCCACTTTTCCACTATATACTTTTTAATTATTGATTTGCCTTCTGCCTTAGTGATATCTGCAGATCCATTGCCTCAAACTTCAATGATTGTTTCGCTAATAAGTCCACATCCTCATTGCCCTGTATTCCAACATGGGCTGAAACCCAAAGAAAATGTACTGACTGACCTTTACTGTAGTAGAGGTTGTAAATTAAGGAGTGGATTTCTACAGTTAGGTCCTGCCTACACGACTGCAGTGACTGAACACTCGAGAGCTGCCCAACTATCTGAAGCAATAACAGCATTATTCCTATAATTTGTCTTCCGGGATAGTTCATTTTCTCATTCATCAGCACTTGATAACGCTCTTGATTGAATTTCTTTACGTTTACGCTTGCTTCTTTTAGACTCCGCCAAACTCCAAATATCCTCTTTCCCACTTCCTACCTCCATTCCCTCTTCTTTTAGATTTGATTGGCGGTTAGCAACCAGCTCCATCAGAACTCTTCAGCACGTATCTGTATTACCGCCACATACTCTATATATTCCACATTTTAGTTCTTTTATGTGAAATTCAAATCTGGAGCACTTTTACAGAACTGTGGGCTATTTTTAAAAAAGATCATAGGATCACCTATGATGTGCCTATGATGTGCCTATGATGTCTACATAACGTCTATATGACATCATATAGACACCAAAGGATCAAAGGCAGGCATCACTCACAATCATAGGACTCACTATGGCATCATCAAACATAAAGAGTTGTTAGAACTCCTTATACAAAGATATAGAGTGATGATAATCAAGTCAGTGGCGGTAATGCACCTGTAAGCTGGTTGCCATCATCATCAAGTCTGTCGGGGGGCGACAATGACTGTTTCATTTAGGTCTGATCATATTCCTCCACACAGCTCTGTCCTTCGCCCTCCTCTGCCAGAAACTCCTGACCTTGTTAACCCGGGCAACGTCCGAGCCGGTATGAGTTGCTTTCTGACTGACCATTTCATGAAACTGCTTGCAAAGTATTTGAGTACCGCTAGCTTTTGCTGGACTAGCGACACATTCTTGGCAGATAGAGTAGAGTGGCAAGGACAGGACAAGACAAACTGACTCCAGTATCTGGTGCAGTGACTGACCAGATGATAGGTTTGTTTATCTCTGCTCTTTGTGTAGTGCATGTCACGATGCACCGACTGGCAAAAGTCCACCACAGCCCTTGCGACAGATGTGCTTACCTGCCAGGATGTCCAGTCTCACCCCGTGTAACTGGGAGTGGTCCACCACAGACCTGTGACAGATATTGTTTTTAGTTCTGCCAGGATGCCCAATTTCACCCTCCACACCCTCGGAAGGGCAGGGTTGCCAATTGAGTCGCCGACGGCCCGACCCATGAGGGTAGTACCGGTAGTACTGGTTTTCATGGTTATCCGGTAGCAAGCAATCCAATGCCTGACCAAACATGAAGCTGGTTGCCAACCGCCAACCAAATCTAAAAGAATCAAAGATCAAAGGCAGGCATCACTCACGCGCACTCATGATCATAGGACATCAAAGATCAAAGGCAGGCATCATTCACGATCATAGGACTCACTATGACATCATCAAAGATCAAATGCAGGCATCGTAGGACTCGCTATGCCATTATCAAAGATCATAGGACTCACTATGACATCAGCAAAGATCAAAGGCAGTCATCACAATCATGGGACTCACTATGACATCAGCAAAGATCATAGGACTCGCTATGACACCATCAAAGATCAAAGGCAGACATCACTGAACGAGTGCTGACGTGCTTGCTAACACCCTTGCTTACACTTGCTTTCTACGGGCATGCAGAAATACTTGTTTATACTTGGTTTCTATGGGCATGTCATGGCCATAGGACTTGCTAAAAGATCATAGGATCTGCACAGGTATTCACGGGCATGCACAGGTATGCACTATTTTTTTTTTAAATGCATGTATTCACAAACCCACTCCTTTCATTGTTGTTTCACAACGACAGCATGACATAAGACAAGATGAGCCTTTATTAGTCCCACAATGGGGAAATTTCAGGGTTGTGTGCATCATGTCTGTAGCTGTCATGGGCTGTCATGGTGCTGAAATGCTTGTTTGTTTATTTACCAGGTCTGTAAACTCCGGCCGCTCAGCAGTGTGTTCCTTCAGTCTGGCTGACATTAAATCCGTTTTCTCTGGTAACTACAAAACCTTGAACCGGGACACATTACAGTGGAGTATGCGAGTCCAGGAGACGGTTGCCAGTCCTGGAGAGGTAAACAGTCACTAATCATCATCACTCTGTATATAATTCAAAAAATTGTCTGTCTGTCTGTCTGTCTGCGAGACCATAGGACTCGCTGAAAGATCATAGCATCGCCTACGATGTGCCTATGATGTCTACATGATGTCTATATGACATCATATAGGCACCAAAAGATCAAAGGCAGCCTTCACTTGTGATCATAGGACTTGCTATGACATCATCAAAGATCAAAGGCAGGCTTCACTTACGCTCACTCATGATCATAGAACATCAAAGATCAAAGGCAGGCATCACTCACGATCATAGGACTCACTATGACATCATCAAAGATCAAACGCAGGCATCACTCACATAGAACTCACTATGACATCATCAAAGATCAAAGGCAGTCATCACTCATGATTATAGGACTTGCTATGACATCATCAAAGATCATAGGACTCGCTATGACATCATCAGAGATCAGGACTCGCTATGTCACGATCATAGGACTCGCTAAAAGATCATTGGACTCACTATGACATCATCAGAGATCAAAGACAGGCTTCACTCACGCTCACGATCATATGACATCAAAATCAAAGGCAGGCACCGCTCACAATCATAGGACTCGCTATGACAACGTCATAGATCAAACGCAGGCATCACGATCATAGGACTCGCTATGACATCATCAAAGATCAAACACAGGCATCACTCACGATCATAGGACTTGCTATGACATCATCAAAGGTCAAAGGCAGTCATCACGATCATAGGACTCGCTGTGGCATCATCAAAGATCATAGGACTCGCTATGACGCCATCAAAGATCAAAGGCAGGCATCACTTAACGAGTGCTGATGTGCTTGCTTACACCCTTGCTTACACCTGCTTTCTATGGGCATGCAGAAATACTTGCTTATACTTGGGTTTCTACGGGCATGCACAGGTATGCACTAGTATCACTCAAAGCAAGAAATCTGTGTGTGTCCCCCATTTATAGGACATCATAGGACGGCCTATGATCTCGGCCTGAACATCATAGCACATCCTATGAAGTCAGGCATCATAGGACTCACGATGCATACATGACGGCACATAGACAAATGTGTCTTTATGATGTCATATAGGACTCTCATGCGATGCCTATATGACGGCACATAGACAAATGTGTCTTTATGATATATAGGACTCTCATGTCTTTATGTCAATTACAGTGAGTCCATGCCCGAAAGCCTCTTTTTGCTCAGATCTATTTTCATGATCCTGTCCATGAACTGAAATTACGATGCACCTATCCCTCAACCAGTGGTCTCAACAAACAAGAAGTACAAGACCCACCAGATGGACAGCAATAGAATGAGGAGAACTGCTGCACGTCAGAAAAGATGCCATGAAGATGAAACACCTGAGGTTCCAGCAGTACATTGCACCCGTCTGAGACAGGAGGCCCTTTACCAGCATAGGGTACGACAGACAAGGGCTGCACAAACAGACAGGAAACATGTGGCAGTGCGCCATGCACGTGCTGAGTCACTTGTAAGCCCAAAAATCCCACAAAGCGAGCAACGCTGCACACCAGGCAAGGCACAGACATGCTGAGACCGAGGAGATGCAGAATAGTCAGCTGGCCAGGGACAGTGAATTCCATGCAAGGCACAGAGAAGCTGAGACCAAGGAGATGCAGAATAGTCGGCTGGACGCCAACGCTGCACGCCAGGCAACGCACAGAGAAGCTGAGACCGAGAAGATGTGGAATAGTTGGCTGGTCGCCAACACTGGAATTACGACACACCTATCCCTCAACCAGTGGTCTGAACAAAGAAGAAGAAGACCTACCAGGTGGAGAGCAACAGAATGAGGAGAACTGCTGCACGTCAGAAAAGATGGCGTGAACATGAAACACCTCAAGTTCCAGCAGTACGCCGCAGGCATGACTGTGAACAGCACAGCCGTCTGAGACAGAAGGAGACCCTTCAGCCACAGGCATGCACAAATACTTGCTTATATTTGGTTTCTACGGGCATGGATGGGTATGCACGGGTATGTACTAGTACTAGTGTATAAAATTCTTAATCCCTCTATACTAGTGCATACCTGTGCATGCCCATGATCTCTACATGATGTCTATATGACGTCATATAGACACCATAGTATAGAGTGATTCAAGAAAATCTGTGTCTGTGTGTGATCAAAGGCAGGCATCACTCACGATCATACGACATCAAAGATCAAAGGCAGGCATCGCTCACGATCATAGGACTCGTTATGACATCATCAAAGATCAAAGGCAGGCATCACTCACACTCACTCACGATCATAGGACATCAAAGATCAAATGCAGGCATCACTCATGATCATAGGACTCGCTATGACATCATCAAACATCACATGCAGGCATCAAAGGACTCGCTATGCCATCAGCCTATGGTGTCTGTATGATGACATCATCAAAGATCATAGGACTCGCTATGACATTGTAACAATATTTAATAAAATGTAGTGTAAAAAGGTACAACAATTATTTAATTTAATAGTGGGTGTGCGAGGGGACAGAGTTAAACCGTCACCCCAGCATTCACTAAATGAAATAGAAAAGCACTCGTAAAAAGGGGGCACCAGTTCTAACAGAACGAATTGTTGATTAATTCATTTCAAGTAATTAAATTCTGTACCTTCAATTACTTAATGAATTCAGTCTCAAAATTAAGTGAGTTCTTTTACTGCTGTGACCCAGAAAAGCATATATACAAAGGAAAAAAGCTTCAACTTCTCTCGTTTACAAGTTTATTAAATGAAACTCATTCAGGTTACATGACATGGCATTCAAATGATGAATAAACAGATTCAAAATTATAAACAGGTGTTCGATATCACATCAATTGTTAATGGATTCCTGAGCATAAAATCTATAGTTAAACCTTTATGAAACCAAGAGGAAACCAGATTTTATGTTTCAACTGCAATGGAAGGCTGAGGTATCTAACAAAATCAGAATGCAATTTTATGGGGAAAAATTCCATAAGCTGATTATCTTAAAAGGAACTTCTGAATTAATCTACAAAAATGAAAGGTTACTTAAAAATTAATAAGAATTTTCCTTCAGTTTATACCTTTGTCCTACGGCTGAGGGACTAATTGTACCATGAAATATTGGTTATGTTCAATTATAATTGATATTTAGGACATTTCGTTTAAACCCAGCAGATAGGAAAGTGGGAGTCTCACTTACGAACAGCCGGTTCCAGGTATTCAGCAGTGGTTGGCGCCAGTAAGGTGGCACACAGGGGGAAAGCGTCTGCTGGTCATCGTTCAGATTGTTCACAGCTGTGAGAAGCGTAGACGCGGCTGGGGGCTCCGACGGGGCGTGCGGTGAGGAGCCGGCGACGACAGAGTGAAAGCTGGCCCTGGAGCAGGCGTGACGTCCTTTGGCAACCAGTCCAAATTTATTATGTCCCCTGGCCCGCAGGACAAAACCAAAGGCTGAAGGAAAAATGTTTTAGTCAGTTTCATCCATGAGCTCCTGATTTCTTAACATGGTCAGATGTGGGTGAGGCAGGGAAAGAAGGTCCAAAAATCTCTATCAGTTCACTTTAAAACAGGAAAATTAAAAATCCACTTTAACTGCATGGAAACTCAAAAAGTCCAAGAAAAAAAAAATTCAAATAGGATAAGAACGGCTTCTGAGGTGAAGGAAAAAAAAAAGATTTGAGAGTTTAACTCTCTTTAAAGGCAAGCTCATAGGAAAAGAATAGTTTCTCCTCAGTTAACCAGAAAACAGGTAAAAACTTATCAAAAGACAATTTAAGAAAGCTAGCGCAGGACTTGACAAGGTTCAGACACACACAAAAGACTTCTTAAAACTCACAGAACAACTTAGACAAAGACTGAGAAGACAACAGAAGAACTGAGCTGCAGGGGCAGCTCTGATGCATTTAACTGAAGTGCGCTGCTGGGTCATAAAACAGGGGAACAGCAGCGAGACGGACCAATTATCTTCCATAAAGAGGAGTTTGAACAGGCTTCTGTCCAATGAGGGAACATTTCTTTGTCTGTGACCAGCTAATCAAATGCAAGGGCGTTATCCAACAGAGAGGCAGCCTGGTGATTGGTTATCGCGAGTGGGAAGACGTACAGAGATTGAGAAAACATCCATTCAGTTCCTATGAAATTCATTATATACTCAATATAAAATCTAACTAAATTAAGTGACTCAAGGTATTATATACAGTGGGGCAAAAAAGTAGTCAGCCACCAATTGTGCAAGTTCTTCCACTTAAAAGAAGAGAGAGGTCTCCAATTTTCACCATAGGTATACCTCAACTATGAGAGACAAAATGAGGGGAAAAAAAAACAGAAAATCACATTGAAGGATTTTTAATTAATTAATTAGTAAATTCCTTGGCAAAATAAGTATTTGGTCACCTACAAACAAGCAAGATTTCTGGCTCTCACAGACCTGTAACTTCTTCTTTAAGAGGCTCCTCTGTCCTCCACTCGTTACCTGTATTAATGGCACCTGTTTGAACTCGTTATCAGTATAAAAGACACCTGTCCACAACCTCAAACAGTCAGACTCCAAACTCCACTATGGCCAAGACCAAAGAGCTGTCAAAGGACACCAGAAACAAAATTGTAGACCTGCACCAGGCTGGGAAGACTGAATCTGCAATAGGTAAGCAGCTTGGTGTGAAGAAATCAACTGTGGGAGCAATTATTAGAAAATGGAAGACATACAAGACCACTGATAATCTCCCTCGATCTGGGACTCCACGCCAGATCTCATCCCGTGAGGTCAAAATGATCACGAAAACGGTGAGCAAAAATCCCAGAACCACACAGGGGGACCTAGTGAATGACCTGCAGAGAGCTGGGACCAAAGTAACAAAGACTACATCAGTAACACTACGCCGCCAGGGACTCAAATCCTGCAGTGCCAGACGTGTCTCCCTGCTTAAGCCAGTACATGTTCAGTCCCGTCTGAAGTTTGCTAGAGAGCATTTGGATGATCCAGAAGAGGATTGGGAGAATGTCATATGGTCAGATGAAACCAAAATAGAACTTTTTGGTAAAAACTCAACTTGTCGTGTTTGGAGGAGAAAGAACACCATACCTACTGTGAAGCATGGGGGTGAAAACATCATACTTTGGGGCTGTTTTTCTGCAAAGGGACCAGGACGACTGATCCGTGTAAAGGAAAGAATGAATGGGGCTATGTATCGTGAGATTTTGAGTGAAATCCTCCTTCCATCAGCAAGGGCATTGAAGATGAAACGTGGCCGGGTCTTTCAGCATGACAATGATCCCAAACACACTGCCCGGGCAACGAAGGAGTGGCTTCATAAGAAGCATTTCAAGGTCCTGGAGTGGCCTAGCCAGTCTCCAGATCTCAACCCCATAGAAAATCTCTGGAGGGAGTTGAAAGTCTGTGTTGCCCAGCGACAGCCCCAAAACATCACTGCTCTAGAGGAGATCTGCATGGAGGAATGGGCCAAAATACCAGCAACAGTGTGTGAAAACCTTGTGAAGACTTACAGAAAACGTTTGACCTCTGTCATTGCCAACAAAGGGTATATAACAAAATATTGAGATGAACTGTTGTTATTGACCAAATACTTATTTTACCAAGGAATTTACCAGTTAATTCATTAAAAATCCTTCAATGTGATTTTCTGGATTTCTTTTTTCTCATTTTGTCTCTCATAGGTGAGGTATACCTATGATGAAAACTGGAGACCTCTCTCATCTTTTAAGTGAGAGAACTTGCACAATTGGTGGTTGACTAAATACTTTTTTGCCCCACTGTATAATATTCAGTAACCATGCATTTATACCATTACTAATAATTTTAACATTCAGTTGAATAACATGACAAAAGACATTCCTAAACATGCACTCACATTTAAATCAAGGATTAATGAAGTATTATAAACCATTATTGGCAATTATCTTATCTTATCTGGTCACACAATACTGCCGCACTCTACAAGAAGGGACAGCGCAGACTGTTCCTACTGAGGAGACTCAGGTCTTTTGGTGTACAAGGGGGCGCTGCTGAAGACATTCTATGACACGGTGGTGGCATCAGCCATCACTTTTGGAGTGGTCTGCTGGGGCAGTGGCATTACAGCAGCCGATAGGAGGAGACTGAACAAACTGATCAAGAAAGCTAGCTCTGTCCTGGGGCAGCGCCTTAACCCAGTGGAGGAGATGGGAGAGAGAAGGATGGTGGCTAAACTGTCATCTCTGCTGGAGTCCGAGTTCCACCCTATGCAGGATATACTGAATGCACTGAGGAGCTCATTTAGCAGCAGACTACATCATCCTAGGTGCACAACCGAGAGGTTTCGCAGGTCCTTCCTACCTACGGCTGTCAGACTGTACAACCTAAGCAGGGCTGCTCACAGAGATAGCAAAAAGACGTGACAACCTAATAGTATTGAATGCAAAAGACGCAATAGACTTACAAAATGGTCCCCTCCGGTATACAACTAGGAAAATACCGGTCGCTATGGAGGGTGAGAATATGTATGGGTACATAATTATACCATGTAGGATAACTAAGTAGATGGTTGTGCTGTTTCATTCCATCTAACTACAGTGCTCCGCACTGTGTGTGTTTATATATTTATATATTCATTCCATCTAGCTACAATGCTCTGCACTGTGTGTTTATATATCTACATATTTATTCCATCTAGCTACAACGCTCCGCACTGTGTTTATATATTCATATATTTATTTATTTATATAGTTTATATATTTATATATATTTATATAGTCCAACAAGTAAAGCAGCTTGTTCTCCTCCCCGAGGGCTGCGGCTGCTACCGACCCCCGGTCTTGGCGTTTCCCGAATGCCTGAACTGGTACGGTGGTACACATTTGTGTGCCCTCTCTGCGAAGCAGCGATGGTAGAAACAAAGGACGTCTGATCCGCGTTCCCCGGCCCCTGCCGCTGCCGTCGTCGGTGAGTGTGGTACCGCTGCCTCTGGCCCCCTGTCATCTCCGGTCGTTCCGCTGCAGCGTCCGTGGCTGCGCGCCGCTTGGTGGCATTGACAATTCGCTGCGCCTCTCGGCCCAGTGCGCGGTAGTCCCATTCGGCCAACAGTGGTGAACTGGCCAGGGTCGCCCTCGCCGCTGACGGTAGAGTCCTGAGGAAGAGGTGGGTGAAAATGAAGTGATCGTCGTCAGAGCCCTTCAACCTCAACAATTTCTCCATAAGGTTCGCGGGCATGTCATTCTCCAACTCAGTCAGCGCTAGGAGCCTCTCTGCTTGCTCCTCCACCGAGGGGGTGAAGTGCTGGATGAGTGCAGCCTTCAACGTGTCGTATTTGCTGCTGTCCGGCGGCTGGTCGATCAGGCTCTCCACATGCTGGGCCGTGTTGTTGTCCAGTTTTGAGACTACGTGGTAGAATTTTGTGGCGTCTACCGATATCCCCCAAAGGTTGAACTGTGCCTCAATCGCATTGAACCAGGAGCGCGGATTGTCCTGCCAAAAGTCCGGTAGCTGGACTGCAGTGGCATTCACTTGGCTGGGGGCTCCTGACGAGGCTGGCCCGGGGGAAACCTCCTCCTCCTGCATGGTACGTCTTGGGTCACCAGTGTGGAAATGTGTAAATGACGAGGCAAGGTTTTGTCTCAAGGCATGTTTTATTACACATTCACCATCATAGATCAAGTTGAAAAAGAGGAACTCTCAGACAAATTCGTTCCTTATATACCCAGGCTTTCACAGCTCACAATTCACATGCATTAACATCACAAATCACAATGCATTTCCTCTTTAATCCTTCAGCCTCCCCCTCTCCGTCCCAGGCCAACAAAGGGTCTCCTACAAAGTCTCTAGACACACAAAGGATCCTCCCAAGGCCGTCTCCTGCATAACAAGGACTACACTTTCACATCCTTCTGTTATCTCCAAGGAGACTCAGTTCTTTGTTCTATTCTGAGATGTGAGGCATAAAGTAATACACATGTGTGGCCACAGTGTTCAATTAAGGAGGTAAATTCCTCACTTTCTCTGCCAAGTCTCAACAAGAAATAAAAAGTCCAGCCCTGCGGTAATAAATAAATCATTCAAAAAGAATGATTTATTTGAGATGGAACGTGCATTTAGCAATGCCAGTTGGATGGGCTCTGTAACTGCAGCAGTCTAGCCAGGAATGGGGGCCGGTGAAAGTTGACATAGGCACCCGCTACCTGCAGGGGATTTCCTGGCTTGAAGCAGGGAAAAGGCCAGTTGGCACGGTAGAACAGGAAAAACAGGATGGAGAAATGATGGCCTCACTCCGAGTATACTCGAGGGCCAGGATCCAGGAAAGAGGCCGGCTGCAGAATTAGGAGAAGATGAGGTGGAGCGAGTAAGACGGCTGAGCCGAGCAAGCCTTCTGGATTTCATCGCGGCACCTGCACGTCTTCCCCAAGGTTTGGATTGCTTTTTGCCGGTATAACCACAGCGGTGATCCCAGGTACCAACGGGAAGTTGCAAACCCAGAGGCCAATGGAAGAATCTTCCCTCCTGATTGTGACAGCCAAAGCCCACCATGGAAGATCAAATATCCAACAGCACTTGGCGATCATAAACAATGGCTGATTGCACATGATCCAGACACAATAACACAATCAAAAAATGGACAAACAAACACGGCAACAAGCAAAGACGATCAGCAGCAAAAAACACAGGTGGCGTGGCCATCTTGCTCAATGTATCTTTGTATAAGGAGTTCTTATAAGGAGTTCTGAACAGTCGTCTTCTTCTTCTTCTTTTAGACTCAATCGCCGGCCAGCAACAAGCCCACAGGTGCATCACCGCCACGCACCCCACTCCACATCATCACTCCATCTGGTCAGGCAGGAGCTGTAGTCCGTATCTGCGTCTCATCTCATTCTTCTTCTTCTTCTTTTAGACTTGATTGGCAACTGATCCACCAGCCCATGATGTCTGTGAACTTACACATCCCCCACTTAACAAGTCAAGTCAGTTAACTCAACTGCTTCCCAATGTAGCCCCTTAATGCCACGATATTTTTCTGCTGCTTTCACAATGATTTTGATTTTTTTCTGCTTTCTTGGAAATCTGCGCAGTGCAGTTTATCACATCTACCACAAATAAGACAAAATTATTTTCCTTCATAACCAGAGAATCGTCCTTAATTCTACTGCATGCACAGCAAGCCTGCACACTTTCCCTGTTAGAGTCCACTCCCACTTTTTTAGCTGGCAACTTTTTCGCAGCTTCTGCAAATGTTAATACCTGGGAGACTTTTACCTTCTGAATTTCTGCTGCTCTTTTGCTGGCTTCACAACCTCGATATGCAGAGCTATGTTCACCACCTCAGTTACAGCACTTTAATTTGGCTCCTCTTTCACACTTGCCATATTCATGTTCATCGGAGCATCTGGCACATCGTTGTCTACCTTTGCATATCGCTGCTACATGACCAAACATTTGACATTTAAAACATCTGAGTGGAGGAGGAACATAAAGTCTGACTTCATAGCTCATGTAGCCAATATACACCTTACTTGGCAGTCTTGTTTCATCAAATTTTAACATTACTGACAGACTATCACATTTTTCACCATTTCTGTTAGTTTTCAATTTTTGTACCTCTGTCACTTTTGCTTCAGTAAAGTTTTTCATTATTTCATCAGTCGAGATAGCTGTTGAGATGCCCAATAGCACTCCTCTCATTGCCTTATTTCCTTCTAGCACAACACTGCACATTTTTCCCCTCCATCTTATTGACTGTGATTGCTTTTCCTTGTTGAACACAATCTTTACATGTAACTAGTAATGAACCACTATGAAGAATTCTTGCATTTAAAACTTCTCCAAGTAACCCATTAATTGCATTTGTGAGCTTAATTGGGCTCCACTCACGAAACGATGCTCCTTCCTGAGTACGTTTAATGATTACTTTACACTCTTTCTGTATATTCCGGGATTGTTCTTGATAACGCTCTTGATTTATTTTCTTTACATTTATGTTTGCTTCTTTTAGGTTCCACCAAACTTCAAACATCCTCTTCCCCACTTCCCACCTCCATTACACCCTGTCTCTCGAAACACAGATCTAAAACACGTACTTCACTCTGTATCCACCGCCACGTATTCCTTCGCTGCTTCTGCTTTAAGCAATGCATTTAAAATTCTTGTCACTTCCCGGTATCTCTCCTTTCCATTCCCAGCCAGCAACTCTGTGTGCGTGTCTGTCACGATCATAGGACTTGCTAAAAGATTATAGGACTCGTTATGACATCATCAAAGATCAAAGGCAGGCATCACTGACGATCATGGGACTTGCTATGACATCATCAAAGGTCATTGCTTTGTCACAATCATAGGACTTACTAAAATTTCATAGGACTTGCTATGACATCAAAGATCAAAGGCACTCATCACTTACGATCATAGGACTCACTATGACATCGTCAAAGATCATAGGACTTGCTACTGACGATCATAGGACTCACTGTGTCACGATCACAGGACTCGCTAAAAGATCATAGGACTCGCTAGACATCATCAAAGATCAAAGGCAGGCATCATGCTCATAGGACTCGCCTCGCTATGACATCATCAAAGATCATAGGACTCACTATGCCACAATCATAGGACTCATTAAAAGATCATAGGACTCGCTATGTCATCATCAAAGATCATTGGACTCACTGTAACATCATCAAAGATCAAAGGCAGGCATCACTGAATGCGGGTGCAGTGCTTGCCGACATCTGCTTTCTACGGGCATTTACAGATATGCACGGCATGCACAGGTATGCACTAGTATAATTCAAGAAATCTGTGTGTGTGTCTGTCACGATCATAGGACTCGCTAAAAGATCATAGGACTATGACATCAAAGATCAAAGGTACGCATCGCTCACGATCATAGGACTTGCTATGACATCATCAAAGATCACAGGACTCACTACTGGTGATCATAGGACTTGCTATGTCACAATCATAGGACTCACTAAAAGATCATAGGACTCGCTATGACATCAAAGATCAAAGGCAGGCATCACGATCATAGGACTCGCCTTGCTATGACATCATCAAAGATTATAGGATTTGCTACTGATGATCATAAGACTCACTATGTTACGATCATAGGACTTGCTAAAAGATCATAGGACTCGCTATGACATCATTAAAGATCAAAGGCAGGCATCACTCACAATCATAGGAATCGTTTGCCAACCGCCAATCAAATCTAAAAGAAGAAGAAGAAGAAGGCATCACTGAACGCGTGGTGCCGTGCTTGCTTACACCTGCTTTCTACGGGCATGCAGAAATACTTGCTTATACTTGGTTTCTGCACAGGTATGAACTAGTTGGAATTGAAAAAGCATTGAATATGGACAGTGACGGAATCAACATTGCTACCCCATCAGAGATAGCAAAACTCCATCAAGAGATCAAACACCTGACCCAGCTTCTCTCTGAAGAGAAACAGAATTCGGCTGACCTTTCTCAGAAGTTGGCCGAGCAAAAGAACCTGGCAGAAACGCGGGAGGAAGACACAAAAAATGAGATTGACAGGTTGAAACGTCTCATGGACCCAGAAACACTCGATAACGCCAGAATAGCCAGTATGATATACAGTACTACAAGATATGATGACAAAAAATCTTTGCTAGTGGATCTGGAAACACTCAAATTGGCATACAGGCATAGACTGAGAGAACTGGAGAACGAGAGAGCTGTGGTTGTGAAACTTCGCAAAGATATCAGAATGTTGAAAGGGTCTGATGCCGCAAATCAAGAAACAAGTTGGCAACCGAGACAAAAACGTGACTCTTTGTGGGATAAAACTGAGAGAGCTACAAATACAAAACTATACCAAAAAATCGCAAGTTTGCAAGAGTCTGTGGCCAGAAATGAAAAGAAGATTTGCGAACTTAGAGAAGAAGGTGACCGTTACTACCAGGACCTGGAGAAAGAAAAACAAATTAACACTAAGCTCAGAAAAAACAAAGATCAAGAAATATCTGACCTCAAAGGGAAGCATCTGCAGAAAGAAGAAGAACTGACGAAAAACATCAGATCTTTGCAGACAAAACTGAGTGAACAGATGGAGCTTAAGGATTCTGTCTGTTTTCAGATCTCTGAGGGAGAAAAGGCGACAAAACCTTTACTCGGCCAATTAGAAATGTTGGAAACTGAGCTGGAGGATGTCAAAAAGAAGAAAAGCATTCTGAACAAAGACTTAAACGAGATGAAGCAAGAGAATCATGGTCTGAAGTCTGAGATCCAGTTGCTGAATCAGAGAATGCAAGAGTCTGAGGCCAGAAATGAAAAGAAGATTTGTGAACTTAGAGAAGAAGGTGACCGTTACTGCCAGGACCTGGAGAAAGAAAAACAAGTTAATGCTGAGCTCAGAAAAATCAAAGATAAAGAAATATCTGACCTCAAAGGGAAGCATCTGCAGAAAGAAGAAGAACTAACGGAAAACATCAGATCTCTGCAGACAACACTGAGTAAACAGGTGGATCTTAAGGATTCTGTCTGTTCCCAGATCTCTGAGGGAGAAGAGGCAACAAAATCTTTACTCGGCCGATTAGAAATGTTGGAAACTGAGCTGGAGGATGTCAAACAGAAGAAAAACACTCTGAACAAAGACTTAAACGTGATGAAGCAAGAGAATCATGGTCTGAAGTCTGAGATCCAGTTGCTGAATCAGAGAATGCAAGAGTCTGAGGCCAGAAATGAAAAGAAGATTTGCGAACTTAGAGAAAAAGGTGACCGTTACTGCCAGGACCTGGAGAAAGAAAAACAAGTTAACGCTGAGCTCAGAAAAACCAAAGATAAAGAAACATCTGACCTCAAAGGGAAGCATCTGCAGAAAGAAGAAGAGCTGACAGAAAACAGATCTTTGCAGATAAAACTGAGTAAACAGGTGGATCTTAAGGATTCTGTCTTTTCCCAGATCTCTGAGGGAGAAGAGGCAACAAAATCTTTACTCGGCCAATTAAAAATGTTGCAAACTGAGCTGGAGGATGTCAAAAGGAAGAAAAACAAGCTGAACAAAGACTTAAATGTGATGAAGCAAGAGAATCGTGGTCTGAAGTCTGAGATCCAGTTGCTGAATCAGAGAATTGCTTCTTTGAAGACAAAACTCACTAAGGCCTGTGGCACCAGGGACGAGTTGACTTCCAGACTCACAGAAGCTGAAAATGCAACAAAATTTCTCCAGGATCAGTTAGGCGTTTCACAGCTGAAGGTAGAAGACCTCACCTCTAAGGTCAGTTCTCTGATGGAAGAAATATCTGCCATTACTGCAAAACTCAATAAGGAAACTGCCCGTAATGACAGACTGAGGAAAGAAGTGAAAAGTCTTAGTCAGTCTGCACCCAATGGAGAAAGATACCCCCCGGGCCAGGTAGGCAAGCTAAAACAGCAAAAGTTTATCACTAAAGATGCGAGTACACAAGTGGAACAGCAGATGAATCTTAAGTCCATCACCCAGCCCAAAGACCAGACAGACCAAAAGCCTAAAACCAGCTCAATCTGGACACGCATAGGCAGCCGTCTGAGAAAACTAAGGCATCGGAAGACAAGCCCAGAAATGTAGGGGTGGTTCAAAAGAAACCTCTTAAAAGGAAGAGGGGAGTTATTAAGGGAGTACTAGCCGCCCTGTACAAAGCCATGCAAGGAGGTAATCCGCTGCAGATGATTGTTTCATGATGTGTTGAAATTCTTTTCAGATCACAACTGATATGGATTTTAAAAAAGTAGCCACTTGGAATTCTTCCTGTGCCTATGGGTTTTTTTCCAGAGGTCTGGTTCACCCCCACCCCCTGTGTCATCTGCATAACAGGGTCCCCTAATGAGAACTGTGTGTGCATCTGAAGTGAATCCAATCAGAAATCATCACTTCTTCTTCTAGATTTGATTGGCGGTTGGCAACCAGCGTACAGGTGCATTACTGCCACGTGCTTCACTCTATATCATCACTCTATCTGGTCAGGAGCTGTAGTCCTTCTATCATCATTGCTGTGTCCAATTGAACCTCAACACTTTCTTTAGACATCACTCCTCTTCGTCTCCTCGTACTTCACTCTATAGCCTCACTTCACTCTATATCATCACTCAACACATCTTGGCCATGGCAATTTCTTCTTCTTCTTTTACATTTGATTGGCGGTTGGCAATCAGCTTACAGGTGCATTACTGCCACATACTTCACTCTATATCATCACTCCATCTGGTCAAGAGCTGTAGTCCTTCTATCATCATTGCTGTGTCCAGTCGAACCTCAACTCTATCTTCAGACATCACTCCTCTTCGTCTCCTCATACTTCACTCCACGTCATCACCTCACTCCATATCATCACTCTACACATCTTAGCCGTGGCAGTTGTCACGGCCAAGATGTCAGCCACCCAGGCTGGTCCTTATGTCTCCCATGGTGTCCTCGGCTGTGGCAACTTCTTCTTCTTCTTCCTCTCAGTTACTGGCAGATAGCAAACAACTGAAAGGTGCATACCGCCACCCACTGTACAAGAGTGTGTAACATTATGTCATTTGAGCCCGACCCCTAAATTCTATGACTTAATCCTGTGTTATTTAAAAAAGAGAAAAGACCCCTTCTTGTGATTCTTAGTGCCTCTCCATCGCCATCTGTTCCCAGAATCCCAGTTAAATCCCATTCCCTACCAGCCTCTCGAACTTCATTTTTCATTATGTCTTTCATTTCCATACTTGTGACAATGTAATAAGATGTGTTCGACATTTTCTTTTACTCCACATTCTCTACATTTGTCACTTTCACTTTTCCCCATGGTGAATAAAGTGCCGTTTAAACCTGTATGATCCAGTCTGAGTCTTGCCATAATGATGTCTTCCCTCCTTTTGGTTGTTATGTAATTCTTTATTGCAGTAGATTTTTGTATTTTGTAATACAATCTACCTGTATGATCTTCATCCCATCTTTTTTGCCATAGCTCAATTCCTTTTTTTTTTTTTTGATTACTGCTTTCCCTTCACCTTTTCCAAGAGACAATGGTATAATTATTTCTTTCCCAAGAGGCTTTTTGGTAATTTGTCTGCACAGTCATTCCCGTTCAGCCCTTCATGTGCAGGAACCCAACAAAACTGAACTTCACGACCACCCCTGTGTACCCTAAATAAACTGATATAGCTCAATCACCAAGTCTTCCCTTGTAGATTTTAGCGTCTGTATGGTTTTTAAAGTTGCAAGTGAATCCGTGCACACCACCACCCAGTCCGGTCTGACCTCCTCCACCCACTGCAAAGCAATAATTATTGCCACCATCTCTGCTGTAAACATGGATGTATTGTTGGAGAGTCTTTTTGCAATGGTTACTTTAAACTCTGGAATGTACACTCCATCTCCAACAGAGCCCTCTTTGTTCTTTGAACCATCAGTAAAGAGCTGTAAGTAGTTATAGTAATTGTTCCTGAGGTAAATGCTTGTTTTTAACACCAAATTCACTCATATGCCAATCCTTTTGCCTCATTAGCAGACTAGCGTCTACTTCTATTCCTGGAAACAGTCAAGGGGGAACATTACTCACTGGACTGGTGTTAGCTATATCAATAGTGTGTAGCCCATACATTCTGACTTTTCTTTCAATTGTCCACCCAAACCCGTGTCCCTGGAAGTTAGAATATTCCCAGCAGTCTTGTAGTGTTATTTTTGAAATATTCACTTCCTCACTTTCTTTCAGCTTGACCCAGTATGATAATGCGAGTTTATCTCTTCTCAGATCCATTGGCTTTTCTCCTGCTTCTATTAAAACTGCATTGTTTGGTGTTGTTTTGATGGCTCCAATGCACAGGCGAAGCGCTCTATGCTGCATTCTATTTTTTCCAGAGTTGTCTTTGCGGCTGCTCCATAAATCATGCATCCATAGTCTATTGTCGATCGCATTAGTGCTCTGTAAATATCAATTAATGCCTGTTTATTTGCACCCCATTCATGTCCAGCTACAGCTTTTATGAGATTAATGACTTTTTTGCACTTTGTCTCCAGATTTTCAACATTAACTTTCCATGTGTATGCACTATCAAACCACAATCCTAGATATTTGAACTCACTTACTTTCTCTGTTGGTTGATTATATAATGTTAATGGTTCTGTACCAGTTCTGTGTTTTTTGTGAAAGTCATATAGCAGGTTATGTGGTCATATAGCAGACCACTTATCTTTGGGCCGGGTCTATGCTCTTCTTCTTCTTCTTCTTCTTCTTCCATTTTATTCAGTTTGATAAGAAGTCCATCCCTCCACAGTGAGTCATAAGCCTTTTCAATATCCAGATAAACTATAACCATTACTTCTTTCATTTTGAGAGTCTTTTCAATATCATTACTTACCCTAACTAGAGCATCCACTGTGGATCGTCCTCTTCTAAAACCATTCTGATAGTTGTTTATTAATCGTCTTTGCTCTAGTACATAACAGAGTCTGTAAACCAACACCTTCTCCATCCATTTCCCTAAGTGTGACGTTAATGCTATTGGCCTGTAGTTACCTGGATGAGCTGGATCTTTCCCTGGCTTATTAAATGGTAAAATTACAGCCTTTTTCCATCCACTTGGGATATCCCCCTCCTTCCATATTCTGTTAAACAATTTCAGCACCAGTTGCATTGATTGCATAGGCAACTGCCTGAACATAGCATAGCTTAACTGATCATATCCTGGAGCTGTCTATCCCACTGTCTTGCAAAGCTCTCTTAAGCTCCGACATTGTGAGCTCTAGGTCTAACGCAGTCATATCTTCTTTCACTTCCTTTTTTTAAAGTTTGCATTTTCTCTGAGTTTAGGCACCCTTTACTGTCTATGACTCTCACCAAGATGTTCTCCTCTATGCACTGCAGCAATTGTTCTACCTAGGACTTCTGCCTTTTCTTTGTGTGATACAGCCATCTTGTCCCCATCCACTAGAGCTGGGACTTTAACTGACACCCTCTTCCCACTCATTTTTCTTTTCTTTCTCAATTGCTTTTGTTAGCTTAACAGGGTGATGGTGCCCCCCACCATGATTGAACTCAATGACAACCTTCCACTCATTCCCGACATCAAACTGCCATCCATGTTGGCTAGTTTGTGTTTTCTTGGCATTGTTACTTCCTCCCGCGTCACTCTCATCTGACCCACTTCTACCTCTTGATGCCCCCCAGCTGCTCTTTTCCGACTCGTAGACCTGGGCAGTGTCCAATCTATCTCATCTTTATCGCGCCAATCAGAGCTAGATGCCCATAATGTTACAGTCAGAGTACAGCACAAACAAATCACTCCTACCGCCAACCGAACACAGACGTAAATGCCGTCTCAACCTTCCACCTGTTGAAGTCCGTCCGCCGCCCCAATGGTCCAACTGGTCTTCTTAAAAGTGTTAAAAGTCTTAAAATTCTAGGAGCTTCCTCAGCAGGAATCTTCTTCGTCTCCAGAGCGCAGACTTCTCTGCCACACGGTTCACTCAGCCCACCTCGGAACACCATTTTATATAAAGTGAAGTATGTGGTGGTAGGACACGAGACCGGCCTGGGTGGCCGACATCTTGGCCGTGGCAGTTGGCCAAGATGTGTCAAGTGATGATATGAGTGAAGTGATGATACAGAGTAAAGTACGAGGAGACGAAGAAGAGTGATGTCCGAAGATAGAGTTAAGGTTTGATTGGACACAGCTATGATGATAGAAGGACTACAGCTCCTGACCAGAAGTACGTGGCGGTAATGCACCTGTAAGCTGGTTGCCAACCAGCAATCAAATCTAACATGAGGTCACATAAACCATAGGACTGATGTTCTGATGATCTCTACATGATGTCTATATGACGTTGTATAGACACTGTCACGATCCACTTCACATCAGCAGCAGAATTCCAAACATTATACAGCACGAGCAGTTCTACACGGCCATCATCGAGTCCATCCTCACCACCTCCATCACCGTGTGGTATGCAGGAGCCACCGCCAGGGACAGACTAAGACTGCAGCGCGTTGTGCGCACTGCTGAGAAGGTGATCGGCTGCAAGCTCCCATCCCTCCAGGACCTGTACATCTCCAGGACCCGGAGGCATGCAGGTCGGATCATAGCCGACCCTTCACACCCTTGACACGCACTGTTTGCCCCCCTCCCCTCAGGCAGAAGACTTCGGTCCATTCAGACTGAAACCTCCCGCTACATGAACAGCTTCTTCCCCTCTGCCATCAGACTGCTGAACACTAAGTGACTTATTAGACTCTCGTGCACTACGTACAGCAGCTCAACCGGACTCATGACAATTATCACTGTTTTCTTTTTGCACTACCGACTGCACTATGTGGAACTCCACAATATCTGCTGCTTGTTAATATATTTAAAAATTGCATAGATTAGTATTACTTATTCATATTCTACCTTTTATTGCATGCATAGTTTTTTATTTTTATCTTTAGTGCTACTCCATGTTTAATGTTGCAGCATTGCACCGAGACAAATTCCTAGTTTGTGTACTACATGAACAATGGCAATAAATCTCATTCTGATTCTGATTCTGATTCTGATTCTAAAAGAAGACGAAGAAAACGTCACAAAGCTATGAGGAAAACGCCACAGAGTTATGAGGAAAAACAAACACATCACTCTATCATCACTTCATCATCATCACTTCTGTATAAATAAATTTTTTCTATAAATTCAAGAAATCTCTATCAGTGTGTCACGATCATAGGACCACCTATGATGTTCCTATGATGTCGAAAGTCATAGGATGATGTCTGTGGGATGTCATATAGACCATAGGACTCACTAAAAGATCATAGGACACCCTATGATGTTCCCATGATGTCTACGTGATGTCCACATGAGGTCATATAAACCATAGGACTGATGTTCTGATGATCTCTACATGATGTCTGTATGACGTTGTATAGACACTGTCACGATCCACTTCACATCAACAGCAGAATTCCAAACATTATACAGCACGAGACAAGCGGAGGAACCTCAAGCTCACATTACTGTCACAGAGAACAGACTTAATCATGAGCAGCAAGCAGTTGTTACAACAGTGATGGAAAGCGTGGAGCAGGGACTTGGCAAGATGATAGCACTTGATGCAAGTGGCGGGACTGGGAAATTCTCTATCTGTCAGTGTGTCTAACTAACCTGCACTTATATAGCGCTTTTCTAGTCACAAAGACCACTCAAAGCGCTTTCACTAATACTAACCCCTCTATTCTAAGGGCCTATAGGAAACAGATATCTAGGGACAATTTAGAACAGCCAATTAACCTAACATGCATGTCTTTGGATTGTGGGAGGAAACCGGAGCCCCCGGAGTAAACCCACGCAGCACAGGGAGAACATGCAAACTCCACACAGAAAGGTTCCAACCCCTGCCAACCTGGGGATTTGAACCAGGAACCTTCTAACTGTAAGGCAACAGTGCTAACCACTGCACCACCGTGCAGTGGTTAGCTGCCGTGCTGTCACGATCATAGGACTTGGGACTGTGTCCTAGGTGCGGTTTGAGAGATGGCCGCCACATCGCCTGTCTGTCTGTGTGTCTGTGTTTCTGAGTGTCTGTCAAGGCCATAGGACTCGCTAAAAGAGCATAGGATCGCCTATGATGTTCCTGTGACCTCTACATGATGTCTATATGATGTCATATAGACACTGTCACGACCATAGGACTCGCTAAAAGATCGTAGGATCGCCTATGATGTTCTTATGATCTCCGACATGATGTCTATATGACGTCATATAGACACCATAGTATAGAGTGATTCAAGAAAATCTGTGTGTGTGATCAAAGGCAGGCATCACTCATGATCATAGGACATCAAAGATCAAAGGCAGGCATCACTACTGATCATAGGACATGCTATGACATCATGACATCATCAAAGATCAAAGGCAGGCATCACTCACGCTCACTCACTATCATAGGATATCAAAGATCAAAGGCAGCCATCACTCATGATCATAGGACACACTAAAAGATCACAGTATCGCCTATGATGTTCCTATGATGTCTGTAGGACGTCATATAGATCATAGGACTTGCTAAAGGTTCATAGGACTCACTATGAGATCAAAGGCAGGCATCACTCCCGATCATAGGACTCACTATGACATCTTCAAAGATCAACGGCAGGCATCACTTATGATCATAGGACTCGCTGAGACATCATCAAAGATCAAAGGTAGCCATCACAGATCAAAGGCAGTGATCACTGAACGAGTGGTGACGTCAAAGATCAAAGGCAGGTTTCACCATGGTTACTGTTGCCATGGTAACAGTAACTTTATGGGCATGCAGAAATGCTTGCTTACACTTGCTTTCTGTGGGCATGCACGGGCATGCCCAGGTATGTACTAGCAGAAAGAAAGTGAAGTATGTGGTGGTAATGCACCTGTAAGCTGGTTGCCAACCGCCATTCAAATCTAAAAGAAGAAGATGTGCAGAAGTGATGATATAGAGTAAAGTATGGTACGAGGAAACGAAGAAGAGTGATGTCTGATGATAGAGTTGAGGTTCGATTGGACAGAGCAATGATGATAGAAGGACTACAGCTCCTGACCAGATAGAGTGATGATAAAGAGTGAAGTACGTGGCAGTAATGCACCTGTAAGCTGGTTGCCAACCGCCAATCAAATCTAAAAAAAGAAGAAAGAAGAAGATGATATAGGAAGAGTGATAATCAAGTCAGTGGCAGTAATGCACCTATAAGCTGGTTGCCATCCGCCAATCAAATCTAAAAGAAGAAGACAGACATATATAGAGTGTGTGGCAGTGGTGCGCCTGTGGGCTGGTTGCCAAC
The DNA here is from genome assembly GCA_020510985.1 of Pholidichthys leucotaenia. Taxonomy (NCBI): domain Eukaryota; kingdom Metazoa; phylum Chordata; class Actinopteri; order Cichliformes; family Pholidichthyidae; genus Pholidichthys; species Pholidichthys leucotaenia. The sequence continues at coordinate 151,611,706 of CM035850.1, read as the reverse complement.
CACCGGCCAGGTCTAGAAGAAGAAGAAGAAGTACCTCGGACGCAGTCCAGGGATGGATAATTTTTTCACCCACCAGGACCTGTAGGCTGGTTGCCAACCGCCAATCAAATCTAAAAGAAGAAGTTGTTCGGAACTCCTTATACAAGGATATACGTAGGGTGATGATAATCAAGTCAGTGGCGGTAATGCACCTGTAAGCTGGTTGCCAACCGCCAATCAAATCTAAAAGAAGAATAAGAAGATATCAACTTGAAAATGGTAACCCCCCCCCCCCACACACACACAAGGCAGTGTGTGCAGCTGTTTTGTTTAATATTATAATTAATGATATTTTTGAAGGAATCGATAGGGGAATAGGGAAGTGTAACCCTTCCCTTATGTTAATTAGGTAAGGGAAATAATTAAGTGTAGACCAGTTGCTAGGTTTGTAAGGGTTGCAATAGGGAATTAGAGTGAGTGTGGAATGAAATAGCTGGAGGCAAGAAATGAGCAATTCATGTCTGTTATTAATAAATATAGAAGGAGCAAAATATACAAGCAATGTACAAATATAACAACGGCCGGCATGACATAAAACCCCAAAAATGTCCTACTGAGCTCAGTGTTTGTTTGTCCGTTTGGTTTAGTCGTTTGACCAGTCAAGATATCTTGTATTTACAGACTCAGGTTTCCTTTCCTCTTTTAAAGTGGCTGCTTGGGTTGTTACCACTTCAACGTTGGGCACTGGAGAGAGGAAGGATGCTCTTCAATCGAGATCTTGGTTAGATCTCAGATCAGTCTCGGTTCAGTCTCGGGTCAGGCTCGCCATCTCCATTCGGAGAGAATCCAGGATCCAGAAGGTTCTTGATCGGCAACCAAAAAAACCTAGCCAAGATGAGGTATCAGTGTGAATACAGCAAAGGACACAGCCACAATGCCCCTCACGCTCGTGCTCCCGTCAACAAGAAGAGGTATCTGTGTGAATCAGACCGTTTCACAACCTCTCTCGTCCGCGCTCATATCGTGAAAGACTGAATTCCGAGTGCGCGCTTGCTGCCTCTACTCGGAAGGTGGGGCTAATATCGCTCTTAACGAATGGAAAGACCCAGATCACCCAACGTGACCATGAAACAGAAATTTAAAAGTTGGATGACGAGGATCGCACTTCCTCTTCCCCAAGATAGTCGGTTTTCAAAATAAAATCACACAATTGTATTAATACAATTGACATCTGAGGAAAAAAAAGGGTCATTTTCTCAGCTGGGTTACACTCTCCCGCGCTAAATATCATGCACGTCCCGTTGCATGTGCAACCAAGACTGTCCATCGTCAGTATTGGTTGAGTTGTAATGTGACCATTTTCAGTATTGTCTCCATCTGGTATCATTTATGGACGGAACTACAACGGTATCTGGTCGTCTTCGAACCTCCGACTTTCGTTTCTCTTTTGGCTTTGTACTGAGTGTACTTTGTGAGTTTTGAGCTTTTGGTTCTGCAGTTAGTTTTACTAGTTGCGTTTGAATTTCTGCAACTTGTTTTGAGAGTTCTTGAATTGAGTTTAACGTGATTTTGTCCTCATTTTTATCTGAACTACATTTTACAGTTTGCACGTGGGATGTCACTTTTTGTTTTGAACTGCTCAAATGTTGTCTCATTCGCAAAGTTTTGGCAACATTTTGGTCTTCTTCAGTACGTAGCAAGAGAAGCAAATCAGGAAAAGTTGGGGGATTTGTTCGTTTTTGTTTTAACTGGAGTGCAGTTAAAAGGGAATCATCCCAACAACCTCTACAAAACTGTGTGACAAGCAGCCTGTCAAAATCCTGGCTTGAAGCATCACCACGCTTAACAGTGTGAGTCAAAGCTACTTGAAGACATTGTAGATATGATGAGGGTTTCTCACCTGTGTTTTGGAAGGTGTCAATAAACTTGGCGTAAAGCTCTCCGCCATCTTGAACTGTACCATAAGCAGAATCTAACAGCTGAAGGTATTCTGATGGTGAGCTGTTGGGGTTCAAGTACTTGACTACATCAGCTGCTGGGGGTAAAAGAGACTCAATGATCTTTCGGGATTGTTGCAATTTGGACATAGCAGGATCAGTCAAGATTAATTCTACACTGGATCGCCAAGTATCATAATCTAGCTCATAAGTTGGTCAGAGGTCTTTGCCAGAAAAAGCTCCGAGTTTTTGTGAAAACGGCTGCACGGAAACATCTTCCCTTTTCACAATGTGCTTAACTACCACACATTGCACTTCTGGGGGATTTAAATCATGTGCAGAAATGGTGGGCATACTTCGAGCTGGGGTGCTCGTAGTGTGATTTGACTGGTTAGTTGGTTGTGCACCTTGAATACTGGACTCAGCTGCAGAAGGCTGAGGTTGAGGTTCATCTAAGAAAGCTTCAGGTAAGTTATCAGGTAACTTAACTTGCTCTGATTGATCATTTTCAGATTCTTTGATTGCCTCAGAAAGCTGTAACATCACGTCTTTCAGGACATCTGCAAAATCTCTGCCACTCATCTTCGCTAGGTTTTTAATATCAGTGCAATGTAACTTGATCATCTCATCAAGTTGCTCATCTCCAGCGATTTCACTCACTATCACTGCATTTGGAATTTTCACAGATTCACGCTCAACAATATCCATTTTGGGTACGTTATAGGCTTGAAATAACGTAAGGGAGAGAAAAAAAATAAAGGCTCCTGGCTGGTTCGCCACTTCTTATTGTAACTCTTGCCTTATGTTAATTAGGTAAGGGAAATAATTAAGTGTAGACCAGTTGCTAGGTTCGTAAGGGTTACAATAGGGAATTAGAGTGAGTGTGGAATGAAATAGCTGGAGGCAAGAACTGAGCAATTCATGTCTGTTATTAATAAATATAGAAGGAGCAAAATATACAATGTACAAATATACAAATATAACAACGGCCGGCATGAAATAAAACCCCAAAAGTGTCCTACTGAGCTCAGTGTTTGTTTGTCCGTTTGGTTTAGTCATTTGACCAGTCAAGATATCTTGTATTTACAGACTTAGGTTTCCTTTCCTCTTTTAAAGCGGCTACTTGGGTTGTTACCACTTCAACGTTGGGCACTGGAGAGAGGAAGGATGCTCTTCAATCGAGATCTTAGTTAGATCTCAGATCAATCTCGGGTCAGGCTCGCCATCTCCATTCGGAGAGAATCCAGGATCCAGAGGGTTCTTGATCGGCAACCAAAAAAACCTAGCCAAGATGAGGTATCAGTGTGAATACAGCAAAGGACACAGCCACAATGCCCCTCACGCTCGTGCTCCCGTCAACAAGAAGAGGTATCTGTGTGAATCAGACCGTTTCACAACCTCTCTCGTCCGCGCTCATATCGTGAAAGACTGAATTCCGAGTGCGCGCTTGCTGCCTGTACTCGGAAGGCGGGGCTAATATCGCTCTTAACGAATGGAAAGACCCAGATCACCCAACGTGACCATGAAACGGAAATTTAAAAGTTGGATGACGAGGATCGCACTTCCTCTTCCCCAAGATAGTCGGTTTTCAAAATAAAATCACGCAATTGTATTAATACAATTGACATCTGAGAAAAAAAAGGGTCATTTTATCAGCTGGGTTACAGAAGGCCTTGTATGCAGATGATAGGGCCTTATGGATAAGGGGACGTAATCTTGAGTACATTCAGAGGAAAATGATGAACAATGGGCAAACCGGTGGGCTTTTAAATTATCGGTCTCAAAGACACAAGTGATTTGCTTCTCGAAAACTCACAAAGACATTTCTTTAAAACTTTATGGCCAAAAGTTAGAGTAAGTTAAGGTTGTTCTGTGTTTAGGTGTGTTATTCGATGAAAAACTAACCTGGAAGCAGCATATTGAAAAAACAAAGGAAAATTTAAGAAAATAAATAATATTTTGAGATGTCTGGCAGGACAGGACTGGGGGGCCTCTAGGGCCTCTCTGTTGAGGGTATATCGAGGACTAATGAGTGACACTACCAGGGGTGGGCAATGAGGGCCATTCCACTGCAGGTTTTTTGTTCCACCCAGTCTCTTCAGCAGGTGTGTGCTCTGACCAGCTTCAAGGATTGCTAATCATTGAAAACACCTGCTGAAGAGACTGGGTGGAACAGAAAACCTGCAGTAGAATGGCCCTCCATGGCACATGATTGCCCACCCCTGCACTAGACTATGGATGTGTTGCTTTCATGTCGGCTGCTGATTGTCACCTGAACCTTCTCTGGACATAGAGCAGACAAAGGCTCTTAGGATATGTTGTGGTGCATTTAAAACTTCTCCAGTATCAGCGATCCAAGTGGAGACGGGTGAAATGCCCTTAAGATTCAGAAGAACCAAATTAATGCTGGCATACTGGATCAACTTGAAGGGGCATAAGAGCACACATCCTGCAAAAGCTATTCCTAATGATTGCTGGGAACACAATGAGTCCGACATTAGTAGCTTTGGTTGGATAAGTGATGCCATTGCTGAGCAGGCAGGATTAAAACACGTAGATTTTAGCCCAACAGTCCTGTGGTCTGTTATTCCTCCATGGCTGTTTAAGATGCCACTGGTAGATTTTGAAATACAACGACTGAGAAGGCAACATAAGCAATCAGCAACAGATTATATAGTGCACAAATATATTGAACAGAACTTCAGAAACATGCTGATAGCATTTACCAATGGTTCCAAGGACCCTAGAACTGGTCGTTGTGAAGCTGTGGTACATATTCCTCAGTATAAAATATCTATCTAAGTCCAACTTCTAGCCTGCCCGTGTGGTTTAGTCTCTAAGCCCGGCGGAACTGCTTTCACTAATAGGAGAAGGGGCGAGGGCGGATCTCTGGCGCCTTAAAACCAGATGCTTCGGGTAGATGGTGGCTCATCAACCTGGGAAGGTAGCCCATGTGGGGGAAGGTAAACCCTGATTTCAAACCTCCGCTGCCTTGTGGCACACCCGGTCACGGGAAAGGCTTCGGGAGTCAACCCTGAGGAAAAATCCGGAGTCGGAGCCCCTAAGGCAGTTCTGTGTTGTGCTCAACATCGTTCTGGCAGCTCCTGCAACGGCGCTGGTGCCAAACTATAGCAGCCCTGCTGTTCCTTTGGATTCATCAGTGACGTGGAGAGGGGGGACATGCTGCATGGGTAACATCTTGTCCTCCATATCTTCCGGCCCAGGCTTGAATCCTACCAACGCCCAATGCTGGAAGGTAGAACACCGGTGCGCATCGGCCTGTTCAGCCACAGGCAGTGCTGTTCCAGCAGAGTAGACGTTTAGGATTCTCTTCCATGGTCATCATAGACCGACGCAGGCCGCCGCCGCCGAAAATATCTATCAATAAAAGAACCAGCAATCACTTATCAGTATACACAGTTGAGGTAGTTGCCATTATATTAGCTCTACAGTGGTTGGAGATAAATTATAGGAATAATGCTGTTATTGCTTCAGATAGAATGGCAGCTCTCAAGAGTGTTCAGTCACTCCAGTTGTGTAGGCAGGACCTAATTGTAGAAATCCACTCTTTAATTTACAGTCTCTACAGTAAAGGCCAGTCAGTAAGCTTTCTTTGGGTTCCAGCCCATGTTGGAATACAGGGTATTGAGGATGTGGACTCATTAGCGAAACAATCATTGAAATTTGAGGCAGTGGATCTGGACATCTCACTCAATAGGGCATAAGGCAAATCGATAATTAGTGATGGCAAAATCGAAACAGTGTTTTGGAACGTACCGGAACCTAGGCGGAACTTGTGATTCGAAACGCTGTTCCAAGGTCTGTATCAGAACGACGGTGTCACGTGACAGTGTCACGTGTCACGTGACTGTTCCATATCGCGTTCCATTCCGCCCCCAATTGTTTTGAAACGTCACAGTCGTTTTTGTTTCAGCAAGTGAATACAAATCTGTGTATGGTTCGTTCATTTGTAATTCCAATTCAAAATAAAATTTTAAAAAAAACAAATTTTTGGTCTCATTTTTGTTTTGTCCTTTTCTAAACTTAGGTAGAAAAAATATCCATTTTTTGGACATACCTGTGTTTAATTTTGCTCTTATTGTTTTATAGTCAAAACAAAAATATTAAGTTATTATTTTGGTTTATTATTTTGCGACACCGGAAGTGTTAGTGTTAGTGTAGGTGATGAGTTTAATCAGTCATTTAAAGTGTCTCTAGTTTTATCTATGATGTCTGACCTCCATTACACAAAATTAAAATGCCTATTCTAGGAAAACTATACTTTATATGTAAAATAATAATTTCTCGTGTCTTCGCCTGATTGGCTGTTGATTCATCAACCTACACGCCTAAAACATTTAAAAGCCTCTGATATGTGCATTTATTTTGCGAAATCTTGCCTCTTTGAGTGTATTGTACTGAGCGTTTTTTTGATAGAGAGCGTTTGGCTTGAGATTAATTTGTGATGGATGGTGTTAGAAAGCGTCCCAGGTCAACTGTCTGGGAACACTTTGACCTTTTTGAACCAAAGAAAGTTAAATTTTTTCATTGCATGCAACAGCTTGCATTTTGCAATAATACAACTACTATGTGGAGACATCTGCGGACAAAACATCCCGATGTCTGCATTACTAGCACTACACAACTAAGTGCTGAATCCACCCAAGGCCAACATGGTGTTTATGGTATGTATTCATGTCATTTTAATACACATATACATTTATTAGTAGAGAGTTGAGTAGAGATGCTTTATTGATCCCATAGTGGGGAAATTTACTGCTATGACTCATGACAGCTCCAGTGTGTAGATAAAGTGCCAGAAACAGAAAAACACACCAAGAAATCTCAAACACTCAAAAGAATAGTGCAAATTAAAAATTGTGCAAAAGAAGTTGAAACACAAAATGGAAAGCAATAGAATGTATTAATTCATTTTCATTTCGAAATAGACAGGGAGAAGTACTGAAATGTCTTTATGTCAAGCTACTGATGAGAAATGGGGGTAGGATTAAATCAGTTTTTCTTCTTCCCACTCCTTTTCGAGCATAAATTAATGATTTTGATATATTTTACTTTCATGTATTCTGATGAATGTCTGCATTATCAGATAATGTTGTATGCAGGTTATTTATGTTATTTGATTACTTGCTTGAAATAAATTAAAATGAAATTAAAATGAAATGACATTTATTTTAAGCAAGTGAGTAAACAACACAAAATGACCTGTATACAGCAGTATCTGACAATGCAAAGACATTCAACAGAATACATGTAAGTTCAATAATTCAAATCAATTAATTCATGCTCAAAAAGGAGTGGGGAAAAGAAAAGCTTATTTAATAAAAAAAAAATACAAATGGTGCAAAAAGAAATTTGCAATATAAATATTATTTATTCACATCTATCAGTATTTACAATACAATTATGCTCTTAATCACTAAAAGAGGTCATATTGTTCTATATTTACATACAGTTGTGTAGATTTACATTACAATACATGAAGCTGCAACAATTGATTCAGAAAAAGAAACGATCTTTTGGAACGTTCGAAACATCTCCCCACAGCGACATCTGGTGGCCAATCTGAAAATATGACATTCAAACAGTAGAGCAATGTTGCCAACTCCCCAGCTCAAGGACAGTGGCTGTTGGCTGTTGGCTGTCTGTCATTGCCTCGTTTACACAATTGACAATCAGCATATAATTGTAATGGATGGTGTAGGAGAGAGAAATAACGACGTAGGAGAGACAAAAAGTTAATTAAAAAAACCTAAATATGTATAGAAATACAAATGAACTGTCTTCTGTTGATTCTTGGTTTGTTTGTAATTTTGCCTTTGAAATAGGTAATCATTTCTCAATATAACTTGATAACTTAAATGCTTTGTTTAGACCCACATTACATAAATCAATTTTGTCCTCTACTGTTACGGGTTAGAATATCACATTTAATCAAAAGACTGTTATGTCGATTGTAATTACTAGTCTTTTTGTCTTAACTTTTTGTGATGTGTTTGGGGTTATAGTATCATTTGTATGAAAGGATATTTTTTCTCAATCAGTCTTTGAAGGGTGTGCTTGAATACAATCTAGACATCAATTATATGCTGATTGTCAATTGTGTAAATGAGGCGATGACAGACAGCCAACAGCCACTGTCCTTGCTAGGGAGTTGGCAACACTGTTACACTGTTTGAATGTCATATTTTCAGATTGGCCACCAGATGTCGCTGTGGGGAGATGTTTCGAACGTTCCAAAAGATCGATTCTTTTTCTGAATCAATTGTTCCAAATGATTCGATTGCTTCAGTCTCTGGAATGGGACTTGGCAGAAACAGGAAAGAGGAGATACTCATCACCCGATTGATAGGACATACTACTTTGAACCAGACGCTACAAAGAATAGGTGACAACCAACAGGCAGCTGTGCACATTGTGGTTCTCCGGAAGCAGTTCAGCACGTTTTGTTGGAATGTCAGGGCTACCGGGAACAAAGGAAACATCTGATTGCAGTAATGGAAAGGGCTAATTTAAGTTTTGGGTTGGAAAACATGTTAGGAACCTCAGTCAAAGAAATATATGTAGCTCCACTTAAATATTTAAGTGCAGCTGGATTAATCAAAAGAATTTAGTTTTTTTTTTGCCCCTCCCATTCTCGATGGTGCACCTGCGGTCTGGTTGCTGGCCGGCAATCAGACCAAGAAGAAGAAGTGATATAAGCAGTGCCCTGGGTGACGACAACAAAACCTGGATGAATCCCAATTCTTGGCCAGAACGTCACAAAGCTATGAGGAAGACGTCACAAAGCCACAAAGATATGAGGATTATGTCAGAAAGCTATGAGGACGACGTCACAAAGCTATGAGGAAATCATCACAAAGCTATGAGGAGAACGTCACAAAGCTATGAGAAAAACATCACAGAGCAATACGATATGAGGAAAACGTCACAAAGCTATGAGGAAAACGTCACAAAACTATGAGAAAAACATAATCAAGTCAGTGGCAGTAACGCACCTTTGAGCTTGTTGCCAACCGCCAATCAAATGTAACAGAAGAAGAAGCTATGAGGAAGACGTCACAAAGCTATGAGGAAGATATAGAGTGAAGTATGTGGCGGTAATGCACCTGAGAAGAAGAAGAGTGATATAAAGTGAAGTATGTGGTGGTAAGTGATGTGGCTGTAATGCACCAGTAAGCTGGTTGCCAACCGTCAATCAAATCTAAAATAATAATAAGAATGCACCTGTAGGCTGGTTGCCAACCGCCAGTCAAATCTAAAAGAAGGAAGACACACAGAAAGACAGACATATATAAAGCGTGTGGCGGTAATGCACTTGTTGGCTGGTTGCCAATCGCCAATCAAATCTAAAAGGAGAAGACGACACAGAGATTGAGACCCACCGCGGGCAGGACATGAAAAGGCAGCAACTCTCTGCTGAAGAAGAAGAAGGCGATTTGACCAGGACATGAATTCAGCTAGGAGGAATGTAGGTTGAAGAGGAAGTTTGGAGCTCAGTGGAGTCTAAAAGAAGCAAACGTAGATGCAAAGAAAATCATTCAAGAGCGTTTTCAAGTGCCCATGAATCATAAGATGAACAATCCCGGAATAAACAGGAGTGTAATCATTAAACGTTCTCAGGAAGGAGGTTCAGGTTCAGGTTCCTTTATTTGTACCTGTAGGTAGATTTGTTTTGCAGTCAGGTGACATCCATATTTACAAACCACAATTACATTCAACATGAACACAAACACAGGCACACATGTAGCTGACTATAAACATGATAAAAGTACTCAAGGCTCCACCAATCAGGACATAAGACAAAGAGATAAGAGAAAAAAACAAGGAGATAAGAGAGAAGGGTCATATTAAAAAGTTAAAGACTTTTTAATATGACTTTTTAATATTTTTGAGGTTAAAAACTCAAAAGTCTAAAACCCAATAAAAGATTTAGAACCCAAATAAAACCCTACAAAAATACAGTGAGGTAAAAAAGTGTTTAGTCAACCACCAATTGTGCAAGTTTTCCCACTGAGGCGAAAACGCCGCGGCTGCCGGGCTGGAGTAAGGCGGAGGACAAAAAATATAAGGTACAGACCCTCCCTTCCATCTGTTGTCATGGGAAATGTACGGTCGATACTGGGAAAGTTAGATGAGCTAGCGGCTATCTCCCGTTATGATAGCACTTACCGGGAGTGCTCTCTCCTTTTGTTTACTGAGACGTGGCTAACTGAACTAGCAGCAGATGCTAACATTGAGCTGGAGGGTTTTCACACGATACGAGCTGACCGAACACCAGAGAGTGGCAAAACTAGGGGCGGTGGAGTGATCATGTATGTTAACAACAACTGGTGCAGACCGGGACATATCACTGTTAAACAACGACACTGCAGCAAAGACATTGAGTTGCTAGCTGTTAGCATGAGGCCTACATATCTCCCGAGAGAACACTCACACGTGATCTGCATTGTTGTTTATGCAAATCCGACGGCGAACGCTGGGACAGCGCGTGACGTCATCCATTCAGTAACCAGCAGGCTGCAGACAGAACACCCAGATGCTCTTCTCCTCATCTCAGGCGATTTCAACCACGTTTCACTGTCTCCCATTCTGCCCACTTTCACCCAGTATGTCACATGCCACACTAGAGACAATAAAACACTGGATTTGTTCTACGCAAACACTAAGGAGGCGTACACCTCATCACAACTCCCCCCACTTGGGAGATCGGATCACAACTTGGTTCATCTCCGACCGGTGTACAAACCCCTAGTGCACAGACAACCTCCGGCCATGCACACTGTGGAGTTATGGTCTGAGGAGACAATGGACACTCTAAAGGACTGTTTTGAAGCCACTGCCTGGAAGCAGCTCTGCGATCCACATGGTGAGGACATCGATGGCCTCATTCACACCTTCACGGGCTACCTCAGCTTCTGTGTGGACAAATCCGTTCCCACCAAGACCATACGGCGTCACTCAAACAACAAACCCTGGATCAACCCTGAGATAAAAACACTTCTGAGAGAGAAGAAGAGGATCTTCAGGTCGGGGAACAGGGAGATGCTGAAGTCCGTACAGAGGGAGCTGAGGAGAAAGATCAGAGAAGGCAAGGACAGCTTCAGGAAGAAGATGGAGGACAAGCTGCAACAGAGCGACATCAGCGGGGTCTGGAGAAACCTCAAAACCATCTCGGGGCTCCAGAATACCTCCCCCCAGGCCACGGGGGGCAGGGAGTGGGCGAACAACCTGAATCTGTTTTTCAATAGATTTGACCAACCGCCCTCCCCCCTGTCTGCACAACAACCACTGCTGCCTCTAAGAAATCAAGTCCTGCTACCCACTCCCCACTCCACCGACACCCCCCCCCACTCCCAACACACAGCCCCCCATCCTGACCCTGACCAAGACCCAGGTGAGGACGGAGCTGAGGAAGATCAAGGCGAGGAAGGCGTCGGGACCGGACGGCATCAGCGCAAAGCTCCTCAAGTCCTGTGCAGACCAGCTGTGTGGGATTGTGACGTATATCTTCAACATGAGCCTGAAACTGGGGAGGGTACCACAGCTGTGGAAAACATCTTGTGTGGTACCTGTACCAAAAACTTCCCACCCCAAAGACCTGAAAGGCTTCAGACCGGTGGCCTTGACGTCCCACTTGATGAAGACCCTGGAGAGACTGCTCCTTGCTCATCTCCGCCCCCTGGTGGAACCAGCGATGGATCCACTCCAGTTCGCCTACCAGCATGGCATTGGGGTGGAGGATGCGGTGATCTTCCTCCTTCACCGTTCTCTGTCCCACCTGGAGAAGCCCGGGAATATGGTGAGGATCATGTTCTTTGACTTCTCCAGTGCTTTCAACACCATCCAACCGATGATCCTGAAGGACAAGCTGCTGCGCGCAGGGGTGGACCAGCACCTGTCATCATGGATCCTGGACTACCTCACGAACCGGCCTCAGTTTGTGAGAACCCGGGACTGTGTTTCCGACACGATCATCAGTAGCACGGGGGCCCCCCAGGGAACGGTGCTGGCTCCCTTCTTGTTCACTCTTTATACTGCGGACTTCTCACACAACACAACACATTGCCATCTACAGAAGTTCTCTGATGACTCTGCGATCGTTGGTCTCATCTCCAGCGGAGATGAAGCTGAGTACAGAGGGCTTATCCAGGACTTTGTGGACTGGTGCCATCGGAACTGCCTCCAGATCAACGCGAGGAAAACTAAGGAGCTGGTGGTGGACTGCCGCAGGCATGGGCAGCCCCTCACAGCACCAGTAAATATACAGGGAACAGACATCGAGATGGTGACATCCTACAAGTACCTGGGTATTCATCTGAACAATAAACTAGACTGGTCACACAATACTGACGCACTCTACAAGAAGGGACAGCGCAGGCTGTTCCTGCTGAGGAGACTCAGGTCTTTTGGTGTACAAGGGGCGCTGCTGAAGTCATTCTATGACACGGTGGTGGCATCAGCCATCACTTTTGGAGTGGTCTGCTGGGGCAGTGGCATTACTGCAGCCGATAGGAAGAGACTGAACAAACTGATTAAGAAAGCTAGCTCTGTCCTGGGGCAACGCCTTGATCCGATGGAGGAGATAGGAGAGAGAAGGACGGTGGCTAAACTGTCATCTCTGCTGGAGTCCGAGTTCCACCCTATGCAGGACATACTGGATGCACTGAGGAGCTCATTTAGCAGCAGACTACATCATCCCAGGTGCACAACCGAGAGGTTTCGTAGGTCCTTCCTACCAACGGCTGTCAGACTGTACAACCTAAGCAGGGCTGCTCGCAGAGATAGCAAAAAGACGTAACAAACTAATAGTTTTGTTTTGTTTTTTTTTGTTTTTTTTTTGAATGCAAAAGATGCAATAGACTTACACAATGGTCCTCTCCGGCATACAACTAGGAACATACCGGTCGCTATGGAGGGTGAGAATATGTATGGGCACATAATCATACCATGTAGGATAACTAAATAGACGGTTATGCTGTTTCATCCCACCTAGCAACAATGCTCTGCACTGTGTGTGTTTATATATTTACATATTTATTCCATCTAGCTACAATGCTCTGCACTGGGTGTGTTTATATTTATATATCTATATATTTATTCCATCTAGCTACAATGCTCCGCACTGTGTTTTTATATATCTACATATTATTCCATCTAGCTACATTGCTCCGCACTGTGTGTGTTTATATACTTGCATATTTATTCCACCTAGCTGCAATGCTCCATACTGTGGGTGTTTATATATTTACATATTTATTCCATCTAGCTACAATGCTCTGCACTGTGTGTTCATATATTCATATATTTATTCCATCCAGCTACAATGCTCTGCACTGTGTGTCTGTGTGTGTGTGTGTGTATATATATATTTTATAGTAATATGTACATATGTACAGTATATTAGCTGCTCTTGCTTGCTTGTTTTTTCTTGCCTTCTGATTGTTGCTCTGAGTGTTGCTATCCCTGTGCTGTTGCAATCCTGGAATTTCCCTGTTGTGGGACTAATAAAGGCTTATCTTATCTTATCTTATCTTAAAAGACGAGAGAGGTCTCCAATTTTCATTATAGGTATACCTCAACTATGAGAGACAAAATGAGAAAAAAAAAATCCAGAAAATCACATTGAAGGATTTTTAATGAATTAATTGGTAAATTCCTCGGTAAAATAAGTATTTGGTCAATAACAAAAGTTCATCTCAATACTTTGTTATATACCCTTTGTTGACAATGACAGAGATCAAATGTTTTCTGTAAGTTTTCACAACGTTTTCACACACTGTTGCTGGTATTTTGGCCCATTCCTCCATACAGATCTCCTCTAGAGCAGTGATGTTTTGGGGCTGTCGCTGGGAAACACAGACTTTCAACTCCTTCCAAAGATTTTCTATGGGGTTGAGATCTGGAGACTGGCTAGGCCACTCCAGGACCTTGAAATGCTTCTTACGAAGCCACTCCTTCGTTGCCCAGGCGGTGTGTTTGGGATCATTGTCATGCTGAAAGACCCAGCCACGTTTCATCTTCAATGCCCTTGCTGGTGGAAGGAGGTTTTCACTCAAAATCTCACGATACATGGCCCCATTCATTCTTTCCTTTACACGGATCAGTCGTCCTGGTCCCTTTGCAGAAAAACAGCCCCAAAGTGTGATGTTTCCACCCCCATGCTTCACAGTAGGTATGGTGTTCTTTCTCCTCCAAACACGACAAGTTGAGTTTTTACCAAAAAGTTCTATTTTGGTTTCATCTGACCATATGACATTCTCCCAATCCTCTTCTAGATCATTCAAATGCTCTCTAGCAAACTTCAGACAGGCCTGGACATGTACTGGCTTAAGCAGGGGGACACATCTGGCACTGCAGGATTTGAGTCCCTGGCGGCGTAGTGTGTTTCTGATGTAGCCTTTGTTACTTTGGTCCCAGCTCTCTGCAGGTCATTCACTAGGTCCCCCCATGTGGTTCTGGGATTTTTGCTCACCGTTCTCATGATAATTTTGACCCCACGGGGTGAGATCTTGCGTGGAGCCCCAGATCTAGGGAGATTATCAGTGGTCTTGTATGTCTTCCATTTTCTAATAATTGCTCCCACAGTTGATTTCTTCACACCAAGCTGCTTACCTATTGCAGATTCAGTCTTCCCAGCCTGGTGCAGGTCTACAATTTTGTTTCTGGTGTCCTTTGACAACTCTTTGGTCTTGGCCATAGTGGAGTTTGGAGTCTGACTGTTTGAGGTTGTGGACAGGTGTCTTTTATACTAATAACGAGTTCAAACAGGTGCCATTAATACAGGTAACGAGTGGAGGACAGAGGAGCCTCTTAAAGGAGAAGTTACAGGTCTGTGAGAGCCAGAAATCTTGCTTGTTTGTAGGTGACCAAATACTTATTTTACTGAGGAATTTACCAATTAATTCATTAAAAATCCTTCAATGTGATTTTCTGGATTTTTTTTGTCTCATTTTGTCTCTCATAGTTGAGATATACCTATGATGGAAATTGGAGACCTCTCTCATCTTTTAAGTGGGAGAACTTGCACAATTGGTGGCTGACTAAATACTTTTTTGCCCCACTGTAAGTAAATATAAAATCAAATTAATAAATAGGTAACTAAATTGTGTCCAATATATTGTTACATCTTCTTCAACTCTTTAACAGCAGCAGGAACAAAGCTGTTTTTGTAGCGCTGGGTTTTCCTTTTTGGGACAGCAAACCTCCGTCTGGAGGGAAGAAGCTGAAAGTGGCAGTGCAAAGGGTGGGAGTCATCATTTAAAATGGGAGGTAGCAATCCTCTGTACCTGTCTGGTGTACAGGGATGTCAGGCTCAGCTGTGACTCGCCAAGCAAATGACTGGACCATCTAACTACTTGGTCTAAGGATTTCGTTGTTTCAGCTTTATCTGACCAAACCATGACACTAAAGACAAGGATAAAACAGATTCAATAAAAGCCCAATAAAACATTGTCATTATGGTTCGGTCAGTTTGGAAGCGTGCAAGTTTCCTTAAACAATGCAAATGTTGCTGACCCTTTTTGCACACCCTTTCACAGTTCTCTTTAAAGTTTAAATTACTATCAATAATCATCCCAAGATATTTGTAGGATTGTACACATTCAGTGGTCTGGCCTTTTACAGTGACTTCGTGCCTGGGAGTTTTCCTCCTAAAGTCAATAATCATATCTTTAGTTTTTGTCGTATTCAGCTGCAGGTAAGGAATCCTCACACCAGTGAACAAAATCATCAGCTACTGGGCCGTGGCCACTCTCACCATCCTGGAGGAGACTGACAACAACTGAATCGTCAGCATACTTTATAATGTGTCTTTTGTCATGTCTGCTCCGACACATGTTTGTGTACAGGATGAAGAGTAGTGGTGACAACACACACCCCTGAGGAGAGCCAGTAGAAGAACACTTTTGGTCAGACAATGTACCATTGACCCTTACTGTATGTGTCCTGTTGGTTAAAAAATCCAGAATCCAACCCACCAGATTATTACTCAAATCAAATTGTTGCAGGAGCCTTTCAACTAAAATATGAGGTTGGATTGCATTAAAGGCGGAAGAAAAGTCCACAAATAAAAGCCTGGCATGTGTCCCATTAAAATCCAGATGTTCAAAAAGCATGCATGTTAAACAGAGTGACAGTGGCATCCTCCACTCCTCTTTGAGGCCTGTAGGCAAACTGCAAAGGATCCAATGCATGCTCAGTCTGCTTTAGGACCTCAAATCTGACCAGTTTTTCAAAAATTTTCATTAAAATTGAAGTTAAAGCAACTGGTCTAAAATCATTTATCATTTTAGGACAGCTGGATTTTGGAACAGGGACAACCACAGCATCTCTCCAGATCTTAGGCACATGTTGTGTCTGTAAGGACTTATTGAAAATGTAGTGAAATACAGGACTCAGTTCATGTGCACAGGACTTTACCAAGCGCCCACATATATTATCAGGGCCCTGACTTTTGTTCACTTTTACAGTACAGAACGCCCTTTTAACATCCTGCACCTCAATATTAAAGTGCTGATTGTCTTTGAGTTTCTGTTTCAAATCTTGGGTTTCTGTGCTAAAACCAAAGGAGTCAAAACGACCATAAAAACAATTAAGAGCATTAGCCAGCTCTGTGTCTGAATTAAAACCATCTAAAAACACACGATTATTGCGCTCTGTACTCTGAAGGCCTGCAATAGTTTTCATACTGGCCCAGGCTGAACCAAGTTTCTTTGCTGCCATCTTGCTTTCCAACTCTGATTTATAATTCTGTTTTGCTCTTAAAATTTTGGCCTTCAGCTCCTTTGTGGCAACCTTTAGTTCAGAAACAGACCCCTGTTTAAAGGCAAGTGCTTTCCTCTGTAAGCAGGATTTAACTGATTCTGTAACCCATGGCTTGTTGTTGGGATATATTTTGACACGTTTACATGGAACGATCATGTCTCTGCAGAAAGCCATATATGAGCATGTCACGTCCAGTAAAGAGTCCAAATCATCTCTGCAGGACAGTGTGAACACCTCCCAGTCAGTACAGTTAAAGCATTCCTGGAGGCAGTGCACTGAATCCTCTGTCCACACGTTTATGTCTCTGGTCTTCGCCTTGTCTCTTCTGAGAGCAGTTTTACAGTGGGGCAAAAAAGTATTTAGTCAGCCACCAATTGTGCAAGTTCTCCCACTTAAAAGATGAGAGAGGTCTCCAATTTTCATCATAGGTGTACCTCAACTATGAGAGACAAAATGAGAAAAAAAAATCCAGAAAATCACATTGTCTGATTTTCAAAGAATTTATTTACAAATTATGGTGGAAAATAACTATTTGGTCAATAACAAAAGTTCATCTCAATACTTGGTTATATACCCTTTGTTGGCAATGACAGAGGTCAAACGTTTTCTGTAAGTCTTCACAAGGTTTTCACACACCGTTGCTGGTATTTTGGCCCATTCCTCCATGCAGATCTCCTCTAGAGCAGTGGTGTTTTGGGGCTGTCGCTGGGCAACACGGACTTTCAACTCCCTCCAAAGTTTTTTTATGGGGTTGAGATCTGGAGACTGGCTAGGCCACTCCAGGACCTTGAAATGCTTCTTACGAAGCCACTCCTTCATTGCCCGGGCGGTGTGTTTGGGATCATTGTCATGCTGAAAGACCCAGCCACGTTTCACCTTCAATGCCCTTGCTGATGGAAGGAGGTTTTCACTCAAAATCTCACGATACATAGCCCCATTCATTCTTTCCTTTACACGGATCAGTCGTCCTGGTCCCTTTGCAGAAAAACAGCCCCAAAGTGTGATGTTTCCACCCCCATGCTTCACAGTAGGTATGGTGTTCTTTGGATGCAACTCAGCATTCTTTCTCCTCCAAACACGACAAGTTGAGTTTTTACCAAAAAGTTCTATTTTGGTTTCATCTGACCATATGACATTCTCCCAATCCTCTTCTGGATCATCCAAATGCTCTCTAGCAAACTTCAGACGGGCCTGGACATATACTGGTTTAAGCAGGGGGACACGTCTGGCACTGCAGGATTTGAGTCCCTGGCGGCGTAGTGTGTTACTGATGGTAGCCTTTTTTACTTTGGTCCCAGCTCTCTGCAGGTCATTCACTAGGTCCCCCTGTGTGGTTCTGGGATTTTTGCTCATCGTTCTCGTGATCATTTTGACCCCATGGGGTGACATCTTGCGTGGAGCCCCAGATCGAGGGAGATTATCAGTGGTCTTGTATGTCTTCCATTTTCTAATAATTGCTCCCTGTGAACGTGTGGCAAGAGAAGGGGAGGCAAAATCTTCTTTTCAATTAATACAATTTATTTTAACTTACAAGTAATCTCCAGTTTCTCAGGAAATCATCATCTGACACAGTCTTTCCAAAAACAAAAATGTACTTCCTCAGCCAAGAAGCATATCAAGCAATAAAGCACTTTGCGATCAGCAATACAATGCCATGCAATCCAATATCATCAAGTGCCACTCCTCACTCGATATCTCACACCTGTTATATAATGGACGAGATAATTAGAGGTGATTAGCCCCTACCATAATCCCAGGTAAAACAGTCATCATTCCTATTCTAAACACATACCCACTAACATCAAAAATACATAAATACTTTCCCCAAACATACACAATATAAATATAAATAACATACAATAAATAGTAATATAAATAGTTCATTAAATAGCTTTAACCCCTATTTACAAATATTAAACCACCCCTCTGACTTACCATACATATTTGCTCCCTGCTGGTGTCCTATATAAGGCCCTCAACTCCTAACGGAGTCTTTTGCCTGGACACGCACAGGAAGCATGTTGGCAAAGGTATGTGCAATAATTCCTTTAACAATTATTTTACCAAATTCTTAATCATACTAATTATCTCCCAGGGCCTTCAAATTAACAAAGACAAATCCTAAACTACTATGTACATCTTACCAAACAATCATACAGACATTACAACAATACAGATACAACATAATCACACAATACAACCAGACATACAGTGGTGACATCCCATCGTCACATTTCCTCCCCCCTTTCCCGAGAATACAGTACTCTATGAGTCATGTATTCTAGAAAGGCTATCAGCCACAAGGTTGGTTTTCCCTGCCACATCCCGAACAGTAAAATTATATAGTTGGAGGGACACATACCACCCTGTAAGACGACTGTTCACATCCTTCATTCCGTCTAACCACTGTAAAGCCCGATGATCTGTCTCTAACAAAAAATGACGCCCTAATAATATTTTAGGGACCCTATTGCCCATTTTATGGCAAGACATTCTTTTTTCAACCGTAGAGTATCTTGTCTCCCGGTCCAACAATTTACGGCTCAAGAACAGTACTGGGTGTCTCTCTCCCTTCTCCTCCTGGAGAAGTACTGCTCCAATGCCAGCCCCTGAAGCATCAGTCTGTAAAATGAACGGGCGAGCAAAGTCTGGACTGTAGAGAACCTTCTCCCCAGAAATAGCCCTCTTCAGATCCTCAAACGCTCTGTCACACTCCTCTGTCCATTTTACCTTATTTGGTGCTGCAGCTTTAGTGAGGTCAGTCAATACTGCAGCTCTTTCAGCAAAGTGGGGGATGAACTTACTATACCATCCTACCATTCCCACGAATGATCGCACTCTCTTCTTAGTGGTGGGTACAGGGTAGGTCCGAATGGCATCCACTTTACCTATTCGTGGTCTAATGACCCCCTGACCAACCACATGTCCCAGGTACTCCACCTGCTGTTGTCCGAATGCACATTTGCGTGGGTTAATTGTCAGTCCTGCCCTCTTAATTA
The DNA here is from genome assembly GCA_020510985.1 of Pholidichthys leucotaenia. Lineage (NCBI taxonomy): Eukaryota > Metazoa > Chordata > Actinopteri > Cichliformes > Pholidichthyidae > Pholidichthys > Pholidichthys leucotaenia. Next base: position 151,592,007 of record CM035850.1, on the reverse strand, counting down.
GCTGAAGGACCTGCCTAAGGTGTATCAGATGTTCTTCCCAGGTCTGACTATAAATGACCACATCATCCAAATAGGCAGCCACAAAGTTCGATACTCTCCTTAATATTTGGTCCATCAGCCGCTGAAACGTTGCAGGTGCCCCCTGAAGGCCAAATGGCATGACCCTAAATTGAAAACTGCCATACGGTGTTTTAAAGGCTGTAAGTTCCTTTATTTCTGGTGCCAATGCCACCTGCCAATACCCCTTGCATAGGTCCAAAGTAGAAATAAAAAATCTAGCCTTGCCCACTTTCTCTAATAATTCATCAATCCGGGGCATAGGGTATGACTCAAATTTAGATACTGAGTTAAGGTATCTAAAGTCAATGCAAAATCTTAATGAGCCATCCTTTTTTGGAACCAGCACAATCGGGCTACACTACTCACTGACTGACTCCTCAATCACTCCCAGCTGCAACATCAAGTCAATTTCCATTTTCATTTTGGGACCAATCGTTCCAGGATCCTATACAATTTTCTACATGGAACAGTTTCCTCTTTCAAATAAATCTTATGACGTACCAACGTGGTGAAACCAGGTCTCTCCTGAAACAAATCTGGATCCAGTAATGTCTCTAACACTCTCCGCTGATCCACCTGCAAATGAGACACTTGAAATAAATAAGGCTCTGACACATTTGTGGGAAAGGACTGTTCCTTCTCCTCATCCACTTCCGTCGCACAGATCAAGAGCTGATGTGTCTCCTGAAAGGCAGGTTGCTAACTGCCTTATCCAGTTGTTTTCAAGGGTAGGCATACCTAGAGAAGTTCTGACAGACTGTGGAACAAATTTCTTGTCTAGACTGTTGCAGCAAGTGTATAAGCTGTTGGGGGTTAAGGGCATTAAGACCACCCCTTATCACCCGCAGACTGATGGACTAGTGGAGCGATTTACTCAGACTCTTAAAAATATGCTGCGGAAATTTCCCTTTTCTCCCACAGTTGATTTCTTCACACCAAGCTGCTTACCTATTGCAGATTCAGTCTTCCCAGCCTGGTGCAGGTCTACAATTTTGTTTCTGGTGTCCTCTGACAGCTCTTTGCATACCTGCCAACTACTCCGGTTTTGCTGTAATGGTTACGGTTTTCAAGACCCCATTCCGGGTTACGGCTTTATTAATCAAAATTACGTTTTTTCACTAAAAATTCAGTCAAAAATTTAAATAGTAAAATAAATAAATATTTATTTAAATTTAAATAAAATTTAAATAAATATTTAAATAAATTTAAATAGTAAAAAAAAACACGAAAGCAATTCCAAACACGAGATCGCTAGGAATTGTATCTAAATTTACCTGAAGCATTTGCTAAGCTAACACTATTGCTATAGCTAACGCCATAGCTAGTCGTAGCACCTAACACCGATACAAAGAAGCGACTCCGTCCCCGGTGATTGGGGCTCGCTGGAGGAACCAACCGAGGCAACAGTTGGACGGGAGCCGGATCGGAGTTCAAGTACAGCGGTGGTAGGAGACGGGGACCAGTGGAGGAGCAGCCGGGGCCCCAGCTGGATAAGAGCCAGAATCGGAGCCCAGCTACAGTGGCGGGGCTCGGCGGAGGATCTACCAGGACCCCAGCTGGACAGGAGCAGGATCGGAGCTCAACTACAGCGGCGGTGGGCGGCGGGACTCGGTGGAGGAGCTGCCGGTACCCCGGCTGGACAGGAGCTCAATTGCAGCGGCGGTAAGCAGCGGGACTAGCAGCGGAGGGGACTAGCTGAGGCCCAGCTGGATTCGAGGTCGGTCGGATCAGATATCAGCGTCACCAGCAGAGATTGTTTTACTATCAACAAGTCAGTAAAAATGCCACCAAAGAAGGAGGAAATGGAAGAGCTCAGAAAATCTCTGAACTAAGTTCAGAGATTTTATCTTCTAAAGATAAGATAAGATAAGCCTTTATTAGTCCCACAATGGGGAAATTCCAGGATTGCAACAGCACAGGGATAGCAACACTCAGAGCAACAATCAGAAGCCAAGAAAAAAAAAACAAGAACAGCTAGTATACATATGTACATATTACTATAAATATACTGTATATATATATATATATATATATAGACACAGTGCGGAGCGTTGTGGTTGGTGAATGTGCAGCAGAAAGTCTAAGCTCTCTTTCCGCAGATGCGACGGACCAGCTGGAAGTCTTTGGGCATGATGGTGACCCTCTTAGCGTAGATGGCGCACAGGTTGGTGTCCACGAAAAGAAGAGACCCACCAGGTAGGCCTCGCTGGCCTCCTGCAGAGCCATGACGGCGAAGCTCAGGAAGCGCAGGTCGGAACATAAGTGGAACATAAGGACATAAGGAACATAATTCTTGGAACATAAGTCAATATTATACAGTAATAAGTGGCATTCAGCTGTTTGTTTTGTCATTTAAGCACAGTTCTGGTACTTAAAAATCATAAAAACCCAGGAGCTACTGCGTCCCCCAGACCCCCTGCTAAATTTTCAGATAATTTCCCCAACCCCAAATCACATCCCAGGGTAAAGGATGACATACTGAGGCAGGCCAGAAAGTTATGGGGAACAGAAGTTTACCTAAAATGAACATCTAACAAAAACTAATGCTGAAATACCACGGCAAGCACGGAAGCTGAAAAGACAAAATAAGATACAGGCAACATGGACAAGAAATTGTAGAGTTTGGATCAAATAAATAAATATAGATGAACACTGATTAAGAAAATTAAGAGACTATGATAATCCATATCCACACACATGACAAGTCTTTTCGTGAGGAATACTCCAAAGCATTTCCAGGAATTATTATTGCGGACTGTGAGCGCATATTCAGCCATGTGAACAAGAACAAAACTGAGTTCAGGTCCAGTCTGTCAACTAAAGTTCTGGGCAACCTCATGACCAGGAAAATGATGATGACAGCTTCGGGTAACAAGTGTCACAGTGTGTTCCATTCAAAAGACCAACTGAAGAAAGCTAAGAGGTGCACCATGGAAAACAACAATGCTTGAGAGTTACCATAGAGTTTGTCCTTGATCTTTTCCATCAGCATATCTGCATTGACAATTTAAGGAAAATAGAAACATGATTGTTGAAGAAATATGAGGTTGTTAGCCACATTTTAACTTGATTTAATGCTAATATTTGTTTGCCGTCAGGGGGCTTTGCCCCCCTGAACCCCCCACCAGGACTTTGTCCTGGACCTACCGGGGCCTGCGGCCCCTGGACCCCGGCTAGCTACTAGACTTTTCAGGTTTTAAAAGTTGGCAGGTATGTCTTTGGTCTTGGCCATAGTGGAGTTTGAAGTCTGACTGTTTGAGGTTGTGGACAGGTGTCTTTTATACTGATAACGAGTTCAAACAGGTGCCATTAATACAGGTAACGAGTGGAGGACAGAAGAACCTCTTAAAGAAGTTGTTACAGGTCTGTGAGAGCCAGAAATCTTGCTTGTTTGTAGGTGACCAAATACTTATTTTCCACCATAATTTGCAAATAAATTCTTTAAAAATCAGACAATGTGATTTTGTGGATTTTTTTTTTCTCATTTTGTCTCTCATAGTTGAGGTATACCTATAATGAAAATTGGAGACCTCTCTCATCTTTTAAGATAAGATAAGCTTTTATTAGTCCCACAATGGGGAAATTCCAGGATTGCAACAGCACAGGGATAGCAACACTCAGAGCAACAATCAGAAGGCAAGAAAAAAAACAAGGGCAGCGAGTATACATATGTACATATAAACATAAATATATAGACACACGGTGCGGAGCATTGTAGCTAGATGGAATAAATATATAGATATATAAACACAGTGCGGAGCATTGTAGCTAGATGGAATAAATATATGAATATATAAACACAGTGCGGAGCATTGTAGCTAGATGGAATAAATATATAAACACGCACACAGTGCAGAGCATTGTAGCTAGATGGAATAGATATGTAAATATATAAACACACACAGTGCGGAGCATTGTGGCTAGATGGAATAAATATGCAAGTGGGAGAACCTGCACAATTGGTGGCTGACTAAATACTTTTTTGCCCCACTGTATATGTGGGCAGCAAATGTACACAGTTGTGATCTGAGGATCCTAAAGGAGGAAGGGGAATAGATTTATAGGCCCTCTCTATGGATCCATAACACAGTTCCAATGTCTTTTTTCGCCTGGTTGGGCAGGAGACATACTGATAAAAGTTTTTAAGTGTCTTCTTTAGAGACACATGGTTAAAATCCCCAAGAATAAAATTTGGAGCCTCTGGGGAAATCGACTGCATCCGCTGTACCACATCAAAGACGGTGCTGGAGGCGGAGACAGCATCTGCTCTCAGGTGAATGTACACAGTCGTTATGAAAAGTTGGGGGAACTCGCGGGGCAGATAAAAGAGGCGTAGTGACACGGACAGAAGCTCCACATCTGGTGTACAGATGCGCTCTCTGACCATGACAGATGTACAGTACTGTTTATTAATATATAAACATACGCCGCCGCCCTGATGTTTCCCCGTTACCTCTTCCTGCCGATTTCGTGAGTGGAACCCAATTAAGCTCAAAAATGCAATTAATAAGTTACTTGGAGAAGTTTTAAGTGCAAGAATTCTTCATAGTGGTTACATGTAAAGATAGTGTTCAACAAGGAAAAGCAATCAGAGCCACTCAGATGGAGGGAAAAAGTGTTCAGTGTTCAGGATTGGAAGGAAATAAGGCAATGAGAAGAGTGATATTGGGCATTTCAACGGCTGTCTCAACTGATGAAATAATGAGGAACTTAACTGGAGCAAAAGTGACAGAGGTACGGAGATTGAAAGCTAATAGAAATGCCGAAAAATGTGATAGTCTGTCATCCTAACGGCAACAAAGTGTACAAAAAGAATAAGAAAAAAGAATTGTTTGAGATGAATCGTGAGTGATGCCTGCCTTTGATGTTTGATGATGTCCTAGTGAGTCCTATGATCTGTCAGCTAGTCCTACGATCGTGACACCGTGACAGAGATTTCTTACGTCATAGAGGGTCCTATGATCTTTTGGTGAGTCCTATGGGCAATATGACATCATGTAGACATTATGTAGAGATCACAGGAACATCAGTCTCATGGTTTATATGACGTCATATAGACATCATGTAGACGTTGTAGGAATGTCATAGGCGGTCCTCTGATCGTCGACATCATAGGACATCATGCAGACATCATAGGAACATCATAGGCGGTCCTGTGATCGTGACACTGACAGAGATTTATATATGAGTGAATGAATCATAGGAACATCATAGGCGGTCTTATGATCGTGACACACTGACAGAGATTTCTTGAATTATATAGAGTGATGTAGAAGATGATCCAAAGTTTCAGATAGGAATAAATTTACACATAATTTGCATAATGCCATGGCAGCTATATCGATTTACGTAACTTAGTCAAAAGTGGACTTTGGACATATTTACACAAAGAACGGTTCTGTTTTTTGTCACCGTTTTTTGGACAGGGGCATTCTGTTATCTTCAAAGTATATGAACCAGAAAATCAGTACAATGTATAGAAACAAAGAAATTCATCACCGCTGGCAAAGGGGGGCTCGCTCTCTCACGTGGTCGGTCCGTGTACGTCCATCGTGGCCGTTATTTTGCTTTCTGTCCATCATTTGTGCTTTCTCTCCCACATCTAGAAACTCTTATGATTATCCCACGTCAATTTTGTTTGTATTCCGCGGCAATTTAGCGTATATGACGCCTTCTTATATGACGACATGCAACCGGGCGATTGTTCTGGAGTCACCAGGCATTGTGAAGCAGCAGCATCGTGCTCCCTCTATTCAATAGAGGGAGCACAATTTTGTTACAATAGAGTCTATTGTAACAAAATGTAAAATGAGTGACTGAAATTAATCACCACTTCATCACTCTATATATAATTCAAGAAATCTCTTGTCAGTGAGTCATGATCATAGGACCGCCTATGATGTCTGCATGATGTCCTATGATGTTCCTATGATGTTGACGATCATAGGACTCGCCAAATTTATTTATTTTTTTTTCCTGCCATTCTCTTGACTCCAACCCGGTGGGTGGCGGTAGTGCACCTGCGGGCTGGTTGCCAGCTGGCAATCAGATCTAGAAGAAGAGTGATATAAAGTATGTGGCGGTAGTGCACCTGTAGGCTGGTTCCCAACCGTCAATCAATCTAAAAGAAGAAGTGCAGAAGTCACTGTTTATACATATACCTTGAGGTTTTGTGGGTCATGTGACTTTTTCCGGCAGCTAATTAGCTTGGCAGCTGCATTGATGGAGTCCTTTACACAGCCATGATTATGTTATCACCACATAACCAACTTCAGCTTGTCCATTTTATCGTCCATTCCCACTGTACAGCAGTCGAGCTGATGTGGATGGGGACTTAGAGTAAGATCATGTTGGTTATATGTCCTGAACATCTGTTTTGTTTTTGGTTTTAGTTCTTTTTGCCTTTTGGCAAACTCCAGGCAGGCTGCAATGTGCCTTTTTTTTTTCCACAATATCTTTATTGAACCTTTTTTTTTTTTTTTTTTTTAACAAACATGATACAAACAATCAAACACTAACACTAAAGTACTACAAAAAAAAAAATGCACTAAAAACACCAACAACCACCAACAAAATCAAGTCTTCAACAATGCTCCTCTGTTTAGTCTAGACAATCCAATACATAAGTATACATATTATGTTCACCAGTTTGGAATTTACAAGGTCCACACACATCATTCACCTTCTTCTTCAAGAGTTATGTTTAAATTTTTTACATAATCAATAAAAGGTCTCCATATATTCTCAAACACAATTTCCTTTGATTTCAGTATATATGTTATTCTTTCTAATGGAAGGTTTGTTAACATCTGTCTTAACCACTGAGTCACATCTGGTCTATGAGTCTTTTTCCATAATAGTGCAATACATTTTTTGGCATTAAGCAAACTGAGGTCTATGAATGTTCTTTCACTTTTATTAAAATTATGCTTTTCTGGGTACAGACCCAACAAAAACAGTTTAGGATTCAATATGATTTGTTTTGAGATTATTTTTTCAATTGTTACCCTCACCTCTTCCCAAAACATTCTTATTAATCTACATTCCCATAAACAATGAAATAGGGTTCCTTTACTTTCCATGCATTTTGTGCATGTATCTGGTATATTTTTGTTATATCTATTTAACTCCTCCGGTGTAACATACATCCGCATTAACCATTTGAAATGTATCAATTTAAGGCGTACATTTATTGATTTGGTTTGAGCTTCTGTACAAGCCAATTCCCATTGTTCCACTGAAATTTCAATTTGCAGATCTTCTTTCCAGTAGTTTAATCTTTTCAGTGAATTTTCACTTGAGGATTGTGTCAATGAGTTATAAAACTCTGAAATAATACCCTTTCTTTTACTATCTTTCATCATCATTTTTTCCAAGGATGAATAAATAGGTCGAGTGAGAGCTTTATTTTGATTTGATCGAATAAAGTTTCTAAGTTGAAGATATTTAAAAAAATGTGTTCTATTGAGATTAAATTTGATCCTCAGCTCTTCAAAAGACATTATGTTATCTGCACATGGCAAATATAAATCCTGAATCTTTTGTATCCCTTTTAAATTCCATACTTTAAATACAGCGTCCGCTCTCCCTGGTTTAAAATATTGATTACCCCATATTGGACTAAATTGTGACAATAACTGTGGCTCTTTTAAATAGTTTTTAGCTTCACACCATATTTTGATCATATGCTTTACAAATGGATTTTTAACTTGTTTTTGTAATTTTTTTGCCGAATCTGAGTATATGAATATGGGAAGAGGTAAAGGTAAATTGTATGATTCCATTTCAGTCCAGTGAGGGAGATCATTTGATGAAAAATAATATGTCATAGACCTCAGTTGTGCCGACCAATAATACAACATAAAATTTGGACATTTCAGACCTCCACGATCAAATGGTAAATATAATAAAGACAAACGTAATCTAGCCCTCCTGTTGTTCCATATAAATTCCACTAACTTTTTTTTTATTCTTGAGAATAGATCTAAAGGTGGTGATAAGGGAATGTATTGAAATAAATAAAGTATTTTAGGTAAAATATTACTTTTAAGTATATTGATTCTCCCGATCATCGACATTGGTAGTGACATCCATCTCTGAGTTAACTCATTGATATCTGACATTAAGGCTTCATAGTTGACACTGGCGACTGATTCTAGCTTAGGCATAATTTGGATTCCTAAATATTTAAACTGATTTACAACATTGAATTGATTTACCTCAGGGGCTGGGTAATTTCTCTGGGTCTCATTTAGCATTAATATTGAAGATTTAGTTTTATTTATTTTATATCCTGATATTTCCCCAAAATTCTTTATTAAATTCAACAAGGTTGGAATTGATTTTTTTAGATTCGACATAAACAAAATTATGTCATCGGCGTACAGGGAGATTTTATGTTCTGTTGGTCCAACTTTAATTCCATATATTTGTGAATGTAAACGTATCGCTATCGCTAAAGGTTCAATTGCCATAGTAAACAGTAAAGGTGAAAGTGGACAGCCTTGTCGACATCCTCTATTGATTTTTATTGGTTTTGAAATATTGTTATTTGTTAGGATTTCTGCTGTAGCATTATTGTATATTATTTGAACCCATTTTATGAAATTATTTCCAAGTCCAAACCTTTGTAGGACTTCAAAAAGAAAGGGCCATTCAACTCTATCAAAGGCCTTTTCGGCGTCCAATAATAGGAGAGCTGTATCCGGTGCTTCTTTATTAAAATAAATAATATTAAATAGTCTTCTTACATTATGGAAGCCTTGTCTACCCTTTATAAAGCCATTCTGATCTCGATTAATAATATTTGGTAAAATTTCTTGTATTCGTCTTGCTAAAATTTTACAGATTATCTTAAGGTCGGCGTTTAATAGGCTTATTGGTCTCATATTTTCACATTTATTAGAGGGCTTACCTGGTTTTGGCAGCAGTATAATTAAGGCATTATTTATGTATGATGGTAAATTATTATTTTGAAATGCTTCTAAAACCATTTCCAAAAAAGGTTTTATTAATTTATTCTTAAATTTTTTATAAAGGTCAACTGGAAGACCATCTGGTCCTGCACTTTTTCCTGATTTCATATTATCAATGGCTAGCCCAACTTCTTCTTGACTAATTTTAGACTCCAATATCTCCCTATTTTCATTTGGAATACACGGTATAGATAGTTCGTTCAAAAACCCATTTAGTTTTGTTAAATCAGGTTCATTTTTGGTATCATATAATTTTTCATAGTAATCTCTAAAGGCTCTATTAATTTCTAAAGGATCTATAACTACCTGTCCCTTACTTATAATACTGGTAATTGGTGTTTTAATTTCCAATTGTTTAATCTGCCATGCTAATAATTTTCCTGATTTTTCACCTTGTTCATAAAAAGATTGTTTCAATCTTAGAAGACTCGAGGCAGCTCTATTCGCTGATTTTTTGTCGTATTCAGCTCTCAAAATCAGTAATTCATTCTCCAACCTTGGGTCACTTCCTGCATACACTTTTTCCTGAAGACTTTTTATTTTATGTTCCAATTTAGCTCTCTCCTCTCGAGTCTTCTTAGATTTTGATCCTGTATAACTAATAATATGTCCCCTAATAAAAGCTTTGAAAGCCTCCCACTTTACACATGCTGATGTTTGTGTAGTATTGATGTCAAAGAACTCGTCTATCTGTTTTTCTATATACTTGACAAATTCCTCATCCTGAAGCCATTTATGCTGAAATTGCCATCTACCTGATTCCTTTGTCAATTTTTTATCTACATATATTAGACAACAGGGTGCATGATCAGAGATCACGATGTTATCATAAAAGCAGTTTTGAATCTTGGACCTTAATTCTGTGGAAATCAAAAAATAATCAATACGTGAGAATGTCTTGTAGGTACTGGAATAACAAGAATAGGCTTTAACTTGTGGTTTCATTTCTCTCCATATATCTAACAATCTCAATTCTTTCATAAAATGATTAATAGTCATCCTACATCCAATGTGCGTACAATCCAGTCCTGTTGATCTATCCACACCTGGATTCAATGTACAATTAAAATCCCCTGCTATTATATGTTGCCCTGTAAGTGATGATAAGATGAGAAATAAATTAGCAAAGAACTTCTGATCATCTATATTGGGACCATATAAGTTCACAAGATTTATATTTTCTAATAGCAAAGAACCTTGAATGATTACATATCTTCCAAATTTGTCTCCAATTACATTTTTCACTTGAAAAGGAACTGATTTATGTATGAGAGTCATAACTCCCCTGGCTCGGGATGAAAATGAAGAGGTGAATACACTTCCCTGCCATCTACTCCTAATTCTTTTAACATCCTCCTCTATCAGATGAGTTTCTTGTAAAAACACAATTCTTGAACCCATGTCCTTTATTTTATTCATAACTTGTTTAAGTTTTTTTAAATTTTGTAGACCTCTGCAATTCCATGAAGTTAAATTAAGATTAACACTTTGGTCCATGATCAATAGAGAGTTTGGGATTACCTTGCAGTGTAAACATGCTCATACAGAGAAGCAAAAACATGAGTGGTTGAACATTCATCCTACAAACTACACACAAACAAATTTCCCCTTCCCACACTTGTGGCAAACCCCCCAAAATCAAAAGAAAAATTCTGTCTCCCGATATAGCCATCGACCGCTCCACACCCACGGGGAACAGCCTAAGCCACTCCTTCTTCATCCTCCCAATCACCCTAACTCTACTGCTTTTAATGACGTAACCTTAACTCTCCTCTGTAGTTTTCCAACTTAACTCCAAAATTTTTAACAACTTTGTACATCATAGTTTTTTTTTTGTTTGTTTTGTTTTTTTGTTTTTTTAATATATAATACAATCTATATTTTGTAAACTTACTATTTACTTCAAGTCAGTCAGATGCCTGTGCAAATGCTTAATTATTCTACCTTATATTTTGTTCATGCTTAGCTCCCACCAGTCTCTTCTTCTTCTTTGATCTTCTTGATGAACTCCTGCGCCTCCTCTGGGGTCTTGAAGATGTGGGTTCTGCCCTCATACGTGGTCAGCAGTCTCGCAGGATAGATTACACCATGACGAATCCCAAGGTTGCGCAGCTCCTTACGTACGGGATCAAACTGCTTCCTCAATTGCTGGATTCCTGTGGCCAAATCTGGATAGAACCGCACCTGCTGGTCCTGGTGTTTAATCTCTCCTTTAGCACGTGCAGCGTTGAAGATCTTCATCCTGTCTCTGTTGCTAAGAAACTTCATAATTAAGGTCCTCGGCGGTCCCTTATCTCTCCGTGGGCCAATACGGTGTGCTTTTTCCAGAACCACTGCTGATTGCAACTCCTCGCTGCCCAGCACCTCCGGAATCCACTTTTCCAGAAAGGAACATACGTCCCGACCTTCTGATTCCTCTGGAAGACCCACCAGCCTCAAATTATTCTGTCTCGACCGAGATTCCAAATCCAAAATATTATCTTCCAGAGATTTATTTTTTTTTTCCAAAGTGCGCACCTTTAATTGAAGACGGGTGACGTCATCTTCAGCACTAGCGAGACGGAGCTCCATCTGCGCCGTTCGTTCTACACAGTCACCCAATTCCTTTCTTATTCCTTCCAACGCTGTCATAATCCCATCAAATCTAGAGGAAAAGTCCGCTCTCATTGAACTCATGGCAGCCATCAGCGCATCTGCGCCATTCCCCGCAGATTTCGCACCGTTGCCAGCCTCCTCCGCCATATATGGAGTTTTGTTTGCTGCGTCACAGACCTGAAAGTCCGTTAATTTGGACTGTTTCGGCGGCTCGCTTTTTCCTTTTCCTGGTTTTCCAGCCTTAGGCTTCGCCGACATATCCTCGCCCAAACGCTGGGATACGTTCTGTCCCAAATGAGAGAGTTATTTGCCGATTTTTTTTCTCCAGGAGCAGAGCAGAGCGAGACACGTCCGTCCTACGTGGCAGCCATAACCGGAAGTCTGCAATGTGCCTTTTACTAAGGAGTGGCATCCATCTGGTCACTCTACCATACAGGCCTGATTGGTGGATTGCTGCAGAGTTGTCCTTCTGGAAGGTTCCCTCTCTCCTCAGAGTAACGCTGGAGCTCTGACAGAATGACCACTGGGTTCTTGGTCACCTCCCTGATGAAGGCCCTTCTCCCCTGAGCGCTTAGTTTAGACGGCCAGCCAGCTCTAGGAAGAGTCCTGGTGGTTCCGAACTTCTTCCATTTATGGATGATGGAGGCCACTGTGCTCATTGGGACCTTCAAAGCAGCAGAAATGTTTCTGTACCCTTCCCCAGATTTGTGCTTCATGACAATCCTGTCTCAGAGGTCTACCGACAATTCCTTTGGCTTGATGCTTGGTTTGTGCTCTGACATCAACTGTGGGACCTTATATAGACAGGTGTGTGCCTTTCCAAATCCTGTCCAATCAACTGAATTTACCACAGGTGGACTCCAGTTAAGCTGTCTCAAGGATGATCAGTGGAAACAGGATGCACCTGAGCTCAATTTTGAGCTTCATGGCAAAGGTTGTGAATACTTATGTACATGTGATTTCTTTGTTTGTTTGGTTGGTTTTTTTAATAAATTTGCAAAAATCTCAAAAAAAAACTTTTTTCACATTGTCATTATGGCATATTGTGTGTAGAATTTTGAGGAAAAAAATAATTTAATCCATTTTGGAATAAGGCTGTAACTTAACAAAATGTGGAAAAAGTGAAGCACTGTGAATACTTTCCAAATGCACTGTATACAGGAATTGTCTTTGATTAATTGTCTATGTTTATTGCACTGTCCCTGTCAAATAAACTAATCTACTACTACTACTACAGTATATTGACAGTTTCCTAACTTTTATTGTGAAAGTGCATGTTTTATTTTGACAGGTTCTGTTTCTGTCAGAACAGCACAGTGAGGAAATCACCATCACTCTGTAAATTCCAGAAATCTCTGTCAGTCAGTGTGTGTGTCACGACCAAAGATCATAGGACCGCCTATGATGTTGCTATGATGTTCCTATGTATAACGACTCGTGTGTGGAAAGAATTATCCATCCTTGGACTGCATCACTCACGATCATAGGACTCGCTATGACATCATCAGAGATCAAAGGCACACATCACTCATGCTCACTCATGATCATAGGGCATCAAAGATCAAAGGCAGGCATTACTCACGATCATAGGACTCGCTACGACATCATCAAAGATCAAAGGCGGGCATGACTCACGCTCACTCACAATCATAGGACATCAAAGATCAAAGGCAGGCATCACTCACGATCATAGCACTCACTATGACATGATCAAAGTTCATAGGAATCACTATGACACCATCAAAGATCAAAGGCAGGCATCACTGAATGAGTGCTGACGTGCTTGCTTACACCCTTGCTTACACCTGCTTTCTATGGGCATGCACAGGTAGGCACTAGTTAATTAAAAATAGAAACATGAAATTATCAACATGGGCAATAGTACGGTACAGATAAAATGCAGTTAATTTAGTTCTCTGCATTTATAGCTTCTATTTTCACACTTCTGTGAAAATAGAAGCTATAAACTTTTCTTGTTGAATCACCCAGGCCTAGAGAAAACGATTGTGTTAATTTCTCTCTGTGTCTCTTGTTTTTATGGTTGTGGATGTGTGGTAGTGTGGGTTGCACAACGCATCGGACAACGCCCTGCGCTTTGTCAAAGAGAACTTTCTGGCGGATGGCAGCGTGTGCCCAGTTGAAAGAAGTCCGACGCTTGTTTCTGTTGAGCACGCCTACAGCCATGTGACGGTGCAGAGAGTCCAGGCAGCCAACAGCAGACGCTACACAGTCCTGTTTCTGCTGTCAGGTAGGGCTGAGGCACAGCGCCGTCACTCAGCAGCATGGACACACACACTGACAAAGATTGGATGCCCTGCCTGACACAACCCTCCCCTTTTACCTGGGCTTGGGACCGGCACAAGGAGTACACTGGTTTTGTGGTTCCCCTTGTGGCTGGCTAACCAACTTTCTTTCACCCACTCTGTTTATGCTGCGCACCAAAGAAGAGCTTACAGCTTCAACTGTAAGTGGACCCACCCCAACTGAGGGACTAATTGTGTCCTGTCAAAATAAATACGGCTGATGATGATGATGACCAAGCTAGAAGTACCTTTTTTATGGTCTTTGATATAACCCAGCTGTGGCCTACCACTACCACTTGGGCACCACTCCAATTACTTTTGAACTAGTACAGTACTGGGAAAATGTCTTAAGCAATTCCTCTTTTTTTGTTGTTGTTGTTTTCTAGGAAATAGGTGCAGTGATTTTATACACTCTGTATACTGGATTTTCACTGTACAATTCTAACAGTGCTGAAAGTCAGTAGTTGGTCTAACCGTCCTTATTCAACATAGTCTGAACTCTCTTAGTTGAAAGTTGAAAATTGGCAGGGGAAAAAAAATTGCAAATTTGTGAGAAAAAGTTGCAAATTCTCTGAGGAAAAAAGTCCCAAACGTATGAGAATAAAGTCAGAAATTTTTGAGGAAAAAGTTGCAGATCTACGAGAAAAAAGTTGCAAATTTGAGGAAAAAAGTTGCATATCTACAAGAAAAAAAATTGAAAAAATACATGGAAAATGGCAAATTTACAAGAAAAAATTTCCAAATTTGTGATAAAGTAGCAGTTTTTTGTGGAAAAAAGTTGCAGATTTAAGTGTAAAAAGTAAATTTATGAGAAAAAAAGTTGAAATTTTACAAGAAAAATCTTGCAAATTTGCAAAGTTATGAGAAAAAAGTAACAAATTTATGAGAAAAAAGTTGCAAATGTATGAGAAAAAGTTGCAAATTTTTGAAAAAAGTCACAGATTTTGATGGATGGATGTACTTTATTGATCACAAACTGGGAAATTACAGTGTAACAGCAGCATGACAGTAGTCAACCAAAACCACAGAAACACACAGCATAAAAGAACAAGGAATTACCTATGGAAAGTAAAACTGCCGAGATAAAACTGTCTAGATAACTATTGTACTCACTGTACAATGCAGGACTATCAGTGCAGAGTGAAATGTGAGGCGCCAATTCGACTGCAAGGTGCAGTATGGCAGCGTAGTTATGACCAGAATTCAGCGTCAGAGTTATCGTACAGTGAAATGGCATGTGGCAGGAAAGATTTCCAGTACCTAACCGCTCGGCAGTGAAGCTGTAGCAGTCGGCTGGAGAAAAAAAGTCATAAATTTTTAAGAAAAAAGTTGTAAATCTCCAGGAAAAAGTTGAAAATTTACTGGAAAAATGGCAAATTTGCCAGAAAGCAAATTTGTGAAAAAACTAGCAATTTTTGTGGAAAATAAGTTGCAGATTTATGTGTAAAAAGTTGCAACTTTATGAGGAAAAAAATGATAATTTACAGGAAAAAAAGTCACACATTTTTAAGAAAAAAGTTTCAAATTTATGAGAAAGAAATTGCAAATTTATTAGAAAAAAAGTTGAAAATTTTTAGGAAAAAGTTAAAAAAAAATTTGAGGAAAAAAGTCACAAATTTTTAAGAAAAAACTTGCAAATCTACAAGAAAAAATTGAAAATAACATTTTTGGGAGGATGGGGTAATAAGAAGGATGATTTTGGGTCATTTTGTTAACAAGGGGGTGACATCCCCCCTCATCCCCCTTCAAATCACCTACTGGGTACGCCCCAGTTCGTGTTGCTCTTTAGGAACACATCAGAAGTATTTTCAGTGGTTGTTTGTATCTTGGCAGCTTTACTTTGATATGTCAGGTGCGGTGCTACATCAGACAGCTGGGAAACATCAGTGTGTGATTTTTTTTTTTATTGTCTGAACCGTGCCGTGTCATGATCCGTGTTTTCTTGCTGTGTTCCAGAGTCGGGGTACTTACACAAAGCAGTGCTGCTGCAGAGTGGGGCCCACATCGTCGAGGAGGTTCAGGTTTTTGAGCAGCCTCAACCCGTCAAAAGTCTGAAGCTCTCCGTACCCAAGGTGCACGCACTGAAGCTGGAATTTGATTTGTGATTGACATCAGTTAGAACAGGGCTATGACAAGAAAAGGATCTCAGTTACAAGAAAAAAGTGGCAAATAAATGAGAAAATACTCAGATTTTTTTTGACAAACAGTTGGAAATTTACAAAACAGGAGCAGAGAAAGAAGTGCATACATTTATGAGAAAAAAAGGAGCAGATTTGGGAAAGAAACTCACAAATTTACAAGTTATATGAGCTAAGTCACAAACTTGACAATTAGAAATTTTAAATGTACATTCTTTTTTTTTGGGGGTGGGGGGGTGTTGTGTTCCACTACAGGGTGTGATATATGTTGGTTTATCGGAGGGCGTGGTGAAGGTCCCGACAGCCAACTGTTCTTTCTACTGGACCTGTGCTCAATGCATTTTAGCCCGGGACCCCTTCTGTGGTTGGGACTCCGATAGGAGGATCTGCGTGGAGGTCTCTGATGCCCACACCAGTCTGTGAGTAGGAGAAATATTGATGTAAACCATCAAATACCATCATGTTCATGTTCATCATGGCTTTTGGAGCCAGCAGGAGCTACCGAACGTAAAATTTGCTGAATGTGAAACTATAAAAACCTAAATACGGCATTAGTGGGGACAGGGGGGTCTGTGGTGAGAGTGGGTGATGGGATAGGACCAGTCCCTCGGGAGTAATAAACACAGAAGCAACCCTGAATGAGTGAATGGCTAACCTTTAACAACAGGTTACTAGCAGCCAAGGAGCTGACCCTGTCTAGGAATGAGGTGTGTGGTCAAGTACTGGTAAAAAAACATGGATCTCTTGTGGGGATGGACAGAATATTTTCTAGCCAAGGTAACGCTAGGCAGCCAATTTACCAGCTTCATACGGCCAAAATATAGCAAAATAACTCAAGTTAATTTTGTCTTCTTTTCCAATTATTAATTTACTGTTTTCGTTTATATCGGACAAGATGAGAAGGAGATGTTTGTTTTACCTTGACATGTTTTGATTGACATCTGCAGTCTTGATATTTCTATGATATGATTGTTTCTTTTGGGTCTATGCAAAAACCATTGGATTGAAGAACAACAGACACAGATTAAGGAGGCCATAGAAATTCTAGTAGTAAGTCTAAGTCTGTCTCCCAAACACAAACTGACTGGAGCAGGACTGTGATAATTACAAGGTCTGCCTCCCATTGCATTTTTACACTCTTGAGAAGCTCTCGACTCCAGGAAAACATCTACACACATGGACAAAATTGTTGGTACCCCTCTGTTAATAAAAGAAAAACCCACAATGGTCACAGAAATACCTTGAGTCTGACAAAAGTGGTAATAAATAAAAATTCTATGAAAATCAGACAATGCTTTTGAATTGTGGTTCAACAGAATTATTTTAAAAAACAAACTCATGAAACAGGCCTGGACAAAAATGATGGTACCCTTAACTTAATATTTTGTTGCACAACCTTTTGAGGCGATCACTGCAATCAAGCGATTTCTGTAACTGCCAATGAGACTTCTGCACCTCTCAGCAGGTATTTTGGCCCACTCCTCATCAGCAAACTGCTCCAGTTGTCTCAGGTTTGAAGGGTGCCTTCTCCAGACGGCATGTTTCAGCTTCTTCCACAGACGTTCAATAGGATTTAGATCAGGGCTCATAGAAGGCCACTTTAGAATAGTCCAATGTTTCACTCTTAGCCATTCTTGGGTGTTTTTAGCTGTGTGTTTTGGGTCATTATCCTGTTGCAAGACCCATGACCTGCGACTGAGACCAAGCTGTCTGACACTGGGCAGCACATTTCTCTCAGCACCTTGATAGTCTTGAGATTTCATTGTACCCTGCACAGATTCAAGACACCCTGTGCCAGGTGCAGCAAAGCAGCCCCAGAACATAACAGAACCTCCTCCATGTTTCACAGTAGGGACAGTGTTCTTTTCTTGGTATGCTTCATTTTTGCGTCTGTGAACATAGAGCTGATGTGCCTTGCCAAAAAGTTCCAGTTTTGTCTTGTCTGTCCATAGGACATTCTCCCAGAAGCTTTGTGGCTTGTCAACATGCAGTTTGGCAAATTCCAGTCTGGCTTTTTTATGATTTGTTTTCAACAGTGGTGTCCTCCTTGGTCGTCTCCCATGAAGTCCACTTTGGCTCAAACAATGACGGCTGGTGCCATCTGACACTGATGTACCTTGACCTTGGAGTTCACCATGAATGTGTCTAAACACATTCATGGTGAATGTCCTCCCTGGACATTGGCGGCCATGTCCAGGGAGGTTGGCTACAGTCCCGTGGATCTTAAATTTCTGAATAATATGTGCAACTGTAGTCACAAGAACATCAAGCTGCTTGGAGATGGTCTTATAGCCTTTACCTTTAACATGCTTGTCTATAATTTTCTTTCTAATATCCTGAGACAACTCTCTCCTTTGCTTCCTCTGGTCCATGTTTAGGGTGGTACACAGCATGTCACCAAACAGCACAGTGACTACTTGTCACCCTTTAAATAGGCCGACTGACTGATTACAAGTTTGTAGACACCTGTGATGTTAATTAGAGGACACATCTTGGTTGAACATGTCCCTATGGTCACATTATTTTCAATCTTTTCTAGGGGTACCATCATTTTTGTCCAGGCCTGTTTCATGAGTTTGTTTTTAAAGTAATTCTGTTGAACCACAATTCAAAAGCATTGTCTGATTTTCATTGGTTAATTTTCATAGAATTTTTATTTATTACCACTTTTGTCAGATTCAAGTTATTTCTGTGACCATTGTGGGTTTTTCTTTTATTAACAAAGGGGTACCAACAATTTTGTCCACGGCTGTAGGTGTTGAAAACAGGGTCCCCCTCCCCTGGTAATCATCTGTCAACACTGACTGACTGTGTTTTCTTTGTCAGGAGCCAGGATGTAGACAGAGGGAATGTAGAAGCTGTGTGCAGCAGTGTTCAGTTAATGCACAGGAGCAGATTTGGACCAAATAAACTCCCTGCAGGTAAGTCTGATTTATGTAAACGGCTTTGTTTAAGTTCTCTACATTCTTATTTGAAGTGTGATTAGAGTGGAAAAGACAGAGGTGTCAATGACAGAATGTTCAAAGGATATTAAGACTGACAATAGATGTTTCTGTTTTTGCTTTTTAGCAGTTTGTAGTTTATAAAGCAGCTCTCTAGATGAGATGAAACTAAGAAACTCAACATTCTGAGAGGTTTATGGTATGTTGTAATATTAAAATCAATTGTGCACTCGACAGAAAGCACAAAGAGGCTGTCCTCATCCTCTTAATCATTCAGAGGTGTGTTTTGGGGGTAACATGCAATAAACCAATCACTGTCTTTGGTCTCCTTCCCTTTAATAAACAGAGGGGCAAGATCTAAGGCAAAATACTAATATGACACAGTTTAAACGGGAGGGCAAATCCATTTTGCACTGGGGATGGACTTGTTCACAAAGTAAAATTGCATTTAAGGACCATCCACCACCCTAGTCTGATTTACTATGATCCTAACAACAGGGCTAACTACACAAGCAGCATGGAAAAATCTAACACAGAGACCCGAGTTGCATCACTCCTCTCACACTGGGGATCAAGGTTCACTCTTTGTGATGCACAGTATGTTTCAGAGAATGACTCGCTAATTGTAAAATATGCTTTAAATAATGCAGTCTAAGTTATTGTGTTTACCAAATAAAATCGACATCACCCAAGATTTGCTATGGGAATAAATAAATCAGTCTGCAGCTCACAAACATTGGGTATCATTATTTCGCACTGTTGAGAGCTGTGCAGCCCAGAGGTTATGCCAGTCTTTCTTTGTACAGCAGGTGGTACAGTGGTTAGCACTGTTGCCTAACAGCTAAAAGGTTCCAGGTTTGAATCCCCAGGCTGGCAGGGATAGGAGCCTTTCTGCGTGGAGTTTGCATGTTCTCCCTGTGCTGTGTGGGTTTACTCCAGGTGCTCTGGTTTCCTCCCACAATCCAAAGACATGCATGTTAGGTTAATTGGTCATTCTAAATTGTCCCTAAGTATCTGTCTCCCGGAGGCCCTTAGAATAGAAAGTTAGTACTAACGAAGGGCTTTGAAGTCTTTGAGACTTGAAAAAGCGTTGTATAAGTACAGGTCCTATCACCTTCTTTTTGAAAGACAGAGATGTGAGGGAGACTACTAATACTTTGATTTTGGATCGTTCTGTTAAAAGAATGACAGTGAATGAGATGAAATGTTTTTAAAAATTAAACAATATGAATAAGATAATGATGGATGTCAGCATTGTGTGCTTTGATGTTATGGTGGGTAGAATCCCGGCCAGAGTAGCACCTCTACTCCAGGCTATGTAAACAAAAGTCTGAGAATAAATGAGAGGAAGTGGGAGTCAGCTCTCAGCCACTGATGAAGATTGCAGTTGTTCATTTAATGTACTTTTTTAAAAGTGCAAAATTTTACTTCCGGGACCTTTTAGGGCTGCTGCCAGTTTATGTGACCTCTGTTGGCTGTGTGTAGGAGGAAATGAAGTGTTAGCTTGTATCTGGGTGGAGTTGTGAGCTCTCATCTGTATCTCAGCTTCATGTCCTGCAGGTGAGCTGGTGTCCGTGTCTCTGAACGAAGTGGTACGGCTGCACTGCCCCGCTGCATCCCAGCTGTCCAAGCAGTTGTGGGAGCGTCCCAACAGCCGGCTGTCCTCGGACCTGTACCTGCACCTGGAGGACGGCGGTCTAAGCTTTGTGGCCACCCCTGCCACTCTGGGCCACTACCTCTGCCTGTCCTCCGAGAACAGCTACCAGCAGACCATGGCCATCTATCACGTCAAACAGAAGAGCAACCCCGTGGCCCAAACCCCAACTAGCTACACCCGACCTCAGACACACCCGGACCCCACCACACAGGCCGGGACCAGGCCTGGAACAGGACCGCACAACTCTGTGGGCATTTGGCCGAAAAGAACAGAGCTGGCACATGGAGAACCGAGAACGGCACCATCGAACCAGAATGCTCAGGTTACGCCACGGCAGCCAGGACAAAATCTGACCTCACGGACGGAGCAGTCTGGACAGAAAGAGGCGGGTTTGCACAATGGGGAGCCCCCACTGGTGGCCCGGGGTCCATGCTACTTAAAAGAGCTGGTGATTGTGTCAGTCCTTCTAGTGCTCTGTGTCAGCCTGCTGATCACCATGACTCTGTATATGATCAAACAGTGCTGCCACAGCAGGACCGCCCCCCATCCTGGAACTCCAAGCAGAGACTCCGACAGAAGGACCCCTGTGGAGCAGGAGCCTTTAAGAGGGAACGAGTTTTTGAGCCAACGTTCCGCCCAAGTCCTGCAGAGCAGACATGCTGGCGGGGTTGTTTGTAATGGAGCGCTCACAGGCTCTAATGGACATTTACCTAACATGCCCATGTGACGCCTCTGAGGAGACTTAATGCCATGTTGGTATTCAGTCATTCCACTGAGAGCCAACGATCAGGAACAGATTTCTTTTTTCTGTTAAATCAGGGGTTCGGTAACTATGGAGAGAGCCATTTTTAGCAATTTATAGTAAAAAATTTTAATAATCAGCATGGAGCTGCAAAATATATTTGAGCCTTAAAATGTAAGGTGAAACAACTGAGATACAGTACAGCATAATAATAAACTGACCTGACAGCAGCAGTGATAGGACTCCTTTAGGGACCCTTTAATATTCATCACACTCATACCGCTAAGCACAAAACATGTCCTTTTCATAAGGTAGCTAAAAATACATTGTTATATTCTACTTTCATTGAGCTAATTATTTTCACCTACATACAACCTAATTATTGATATCAAATATTCATTAATTTTTAAAGATTTTGACCCTTTAAATGCAAGGTTTTTTTCGTGATGCAGCCATGTTTTTAGATGGCAAAAAACAGGGACAAAAATAATTATTTTCAGTAAACTACATGCAGAGTCATTTTTGTGTTGAATTATTACAGCCTGATGTGTCAGGGGTAAGCAGCAAGGGAGGTTGTGACAGTGCCATCTAGTGGAAACAGCATGTTTATTCTCCATATGCCAAATATGGTCAAGAAATAGCGCCATCTGCTGGAGAGTAGTAAAAATGATAACTTCTATGTCAAAAGCCCAGCTTGACACCCAGATGTAATAAAATGCATGTATTGTGCTTTAATGGTAGTGAGATCAAAAACTGCAGTTTGAATGGGTTTCAATGGCACATTTTTTGCCCTTCACAGTACGACTGTAACAATTGCTTGTAAACAGTGTATTTTATATCGACTTACTGTAGGAGAGCGGGAAATAACAAGATCAAAAATACACAATCTTTCCAAAATTCATGCCATATGCATGAACACAGATAACATTATCAAAACATGAAGAATGACGAGCACCTAAAATGTATTCATAGGTTCCTGAGGGTCAAATTTGCAACTTGTTACAACAATTTGACTCTTTCCCTCATAAATTTGCAACTATTTTTTACCTAAATTTGTGTCTTTTTCAGATTAATTTGTGACTTGTTTAAGCAATCACTATGTAGAGTTACTATAGTCATGATACCGTAACGAACTCAAGTGTAATATTGCTTTTATACAACAGTTCCGCAAGCACAGTTTTTTAAAAGACAGCAATACTGGACAAAATGTTATGATTTGTTTGTTTAACCAGTTATTTTACGCAGCTGAGAAAAAAAAAGTCCCTTCTGAATGTAGCCACTAGCCAGTAACTGCTGCTAAACATCTCAGTCAGCATGAAAACATCTATTGTCATTTCATACACATGTAAACAAATTAAATATTGTCAAGTGCAAAATTAATGTGTTTATAAAACGTATCTGTTAAGTCGATACTTCAGAAAATCCCAGATCAAAACATATCCAATACCGGTCCCCAGAAGCCAGTAGATAGCATGCTAGCGATTTAGCACATTTTTCTTGCTTTTCTTCGCATTTTCAGATGAAACAAAGAGTCCATCATGACAAAGGTATTGTGGTTTGTTAATCGAGACAATAAATCAAACTCTAACACTTCCTGTTTTTTTAAATGGATGTGAAATCGCTTAATGATCTTAAAATGATCGGGTAGACGGAAGTAGACCTTTGCAAAAGGGTGGGACTTCCGGGTCACGGGCGTATAATTTCCTGTCAAACAGCGCCTCACTGTGGAAATTAAGGTATCCAGAACAGTACTGCAACTGTCAGAGAGTTGATCGAAAAATACTTAGTAATTAATGTTACTAGAACACCTTTGAAGTGGAGAAATACATATCCAGTGAAATCAGAGTGCAATAATCACGGATTATAGTAACTCCTGGAATCCCTATTGTCCAATCAAATTGCTTGGTTGGAAGTAACTGTTGTGCAATTCTTGTTAATTTGCTTTCTGTGCTTGAAAACTTATCATACATATACACTTCTCATAAATTTTAAAGGGGTTATGAGCAAAAATATGTAGGGTATTATTGCCCGACAAATGAAAAATTAATCTTTGGCTACAGTGGATAGATAAAAAAGTGTATCCACCCCAGTTAAAATGTTTTGCTACATTTATTGTACAGTTCAAATAAAAATCAAGCAAAACTGTTAGGGGGAAAATTGAAAATCAAAAAAAACAACAAGCTGGTTGCATAAGTGTGCACACCTGTAAACTACTACATTGTTTTGATTAATTTCCACCATTCAATCTGTTGGAGTAGGAGTCTTATCGGTACACCACATCTTATCTTGGCAGCATTTGCCCACTTTTTGCAAAAATGCTGCAAATCTACAAACCCCAAATCCAATGAAGATGGGAGACAGCATAAAATGTAAATGAAAACAGAATGTAATGATTTACAAATCCTTTTCGGCCTATATTTAATTGAATACACTACAAAGACAAGACATAAAATGTTCAAACTGATAAACTTTTTTGTTTTTTTTTGCAAATATTCACTCATTTTGAATTTGATGCCTGTAACACATTTGAAAAAAGCTGGGACAGGGGCAACAAAACACTGGAACACCTATTTGAAACCTTCCACAGGTGAACAGGTTAATTGGAAACAGATGAGTATCATAAGTGGGTAGAAAAGGAAAATTACTATATTTTTATTTCCGTTTTACACAACATCCCAACATCATTGGAACTGGGGTTTGTATCAGATTTTGAGAACATAAGTTATCTCTTGTCCTCAGAATCTGGTGATCTCCTCAGGACATCACTAAGAATAGTTTTTATGTTTAATAAATAACATGTTACTGTACAGCTGCATTTCTCTTTTTTGCCATTCAGAGTAGTCCCATATTATATCTATTAGATCATTCTTTCACAAAAATAATTCCTGGATGCAGAAAGCTATCCGTCTCAAAAGCCAGTTTCGAAAGCTGGGAATCAGACCACCAAGGTCTCTGCCTTCGACCGTCACCTGATCCGCATAGCACCGGACGCCCATGGTCCCTCCTGCAAGTGGTGAGCCCACGGGAGGGCAGACCCATGTTAACTCCTTCAAGCTGGGCCCAGCCGGGTCTCATGGGTAGAAACCTGGCCACCAGACGCGAGTCACTGAGCTTCTCCCCTCATGCCTGGCTCCAGGGCAGGGCTTCGGTAAATCCATATTGGGCAGGGTACACTGACTTCTTGATTGTTTCTACATCATGGAAGTATATTGGATCAATCTTAGTCTGGCCCTTCACCCAGGGTCATTTTGTCTTGGGAGACGCTACCAGAGGCAAATTGCCACCAACAACATAGCTCCTGGGATCACTAGGGCACAGAAACCCCCCACCACGATAAGGTGGTGATCCATGGGGACTCCCAAAGCAGCTGAGGTGTACCGACAGGCCAAGCGTAGTGCAGCTCAGGTTGCTGTTGAAGCAAAAGCTCGAGTGTGGGAGGAGTTTGGTAAGGCCATGGAACAAGACTTTCAGTCAGCCTCAAAGAGATTCTGGCAAACTGTGTGGTGGCTCAGGAGGGGGAAGCAGCTCCCTGTCCACACTGTGTATGGTGCGAATGGGGCGCTGCTGACTTCGACTGGGAATATTGTCAGGTAGTGGAAGGAATACTTCGAGGATCTCCTCAATCCCACTGACACGCCTTCCGAAGAGGAAGCAGAGCTTGAGTTACAAGGGGGACAACTCTCCCATCACAGGGGCTGGGGTCGCCGAAGTGGTTAAAAAACTCTTCAGTGGCCGGGCCCCGGGGGTGGACGAAATTTGCCCTGAGTACCTCAAGGCCCTGGATGTTGTAGGGCTGTCATGGTTGACACGCCTCTGCAACATTGTGTGGAGGGCAGGGACAGTGCCTTTGGCATGACAAACTGGGGTGGTGATTCCTCTTTTTAAAAAAGGAGACCGGAGGGTGTATTCCATCTTTAGGGGGTCACACTTCTCAGCATTCCTGGGAAGGTCTATGCCAGGGTACTGGAGAGGAGAGGCCAACCGCTGGTCAAACCTCGGATTTAGGAGGAGCAATGTGGTTTTCGTCCTGGCCGTGGCACATCGGACCAACTCTTTACTCTCTCGAGAATCCTTGAGGGTTTGTGGGAGTTTGCCCAACCAGTCCACATGTGTTTTGTGGACTTGGAGAAAGCATTCAACCGCGTCCCTCGTAGTCTCTTGTGAGGGGTGCTGTGGGAGTGTGGGGTATCGGGCTTGTTACTACGAGCTATCCGGTCCCTGTACAACTGTTGCAAGAGTTTGGTTTGTATTGCCAACACCCTGTCGAACCTGTTTCCAGTGAGAGTTGGACTCCGCCAGGGCTGCCCTTTGTCACCTATCCTTTTCATAATTTTTATGGACAGGATTTCTAGGTGCAGCCAAGAAATAGAAGGTGTCATGTTCGGTGACGACAGGATCTCATCTCTGCTGTTTGCAGATGATGTTGTCCTGTTGGTTTCATCCAGCAATGACCTACAGGTCTTACTGGAACAGTTTGCTACCGAGTGTGAAGCGGCTGGGATGAGAATCAGCACCTCCAAGTCCAAGTCCATGGTCCTCAGCCAGAAAAGGGTGGATTGTCCTCTCTGGGTCAGGGATGAGCTCCTTCCCCAAGTGGAGGAGCTTAAGTATCTCGGGGTCTCATTCACGAGTGAGGGGAGAATGGAGTGGGAGATTGACAGATGGATTGGAGCAGCCTCTGCAGTGATGTGGACATTGTACTGGTCTGTTATGGTGGAGAGGGAGCTGAGCTCTAAAGCAAAGCTGTCAATTTACCGCTCAGTCTACATTCCTACCCTCACCTGTGGTCATGAGCTTTGGGTAATGACCGAAAGAATGAGATCGTGGATACAAGCAGCTGAAATGAGCTTTTTCTGTAGGATTGCTGGACTCACCCTTAGAGATAGGGTGAGGAGTTCAGTCATCCTGGAGAGGCTCAGAGTAGAACCGCTGCTCCTCCACATTGATTGGAGCCAGTTGAGGTGGTTCAGGCATCTAATCAGGATGCCTCCTGGACGCC
Source organism: Pholidichthys leucotaenia (assembly GCA_020510985.1). Lineage (NCBI taxonomy): Eukaryota > Metazoa > Chordata > Actinopteri > Cichliformes > Pholidichthyidae > Pholidichthys > Pholidichthys leucotaenia. Next base: position 151,565,596 of record CM035850.1, on the reverse strand, counting down.
TCCCACTTGAGGTGTTTCAGGCATGTTCTACTGAGAGGAAACCCCGGGGCAGACCCAGGACTCGGTGGAAAGACTATGTCTCCCAGCTGGTCTGGGAACATCTTGGTATCCTCTCTGAAGAGCTGGAGGAGGTGGCCGGGGAGAGGGAAGTCTGGACTTCTCTGCTTGAGCTGCTGCCTCCATGACTCGGACCTCCGGAAAAGTGGTAGAAGATGGATGGATGGCTAACTGGATCACCTCCAAAATTCATCAGATTGGTCCTTGATCTGTTTCCAACTTCCTGAAAATCAAACGTTTTTGAGCTATGATGTACACATACAAGCAGAAAAATAGCTAAAGAGATTAATGAATACAGGCATAATCAACACCCTTGACAGAGGTAATAAAGACCACATCTGGATCAGTCACATCTGGATGTAATGGAATGAAAGGCATGGTACTTCCTGTGGTACTTCCTGCAAATGAAGACGCATAAATGCTGAGATGACTGTGACATATGTGATGTGATGTTCTTCTTGTTCTCAGTGTTCTCTGCTCTTTCCACTTTAGACAGGTAATGTCAAAGCTGGACCCATGCAGCACCTTTACAATAGTTTATTACAATGCCACCGTCTGCCACATTTTTGTTTATTGTATTTTTTTAAGAAATGTAAAAGAATGTCAGAAAATTCCCAGTAGAACCTTTAATTTTACACACGTGTATATAAGTAACTGTGAAACGTGTTTTCAGCTTGATCTGTTTAACACATTAGTGTGTCTTAGTAAATTAGAATATCGTGATTTGGATTTAAATTCAGAAACTATAAAAAAATCAACAAAGTAAATCAAAATGACTTGAAATATGCCATTGTGCATGTAGTGAATTTTGAACATACAACAGTTTATCTTAACTATATGAAAAAAAACTACTTTTTCCAAAAATTCTAATTTACTAAGATGTTTTAGTATGGGGTCTGCAACCTGTGGATCTGGGGCCACATACGGCTCTTTTTCCCATAGATAGTGGCTCCCTGAGGCCTTGGGGAGGAAAAATCATACATTTCATGTGTCCCGCACCTCGGACACAGTCCAAGGACGAATAATTTTGTCACACATAAGGGGTTGTTCAGAACTCCTTATACAAAGATATAGAGTGATGATAATAAAGTCAGTGGCAGTAATGCACCTGTAAGCTGGTTGCCAACCCCCAATCAAATCTAAAAGAAGAAGAAAGAAAAGAAGCATTAAATTTACAAGAAAAAAGGTTGCACATTGATGAGAAAAACATCCTAAAAATCACAAAAGGAGAACATCTGAAAACTTATGCAAAAAAAATCTCACAAAGTTAGAGAAAAATTTTGCAGTTTTCTGAGGAAAACATACCCACAAATCCATAAGAAAAGTCGTAATTTCTGAAAAGGAAATCACAAATTTACTGGGAAAAAGTTGGTATTTTATTAGAAAAATGTAATAAATTTAGGTAAGAAATGAAAGCTAAGAAATTTACAACGAAAAATATAATAAATTTATGAGAACAGCTGAAAATTTTTGAAAAAGAAGTCTCAACTTTAAAATAAATGTTGCAATTTTATGAGGGGGAAAAAATACAAATTGGCAAGAAAAAAGACATAAATTCATGTGAAAAAGCTACAGTTTTATGCGAAAACTGTTGCAGATTTATATGAAAACTGCAGCATTTTTACCTGAAATGGGTAACATTCAGATAAGATTATCTTATGAGAAAAGCAGGTTATGGCAACAACAAAAAAAAAATCAAAATTTATGGGAAAAAAAGCTTGTGATTTTATTGGGAAAAGTGTCACAAATTTACATGGAAAAAGTCTTCAGTTTTACTCAATAAAGGTTTATAATTTGCAAAGAAAAATATGTCAAATTTAGAAAAAAGCAAAACACATTTATGCAAAAAATACAACAAATTTTGAAAAAAAAAACCCAAACCTACACTTTAATGAGGGAAACACCCACAAAAATTTACAAGAAAAAAAGACCAAACTTTTTGCAAATAATCAAAAAATTCCCACAAAAAAGTAGCAATTTTGTGAGGAAAAAGGCAGCAAATTTACAATAAAAATGTGCAAATTGATAAGAAAAACTCTTAATCCTAATGTTGTCAGGCCAGATTTTAGCTGTAATTCCGCTGTTTAACACAGTTTATAGGCTCAGATATTTTTGCTGACGTTTTTATGCCAAAATCACTCACAGTAGTTCTTCATGTAGTACAGGTTGCCGACCCCTGCTCTAGTAATATGACATCCAGCGCTGAAGTCCTGAATGTAGATCTGACTGCTTACTGCTGTCTGACAGAGGCGTCAGTTTCATGCGGTCCCTACGTCTGTGTTAGTGATTTGGTATCATGCACTCAATGTGAACGTGCCTTAGTCTGATGTCATGTGAAGACTCTGCGGGGCTCTCGCTGGATTGTTAGTAGTCTCACGTTGAAACCAGCAGCTATGAAACACATCCGGGGCTGTAATGATGACACTTCTCTCAGTCAGTATGTTGACATGCATTTCAGTAATCGAGTTTTACGCTGTAACCTGATTTCCTAAATGTGAAATAAAGTGAGTGCTTCTTACTTCACTTCATTTAGGTTTTTTGGGGGGAGTTGGACTGACAAATTCTAAATGGCTTCTCCACGCCTGAGTACTGAAAACTTTGGGAGCACTTTAAGCCCACAAATTTTAGAGTAAGTACAAGGTATAGCAGTGAAAACAAGGGAGAGTAAGGAATGAAAGTGGGGCACAAGCTTTTAATTGATATACTTACCCTATAAGCAGTAGGTGATATAGGATGGGGGGGGGGGTGCTATCTCCCTTGTTAACCTGTCACCGCCCCCATCCCCATCCACAAGTGTAAATCAAGGGAGGGACACTGCTCCTCTGAACCTGGATGAAAGAGAATTGTCCCGCCAACATCATGAATAACATGACTTTGAATGACCAATTCTAAGCAGGATGCAAAAAATAAATTTTAAAAATCTTATAAATGCTCAGCTTTATTCTCATAGATTTGCAACTTTTTTCCTATAAATTTGTACTCACTGTCATGACTCTCTGCCTTTGAGCTCTGGCTGTAGCCGGGGGATAAGATAAGATAAACTTTGTCCCTCAAGGGGAAATTTGTCTTGGGCTTGTCACCCGTGCTGCAACCACACAATCCACACATACACAATGGATGTAGTACATCCTGGGTTCGATCCCAGCCCCTGGCCAACAGTGACCTGTCTGGAGTTTGCATGTTCTCCCCGTGTCTGTGCGTGGGTTTACTCCGGGATTTCTCCAGTTTCCTCCCACATGCTAAAAACATGCAAGTTAGGTTAATTGGCATCAAACTGGGGATTCTAAATTGTCCTTGGGTGAGAGTGTGAGAGTGAATGGTTGTCTGTCTCTCTGTGTTGGTCCTGCAATGGACTGGCGATCTGTCCAGGGTGTACCCTGCCTCTTGCTCAAAGATGCTGGGATAGGCTCCAGCGCCCCCCCCCCCCCCCCACACACACACACACGACCCGAAAAGGATTAAGTGGAAGAAGATGGATGTTTTGGGTACTCAAGTCAAAAATGGGTGATTTTAAGGAGTGATCATCTTCCCTATATGAAGATGAACAAAAATGCTTAGCACTATGTTGTGAAATCTCCACAATGCCACCTTTTGGAGGGCGGAATGTCAGCACGACAGGTGGTGCTCCAGTTGGGCTGCAGTGCATCAACCATTGTTCAGTTGCAACAATGCCAGGTCAAAACTGGGTCCGCGGCCCGTAGACCACGTCCAGGACGAGCACATGTCACCACCCCAGAGCAAGACTGGTACATCGTGCTGCAGCACCTCCAAGATCAGTTCTGCACAGCCACCCAGATGGCCCAGGAAACTCCAGGGAAATCCCAATCAAGGATCTCAGCCAATACCATGAGAAGGTGCTTCAGGCATCAGGACCTATGACCCCAAAGACCGTTTTTGAGGGATGATTGGATTTGAGGGATGAAGTTTTTCAAACCCTGAACCAGGCAAAACTAATTTAGGACCCTCAAAGTAAAAAAAAAAAATAAAAGGTCTGCTTGGGGGGCACTTAAATGTATTATGTATGTAGTTGATTTACTTTTTCACAAATAGACCTGAAAGAATCTCCCAGACATATAACCTTTTAACAGGACTGTCTGACCACAATATAATATTGGCAACAAGAAAACTTCCACGGAAACAGCTTTCAAATCCATTTAAAAAGTCATCAGTTAACAAAGTAAGTTATATAATCCCAAAAAAACAACAACAAAATATAACAATGGCAACTAGAAAAGCACTCGGAGAGCGCAGACCTCCGCCAAGCGCCACAGTTCCCCCCATACAGTGTTTGTGTGTACGTTTTTCAGATTCCTTGACCATGAAAACATATGACTAGCAATTGGATTCACAATGATAGGATTAGTGGTTCAGTAGTAAAAGCATTACCTCCTTGGCGGAGGTAATAAACTGAAGTGTTGCTGTTGTGTCCATCTCCTCCATCTGCAAACTCCCAGGCTGCGGGCATTGCAATTCATCGCACAATCGCGTACAACCCACAGGCCAATGGGTTATGCGAGCGTTTTCATAGATCACTGAAAGCAGCACTCAGGGCTTCACTGACGGATGCAAATTGGGTAGACAGGTTGCCGTGGGTTTTATATTGGGGTTGCGCTCCGCGGCAAAAGAGGATTTGGAAGCTTCCCCGGCAGAGAGGTCGTTTTTGCGCAGCCCCTATGGCTGCCCGGGGAATTTCTGCCAAATAATCCTGCGCCGGACAGCTGCCCGTCTCAGCTTTTGCAGCGTAGCGCAAACACAGGCACGCTGCCGGGCCCGGCCCACCACTGTTTTCCGCGTGCTTTTGTGCCTAAAACTTTGAAGAACGCGGAGTTCGTGTTCATCAGACACGACGACCAGCGCCCTCCATTGCGCCTGCACACATGTTGAAAATGGCCGTATCTCACAATGTTAAAGAATCCTTTAAAAAATTCCTGTATCCAGATGGTGATCCGGATCATCCCCAAAATTTAATCAGTTCTTCCTTGTACCATTTCCAACAACGCCTGAAAGTTTCATGGAAATCCGTCTAAAACTTTTTGAGTTATCTTGCTAACCAACAGACAGACAAACAGTCAAACGCTGGCAAAAACATAACCTCCTGCGGCCTGGCGGAGGTAATAAATGAAATTGAATGGAAGGAATTCACCTCTTCAGATGACATAAATCACAGCAATGAATTTTTTATAATGAAAATCAAAGAGATTATCGCTGTTATGATTGGGGCATGGTCTAGGGATCACGCTCACACTTGGTGTTATTTTGATGTACTTGTGTTTATTTTTGTTCTCCCTGTGATTATTCAGAATTATCATTTGCATTTATTGCCCTCTGTGTTCTCCTGAGTCACCTGTCATTGTCTTCTGTGTCGTCCCCCATTTGGTTATGGGTGTGTGTGTGTATCTGTTTGCCTGTTGTTCCAGCTCCTCATGTTTTCCGTAGCCACTGTCTTCTCTGTATTATTCCTGTATTGTCATCCTGTGTGTTTTTTGTTAGGTTTCATGTACATCCCCTGTCTGATTGTCTGTACTGCCCCGCCCGTCCTGTTTTGTAGCTACTCCCCTGTTGTCTCCTAAGTAGTCCCAGCTGTCTTATGTTGAGTCAATTATCTGTTCCCACTTGTCCTGTGTTCTGTAATTATTCCCCTGTTTATATTTGTTGGTGTTCAGTGTCTGTCTAGTGTGGTGTCATTAACATTTACGTGGTTTCCTGGTCATGTCTCCCTGTGCCCTGTATCAAGTCCCTTATAAGTTTATTTAGCCTCAGCATTCTCAGCCCCTGTGCTGCTGTTTGTTTTTGCCTTGAGTATTTCTGTTAATAAATCATTGTTTTACACCGTGAACCTGCCTACACTCTGAGTCCTCCGCTCCCACCTACGTCTGCCCAGAGGCAGATCCCTGACAATTGCGGCGTTTTCAAAATAAAGGAAATAACAGAAGAAGAATCAACTGACCAACTCCGAATGTCTACAACTAATGAAGGCCAGAGATCAACTTCGTAAAATAGCTCTAAAATCAGGTTTAACAACAGAGAAAAATTTACATCTGCTTGAAATAAGGTAACAAACTCTGAGGAAGGCGAAGGCAAACTTTTTCATAACCGTTATTGAAAATGCAAAGGGAGATGGCAAAAAATTTGGGATAATATTGACAAATAAAAGGAACAAAAACGATGATGGAGACATGGAACTTAGCATTAATAGCAAATTGGTACAGACCCCCATGGTCATTGCTCCAGAGTTTGACAACTTTTTCATAAACTCTGTACAAGAAATACCCCATTCATTTAATCCACCTGATCATAATTCTAGTCCTATCAGCCTCACACAACCAGTTTTTAATATCCATTCATCCATCTTCTTCCGCTTAATCCTTTTCGGGTTGTGGGGGGCTGGAGCCTATCCCAGCATCTTTGGGCGAGAGGCAGGGTACACCCTGGACAGATCGCCAGTCCATCGCAGGGCCAACACAGAGAGACAGACAACCATTCACTCTCACAGTCATACCTAAGGACAATTTAGAATCCCCAGTTTCATGCCAATTAACCTAACTTGCATGTTTTTGGCATGTAATATATTAGAAATAATTGAAAATGAAGTTGCAAATATCATCAGCTCATTGAATAGCTCAAAAGCAACCGATGAACATGGTCTTAACACCAATTTTTTTGAAAGACTATGAAGAATCTCTCATTTACCCACTTACTCATTTAATCAATCTGTCAATCAAACATGCTGTTGTCCCAACTGCTTGGAAGGTAGGAGTGGTCAGACCAATTTTCAAAACGGGGATCAAAGCTGATATAAACAACTACAGACCAACCAGCATTTTACCGGTTATCGCTAAAACAATTGAAAAATTGGTGGCTACGTTATTATGTGAACATTTGAATTATGGAAATACCCCCTGCATCACACACAGTTTGGGTTCTGTGCCCACCATTCAACAGAGTCTGCACTAAGCTTGTTTATAGAGAAAACTAAATCTTTCTTAGATAAGTGCAGTTGTGTAGGTGCTGTGTTCTTAGATCTGAAGAATTCATTTGACACCATTGGCCACAACATCCTTTTAACCAAACTTACTCAGTTTAATTTTTCAGAACACGTTATCAAATGGATTAAATCCTACTTAACCAACAAACAGCAATGTGTAATGGTCAATAGTGTCAAATCACCATATTTGAAATGTCAAATGGGTGTCCCACAAGGCTCCATACTTGGACCAATATATTCTCCTTATACATAAATGATTTTACCACATGCATGCAGAAACATTCATTTACAAATGTATGCAGATGACATGGTAATATTCACACATGCAAAAAACACACAAGAAGCCAAAAATTCAAAATTCAAAGATTTTATTTGTCAATGGGCAGCACAGTGGTGCAGTGGTTAGCACTGTTGCCTTACAGCTAGAAGGTTCCTGGTTCAAATCCCCAGGCTGGCAGGGGTAGGAACCTTTCTGTATGGAGTTTGCATGTTCTCCCTGTGCTGCGTGGGTTTACTCCGGGGGCTCCGGTTTCCTCCCACAATCCAAAGACATGCATGCTAGGTTAATTGGTTGTTCTAAATTGTCCCTAGATATGTTTCCTATAGGCCCTTAGAATAGAGGGTTAGTATTAGTGAAAGTGCTTTGAGTGGTCTTTGTGACTAGAAATAAGTATATAAGTGCAGGTTAGTTAGTTAGTAATACTACTATACGTATAGGACATACAGGAGAATTTAAATGGCGTTTATCTCTCTCTTCAGCGGTGTACACAATATAAAAAAGAAAAAGGAATAAGGCTGGAAAAAAGAAAACAGCAACAGCAGTCTATGTACAGTAATGCAGCCCGTAGTGCAAATGGTGACAAAAGATAGACCCAGACCTTCCATGACTCAAATCTATGATTGGCTTAATAATTCATGTCTCCTACTAAATACTAAAAAAAAAATGTTTGCATGATGTTCACCAAACATATATTTTCCGTATCTTCTTAATTATTGTTCTGAGTGTTGCTATCCCTGTGCTGTTGCAATCCTGGAATTTCCCCATTGTGGGACTAATAAAGGCTTATCTTATCTTAAACAACCATTAAATATTACAAACTCAAACATTTTCTTAAAAGGGGAGGATCTGCAATTATTTGAGGAATTTAAGAAGTCTGGCAGGTTGACAGCGACGGCATTCGTGGTGGCGGTATGATATATAAACCAAAGTTTATTTATCAGCTCTCCTAACAAGTCTCATCTAAGTGCAGAAGCAACAGAAGGAAAAGAAACCGAATACCTCCGGCTCTCTGACTTTATACTTGCACATAACAAAAGACATGCATATCAAAGGCTGATATCCCTCATTATCATAATCCCCCCATTGTCTTGGTACTTCCTCTCTTCGCCCTGGGGGGGGTGAGGGTAGCTCCTCCGGTCTCCACCGTAGTGTCTGGGAACGTCTTTGTTCTTCACTGGCGGGTGAGAGTCTTTGTCCTTTCAGAGGTGTGAAGTCGCCTTACATATGTAATCACCAAACATTCTCACATGCTTCAACATATGTAGGTTATGGAATATATGATTAATATAGCCCACACCTCAGCGTGATTTTAGATTCCTCCTTAAACTTTAAAAAACACATCAAAAAATCTCAAACATAATCAAATTTAATCTGAGAAATTTTGAACAAATTAGACCATCGCTGACAGTTAGCCAGAATGTTTCTGCATGCAACGATCTTCTCACACATCGATTACTGTTTTACCAACTGGTTTCTCACAGGTGTAACAACAATCAAACCCATTGAATCTTTATACAAAAAAGCCATAAAATCTTTGATAAGAAAGATCCCACTTGTGGTCTATATTAATCATATATCCCATAACCTACATATGTATAAGCATGTGAGAATGTTTGGTGATTACATATGTAAAGCGACTTCACACCTCAGAACAGGACACAGAGGTCTCAACCGCCAGTGAAGATCAAAGAGCATCCGAGGCACTGCGGTGGAGACCGGATAGGTCGCCCTGACCCCCCAGGGCCAGGTGGAGGGGTACGAAGACAAAAGAGGGGATTAAGATAGTGAGGGATGTCAGCTTTTGATATGCATGTCTTTTGTTATGTGCGAGTATAAGTTCGTAGAGCCGAAGGTGTTTGCTCTCTTACTTCTTCTGCTGCTGCACCTAGATGAGACTTGTTAGAGGAGCTGATAATAAACTTTGGTTTATGAATCACATCGCCTCGTTATTTCAAGCTCCTCTACACTGGTGACCCTGACGCGAGAATGGACCAGAGGCGTTCCCCCGCGATCGACTCATCTGTGGCGACCCAGGCAGACGCCGGCGCCCATGCAGACAGGGGAACAGATGGACGACGTTCCCCCACGGCAGAAGTGATAGAGAGGGCTCAACCGAGCACCAGCGCCGCGGAGAGAGCCGAAGCAAGGCACTCTCACCCTGCGGACACATCAGTGACGGTCCACACAAACGCCGTCACCGTCAAGCTGCCGGACTTCTGGCAGGAAGACCCCGCCTCATGGTTTCAGCAAGCTGAAGCCCAGTTTGCACTTGCGGGCATCACGGCTGACGATACAAAGTTCTATCACATCGTCGCCAAACTCGACGCCGCCACTTCGAGATGTGCGCGGAGCATAATCCAGCGGCCGCCGGCCCAGGACAAATATAAAGAACTGAAAGCGACCATCGTGGCAAATTACGTCCCCTCAGCCGAGGAGAGAGCCGAGAGGATCCTGGCGGTCTACGGCCACAGAGGATGCAGACCCAAGGCCCTCATGGAGGACTTGCTGCAACTTAAAGAAGAGGACAATGACAACTTCCTCTTCCAATTCATATTCCTCAGTACGCTGCCGCCACACATGAGAGGGACGCTTGCCAACATGCGATGCAGCACCCAGCAGGACTTACGCACGCTGGCTCACGAAGCTCAACGGCTCGTCAACGCCTGCAAGGAACAGACACCCACAGCAGCATCCGCAGACCTCAACGCTGATGTCCAGAGCCACGAGGAGCCACAAACCACCGAGCAGAATCAGCCCGCGGTGACAGCGACACGGCCAAGACGTAACAGGCGGAGCGACGTTTGTTATTACCACCACCGCTTCACCGAGAAGGCTTACAAATGCGTTCCCCCCTGCAAATTCACATTTTCGGGAAAACGCCCAAGCCGAGAGCCGTTAACAGCGGCGGTTCTCGGCGAAAAAAGCAAGCTTTTATATGTGACGGACGGACACACCGGCAGGCAGTTCCTTATCGACACGGAAGCTCAACTAAGTTTTGTCATGCCCTCCCAAGCAGACCGGGCCATGGGCCCCCGGGGCAATGGAGCGGTGGCAGCCAACGGCTCCATCATCGACACTTTTGGCGAAAAGAGCCTGCCCCTCTGCATCCACGGCCGCAACTACAGATGGACATTTGTTGTAGCGGTGGTGAGTTTTAACTTGTTGGGCGCAGATTTTTTGTGTGCACATGGGTTATTAGTTGATCTAGCGAACAGACGCTTGGTTAATGCACTGTCCTTTGCTTCTATTCCCTGCTCAGCTCGAGTTTCTCCACCACCCGTGCAGGCCAGCGTCACCACAGCAGGAGGTAAGTTTGATCAACTCCTCACCCAATTTCCAGCACTCACAATTCCCAAGTTCTCAGCCACAGTGGCTAAACACGGGGTCGAACACTTTATTCCCATAACAGGCCCACCCGTATTTGCCAAAGCTCGGCGCTTAGACGCGACCAAGCTCGCCATAGCTCTGGACGAGTTTACCACCCTTGAAAAATTAGGCATTATCAGGCGCTCGAAAAGCCCCTGGGCGTCACTGCTTCACATGGTCCCGAAATCCGCCGGTTCTTGGAGACCGTGCGGCGATTACCGCAGATTAAACAATGCGACAGCGCATGACCGCTACCCAATTCCTCACATTCAAGGTTTTTCACTACATCTGGCGGGTGCGCGCATTTTTTCAAAAATAGACCTGGTCCGCGGCTATCATCAAGTCCCAGTTCGAGCAGAGGACATTCCTAAAACAGCTGTAATAACCCCCCTTCGGTCTTTTTGAAGTTTTGCGGATGCCTTTCGGCCTCAAAGGCGCCGCTCAAACCTTTCAGCGGATGATGGACGCGGTATTACGCGACCTCCCCTTCGTGTTCGTCTACCTCGACGATATGCTGGTAGCCAGCTCGTCTGAGGAAGAACACGAGCAGCATCTTACTATAGTTTTTCAGAGACTAGAAGAGCACGGGTTAATAATCAATCCAGCCAAATGCAAATTTGGCGTGTCTCAAATTGATTTTTTAGGACACAGAGTTTCACCGAAGGGGGCAGTCCCACTGCCAGACAAAGTTCACGCAGTAAAAAGTTTCCCACGGCCACAAACAGTCAAATCGCTGCAAGAATTTTTGGGAATGGTTAATTTTTACAACCATTTCCTCCCCCACACAGCTCAGCTCATGCAGCCCCTATATGACGCACTCAGAAAACAAAAACCTTCCAACGCGGTCGAATGGACCCTGGAGCGCGAACGCGCCTTTGCGAAGGTAAAAAGTGCCCTAGCTAATGCCACATTGTTGGTTCACCCCGATCCCTCGGCCCGCATTGCGCTAACCACAGACGCTTCAGACCTGGCCATAGGGGCGGTTGTAAAACAACACGTCAGTGGAATCTGGCAACCTTTGGCATTCTTCAGCAAATCGCTAAACCAAGTTGAGCGTAAATACAGCACTTTTGACAGGGAGCTGCTAGCACTTCATTTATCCATCCGCCACTTCCAGTTCTGGTTGGAAGGGCGGCGTTTCACGGCTTTTGTAGACCACAAACCGCTCACCTTTGCGATGGCTAAAATTTCCGAACCGTGGTCAGGCAGGCAACAGAGACAGCTAGCTGCGATTTCAGAGTTCACCACAGACATTCGACATGTGGCAGGCAAACTTAACGTGGTAGCAGACTGTCTCTCTCGCGTTGTGACATCGCCAGAGCACGAGGAAACAGATTATACTACCTCAGCGGCAGAACTCTTCACCAACGCGGACACATACGCGGCCCCAATCCATGCAGGGATAGATTATGCAGCCATGGCGGAGGAGCAAAGTAGTGACGCGGACGTGCACGCACTCCTATCTGGACCAACAGGGTTAAGGCTGGAGGAAAGGGGTTTACGCGACGGTGTGCCCCCCCCCCAATATGCGACATCTCAACCGGCCGACCTCGGCCGTTAGTCCCAGCTGCATGGCGCTGCCGTATTTTCGACGCGATTCACTCCCTCGCGCACCCAAGTGTGCGCGCTTCGGTTAAAATGGTCGCCGAAAAGTTTGTGTGGCCTGGCCTGCGCAAAAACGTAAAAGAATGGGCAAAGACTTGCATTTCTTGTCAGCGCGCCAAAGTACACAAACACACAAAAGCCCCTCTAGAGCCTTTTCGAATCCCTGCTAGAAGGTTCGACCACGTTCATGTCGACCTCGTGGGGCCACTACCTTCCTCCCAAGGTTTCACACATCTGTTAACAATAATAGACCGCACCACGCGCTGGCCGGAGGCAATCCCTCTGGCGTCAACCACAGCGGAGGAAGTCGCTCGCGTTTTTTTGACAAACTGGGTGGCACGTTTCGGCGTCCCATCGGACATCACGTCCAATAGGGGGCCTCAATTTGTCTCGGAGCTTTGATCAGCCATGGCCAGCAGCTTAGGGGCGACAATTCACCGCACCACCGCTTATCACCCTCAGGCTAATGGGTTATGCGAGCGTTTTCACAGATCTTTAAAGGCCGCCCTCAGAGCCTCACTAACGGATACAAATTGCGTAAATAAACTTCCCTGGGTTTTATTGGGGTTGCGTGCTGTGCCTAAAGAGGATCTAGACGCCTCCCCAGCAGAATTAGTTTTTGCACAACCTCTCAGGCTCCCAGGTGAATTTTTACCAGAGAACCCAGAGCCAGGGCATCTTCCAGCCCCAAGGTTTTTAGGCAGCAACGGACCGGACTCTCTCCCCGGACCGGCACATCACTCTTTTCCACGGGTTTTTGTCCCCCAAGCTTTAAAAAACGCTGAATTCGTTTTTGTTAGGCATGAAGCTTTAAAACCAACTTTCCGCCCACCATACGATGGGCCATTCAGAGTGCTGGAACCTGGTGATAAGCATTTTGTGCTTGATTTTGGGGATAGAAAAGAAACAGTCAGCATTGACAGACTTAAACCTGCCTTCTTGTTGAGAGACGAGCCTGCACGGTTGGCGAGAGCACCTTGGCGGTGTAGACCCCCCAAGAGAAAAGACTCAGCCCCCCTGCAGGGACCAAATAATCACTCTCCTCCCCAAGCTGCAGATTCCTTACAGGAAGGTCCCACCAGGACGCCCAAGCGGACCCACAGCAGATTCGGGAGAAGATTAAAACCCAGATGGCACAGGGACTGATGCAAACTACTCAACAGTTGTTCACTAATTGTGCTGTAACAGTTTAGGACTGACTTGTGATATTACTATGCTGTTATGATTACCACTGAACTCTCTTAGGAGCATGGCTGCTGGAAAGTTTCTTCTGTGTCAAGAGGTGTAGCAGTTAGTATGTCATAATAATTATCTTAAACTGTGAATTTTTCTATTGTCCTTTTCTTAGTCGTTTGGGGGGGGCTGTGGTCTATATTAATCATATATCCCATAACCTACATATGTATAAGCATGTGAGAATGTTTGGTGATTACATATGTAAAGTGACTTCACACCTCAGAACAGGACACAGAGGTCTCAACCGCCAGTGAAGATCAAAGAGCATCCGAGGCACTGCGGTGAAGACCGGATAGGTCGCCCTGACCCCCCAGGGCCAGGTGGAGGGGTACGAAGACAAAAGAGGGGATTAAGATAGTGAGGGATGTCAGCTTTTGATATGCATGTCTTTTGTTATGTGCGAGTATAAGTTCGTAGAGCCGAAGGTGTTTGCTCTCTTACTTCTTCTGCTGCTGCACCTAGATGAGACTTGTTAGAGGAGCTGATAATAAACTTTGGTTTATGAATCACATCGCCTCGTTATTTCAAGCTCCTCTACACCACTTATCATTGTTGTCACATCTACAAGAAATACATTTTTCTGTTTTCTGAAAATGCTAAAACTCTCCAGTTTGCCTGTTGAATTTATAAATTATTAAATGGCTATGCACCAACCCCCCGGGAGAATATGTTAAACTGATGACTGTCACCGGTACAGCCACCAGAGCAATCACTAGAGAAGACTGTGAGGTCCCCCACAGACACACTACATTTGCTCAATCTGTGCTATCAGTGAGGGGCACCAAGATCTGGAATAATATACCACCTGCAATCAGAGAATGTACCATACTAAACACTTAAGATATAAATTGGCTTTTAAACAATCAAAACTGTACCCATAACTAGTGGTTGTTCTGTGGCATGCACATATATACTGTATATATATATATATATGTGTGCCCGTGCGTCACACACATATGCCCCGCCTCTTGTTTGTTGTTGCTGTGAGGTGCTTGGGTGCATGTGTGTGTGTACACATACACAGCACTTCACTTGTGTAACATTTGAATGTTTTGTTTTGTAGCACCTTAACTCTTGCACTTTTGCATATCCACTTGTATAGTTTATTGCAGTTGTTCTGCTCATGTATGATTGTTTGTGAGTTTTTGTGACCCACCAGGGGACTACAGATTCAAATTAGCAGTGTATTGCTAAATCTGGCATACTTACATTTGTATCAATGTTCATTAGTATGTAATGTTCCTTTCAAATAAACATTAAACTAAACTGGTCCTGATGGCAGAGCAACAACGAAATCACCACAAGTGGGCTCATGAGCACAACAGGTGGACCCTATGCCAGTGGAACACTGTGCTTTTCTCTGATGAATCCCGATTGTGCCAGTCCAGGGTCGATGGCTGTGAACGTGTATGGCGGAGACAAGGAGAATGGCATGCCCCAATGGGACATTGCTGAACTCATGGTGTGGGCTGGCATTTCAGGTAAGTACAGGACACAGCTGGTTGTCCTTGATGACACTTTATCCAACCACCCTGACCTCCAGGTGTTCCAGCAGGACAATGCTCATCCACATGCTGCCCAAGTCACTAGGAAGTACCTGCAGCAACAGAACTTTGATGTCCTTCCTTGGCCTTCTTATTCTCCAGATTTATCTCCCATTGAACACTTGTGGGATCAACTTGGGCAACATGTTTCAGCCAGAGTACCGGCACCACAGAACAGAACTGGTCATGGCATTGCAGGAGGAGTGGCTAAATATCCCCCAGGACAACATTAGATGGCTCGTGAGTTCCATGAGGAGGCATATTACTGCCTGCATTAATGCAAATATAGGCCATATTCCATATTGAACTTTGTTTTTAAGACAGACATTTTGTTGGGATTTCAGAAAGTCAGGGTGCTTCTGTTTTGTTCAGTTTTGAAAATTGTTGACAGATTTTCACTTGTCGATCTCTGATATTGTTTTGAAGATGTCTAAAAATAATTTGCATCCTATAATTGATCATTTCCATAAAAATCTGTAAAAATGTCAACATTTTCTAGTGTTGCATTTTCATTGACAGTGAGTATATTTTTGTTGTATATTCATGGATGATAGGCTTATTATAATTTGGGTCTGCCTCAATAATTACTGTATATGGGAAAGTTAAAAACCGTTCTCCTTCAGTGACATACTGGGATCTTCAAAGAAAACGGAAGAGCAGGGATATTGCATTCGCCTCAGAGTGGTCTTGTATAACCTGCTGAAAAATTAATCAATATATTCACTCTGCTGGTTTTGTGTTTGCTTGTTTCCTTTGATGGTGTTACGGCTTTGATGTCATGTTAACATCTCCAATTGTTTCTGACCCGGATGTGGTCCGCACTTTAACATCTCGATCATTTTCCTCACTTCTCTAAAAATAAATGTTTAGAATACTCCATGCCTTGAAATTGGCATGTATCATGGCCAGTTTGTTTCTTCATTTTAAACTAAGACTGACTGAAATCAGATCATTTGGGCTCTGCCATGTAGATAATTAGAACTTGTGTAACCATAGGAACACTTTTGTTTATGGGAGGAATGTGATTCAGATTTTTTTGTGTGCTGCATGAATGTGTTAGTGTCATCATATTTCCATTTATTGATTGATATTTTTTAATATTTAAAAGTAGTGGTGAGCAGTAATTAAAAATTTAAATCAAAAACAATCTTTTGAAATTTCACATTAATCGTGAATAATTGCAATTAAATGTGCAAACTTTTTTCAGTACGTATCTTAATCTTGTCATTTTTAACGTTAACATGTTTGTCCACTCCCATTAACATGGGTGTGATATAAAAAACTCTGGGTGTGATATAAAAAATATTTTTTTAAAAAATATGTAAAATATTATTTATTAAAAACACATGAAAATAATATATATATAAAAGTTTTATTTAAAAATATGAAAACATGATGCAAAAATAATGTACAAAATATATATAGAAAATAATATATAAAAATAATTCATAATATATAAATATGAAAACACTTTATTATATATACATAAAATTAATTTTTAAAAATATGTTTTAAAAAATTGGCAAGATTTTTCAGAACACCTGCACAAAACAAATTTACCCATAAGGGATTGAACTGTTGGCACTTGTGTGGTGAAAAGACTGCAAATCATTTTCATGTGTTTTGGTCATGCCCAGTTATCCACCAATATTGGACCAAGGTACAGACAATATTGGGGAAAATATTCAAAATTACAGTTCCCTTTTCTTTTGTAACTTTGTATTTGGGTTTACTACCGGACTCACTGGAAAGACGAGGAGAAAAATACTTATTCAATGTTTTAATATTGGCAAGCAAAAAAGCTCTAACTAAAAAATGGATGTTGAAGGACTGTCCTACACCTGAAGATTGGACTAACGTGATCCAAGACATTTACTCGATGGAAAAGTTGACATTCGCACTGAGACAGGACATGGATGGGTTCATGAACTTTTGGCAACCCTGGACCGCATATGTGTCTTCCATTAGATCTAAACTTTGACAAATACCATTTCAATAATGGTTCCGCTCTTTGTTCCAAGGCTACTCAGATGCTCTTTTATCTTTATTTACTTACTTTTTCTTTTTGTTTGTTTTTTACTGGTTTGTTTGTTTGTTTTTTATTTGTTTTTTGTTTTTTTTCTCTTTAATTTCACTTTTTCTTTCACTTTAAAAAAAAAAAAAAGGGGTGTTGTAAGAATTAATCTTCCAATGTTGTCAGATATCAGAAAATAAGGGAACGTGATGAAAATGTAAACACTGCATTGCTGTAACGACCTGTATACCCTTTACAAAAACTTAAATAAAAAAAATAAATAAATAGGCAAAAAAAAAAAAAATTATATCAAATTAATATATAAAATATTTTTAAAATATATTTAAAATTTATTTAAAAAATATACAAAAATAAATATATATAAAATAGATTTTAAAAAATAATATATAACAATTTGTAAAAACAAAATAATATGTAATATATATACTGTATATATGTATGTGTATATGTATATATATATACAGTATATATATATATATATGTATATATATATATATACTGTACACAGTGGTGTGAAAAAGTGTTTGCCCCCTTCCTGATTTCTCATTTTCTTGTATGTCACACTCAAATGTTTCAGATCATCAAACAAATTTAAATATTAGACGAAGATAACACAAGTAAACACAAAATGCAGCTTTTAAATGAAGGTATTTATTATTAAGGGAAAGAAAAATCCAAACCTACATGGCTCTGTGTGAAAAAGTGATTGCCCCCTAAGCCTAATAACTGGTTGGGCCACCCTTAGCAGCAACAACTGCAATCAAGCATTTGCGATAACTGGTAATGAGTCTTTTACAGTGCTGTGGAGGAATTTTGGCCCACTTCATCTTTGCAGAATTGTTGTAATTCAGCCACATTGGAGGGTTTTCCAGCATGAACCGTCTTTTTAAAGTCATGCCACAGCATCTCAATGGGATTCAGGTCAGGACTTTGACTAGGCCACTCCAAAGTCTTCGTTTTGTTTTTCTTAAGCCATTCAGAGGTAGATTTGCTGGTGTGTTTTGAATCATTGTCCTACTTCAGAACCCAAGTGTGCTTCAGCTTGAGATCATGAACAGATGGCCGGACATTCTCCTTCAGGATTTTTTTGTAGACAGCAGAATTCATGGTTCTATTTACCACAGCAAGTCTTCCAGGTCCCGAAGCAGCAAAACAGCCCCAGACCATCACACTACCACCACCATATTTTACTGTTGGTATGATGCTCCTTTTCTGAAATGCTGTGTTACTTTTACACCAGATGTAATGAGACATGCACCTTCCCAAAAGTTCAACTTTTGTCTCATCAGTCCACAGAGTATTTTCCCAAAAGT
This sequence comes from Pholidichthys leucotaenia, assembly GCA_020510985.1. NCBI lineage: Eukaryota > Metazoa > Chordata > Actinopteri > Cichliformes > Pholidichthyidae > Pholidichthys > Pholidichthys leucotaenia. Next base: position 151,547,175 of record CM035850.1, on the reverse strand, counting down.
CTTGGGGATCATCAAGATGTTTTCTGGCAAAACTGAGATGAGCCTTTATGTTCTTTTTGCTCAGCAGTGGTTTTCGTCTTGGAACTCTGCCATGCAGGCCATTTTTGCCCAATCTCTTTTTTGTGGTGACCTTAACTGAGGCAAGTGAGGCCTGCAGTTTTTTGGATGTTCTTGTGGGGTCTTTTGTGACCTCTTGGATGAGTTGTTGCTGCACTCTTGTGGTCATTTTGGTCAGCCGGCCACTCCTGGGAAGGTTCACCACTGTTCCATGTTTTCTCCATTTATGGATAATGGCTCTCACTGTGGTTCACTGGAGTCCCAAAGTTCCAAAGTCCCAAATGGCTAGAAAATTGAACTCGACTTTCCAAAGATGTGATAAACCACAGTTAATTTATGTTTTAACAGGAGGGCAATCATTTTTTCACACAGGGCCATGTAGGTTTGGATTTTTTTTTTTTATCTTAATAATAAACACCTTCAATTAAAAAAAACTGCATTTTGTGTTTACTTGTGTTATCTTTGTCTAATATTTAAATTTGCTTGATGATCTGAAACATTTAAGTGTGACAAACATACAAAAAAATGAGAAATCAGGAAGGGGGCAAACACTTTTTCACACACACACACACACACACACACACACACAGAGTACTATGATGGAGGGATCAGTTTCTTCTGTAGGCTTTGGTGAACCTCTTCCATGCAGATTTCTTCTTTCCTTTCTTGTTTCAGTTCTCCACCTCTTGTTGCAGATTCTGAGTCTGCTCCGCTAGATCTTTGTTGGATTTTTCTACTTTTTAGAGGTCTTCCTGCAGACAGCTGAGGTTCTCCTCTGTTGTGGAGTTCTCTGAAGAACTTCAAGCCCCCTGCAGTCTTTGAGCTTCAACAATCTGGTTTGTCTCCAGAGCAGCAGCTTCTTCCTGTTTCAGTTTGTCCTCCAGAGCCTCTCTCTCCTCCATCCACAGCTGCAACTTTAGACTGTAGAAAAGCATTGAAGCAGTAATGTTAACTGAACAGATTTATAAGGCTACACCCAGTAGCTGATTTGTTATTAACAAGGAGGCGGGGCTTATTCACCAATTTAGCATGAGTTACAAATGTATAAATGGAAATTAGGTACAAATTTGCATGAGTGCAAATATACTATCAAACATGTGAATTTAAAAATTTAATAAAGTCATAAATTACAGTTTAATTACACAGACTAAAAATTAACCAGCATCCAAATGAACATTGAAAATTTACAAGAAAAAAAGTTAAAATTTACAGTGAAAAGTGACAATTTTTTGACAAAAAAGTTTGTTTTAAGAAAAAAGTAGCAAACATGAAAAAAGCTGAAAAATTTACTGGGGAAAAGTGGCGAATTTTTGAGGAAGAAGATAATTTATGAAAAAAGATGAAAATTTATGAAAAAAAGATGAAAATTTATGAAAAAGGGGATGAAAATTTACAGAAAAAAGTCACAAATTTTTGAAAGAAAAAAGCTGCAAATTTTTGAGAAAAAGTCGCACATTTTTGTGGAAAAGGATACAAATTTATGATAAAAAAAAAATCACAGTTTTTTAAGAAAAAAGTTGCAGATTTATCCAGTCAGGTTTTATCACACGAAGATTTTTCAAAGCCACCTTTCCACATGCAAATAATGTGAGAAATGTGTATCATGTGTATTACGTGTTTCACAAGTGTTTTTGCTCATGTGAAACTTTTTTGCATTTCATGTATTGGTTTATACAGTGACACTGCTCATCAACAGAAACATAATTCTGTAAATGAACCAGAGTTGGTTTGAAAGCTCGTTTTCATTTGTTGCCCCTGGCCTGATGTACAATGGCATCCTCAAAAAAAGTCAACACATAATAAAATAGTACATGAAAAAGATAAACAAATGTATTACAACAGACTTAATACAAGCAATACAAAATAAAAATTTAAAAAGGCACTCAAATCAGTGTGCACATTTGATTCTTAATTTGGCGTAATTTAATTCAATTTAATTTAATTTTGTGAAAGAGCAAAAGGTGTTAATTTCTCTAATAAGTCCTGGTAATAAATTCCATTCTTTAGACATTATTATCGACAAGTCTGACTTGATAAAAGAACTTTTGCTAAAAGAAATAAGAAGATCTCCTCTTTAAGTTCCTTTGATACTTTGAGAGCAAATTCTCTGAGTATCAAAGACCTGTAATAGAGCACAGATTTAAATTTATCACCAAAATTGCATTGGACTTTAAGCTGCCAGATAATTTGTTCTTCTGGTTTAAAGCAAAAGTTTGACTGTATTAAGAGTCAGTCTTTGTCGTTCAAATGTCCTCCTGCATTCAGAAGTCAAACGGCAGTTTTTATTTCAAGGTGTCATTTTGCATTCCAAAAAGGTAAAAAAAAAAAAAAATCTAAGATTAAACACAACCAGGTTTGCTTTGAAACCTATAATGATTTGGTAATCTGATGTGAAAATTTGATGAAGTAACCTCAAATAGTATTCAAGTTACAGCATTACAGTAAACGTAGGTACCCCAACACATAAAACCCCAGGGCTACGGAGAATACACCGACATCACAACATGATTTGAATGTGAACAGGAGTAACAAAAACAACCTTTACAGCATCAAATTGAGTTTATTCCACAGTTAAACTATAAATGTGGATAATAGGAGGTGAACAGGTCAACCAAGGTACCTGTGTAGTAATCACTATTGGAACCAGTATATTATAGGGGCTACAGAGAATACATTAGAGTTTTGAGGGCTGTGGTTCCTAGTTATAATGAATTGCAATATTTCTATTATCATGGGTCATGAAAGCTGCTGCACATAAATCATATTAATGGTATTTCACTTTAACTGGTGGTTGATTTCTTAGATATTCAGTGGGGGCTGCAGAGAATACAATATACTGTATTTGAAAGAACTATTTTGTGTGATTCCACTTGTCATATTATTTATATCTCCTGTGCAATATCACAGCAAGGGATTTATTCATCACAAAGCCATGCGTGAAATTGGTTTATAGATATGTTATCACTATTATGGGTGAATAGGGAAGGAAGGCAATGGAATGGCTAAAAAAAAAATCATGGATTTTCATAACAAGAACAGATCATTTCAAAGCTGATTGATTTGTGCAGTCTGGTCATCCTGATGAATCTTCACCTGAAAATATCAAGAAAAAGATGTTAATTCATGAAAATGTCTGCGCTTCATCAGTTGTGAATGTGCGTAGTTATTCAATGAACAGTACAGTTACAGTAAAGGGAAACAGAAATAAAGCTGATTTTGCTGTATATTTACCCCCCACTTCCACCATTTGGCCAAAAATGGGCAAATCATTTCATTTCAAAAATGTTTTTGCTTTTTACATCATCAAGGGCAGAAAATATTTCTTATTGACTAAGATATTCACATAATTCTTCTTGAATGTTTGCATAACATTATAAATCAGTTAACTGACACCTTGAAATAAAAACTGCTAAAAAATTTTAGTGTGATATGTGATATCCAGATGTGGGGTTACTGAACATGGTTATGGATGTGGACAGCTGCAGTGTTCCTAAAAATGTGTCCTTAGCACAACACGATCACAGCTGTCACAACAACCTTACTGTGAAGACTGTGACTCAAGGCATCTCTGCTGTTAACCGTCAGATTTGAGACAACAGCCTCATGTGAGGCAGTTTAATGGGCTATTGATGAGTGAGGCTTTCACTGATCCTAAACTCTGCTTTAACACAGCTCCAATAAAATGATGACATCACCATGCTTGGAGGATGTTCATTCAGCATTTCTACTTGGCAGTATAGCCATATTAAATAATACCAAAAAATTTAAAGGCAACCAGTGGACTATTTGACAGAGCACATCTTGACTTTTAAGCAGTACTGTTCATTTGGTTCTGACCAAGTAGCAGAGATGTTCACAAGTCATTTTTGCAAGTCCAAATCAAGTCTCAAATCTCAAAGGTGAAGTCCAACTCAAGTAAGGTGAACTGGATTGTATTTTCATGAAAACAAAGATTTAAAAAATAATACATCAACAAAGTATTCAGAGTATACCCGTGGAGTTTCATTTTGTGCTTTAGTTGGTTTTGGATGTATGATGTTTATTAGTTGTCTTTTGCCTCTGACTATGTTTTTGAGTTCCTGTTATTATTATCTAGGTTCTTGCCTTTATAGCCTTGGTCATTTATATAATGCATCCACTGCCATAATTATTATTTACCTATTTAGACAGGAGCTTACCCTCGCCTTTCCTTCAGTCCTCTTCTTGTAATTTTGTTATTAGTTTTCCAGTATTGGCATCTCTTGTTTTTGTATTATCTCATCCTCGCCTTTATGGTCCATTTCTCTTGTTATTATTATCTGGGCTGTTTCTTATTTTGTAGTCATTCCTTAACTTTAGTCAGTTATCCTTTTGCTATTTTCCTGTGCTTTTATTTTGACAGCACCCTGTGTTTACTTCCTTGTTTAGCTCAAGTTCACGGGTTGTCACAGCTGTCAGTAGTTGGTTTAATCATCCTCGCTCCCGTGACCCACACCTGTCATCACTTGTTAATTCCTCTGTGTCCTATAAAAAGGTCGTTGTAACACAGTCCATTACAGTGACCTTCTCAATGTTAGATGTGAGTCTCACATCTAGTTTATTTTGTATCCTGCGTGTCTTCCATGCTTTCCCCCTTTTTGGCTATTTTGGTCTTACCGGCGTGTATCCCACGCTTCAGCCAACCTTATTCCTCCGACGTGCGTTCCACGTCTTAGCCCTTCCGGCTATTCAACCTCTTGTCTCCTGTCTATGCCTTGTATCTCGTAAGTTTTTGTCCTTTGTTTTATTTTTTGTGTTTTATTATTAAACATCTTGCAATTCACATTTCAGCATTTGGGTCTTTGTTCCACCCCTGCCAGGCCGCTCATGACAATGTGCTGAAGTAGAGGGGGCGTGACTAAGGCTCTTTCTTCCCTGAGAACAGAGCAGGGAGTAGGGTATACCACAGAAGTACTGTGGATCAGAATGTAGCTACGGAAATCAAACTTTGCAGCTCAATTCAATTCAACTTTATTTATATAGCACCATTTCACAACAACAGTCATCTCATAGCACGTTCAAATGTAGGGGAAACCCCCACAATTGCAGAAAGACCCCAGCAATCAGGCAATACCCTGTGAGCAAGCGCTTGGCGACGGTGGAGAGGGAAAAACTCCCTTTTAACAGGAAGAAACCTCTAGCAGAACCAGGCTCGGAGGGGCAGTCATCTGCTGCGACTGGCTGGAGGGTGAGGGGATAGAGAAGAAGAAAAGAACAGACATGTCATTACTGTATGCCTCAATGCACATGCATAACATAGGCATATGGTTGTGTGTGTAGTGTCTCAGCTTTGTGCACACATTCAACTCCTGATTACCCGATTTTGTCCAGCTGCTCTCATTAACTACCTGTGTCCCATCAGCTGCAGCCTTTATAAGGGGGCAGTGTCACTTCCTCTGCATGGAATTGACTCTGCATGCCAGCAGCTTGATGACTCTCTTCTACTCCCATGCAGAACTGTAAACTTGGAAATTCTCTCACTCACCAAGTAAGTCCTGAAAGCAATATTCATTATTCATTAACCATAAAGTCCTCAGACCGAGGGCACCTCTCCTACTCTCTCCAGAACTCTCACCTACCAAAGGAAAATTGGTTCAGTCTCCACCTGATGAAGAGCAGAAGCCCACCTGTAAATACTCAACATTCTACATTCCCACTTCACCTGTAAGAAAAGATCAGTTTAGTATTCACATTCAGTATCTCACCATTCATTATACTCACCTTTTTCCTTCTTTCTCCGCAGGGTTGCCAGTTCTTCCTTGTGCACATTTTTAATAAACCATTGTTAAACCTTTTCAAACCGCCTCTTTTCAGTGTCTGTAATTTGGGTCCATTTAGACAAACATGTCAATATGTCAGTGGCTCTCATTTATCAAAAGTGCATAGAAATCGGTGTACATTCAGGTGTAGGAATGACGGTCCACATGGTATTTATGAATGTGTACGTATCTGGTCAATCTCATTGTACGCTGATTGCTTACCGATAAATCTGATGGGTGGAAAACAATCCTGATTTACTGTAAATACCACGTCCACGCCTGGCCCCCAGCATTTGCGACACACCGCAACATAAGGCAGCAAAAAGGTAAACCTTTCCCAAAGTAGAAAATTACATTATTAAAAGAGAAGTGAAAAATAATAAAATAGTGTTGTGTGGAGACCTCAAAAATCGTTTTCAATGAAAAAAAACCATGTTTTGGAGGAGATCGGTGCTGCACATCAGCTTCGGTTTGACCAGCTGATCTCCAGCTGAGGGTTATAATTTAAATCTGTACAACCGTGATTTATTTGGGTTATATACAGTACCTGTATAATCACAATTCTTCACATTGAGGTAAACAACAAATGGCCAGACCACGCCTTCATGATCGTAAGACCACTTTTCTGTCTTACGCATGTTTGATGAATGAGGGCCTCTGTGTGTGTGTGTGTGTGTGTGTGTGTGTGTGTGTGTGTGTGTGTGTGTGTGTGTGTGTGTGTGTGTTACCAGGTTTTCAGCTCACCCGGTCAAAATCAGGTGGAACTAAAGGTTTATATCAATGTATCACCAAGTTTCCGAAACTTTTAATTTGCCAGAATTTTGTGATAAAGGTTTGTTGTCCAGATAAGCCATGATTCACTCACCTCAATGTCACATCACTGAGGCATCAGCACCTATTGTGCTTTCATTTATAAGGTTGCATGTCCCGCCCAGAGGTTGCTAGATTTTTTTAATGGATTTTAATTTAATTTAATTTTAATTAGATCCCTGCCCCTGTTCATATTAACTTGACTTTTTAATGGCATCAGGTGTGACTGCAAATGTGCAGAGAACAAAGGGGTGCCACACCCTAATAACAGGACAAAGAGAAAATACCCCTAAGATACTGTAACGTCGGGGCTGTATTTGGGGGTTTTCCCCAGCATGCTTTGCAACAGAGGACGTTATTGTATGTGTGTATTAAATGTTATTACTGAGTTATTATACTGCTGTGTAATTATAACTGCGTTATAATCACCCAGCAGTGTTTCATAGGTAAGATTTATTATGTGTGTGTAACCATGATTTAAACGGAGGTCTGGGAGAATGACCTCCCCTCCTGCCTGTGCTCAGAGTGTGTGTGAATAAAGCCTGTTCATCACTACTATCTGCTCCTTTTCTTTGTGTGAACCTTGCCTACGTCATACTGGTGCCAGAAGTGGGATGGAGCAGATGGAAGCCAGGATCAGAATGGAGATCCAGCAGCTGGAGCGATTCATTGCTCAGCTGATGACGGATGATGAGACCGAGACACCACCCCCGGGAGCCGGGAGCCGGGACGAACGAAGCGGCGGCGGGCCTGACGGGGCCAGCGCACCCCGCCTTCTGCCTTTTTCAAGGCAGAGCGGGCAGAGCGGAGCAAACCAGCCCCGCATCCCGCCCTTTTCAGGACAGGACGGGCTGGTGATCCCACGGCGATCAAGAGTGGCGATCAATCAGGAGGCGGCCGTCCCATCTGTTCGGCAGTGGGCCAAGATCCCCCGCTTCAACGGCGAGGCCACGTTGGATGACTACCTGATCCAGGTCGAGCTGGCCGCTGCGCTGAACGGCTGGTCGCCAGAGGAAACCGCCGTGCAAGTCGCGCTGGCCTTGGAAGGGAGGGCTCTCTGCACGCTCTCTGATCTCCGGCCCGAGGAGCGCTACAGCTGGCTAGCGCTACAAGGGGCGCTCCGGAGACGATTTGGGAGAACGGTGGACGCTGAGCACGCCCAGGAACAGCTGACCCGCCGCCGTCGAAGCAACCAGGAAAGCCTAGGAGCCTATGCTGCAGACATACGGCTGCTAACCCGGCGCAGCTACCCAGATTTCGCACCGGAGGCGGTAGAGAAGCTCGCCCTCCGGAACTTCATCCAGGGTCTCCGCCCGGCCCAGCTCCAGAGCCACGTACGGATCCACGCTGCGAGCGACTGGGAGACTGCAGATGGACACTAGGGGGCCTGTACGTGTTGGTCGCCGGCACCGAAGGCCGCCCCGACACCTGGATGACTTTGTATTGGACTTTTGAACTGGACTTTAATTTTTCTGGGGACAGAAACCAGTCCAGGAGGGGGGCAGTGGAACGTTGGGGCTGTATTTGGGGGTTTTCCCCAGCATGCTTTGCAACAGAGGACGTTATTGTATGTGTGTATTAAATGTTATTACTGAGTTATTATACTGCTTTGTCATTATAACTGCGTTATAATCACCCAGCAGTGTTTCATAGGCAAGATTTATTATGTGTGTGTAACCGTGATTTAAACAGAGGTCTGGGAGAATGACTTCCCCTCCTGCCTGTGCTCAGAGTGTGTGTGAATAAAGCCTGTTCTTCACTACCATCTGCTCCTTTTCTTTGTGTGAACCTTGCATACTCACAATACCTACATAAAAGGGCAGCAGGATCCAGACTCAAATGTTTTAATGAAACCAAGAGAAAAATGTCACAAATTTACAAGGAAAAAAATCTGTAAATTTTGGAGAGAAAAAAACTCAAATTTGTAAGACCACAATACAACAAATTCTGGAACTGCAAAATATTGGTGAAAATTCTCATATTCCAGAGCAAAAACTCTCCCTTTTTGTTAGAAGATCATCTTAGTTTAATTCTCAATATGATATGTAGCTTCATGCACAAAGCATGATTGGAAAATTTGAGTAAATAGTAATGAAACTTTGAAAAAAAAAATTAGGATGAGTAATTTCATTCAAAGAATTAAGTTATAATAATCAAAAATATAAACAGAAAATGTTTGACAAAATTCACTTTATATGTGATGAATATTGAACATATGAAAATGTAACTTTTCAAACTGAAATATTAAAACTTTTTCACAATATTCTATTTTTGGGCTTTTTGGAGTTCAGCAATAGTCTAAAAAAATTGGTTGTTTTTTGGCGCTCCCTTGTGGTTATGACATGGAATCTTTTTTGGCTTTGCTCAGAATAATAACCTGGCCAACAGGGTATAAGGTTATTAAAGAATTTTTTCTTTCTTTCTTTCTTTCTTTCTTCTTTTGAAGCGTTTTTGGGGTTTCTGGTGCAATCCCATTAAGGCCGTTTCTGGGGACAACAGTCGAGAAAAACAGTTTACATGAAAACTGTTGCAAAATCACAAGTCAAAAGTCACAAGTCTACAAAAAATATAGATATTAAATTTAAGAGGAAAAACCTCAGAAATGTACACGAACAGTAGCTAATTTATAGAGAGGGGAAATAGTACCATTTGAACAATAAAATGAGAGTCACACATTTGAGACATATGCAGAGAAATTGATTCTAACTGCTGTTTATTTCTTTCATTGTAGGCCTGAAATATGTTTTGTGGCTCAGTGCAGAGTTATGTTATGTTTATTCATTTCTTTTGAACACAAAATCTGACAAATAGCCATGCATAAGTGAGTTACAAATCTAAAGTTCTTCCTTTATTATTATTATTATTATTATTATTATTATTATTATTATTATTATTATTATTGTTGTATCCAAACAATTAATAAAACATTTGTGGAGTTCAGTAAACACAGTTACAACAACAGGAAATAAAGGAAAAGTAAGATACATATAAATATAAAAGATGTAAGAGGAAAAAAAGAGAGCCAGGTTTGTCTCACATAAACTTAAACACCTCTAATAATGCAGATATCCTAAAGGCTTTTTGGGTCACAAGATTTACTGAAGAGTTTGACAGTATTCTTCTAGTGATTCAGGATGGGTTTAGTCTTTAGTTGTGGGGGCATGATGTGGGACTTCTCTACCCAGAGAAGAAGGCAAATGTGGAAGGGGGGAACAATGGACCAAAGAGGAAGTGTCACTGGGGGGTATCAGACGGGACAGTAAGGACTATGCGCCCCCCTGGGAGAGGAGTAAATGCCGGAGCCACTGGAAGAAGAAGGGTTTGAGAGGGCACCAGCATTGTGTCATGTTAATGTGCCACACAGGCTTTGTTCTAAACACAATATATGATGGTCGGAAGTTCCGGGTGTCGATGCATGGTATTAAAGATATAAAAGAGGAATGCACAGAGACCCGGGGGCTTTTTTGCTGTAATTTATGTGGGAGAAAGAATGAAGTTCTTGTGTTGTCCAGTTCGTTGCCTGGCCTGTGTCCTTTCTCCACATAGTAACTAAAAAAAAAAAAAATCAGAAAATGAAATGAATGTCAACGCTCTGTGTGTTTTGTAAAGGTGCTCTCAGAAAATAATATGTAAGATTGTGTGTTAAGAAAAGTAAATACAAAATTCAAATACTTATTTCCCTCGATGAAATGCAAATTAATTTATAACCCTTATTTAATATTTTTTTCTGAATTTTTTTGTTGATATTCTGTCTCTCTGTGTTACAATAAACCTGCCATAGAAATGCTGGACTGTTCATCGCTTTGTAAGGGAGTAAACTTACAAATTCAATAGGGGTCCAACAATTATGCCCCCCCCCCCCTACTGTACATATGTATATAGATAGTTGCATTCATCCATCCATTTTTTACCGCTTAGCTGGGGGTCTGGGTCACGGAGGCAGCAATCCAAACATCTGAAAATAAACAATGCTGTTAGTATCAGAAAAGGTTGAATTTAATGCATGACTAGTTTTGTTGCTGTAGCATAACTCCTTCTTGGGTCAGCCTATGAACTTTTCAACCCCCCCCACACACACACACACACACACACATATATATATATATATATATATATATATATATATATATATATATATATATACAGCCCCCCCTCCGCAACCCGAAAAGGATTAAGCGGAAGAAGATGAATGAATGAATATATATATACAGTATATATATATATATACAGTATATATATATAAACAGCACATATAGAATGCAATTCAGTTCAGGTTTCAGAAACTGTTGACCCTGAAACAAGCAGGGAGTGAGTTTAAAAGGTAAAAAGATAAGAGAGACGGCACACATAAAAACCAATTTCAAAATCCCATTTAAGGGGGAGAGTCAATGCTGGCAGGCTTGATTACTTAAAATCCATTTTTTAGTCACTGTGGTGAAGCCTCTAATTTGGTCTGGTCTTTCAAGCAGTGGGGAGCTTGTTCCATTCCATTATAGCTTTGTATGAGAATGCTGATTGTCCAAAAGCAGTTTTACATAGGGGGATGCAACAATGCCACCTAGAGGAAGTCCTTGTTACTCTGGTATTTTGTTCAGAAGTCAAGTACACAAAAGTCTTAAGGGGCGCGGGTGCAGAACCATGGATAATTTTAAAGATCAACCATATATACAGTATATATACAGTATATTCTAATCCTTATTCAATAAAGCATACCTGAAAAAAAGATAATACTAACCCAGCCAGGGGAAACATAAAACCAATGTGCTCTTTGTGCCAGTCCCAAGCCTGAGTAAATGGGGAGGGTTGCATCAGAAAGGCCATCTGGTGTAAAAATCCTTGCCAAATCAAATATGCAGACCCATGATCCACTGTGGCAACACTGCATAGGGAATAGCCGAAAGTGTGTGTGTGTGTGTGTGTGTGTGTGCGTGTGTGTGTGTGTGTGTGTTCATCTTTTTCTCATCAATTTGCAACTTTTTTCTAAAACTTTGTGATTATTCTCATATGTTTATGACTTTTAAAAAATGCAGCATTTTGTTCAGAAATTTGATGTTTTCTTGTAAATTAGCATTTTTTATTGTAATGTTTTCAACTTTTTTGTTGTAGTTTTTCAACTTCGTATTTTTTTCTTGTAATTTTGCAATGTTTTCCTGTTAATTTTTGTTTTTCTTATAAATTCGCAACTTTTTCCCTGTAAATTTGCTACTTTTTTCTCATAAATTTGCAATGCTCATCTGGATGCTGGTTAAATTTTTATTTGGCGTAATTAATGTGAGTGGTCAGTGTCTGTCTGGTGTGGCATTATCCTCTAATTTCCCTGCAGGCATCTTTGTAGCCTGAGTTTTCCCAGTGAGTTCTTTCACCATTCGTGTCCTGAGTTATTTTCCAGCCCGCGTGCTGTATTTTGTTTGTTTGTTTGTGTTTTTGAATAAATCATCATGTTACTGGTGGTTGCTGAAGAAAAAACCCGGGTATGGGAGGAGTTCGGTGAGGCCATGGAACAAGACTTTCAGTCGGCCTCGAAGAGATTCTTGCAAACTGTCCGGCGGCTCAGGAGGGGAAAGCAGCTAGCTCCCTGTCCACACTGTGTATGGTGCGGATGGGGCACTGTTGACTTCGACTGGGGATATCGTCGGGTGGTGGAAGGAATACTTCGAGGATCTCCTTCAATCCCACTGATACACCTTCCACAGAGGAAGAAGGGTTTGTGGACGAGGGGGATGACTCGCCTATCACAGGGGCTGAGGTCACCAAGGTGGTTAAAAATCTCCTTGGTGGCCGGGCCCCGGGGGTGGACGAGAGTCGCCCTGAGTACCTCAAGGCCCTGGATGTTGTTGGGCTGTCATGGTTGACATGCCTCTGCAACATTGCATGGAGGTCGGGGGCAGTGCCTTTGGCATGGCAAACTGGGGTGGTGGCTCCTCTCTTCAAAAAAGGGGACCGGAGGGTGTGCTCCAACTTTAGAGGGATCACACTCCTCAGCCTCCCTGGGAAGGTCTATGCCAAGGTACTGGAGAGGAGAGTCCGGCCGTTGGTCGAACCTCGGATTCAGGAGGAGCAATGTGGTTTTCGTCCTGGCTGTGGCACATCAGACCAGCTCTTTACCCTCTCGAGAATTCTCGAGGGTTCGTGGGAGTTTGCCCAACCAGTTTACATGTGTTTTGTGGACTTGGAGAAGGCATTTGACCGCGTCCCTCAAGGTTTTTTGTGGGGGGTGCTTCGGAAGTATGGGGTATCATCTCTGTTTGCAGATGATGTTGTTCTGTTGGCTTCATCCAGCAATGACCTACAGCTCTTGCTGGGACGGTTTGCCGCTGAGCGTGAAGCAGCTGAGATGAGAATCAGCACCTCCAAGTCCGAGTCCATGGTCCTCAGCCGGAAAAAGGTGGATTGTCCTCTCTGGGTTGGGGACAGGCTCCTGCCCCAAGTGGAGGAGTTTAAGTATCTTGGGGTCTTATTCACGAGTGAGGAGAAAATGGAGTGAGAGACTGACAGATGGATTGGAGCAGCATCTACAGTGATGCGGATGTTGTACTGGTCTGTTGTGGTGAAGAGGGAGCTTAGTTCTAAGGCAAAGCTGTCGATTTACCAGTCAATCTATGTTCCTACTCTCACCTATGGTCACGAGCTTTGGGTAATGACCAAAAGAACAAGATCGCGGATACAAGCCACTGAAATGAGCTTTCTCCGTAGGATTGCTGGACTCACCCTCAGAGATAGGGTGAGGAGCTCAGTCATCCGGGAGAGGCTCAGAGTAGAACCGCTGCTCCTCCACATTGAAAGGAGTCAGTTGAGGTGGTTTGGGCATCTGATTAGGATGCCTCCTGGACGCCTCCCACTTGAGGTGTTTCGGGCACGTCCCACTGGGAGGACACCCCGGGGCAGACCCAGGACTCGGTGGAGAGACTATGTCTCCCAGCTGGTCTGGGAACGCCTTGGTATCCTCTCTGAAGAGCTGGAGCAGGTGGCTGGGGAGAGGGAAGTCTGGGCTTCTCTGCTTGAACTGCTGCCTCCGCGACCCGGACCTCCGGAAAAGCAGCAGCAGAAGATGGATTGATGGATGGATCATGTTACTGGAGTTCTGCGGGGTGTGAGAGTCCTTCTTACCTGTCTGTCAGAGGCGCCCATGTCAAATCTCATCTTAAATTTAACATTTCAACGTAACAAAGTTAGGTGATTTTATCAATTTCACGTTACAAAATGTGAATATTTTCATTGTTTTTCAAATTAAAAATACATCACAGAAAAATATGAACAGTAATTTTTATTATGTTCATTTGAGCTCATTATTTGTGTTTCCCCGTGTTGCAATAAAAATGCCCCAGGCTTTCGATTCCCTTTTCAGGTGGTGTAAGGTGGGAAAGGGTCACACTATGCACTGTCATTCGAGTCTGCAGCCTCCGCTCGTGCTGCTGCAGTCGTTCATGAGGCGCGTGTCCGTCAGCAGCAGCAGCAGCATCAGTGTACTGCGGTGAGATCCATCCGTCCCCCGAACCCACTACACCCTGCTGCCGCAGCCTGCACGCACAAAACACCGCACATTCCTGCACCTGCTGCCGCTGAGCACACAGCAGCTGGTCGTAGCCGAGGTGAGCTTTTTTTTTTTTCTTCATCTTCATCTTCATCTTCAGACAGACTAGAGTTATGCAGCGCGGTCAGGACTATGTGCATGTGCACAGTGATGAAGCCAGAAAAATGCAGGTGCATGCAGGGCTGTTATGGGGGGGGGGGGGGGGGATCTGACTCTTTATTCACACAGCTGGACATAATAGATGATGTGCTACCTTCACATCTGTTCTTGTCCTGGGTGTGGTGGGTGCTGCTGACTCCACTGAGTCCAAGTCAACATCTGAATCAGCAGACTTAATGACAGGACATGGGCGGCCATCTTGTCCCATCACACTTTGGGCTGAGCTTTGTCTGCTCTGTGGGCACTTTGTCGAAATTAGATTTTATATAGACACACATTATGTATAGAATAAAGCAATAATAATAATAATAATAATAATGTTGACGTAATCAAATAAGTTGTCATAGGTAGAAGTTATAAAATGGAATACTGCATTTTTGTTCAACCCAGAAACAGTCTCACATTGTTGTTGGGTTTGGCAATATGGTTTATAATTAATTCTCAACCTTGGGGTGACATCACACCCATATACAGTTGTAACTCGGCGGCCATATGGAAGCCGATGAAAACAAACAAGCAACCATGCAGAAACACTATGAGAGCGGAGCTGCACTGTAATTAATGTTTTTATGACGTATTGATGTTTAATTAATGTTTTATGGGGGCGGCTGTGGCACAGGTGTAGCGTGACCAACTACTCATCGGAGGATCAGGGGTTTGATTCCCGTGCTGTCTACAGTCTGCATGTCGAAGTGTCCTTGAGCGAGACACTGAACCCCCAGATGCTCCTGGTGGGTCAGGCCAGCACCTGTGCATGGCAGCTCTGCCGCCATCAGTGTGTGAATGTGTGCGTGAATGGGTGGACAGCAGGATCTGTAAAGCGCTTTGGTCATCTAGAGATGAGAAAAAGTGCTATGTAAGTGAACGCCATTTACCATTTTAGTTGTAAAATATGCCATAAAACTGCATCGCTGTAGGCTGTCATAAAGACAAACCAGTGTCATTTTTGAACTGCCAAAGAGACATTTAGAGCCTGAACAAAAGGAAAAGTGGCTGAATGCTATTCATAGAGAGCATGAGGATGGGATACTCTGTAGCCCTCTAAATAGCAGGACTCGATGTTTAGATAATTTTGTAACAGGTAAATTCAGTGTAGTTTTAATTTTATTAAAATATCTGATTAAAGGGAATACATTTATTTAATCTGTGCACTCAGCCACTTATCCCTTCGTCCAGGCTCTAAGTGTCTGGCAGCTCAAAAAAAATGGCACTGGTTTGTCTTTCTTCAAACTGTGGTTATGGCAGCCTACAGTGATGCAATTTCATGAAATAGTTTATTACAAAAACAGTCATTTCAGTGGTGCTCGCCTTTCACTCAATGTGTCAGCCTTCACAAACAGGCGCAGACATCGTTTATAGCACAGCACTTAGCTCCACAGACCACATAAAACACTCAAGAATTATCTTGAAAGTGTAATTTATCTTGTCTCAAAGATAGCCTGTCTGGATCTTCACAAATGCCATCAACAGATGAAAAACTATCCTGATAAGTTTACTCGCTAGCAGTGCACAGTACAATAATGGCGGTTGTTTTCATCAGCCCCTTGTTGCTAAGTGACCAGAACAGTGAAAGTCTTGGATGACTGCAGTCGAGAACAACTAATATGTGGACATTTTTAGTTTACAGCTGTGCCTTTATGATTAAATACCTCCAGGGTATGTGAACTTATCGGGCCCTATTTTGACAGTCATCAGTGGACTTTTGCGCCAAACTTCCCGCCATACACCAGTGTTTTTGTTAGTTTCTGTCAGCGCATTGTCTGTTTTTTATGCTTTGCATCATGCCATTTAATTACCAGTAGACAGTGCGCCCACTTTGAGCTAGGAGGTGGCGAGTCATTTCAAAGAGGTGTGGCGGCACAAATTCTCATGTGCACCGGTATTATGGTGTTATGGTGCATGTTATGACAATGGGCTTTTGATCAGAAAAAAGGAGGTCTGTCGTGTGAAGTGCATTGTTTAATGTTATTTCAGTGGCGTGTTTTGAAATTGCACAACTCCAGAGCTCATGAGGAAACAGATGTGCATGGGATTTCCTTTTATTTTAATGGAGAAAGTTGTAACAATCATAGTATAATCACCCATCATTTTATTTATATGATGATACACTAAATAGGTTTTTAAAATTCCATTCACATTCTCATTTTAATTGCAGACTTACCATTGGAATCTATAGATTAGGCATTAATGTAGGATTTTTTTAGGGGAATGAATGAATGAACAGGGAGCATATCTGTGTTCTGGTGTGGATATGGCACACGGGGGAGACGTGTCACTTTGAAGATTTTTATTCCATCCACATTTTTGTTTTCATCAAAGATGAAATGTCTTCATTTTTAGGGGGATGAAGGAATGAATAAATAGGGTTTTACTTTTCACTGTAACTCCCTAGAAAGACAGGAGATGCATCCACATCGGCTTGCGTCCCGGGTTTCCAGCTGGGCCGAGGCCACTCGCACTGCGCTCCTACGGTCGGGGTTCTCGGGTTTCAGTAACACTGGCGCCATAGTTAAAGTCCATGTGGGCAAACACAGATAAGGGAGAACGTGGAACCCACAGACAAACCCACATGGGACCCATTAGACAGCCCAGTTTGACCTGTGGTGGGGCCCATGTGGGCATACTGGCTGAATTACCATGCTTTCTCCTCACCATTGTCCACTTAGGCCCACTTAGTGTCTCCAGGCTGCTTGGGAAGCATGGCTGGAAGGCAGGAAATGGAATCCAGATCTGTACATACTGAGGTGAGGTGTCTCCACTGACAGACTGGACTGAAAATCCAACACTTTAGAAGAAGGAGGTGAGCAAACTCAATTTCCCGAGGAAGCTGACATCCTTCACCATGTGCAGCAAGATGTTGGAGAGCTTTTATCACTCTGTTGTGGTCAGTCTAATTTTCTTTGCTGCAGTTTGTTTCAACAGCAAAATCAGGACCAGCGACACCAGCTGAATGAATAAAGTGATAAAGAGAGCTGACTATAATTGCTTTTAAACATTATAGATTTGAGGCTTTAATGGAGAGGAAGACAGTGAACAATAATACTACAATAATAATACAATAATACTGACATACAATAATACTGACCACCATCTCCACCACACTCTGGCCAGACAGCAGAGATGTTTCTGTAATGGACTGTTGTAGGGACTATTGCAGGAAATCTTTGTTGTCCAGAGCAATAACACTTTAGAATAATTCACCTCTGTCTGACAGGAGAAACTCTAAATGAGGGCTATTCAATTACAAAATCAGTTGCATCACAATTTGAAATCAAGACATGTATCTGGGCCGCACATGTTCAGCGATCTGTTGAATATAACAAATTTCAAACCAACATAGATCAATATGATGAAAAATATGCACTTTTTAGTCATTGTCTTGGTTTTAAATGTGCACTTGACACATGACAAAGGCACATCAAAAGTGCATAAAAACAGTAACAGTGCTGGGGTTGAGCAGAACGAAAATATTTTTCCTCTTGAACAACAGTTAAATAAATAGAATGAAAAAAATAAAAATTCTGTAAAAACCCATTTGGTCAGATCTTAGGCATATCTCAAAGTGCATAAAAACTTAAAGTAGAACTGAACTGAACGGCATTGAACGGCACTGGGTGATAGTACATACAATTATAAAGATAATTTATCATTGGCACCCCCTCCACAAATCCCGGAATCTTGGAGAAAATCGCGATTTTGAATTTCCCGCCCTGAAAAATCAGACAAATCCGCCGATTAACCGGAAGTGCAGCCGGAGTTCCGCGTGACGTCACGAGTGTGACACAGTCCTCCATGTTTACCATTGCGAGCACGTCGACACTGGTTGTTTTTGGTGCATTTTGTCGTGATAGTCGACTACAAAACACTTCCAACACCTGGGAAGATCTGTTCAGTGGCCAAGGAAAGCTGTCATGGCAACGAAAGAAAAGAAAGGGGGAGGAAAAGCGACCGGGAAGCGATGCGTTTCTAGATATAGATATTACAGTGATCCCTCGCTACTTCGCGTTTCACCTTTCGCGCCCTCAGTGCATCGCGGATTTTTCAAAAATATTCATCAAAAATTCAAAATTGAGAAAAAATGGCACGAAAGTTGCCCGGGCGCTAGCAGAAGGCAGGGAGACTACATTAGAACATCAGGTATCAACACGGAGAGCCCGCACAACTCAAAATCCACCTCTCTGACCACCGCTCCACTCCTCTCCGCCCACCTCTTCACCGCTCGGGAATCTCGCAAGCTGATTGGCCGAGACGTTTTACCTCGCAAGCTGATTGGCCGAGACGTTTTACCCAGCTTCTCTCCCTGCAGAGCGCCCATACCCAGCGAAGGAAGACCGCATTCATTGTTCTTTATCGCTCGTGTTGCTTAGTGGCACTTTTCGCTGTTCTTTTGTGCCTTTTTGTGCAAAATAGTGCTTGTGACGCCCTTGGGGGGGGTGACGCTACTTCGCGGTTTTTCACTTTTCGCGGTCGGTTCTGGTCCCCATTAAACGCGATAAGTGAGGGATCACTGTATTTATAAATAGCACAGTCAAATGCAGAGGCCAGTTCTGTTCATGTGTATTGCCACTATAGTCTGTAGAAGTATTGTAATACATAGCCCAATTTTTTGAATGAATGAATGAATTTATTTATTTCGGATAGTACAGTACAGGTTGAAAGAAACTGAATGATATAACAACAAGGTCAAATTGAACAATGACTCATCTGATTATACAATTCAACGTAAGTTATCCGAAATGGGTGATGGCTGAAGCAGCAGCTTATATTGCCCACCCATATTCCATCCAAGAATTCAAAAGAGAAAACAGGCAAGAGCGATTACAATTCAAAACAAAACTAAGACAAAATGTGACAGAGAAAAAAGAAAACTAAGCTACAACACAACACAGGCTGGATATGTTACAACTCGCCGCTCATTAGCGGCGCCAGCCGCGCGCACACTTGCGCCTCGTCAGCAGCGTGGGATATAAGCCACTCTGCCCTGGGCTTCGGCATGAAGCCGTCTGATTCCTTCAGCCTTCTTGCTGCAGAGGAACCCCCTCATCTCCCAGCAAGATCTACAGCGTAAGCATACCTACCTTTGCCTTTCCAGTCTCTCCCCTGTGCACAGGTGTATTCCCCGGCGGCGGACCTCGCCTCTGCATCGCCGTCTGCCAGCTGCTGTCACAGGTGCATCAGGTCGCTGTCTCCCGGGCTCGCCCTTGTGCACGCCTGCCACCTGCCACACTCCTGCATCCTCCTCTGTCTCGTCACCGATCCTGAATGCCTCTTCACTCTGACAACTCTGGTTTTCTTGACTGCTGGAACTGCTGGAACTGCTATCATCTGCCATTGTTGTTTTGTTTAGGGATCACACTCGTGACGTCACGCAGCGTCGTCTGCACTACTTCCGGTTTGTTTGGCACTGCCAGCCAGAGGCAAAAGTTTATCGGCTTATAGCTTGGCCATCTCACAGCCTAAAAATTTCTTTTATGTGTTGAAAAATACAATAGGTAATAAGGAATTAATCTGCTATTCTACTTTTTGCGCCAAAAGGTGGGTTCAGTTCTACTTTAATGTGCACTGTTAGTAGCATTAACATTCGTTTCCCTTTTGAAATAAAATATACGACATCCTGGTCATAACTGACCTTCGCACATCACAAAGTGCATTTAGCTGAATAAAAAATGAACTGTCAAAACACTTCAGTGCACAAACTCCCCAAGAAAAATTGATAACATTAACAAACATTGCCCATCCACTATTGTAGTTTGTTTTAAATCACCACGCGTGTGTAGGAACCTCTTTTTATAACTACACATTCCATTACACACACATATCAGTCCAGACAGTGTTATGACTTGCCGCTCATCAGCGGCGCCAGCCGCGCGCACACCTGCTCCTCGTCAGCGGCGAGGTATTTAATCCACTCTGCCCTGGGCTTCGGCCTGAAGCCGTCTCTCTACATCGGCCCCTTTGCTACTACGGATCTCAAACCTACTAGCGAAGATATCCTGGGTAAGCTCCCCTTACCTCTCTCCTCTAGCTTTCCCCTGTGCACAGGTGGACTTCTCCGGCGGCGGACTTCATCACCTCGCCGTTGGCTCTACGCTGCTGCCACAGGTACCGCAGGTCGCTGTCTCCCGGGCTCCGCCCTTGTCGACGCCAGCCACCTGTCACAACCAAGTAAGCCAGCTATCATCATCATTTCCCTGTATTAGTGTGGTGCCCGTTACCCTTCTCCCTCTGCTCTCTCCCACAGGGTTGTCCGGCTGTACGGCCTCCTGCCCCCGTGCCTGACGCAGACGCCACCACCAATACATTCTTATTCCACAGACACGCAGCCATACACTTCCCTGTTGCTAATAAAGCTGTTGAATCTATCCTGAGCCTGCGTGTGTGTCTCCTGGGCCGTGCGTTATGTCAGTACGGCTTCAGCAGAGCGGCTCGGCAGACAGCGGGCTCGCACGCCGTCTTTCCACCCTCGAGGCTCGGGTGGATTCAATTGCCTATCAGCAACAGGTGATATTGAATCAATTAATTAACATCACTGACCGATTAGACCGCTTGGACCCCCAGCAGCCGTTCCCCTCGGCTCGTCCGGGTGGCGTGGCTCCTGTGGCTCCGGTGGCCGTCCAGCCTGCTCCGGGTACGCCAACATGGCTCACACCAATCCCCACTCCTGCTCGCTTCAGCGGTAAGCTGGGTGGAGCTCGGGGCTTTATTATGCAGTGTGAGTCCGTGTTTCTTCGCGTTCCCAGAGATTTTCCCTCAGACCATAGCAGAATTGGCTATATAGGAAATCTCCTTGAGGGTCGTGCGCTTACCTGGGCTTACGCCATTATGGTGAAGCCCAGCTACGCTACCCTCACCTATGGCCAGTTCGTGCGACAATTCCTGGAAGTGTTCGATCATTCGCGTTTGGACAGTGTCCAGGTCGACCGTCTCCTCGGACTCCATCAGGGGAGCCGATCGGCGGCCGAATACGCGATCGACTTCCGGGTTACCGCGGAGGAAGTTGGCTGGGAAGAGCGCGCGCTCTGCGACATCTTCCTCCGCAGTCTAAACTCCGGTCTGAGGGATGAGCTGGCTGGACGGGATACCCCGGAGACGCTGGCGGAGCTGATTTCTCTCACCATCAGCTTGGATAACAGGCTGCGCGAGCGCACCTCCGAGCAGAAGCAGTCTTCTCGCTCGCGGGGTGCCTCTGCACGTCTGCCCCAAGCTTGCCACCTGGCGTTACCGCCGCCGGAGGTCTCCGAGGAGTCGGAACCAAGGGTGACGGGCCGGACAAAGCTCCCCCTGGCAGAGAAACAGCGCCGTCGTGACCTGGGCCTCTGCATGTATTGCGGAGGTAGCCAGCACACGGTGGAGAATTGTCCGGAGAAGCCAAACGAGGTGGTCCACGAGTCACTGTAGGGGGCCTCGCGGACGCTAATCGGTCAAATCCCCTCACACATTTGACGCTGCCCATCCGCTTCTGTCACAACCTCACTGGGCATCTCACACATGCACTGGTGGATTCAGGCGCGGAGGGTAGCTTTATTTCACAAAGCCTGGCAACCCGACTGGGCATCCACTGTCACCCCCTCGATACTCCTCTCGCCCTGGTTAATCTCTCCCGAGTTTCCCTGGGAAAGGTAACTCACCAAACATCCCCTGTCCCGGTGATCATCTCTGGAAACCATCGGGAGGATATCTCCTTTTACGTCCTGCCCACCTCAGTAACACCTGTCATCCTCGGTTATCCCTGGCTCCGCCTCCACAACCCCGCCTTGGACTGGAAGACTGGGAAGGTTTCAGCGTGGAGCACTTTCTGCATGGGTACCTGCCTCCAATCCGCGGCCTGCGCCCCGTCCTCGCCTCCCACAGCTCAGGACACCGCGCCCCCGGATCTCACCCTAGTGCCCTCAGAGTTCCACGACCTGGGTGCTGTTTTCAGTAAATCCAAGGCGATGTCTCTACCTCCTCACCGGCCCTACGACTGCGCCATTAACATCCGCCAGGGGGCGCCCTTACCCTCAGGACGCCTCTACAGTCTGTCAGCGCCGGAGAAGGAGGCTATGAACAGCTATTTGAAGGAGTCGCTCAGTGCTGGGATCATCCGACCGTCCTCCTCTCCAGTAGGTGCAGGGTTCTTCTTCGTTGGAAAGAAGGACGGATCTCTTCGTACTTGTATCGACTACCGGGCTCTCAACGATATCACGGAGAAGGACCGGTACACCCTGCCCCTTATGGACACTGCCTTCCACTCCCTCCAGGGGGCGACCTGGTTTACTAAGCTGGATCTCCGCAGCGCTTACCACCTCGTCCGGATCCGGGAGGGAGATGAGTGGAAGACCGCCTTCCGAACCCCAAACGAACATTTTGAATATCTCGTGATGCCGTTTGGGTTGACCAACGCTCCAGCCGTCTTTCAGCGCCTCATCAATGACGTCCTCCGGGACTTCATCGGCCTGTTCGTATTCGTCTACCTGGACGACATTCTCATCTTCTCCAGGTCCAGGGATGAACACCGGGTCCACGTGAGGCGGGTCCTGCAGAGACTGCTGGAGAACCGTCTGTACGTAAAGGCGGAAAAATGTGAATTCTACGCTAAAACAACTTCCTTCCTGGGGTTCGTCATCTCCCATGACCAGGTGCTTCCGGACCCAGCGAAGATCAAAGCAGTGGTGGATTGGCCCACACCAACCTCTCGAAAGCAAGTTCAGCAGTTCATCGGGTTCGCCAATTTCTACCGCCGCTTTGTCCCGAACTTTGGAGCCATCGTCGGACCCCTGACCCGCCTCACCTCTCCTAAGACCCCGTTCCGGTGGACTGAAGAGGCCGCTTCGGCCTTCCAGGCGCTGAAGACGGAGTTCTCCTCCTCCCGGGTCCTCAGCCAGGTCGATCCCGCGCTGCAGTGCATTGTGGAGGTGGACGCCTCGGACACGGGGGTGGGGGTGGTGTTGTCCCAGCGGTCCCCAGCCAATGGAGTCAAGCGACCCTGCGCCTTCTTCTCTCGGCGCCTGTCCCCGGCGGAACGAAATTACGACGTGGGGGACAGAGAGCTTCTAGCCATCAAGCTTGCCCTTCAAGAATGGTGTCACTGGCTGGAGGGGGCAGCCTTGCCTTTTGTGGTCCTCACTGACCACAAGAACCTGGAGTACCTGAGATCTGCCAAGCGTCTGAACGCCCGCCAGGCGCGTTGGTCCCTGTTCTTTGCAAGGTTTAAGTTCAGCATCACATATAGGCCTGGCTCCAAGAACGGCCTACCCGACGCCCTCTCCAGGCAATTTGCCCCGGAGGCCGCAGACGACGTCGCTCATACCATCTTGCCCAGGTCATGCGTCGTGGGGGCTGTTACATGGGACATAGAAGACAAGATCCGGAGGGCGCAGGAATCGGAACCGGACCCTGGCGGCGGACCGGAGGGGAGGCTCTTCGTGCCATCTGCCGTCCGGGGGGACATTATACACTGGCTCCATACCTCCAAGCTCACCTGCCATCCTGGAGCTTCGCGGATGATCGACCTTCTCCAGTGATCCTTTTGGTGGCCAGGTCTGCGGAAGGATGCCGCCCGTTACGTCCGGGCCTGCCCCGTCTGTGCTGCCAATAAGTCAGGTAACGCCCCCCCGCGGGTCTGCTCCAGCCCCTGCCCGTCCCTGGTAGGCCCTGGTCGCACATCGCTCTGGACTTCGTCACCGGGCTCCCTGTCTCCAACAACTTTGACACAGTTCTGACCATCGTTGACCGTTTTTCCAAGGCCGCCCACTTCGTGCCCCTACGTGGACTTCCCTCAGCCTTGGAGACGGCGGACCTCCTCATCCAGCACGTGGTCAGACTGCATGGAATCCCGGTCGACGTGGTCTCCGACCGCGGCCCCCAGTTTTCTTCGGACGTCTGGAGGTCATTTTGCAACGCCCTGGGAGCCAAGGTAAGCCTCTCCTCCGGCCATCACCCCCAGTCTAACGGGCAGTGTGAGCAGACAAACCAGGAGCTGGAGGCTACGCTCCACTGTGTAACTTCATCTAAACCCACGTCCTGGAGTTCTCATCTCGCTTGGGTGGAGTACGCCCACAACACCTCTCGCTCTACGGCCAACGGGATGTCGCCCTTTAAAGCATCCTTGGGCTATGATCCACCCCTGTTCCCCGCGCAGGAGGGCGAGTTGGCTGTTCCCTCTGTCCAGGCACATCTGAGGCAGTGCCGTTCCCTTTGGTCCACGGCGCGTAATGCGCTTTTACGCACGGCGGAGCGCAATAAGTCTACGGCGGACCGACATAGGAGACCTGCACCTGCCTACCAGGTGGGACAGCAAGTTTGGGTATCCACACAGGATGTAAACCTAAAGGGTGAGAGGAGAAAGCTGGCTCAACGGTTCATCGGCCCTTATCCCATAACCAGGATCATCAACCCGGTGGCTGTGCGTGTGGCTATTCCCTCCTCCCTCCGCATCCATCCCACCTTCCACGTCTCCAAAATCAAACCGGTGGTCTCTGACCCCCTCTGCCCTCCACCTGCGGCGCACCCCGCTCCCCGGATGATTGGTGGCCATGCGGCCTGGACAGTCGCTGACATCTTGGACGCCCGACGCCGGGGTCGCGGATTGCAGTACCTGGTGGATTGGGAGGGCTATGGACCCGAGTGGAGACAGTGGGTGCCTTCCTCGCTGGTGTTGGACCGGTCACTCATTTCTGAGTTTCATCGAGCGCACCCGGAAAAACCATCGCCAGGAGGCGCTGCTAGAGGGGGGAGTACTGTTATGACTCGCCGCTCATCAGCGGCGCCAGCCGCGTGCACACCTGCTCCTCGTCAGCGGCGAGGTATTTAATCCACTCTGCCCTGGGCTTCGGCCTGAAGCCGTCTCTCTACATCAGCCCCTTTGCTACTACGGATCTCAAACCTACTAGCGAAGATATCCTGGGTAAGCTCCCCTTACCTCTCTCCTCTAGCTTTCCCCTGTGCACAGGTGGACTTCCCTGGCGGCGGACTTCATCACCTCGCCGTTGGCTCTACGCTGCTGCCACAGGTACCGCAGGTCGCTGTCTCCCGGGCTCCGCCCTTGTCGACACCAGCCACCTGTCACAACCAAGTAAGCCAGCTATCATCATCATTTCCCTGTATTGGTGTGGTGCCCGTTACCCTTCTCCCTCTGCTCTCTCCCACAGGGTTGTCCGGCTGTACGGCCTCCTGCCCCCGTGCCTGACGCAGACGCCACCACCAATACATTCTTATTCCACAGACACGCAGCCATACACTTCCCTGTTGCTAATAAAGCTGTTGAATCTATCCTGAGCCTGCGTGTGTGTCTCCTGGGCCGTGTGTTATGTCAGACAGGGTTTAACTGATGATTTTCATAATCAATTTTACCCTTCAGAGTTGACAGTGGCATGTTTTAAGGTGCCTTCACACCAAACACGAACAGGCAAATTTTTCGCGTGGCACTGTTACATTACAACTCAATGTAAACACACAAATAGACATGAATTTACCATCTCAGAGTTGCAGACAGGCAAAGTTGCCTTTATAACTTCTGCAGCTGTGTTCAACCTGCTGTTGAAATCCCCAAAATAACGTCATGCATAGGTTTACATTGTCCGACAGGGGGCTCACCTGAAAAAGTTGTTCCTACCTCCAAAACTTCACAAGATGATAGGCGTTTATGTTGCTAGCCTGCTAACCTTGTTAGCACATCCGTGGCAGGAGTCCGTGGTTAATTGATGATGGATTGAGCCGTTGCCAACGACGGATCTCCCACCTTCTGGCTGCATTAAATTGTAAGGGGGTGCTTGTGACAGCGATGACTGATGAGGCAGATGCGTGAAGCACATGGCATATCGCAATCAGGACAGATGTACATAATTGGCTTAGTGGATGACACCGACTGATGTAAACATCTCTGTTGCTGGGCGGCACCATGACGTGCTTTATGGCGGGCATCCAAAAGGACAGTTCTCTCTCTTTCGAAGAGGTTAACACCTTCATGGCAGATCTTTTGCCAAAGGGAATGGTTCTTAGCCTGCATTTCCTATGTCATAGGATCAATCCCCCACGACTTGAGTGAGGCTTTGAACACGTCTTTATACCGCTTCCACTGACCACCCCGTGACCTCCACCCTTCGTCCAACTGGCCAAATAACAGGATTTTAGGAATGCGCTGATCTGTCATCCGAACAACGTGGCCGGTCCAGCGCAACTGGGAACGTATGATGAATGACTCGATGCTGGTGATATTGCACCGGCGGAGGACTTCTGTATTGGCAACTTTGTCTCGCCACATGATTCCACACAGTTTCCTTAAATACCGCATGTGAAACTGTTCAAGTTTCTTCACATGGGGGCGATAGGTTGTCCACGACTCGCACCCATAGAGAAGTGTAGATCGAACAATGGTGCGATAGACCTTGATCTTGGTGCTTAGACGAATGCCACACTTCAACCATAGACGATGCTGTAGGCGTCCATAGGATGCGCTAGCCTTGCTGATGCGGTGGGTAACTTCATCATCAATCTTAGCGTTCTGTGAGATGGTGCCCCCCAGGTAGCAGAACTTGTCAACTGCCTTGAGGGGTTCGCCACCGATGGTAATAACAGGATTTATTGGGAGCGTACCAGGATGAGGTTGATGTAAAATCTCTGTCTTCTTGATACTTAAAGTGAGTTCATAACGATTCGTTGCTCTAGCAAAATGGTCAGTGATGAACTGTGCGTCTTCAAGAGTGTGAGCGATGAGTGTGCAGTCGTCGGCATAGAGAAGCTCTCGCAGCATCATGCATGACGTCTTTGTTTTAGCCTTTAAACGTTGCAAGTTGAATACATTGCCATCAGTGCGAAACCGGATCCTTACACCCCTGTCGCAGCCCTTGAAGGCATCAAGGAGCATTACAGCAAAGATGATACTAAAGAGCAGCGGGGCCATAACCCACCCCTGCTTAGTGCCATTGATGATAGGGAATGGATCAGAGATTAAACCACTCTCAACCACCCGCCCGACCATGCCATCGTGGAATGAGCTGATGACACTGACGATCTTAGGAGGGCACCTGACCCTGGCAAGCAGCTTCCACAGGCTCTCTCTCCCAACAGAATCAAAGGCCTTAGTCAGGTCTACAAACACTATGAACAAATCACAATTTTTTTTTCTCGGCACTTCTCTTGTATTTGCCTGGATGCAAACATCATGTCAATGGTGCCTCATCCTGCTCAAAAGCCGCACTGACTCTCGGGAATGATGTTGTCGACAACATAGTGATTGAGGCGGTTTATGATCACACGTGCTAGAATCTTACCAGCGATGGCGAGGAGTGATATTCCTCTGTGGTTATCGCAGCAGTGGTGGTTTCCCTTATGCTTATACAAGTGAACAATCATTGCATCCTTGAAGTCTTGTGGAACCGCCTCCTGCTCTCATATGGTGGCAAATAACTGGGCGAGACGGGCGAGAGTGATGTTACTGCCACACTTATAGATCTCCGGCTGGATACCATCTCCACCAGCTGCCTTACCACTAGACGTCTGTTTGATGGCATCTTTAATCTCAGTAACCGTCGGTGGGACATTCAGCTCCTCCATGATAGGTCTATGAGGAAACTGTGCGATGGCATCATCAGAGATCACAAATTGGCAATTCAGGACACCATTAAAGTGCTCTACCCAACGCTCTAGGATGAGAGCCGGCTCCCTTATGAGCGTCTGACCACCCGAAGAGTACATTGGCGTACTGCCCTGTGATGTCGGACCGTAGATCGCCTTCAGGCCATTGTAGAATGCCTTCACGTCGTTCTTGTCAGCAGCTTCCTGAAGGTCCTCAGCTCTAGCAATCCACCACTGGTCCATCATACTACGCAGCGAAACCTGCACTGTCTGCCGGACATGGTGGTAGGTGTCCTTCTTTGCAATCGAGCTCTTATCATTCACATACTCAAGATGGGCATGGTGAAGACGGTCCAACAATTGGATGGCTGCTACATCATTTTCATCAAACCAATCCCGATGCTTGTGTTTGGTGAAGCCGAGCACTTCCTCCGCCGCTTCATAGATATTATCACAAAGTAACATCCAGTGGCTGTCAACGGTCTCAAAAGGGGCATCATCAAAGTCAGTAAGTTTCGTGACAAGTTGCTGTTTCAGTTGGGTCCTGGAATCCAGAGAGCCGAGCTTGGCCACATTGAGCTTCTTCACAGGTGTCCTCCGGACCCTATGCCGTGGGGACTTAAAGGAGAATGCGACTCTCGACCGCAACAACTGGTGGTCTGAGAGACATGTTGTTCCCCTCATTGCTCTGGTAAGGTGCACATCCTTGATGTCCCGCTGTCGTGTAATGACAAAGTCATTCTGATGCCAATGGCCTGAATGCGGGTGCATCCATGTGAATTTTCAGTTTTTTCGCCTGTTGGAAGAACGTGTTGGTAACCCTAACCCTGACTAAGACCCAGGTGAGGACGGAGCTGAGGAAGATCAAGGCGAGGAAGGCGTCGGGACCGGACGGCATCAGCGCAAAGCTCCTCAAGTCCTGTGCAGACCAGCTGTGTGGGATTGTGGAGTACATCTTCAATCTGAGCCTGAAGATATATATATATATATATATATATATATATATATATATATATATATATATATATATATATATATATATATATACAGTGGGTCAAAAAAGTATTTAGTCAGCCACCAATTGTGCAAGTTCTCCCACTTAAAAGATGAGAGAGGTCTCCAATTTTCATCATAAGAATACCTCAACTATGAGAGACAAAATGAGAAAAAAAAATCCAGAAAATCACATTGAAGGATTTTTAATGAATTAATTGGTAAATTCCTCGGTAAAATAAGTATTTGGTCACCTACAAACAAGCAAGATTTCTGGCTCTCACAGACCTGTAACTTCTTCATTAAGAGGTTCCTCTGTCCTCCACTCGTTACCTATATTAATGGCACCTGTTTGAACTCGTTATCAGTATAAAAGACACCTGTCCACAACCTCAAACAGTCAGACTCCAAACTCCACTATGGCCAAGACCAAAGAGCTGTCAAAGGACACCAGAAACAAAATTGTAGACCTGCACCAGGCTGGGAAGACTGAATCTGCAATAGGTAAGCAGCTTGGTGTGAAGAAATCAACTGTGGGAGCAATTATTAGAAAATGGAAGACATACAAGACCACTGATAATCTCCCTCGATCTGGGGCTCCACGCAAGAGCTCACCCCGTGGGGGTCAAAATGATCACGAGAACAGTGAGCAAAAATCCCAGAACCACACGGGGGGACCTAGTGAATGACCTGCAGAGAGCGGGGACCAAAGTAACAAAGGCTACCATCAGTAACACACTACGCCGCCAGGGACTCAAATCCTGCAGTGCCAGACGTGTCCCCCTGCTTAAGCCAGTACATGTCCAGGCCCGTCTGAAGTTTGCTAGAGAGCAGTTGGATGATCCAGAAGAGGATTGGGAGAATGTCATATGGTCAGATGAAACCACAATAGAACTTTATTGTAAAAACTCAACTTGTCGTGTTTGGAGGAGAAAGAACACCATACCTACTGTGAAGCATGGGGCTGGAAACATCATGCTTTGGGGCTGTTTTTCTGCAAAGGGACCAGGACGACTGATCCGTGTAAAGGAAAGAATGAATGGGGCCATGTATCGTGAGATTTTGAGTGAAAACCTCCTTCCATCAGCAAGGACATTGAAGATGAAACATGGCTGGGTCTTTCAGCATGACACTGATCCCAAACACACCGCCCAGGCAACGAAGGAGTGGCTTCGTAAGAAGCATTTCAAGGTCCTGGAGTGGCCTAGCCAGTCTCCAGATCTCAACCACATAGAAAATCTTTGGAGGGAGTTGAAAGTCCATGTTGCCCAGCGGCAGCCCCAAAACATCACTGCTCTAGAGGAGATCTGCATGGAGGAATGGGCCAAAATACCAGCAACAGTGTGTGAAAACCTTGTGAAGACTTACAGAAAACGTTTGACCTCTGTCATTGCCAACAAAGGGTATATAACAAAGTATTGAGATGAACTTTTGTTATTGACCAAATACTTATTTTACCGAGGAATTTACCTATTAATTCATTAAAAATCCTTCAATGTGATTTTCTGGATTTTTTTTTCTCATTTTGTCTCTCATAGTTGAGGTATACCTATGATGAAAATTGGAGACCTCTCTCATCTTTTAAGTGGGAGAACTTGCACAATTGGTGGCTGACTAAATATTTTTTTACCTCACTGTATATGTATATATACCGTTCAAAAGTTTGGGGTCACTTAGAAATTTCCTTGTTTTTGAAAGAAAAGCACTTTTTTTCAATGAAGATAACTTTAAACTAATCAGAAATACACTCTATACATTGCTAATGTGGTAAATGACTATTCTAGCTGCAAATGTCTATTGCAAATGACTATTCTAGCTGCAACTATCACTCCAGTGTTCTAATTGTACAATGTGTTTGCTCATTGTGTCAGAAGGCTAATGGATGATTAGAAAACCCTTGTGCAATCATGTTAGGTCTGCAATGCTGTAATTGCTGCAAATGGAGGATTCTTTGACGAAAGCAAAGTTTGAAGGAAAAAATTGTTATTTCAAATACAAATCATTATTTCTAACCTTGTCAATGTCTTGACTATATTTTCTATTCATTTTCAGGGATGGCAATTTTCCGCCGATCCGCGGATTTCTGCCGATTTATTTTCAAATTGATCATTTCTGTGAATCGTCTAAATCCATTGAGAAAATTTTAGGGGGGGGTAAGGTACCTTATTGTTACCGATTTTAGCGAAAATCAACACGATTACATAAGCGCTCGGCGCTTCCCCGGAAGTCGTCTCCCGCGATAACCCGGATGTGTTGTGTTCAAGCTACTGCTGTATTGCAGTAGCTTGACAGCCCTGCGATTGGATAGTTGCAAACGATTGGACCAATCAAATGGCTCGTTGTATGCTTTTTCAAAGATTCATGGCGGCGTGTTCTCAGGGATGTGATTTTCTGCTAATTCGCCGAATTCCGCTTTATTTTATCTTCCAGGAAGATAAAGTATGTTAAGTATGTTAGCGGCTTGTGGTCCACGAACGCAGTGAAGCTGCGCCCTTTCAGGCAGGACTGGAAGTGGCTATGGCCAGGTGGAGAGCCATTAACTCTCTGTTACTGGCGGTGTACAACGGCTGTATGAGCTGGGCTGCGTGGGGAGGAAACGGTAATAAAAGTTAACCATCCTCTTTTATGATTCTAAACAGTTTGAAATTGACAGTGCACAGTGGACATTGACTCATAACTTTTGAATATTTCTAAGACTTGGCTACATCAGTGATTGTGCAAAATGAACTGCTCAAGTCTCAATGGAGATTGAAACTGGTGATCTGAAATGAATGCTGAAATTATAAAAAGTAATGGTATGTTGGAATTTTATTTCTATTATGGAATAGACAAAATTAACTGATTTTGATTTGATCAAGTGTTAAAGCATGTGATGGATAATGTTTGTTGGAATATTTTAGGAATTCTATCTTCTTGGAACATAAGTCAATATTATACAGTAATAAGTGGCATTCAGCAGTTTGTTTTATGTCATTTAAGCACAGTTCTGGTACTTAAAAATCATAAAAACCCAGAAGCTTCGGGGGGCTTTGCCTCCCTTGCCCCCCCCCCCCCCCCCCACCAGGGCTCTGCCCCGGACACCACTGGGGGACTGTGTCCCCCAGACCCCCTGCTGAATTTTCAGATAATTTCCCCAACCCCAAATCACATCGCTGGTTCGTGTTGGAATTCTGAGCTTTCGGTATTATTTTCAGCGGAATTATGAGATTTTTATTTAAGGATCTGTCATGTGGTGGCTCTCGCGAGCCACCATAAGACGCCACACAGTCACCAGAGAGTTATGTGAGAGTTTTTATTAACGGTGAAATAGTGACAACACAAGCTGCTGAGGCAATGACACATAAAAGTCTTCACACAACAGGAGGCGTAAGGCTAACAACTCTCTTACAGGTCCACAGGAGGAGACGGTCATAACACAGACAGGCAAGGTTGATGGAGTAATGATTACACAAGCTGCTGAGGCAGTGACACACACAGGTCTACTCACACCGGGAGGCGTAAGGCTAAACAGCTCACTTACTGGTCCACGGGAAGCAACGGTCTAACCACAGACAGACGAGGTAGAAAATAGTCCAAAGCATCCGAAGCTCTGACGGAGAGAGACTGACACTGCTGCAGGGATGCGGCCGCCAGCGTGGGTATAAGAAGTCCACCACTAACAACCGCAAATGCAGAACAGCTGCTCAGGACTTGACAGCTGAGTGAAAGCCTCCCCGAGCACTGTCACAATAAGAGCTCAGAGAGCTAGAATAACAACGCCGCTGTCAAGCCCTGACAGGAATAGCCCGAGCACGATGACATAGTGCTCGGGTCATAACAGGATCAGGAGTCATCAGTGCTAGAAATAGACAAAAGTGTCAAAAATAAGTTCCGATGGAATTGGCTTGAGAGAAGAGTGACGGTAAAGGTGAAAATTGGCTCAAAGTTCGACGAGGTAACAGAAACACTCGGACAATTTCTGAAGAAACCAGAAAAGGAGATGAAGTTCAAAGTTCAGAGACTGACACAGCTTGCTGCCAAAAGGAAGAAGGTTTCACATTAGAAGTGACTTGGTGACCAGTGTAAATAGTGTAATAAACTCTTATAGAACTATTAAATATGTTGGACTAAAGACAATGAGACAACATTGAAGAAAAAGTAAGTTAACTTTTCATTAAATTTAATGATTTATCTAAGTCTAGTATTTCATTTTTTTTAATCATTTTTTTCAGTCTAAATTACTTCTGTTTTACTGAAAACCTCCCAGCTTCAGGGGGGCTGTGCCCCCCTGGCCCCCCCATAAGTCAATCGACAAAATTAGATTTCAGCTGAAATCAGAATTTCCTGTTGCCATCCCTGATTTTACAGCTCATGGTGGTAAATAAGTGTGACTTTTCATGGAAAACACAAAATAATTGTCTGGGTGACCCCAAACTTTTGAACAGTAGTGTGTATATATATATACAGTATATATACAGTATATATATATATATATACATATACTTGCTGCTCTTGTTTCTTTTTTTCTCTTGCCTTCT
Source organism: Pholidichthys leucotaenia (assembly GCA_020510985.1). Lineage (NCBI taxonomy): Eukaryota > Metazoa > Chordata > Actinopteri > Cichliformes > Pholidichthyidae > Pholidichthys > Pholidichthys leucotaenia. Next base: position 151,513,777 of record CM035850.1, on the reverse strand, counting down.
GATTGTTGCTCTGAGTGTTGCTATCCCTGTGCTGTTGCAATCTTGGAATTTCCCGATTGTGGGACTAATAAAGGCTTATCTTATCTTATCTTATCTTAATAGATAATTGATGCTGGACGCACAAAGAGAGGAGCAAGGTGCCGCTGGAATTCTCCTTTCCAACACCATGGTGGCCAATAACATTCCCCCAGGTGGTCCATGAGGCTCCTACACAAGCGTTGAAGTCCCCTAGGACCACCAATTTGTTAGTATGAGGAGTGGCTTGAATAACACGGTCTAGTTTCTCATAGAACCATTCCTTGCTCTCGTCTGTGTGTGTCATAGTTGGTGCATACGCACTAATACATGTTATGTACCCAGTATCAAGCTTCAGGCGGCGCACCATAAGTCGATCACTGACCCCATGCAGTAGAGAGTCAAGCAGGTTGACGTAACATGTCTTGATGGCGAAGCCGACTCCTGACTGTAGTGCCTCATCAATTGGGTGCCCACTGCAATAGAATGTGTAGCCAGACCCATGCTCAGTGATCTCTGTCGAGTCAGGCAACCGAGTCTCACTAAGGGCAGCTATTGCAATGTCGTAGCGGAGTAATTCTTGTACAACAATGGCTGTCCGACGTCGCAGGCTGTTCAGGTTCAGGTTCAGGTTCAGGTTACTTTATTTGTACCCGTAGGTAGATTTGTTTTGCAGTCTGATGACATCCATATTTACAAGCCACTAATTACATTCAACATAGACACAAACACAGGCACACATGAAGCCGACTATAAACATGATAAAAATACTCAAGGCTCCATCAAACAGGGTATAAAAAGACAAAGAGATGAGGGAGAAACCAGAGGTAAGAGAGAGGGGTCATATTAAAGTTAAAAGTTAAAAACTAGTCAGAGGTTAAAAAACTCAAAGGTCTAAAACCCAATAAAATATTTAGAACCCAAGTGACATCATACAAAATAAGTAAATATAAAATATGTACTGTAGAAGAGCTTGGAAGAACGAGGCAGTATGATATATAAACCAAAGTTTATTATCAGCTCCTCTAACAAGTCTCATCTAAGCGCAGAAGCAGCAGAAGGAAAAAGAGACCGAATACCTCCGGCTCTCTGAACTTATACTTGCACATAACAATAGACATGCATATCAAAGGCTGACATCCCTCATTATCTTAATCCCCCCATTGTCTTCGTACTTCCTCTCTTCGCCCTGGGGGGTGAGGGCAGCTCCTCCGGTCTCCACCGCAGTGCCTGGGAAACGCTTTGATCCTCACTGGCGGTTGAGATCTCTTTGTCCTGTTCTGAAGTGTGAAGTCGCCTTACATATGTAATCACCAAACATTCTCACATGCTTCAACATATGTAGGTTATGGAATATATGATAATATAGACCACAGCCCCCCCCAAACGACTAAGAAAAGGACAATAGAAAAATTCACAGTTTAAGATAATTACTATGACATACTAACTGCTACACTTCTTGCCACAGAAGAAACTTTCCAGCAGCCATGCTCCTAAGAGAGTTCAGTGGTAATCATAACAGCATAGTAAAATCACAAGTCAGTCCTAAACTGTTACAGCACAATTAGTGAACAACTGTGGAGTAGTTTGCATCAGTCCCTGTGCTGTCTGGGTTTTAATCTTCTCCCGAAACTGCTGTGGGTCCGCTTAGGCGTCCTGCTGGGACCTTCCTGTAAGGAATCTGCAGCGTGGGAAGGAGAGTGATTAATTGTTCCCTGCAGGGGGGCTGAGTCTTTTCTCTTGGGGGGTCTACCCCGCCGAGGTGCTCTCGCCAACAGTGCAGGCTCGTCTTTCAACAAGAAGGCAGGTTTAAGTCTGTCAATGCTGACTGTTTCTTTTCTATCCCCAAAATCAAGCACAAAATGTTTATCACCAGGTTCCAGCACTCTGAATGGCCCATCGTATGGTGGGCGGAAAGTTGGTTTTAAAGCTTCATGCCTAACAAAAACGAATTCAGCGTTCTTTAAAGCTTGTGGGACAAAAACCCGTGGAAAGGAGTGATGAGCTGGACCGGGGAGAGAGTCCGGTCCGTTGCTGCCTAAAAACCTCGGGACTGGAAGATGCCCTGGCTCTGGGTTCTCTGGTAAAAATTCACCTGGGAGCCTGAGAGGTTGTGCAAAAACTAATTCTGCTGGAGAGGCGTCTAGATCCTCTTTAGGCGCAGCACGCAACCCCAATAAAACCCAGGGAAGTTTATTTACCCAATTTATATCCGTTAGTGAGGCTCTGAGGGCGGCTTTTAAAGACCTGTGAAAACGCTCGCGTAACCCATTAGCCTGAGGGTGATAAGCGGTGGTGCGATGAATTGTTGCCCCTAAGCTGCTGGACATGGCTGACCAAAGCTCCGAGACAAATTGAGGCCCCCTATCGGACGTGATGTCCGATGGGACGCCGAAACGTGCCACCCAGTTTGTCAAAAAAATGCGAGCGACTTCCTCCGCTGTAGTTGATGCCAGAGGGACTGCTTCTGGCCAGCGCGTGGTGCGGTCTATCATTGTTAACAGGTGTGTGAAACCTTGGGAGGAAGGTAGTGGCCCCACGAGGTCGACATGAACATGGTCGAACCTTCTAGCAGGGATTGGAAAAGGCTCCAGAGGGGCTTTTGTGTGTTTGTGTATTTTGGCGCGCTGACAAGAAATGCAAGTTTTTGCCCATTCTTTTATGTTTTTGCGCAGGCCTGGCCACACAAACTTTTCGGCGACCATTTTAACTGAGGCGCGCACACCTGGGTGCGCGAGGGAGTGAATTGAGTCGAAAATACGGCGGCGCCATGTGGCTGGGACTAACGGGCGAGGTCGGCCGGTTGAAATATCGCATATTAGGGGGGGCACGCCGTCGCGTAAACCCCTTTCCTCCAGCCTTAACCCTGTTGGTCCAGACAGGAGTGCGCGCACGTCCGCGTCACTGCTTTGTTCCTCCGCCATGGCTGCATAATCTATCCCTGCATGGATAGGTGCTGCGTATGTGTCCGCGTTAGTGAAGAGTTCTGCGGCTGAGGCAGTATAATCTGTCTCCTCGCGCTCTGGCGATGTCACAGCGCGAGAGAGGCAGTCTGCTACCACGTTAAGTTTGCCTGCCACATGTCGAATGTCTGTGGTGAACTCTGAAATCGCAGCCAGCTGTCTTTGTTGCCTGCCTGACCATGGTTCTGAAAGTTTAGCCATCGCAAAGGTGAGCGGTTTGTGGTCTACAAAAGCCGTGAAACTCCGCCCTTCTAACCAGAACTGGAAGTGGCGGATGGATAAATGAAGCGCTAGCAGCTCCCTGTCAAAAGTGCTGTATTTACGCTCAGTTTGGTTTAGCGATTTGCTGAAGAATGCCAAAGGTTGCCAGATCCCGCTGACATGTTGTTCTACAACTGCCCCTATAGCTAGGTCCGAAGCGTCTGTGGTTAGTGCGATGCGGGCCGAGGGATCGGGGTGAACCAACAATGTGGCATTAGCTAGAGCGCTCTTTACTTCCGCGAAGGCGCGTTCGCGCTCCGGGGTCCATTCGACCGCGTTGGAAGCTTTCTGTTTTCTGAGCGCGTCATATAGGGGCTGCATGAGCTGAGCTGCGTGGGGGAGGAAACGGTTGTAAAAATTAACCATTCCCAAAAATTCTTGCAGCGATTTGACCGTTTGTGGCCGTGGGAAACTTTTTATCGCGTGAACTTTGTCTGGAAGTTGGGACTGCCCCCTTCGGAGAAACTCTGTGTCCTAAAAAATCAATTTGTGACACGCCAAATTTGCATTTGGCTGGATTGATTATTAACCCGTGCTCTTCTAGCCTCTGAAAAACCGTAGTGAGGTGCTGCTCGTGTTCTTCCTCAGACGAGCTGGCTACCAGCATGTCGTCGAGGTAAACGAAAACAAAAGGAAGGTCGCGTAATACTGTGTCCATCATCCGCTGAAAAGTTTGAGCAGCGCCTTTGAGGCCAAAAGGCATCCGCAAAAATTCAGAAAGGCCGAAAGGGGTTATTACAGCTGTTTTAGGACTGTCCTCTGCTCGAACTGGGACTTGATGATAACCGCGGACCAGGTCTATTTTTGAAAAAATGCGCGCACCCGCCAGATGCAGTGAAAAATCCTGAATGTGAGGAATTGGGTAGCGGTCATGCGCTGTCGCATTATTTAATCTGCGGTAATCCCTGCACGGTCTCCAAGAACCATCGGATTTCGGAACCATGTGAAGTGGTGAGGCCCAGGGGCTCTTCGAGCGTCTAATAATGCCTAATTTTTCAAGGGTAGTAAACTCGTCCCGAGCTATGGTGAGCTTGGCCGTGTCTAAGTGCCAAGCTTTGGCAAATACGGGTGGGCCCGTTGTGGGAATAAAGTGTTCAACCCCGTGTTTAGCCACAGTGGCTGAGAATTTGGGAATTGTGAGTGCTGGAAATTGGATGAGGAGTTGCTCAAACTTACCTCCTGCTGTGGTGACGCTAGCCTGCACAGGTGGTGGAGAAACTCGGGCTGAGCAGGGAATAGAAGCAAAGGACAGTGCATTAACCAAGCGTCTATTCGCTAGATCAACTAATAACCCATGTGCACACAAAAAGTCTGCGCCCAACAAGTTAAAACTCACCGCCGCTACAACAAATGTCCATCTGTAGTTGCGGCCGTAGATGCGGAGGTGCAGGCTCTTTTTGCCGAAAGTGTCAATGCTGGAGCCGTTGGCTGCCACCGCTCCGTTGCCCCGGATGCCCATGGCTCGATCTGCTTGGGAGGGCATGACGAAACTCAGTTGAGCTCCTGTGTCAATAAGGAACTGCTTGCCGGTGTGTCCGTCCGTCACATATAACAGCTTACTCTTCTCACCGAGAACCGCTGCCGTTAACGGCTCTCGGCTTTGGCGTTTCCCGAAATCGTAAATTTGCAGGGGGGAACGCATTTGCGAGCCTTCTCGGCGAGGCGGTGGTGATAATAACAGACGTCGCTCCGTCTGTTGGCCGTGTCGCTGTCACCGCGGGCTGGATCTGCTCAGTGGGTTGCGGCTCTTCGTGGCTCTGGGCATCAGCGTTGAGGTCTGCGGATGCTGCTGTGGGTGTCTGCTCCTTGCAGGCGTTGACGAGCCGTTGAGCTTCGTTGGCCAGCACGCGGAAGTCTTGCTGGGTGCTGCATCTCATGTTGGCGAGCGTCCCTCTCATGTGTGGCGGCAGCGTGCTGAGGAATATGAATTGGAAGAGGAAGTTGTCATTGTCCTCTTCTTTAAGCTGCAGCAAGTCCTCCATGAGGGCTTTAGGTCTGCACCCTCTGTGGCCGTAGACCGCCAGGATCTTCTCGGCTCTCTCTTCGGCTGAGGGGACGTAATTTGCCACGATGGTTGCTTTCAGTATTTCATATTTGTCTTGGGCCGGCGGCCGCCGGATCATGCTCCACACACACCTCGAAGTGGCGGCGTCGAGTTTGGCGACGATGTGATAGAACTTCGTATCGTCAGCCATGATGCCCGCCAGTGTAAACTGGGCTTCAGCTTGTTGAAACCACGAGGCGGGGTCTTCCTGCCAGAAGTCCGGCAGCTTGACAGCGAGGGCATTTGTGTAGACCGTCACTGATGTGTCCGCAGGATGAGAGTGCCTTGCTTCGGCTCTCTCAGCGGCGCTGGTGCTCGGTTGAGCCCTCTCAATCCCTTCTGCCGGGGGGGAACGTCGTCCATCTGTTCCCCTGTCTGCGTGGGCGCCGGCGTCTGCCTGGGTCGCCACAGATGAGTCGATCGCGGGGGAACACCTCTGGTCCGTACTCGCGTCAGGGTCACCAGTGTAGAAGAGCTTGGAAGAACGAGGCAGTATGATATATAAACCAAAGTTTATTATCAGCTCCTCTAACAAGTCTCATCTAAGTGCAGAAGCAGCAGAAGGAAAAAGAGACCGAATACCTCCGGCTCTCTTAACTTATATTTGCACATAACAATAGACATGCATATCAAAGGCTGACATCCCTCATTATCTTAATCCCCCCATTGTCTTCGTACTTCCTCTCTTTGCCCTGGGGGGTGAGGGCAGCTCCTCCGGTCTCCACCGCAGTGCCTGGGAAACGCTTTGATCCTCACTGTCGGTTGAGATCTCTTTGTCCTGTTCTGAAGTGTGAAGTCGCCTTACATATGTAATCACCAAACATTCTCACATGCTTCAACATATGTAGGTTATGGAATATATGATAATATAGACCACATGTACAATATATTTTTATAGCTTGTTCAACTCTTTGACAGCAGCAGGGACAAAGCTGTTTTTGTAGCGCTGGGTTTTACTTTTTGGGACAGCAAACCTCCGTCTGGAGGGAAGAAGCTGAAAGTTGCAGTGCAAAGGGTGGGAGTCATCATTTAAAATGGAGGCAGCCATCCTCTGTTCTTGTCTGGTGTACAGGGATGTCAGGCTCAGCTGTGACTCACCAAGCAAAGGCTGGCCAGACAGGCTGTTGTCACTGTGTTGGAGGGTACGGACATTCCAGGCGGCTATGTTTATTGTGTTTTTCACTTTCTTCATTTCTTTCATTTTCGACTGCAGACGTGGATGACCACCCCGCCGTGGCTAGCGAGCAAGCCAAAAATGGAGCAAGCTTTCTTTAGGAGTCCTTTTCTCCCCCTCTCTCCATCTGGAGAAGGCAGTGCTATCCCTAAAAAGGGCTGCCTTGTCATCCGGGCAGGATACGAACTGGGCCATTGCTCCGGGTGGGCACCAGAGCGACCATCACACCCGGACCGCCATGCATGGGGAGACGTGACTAGAGGCTCCCAGAAGCATCCTCTTCCTGCCCCCCGTCGCCACCTCATTCCTCGCCGCAGGACTTCTATGCATGTGATAATGATACTGATGGTAAGTAAAGCAGCAACTAAAAGAAGACACCTGCACCTGATGATTATGGTGGCGGTGGGGTGTACAAGCCCAAGGCCACCCTCTCTTCCTGACACCCAGCTTCGGCGGTAGGGGCAGGAACTGCAACATGCAGCCACTGGGGCAGGCACAGCAACCAACCAGGGTCCTCATTCCAAGGATTGTGTCATGTGGTGATCCTCGCGGATCACCATAAGACGCCAAGAGTCACCGGAGAGTTTTGCAATGATGTTTATTTACAAGACAAGACAATACGTGACACAAGACTATGAGCCGCTAAGGGCAAAACACACAGTACGAGGTACAGGGCTCATAGGGCTAACCCCAGCCACTACGAGCTAAACTATGACATAACAAGAAAGCACCAACCTGACATGACCATGACGAAGAAGGTCTGATGACTTGTTTGACGATACTCCCGCAACTTGACTGCCGTCAGCGCCCGCCTAATGAAGCCGAGCGCTAACGAGCAGTGATGACTAACAGCTGACCGTCTTTGACAGCCGGAAGCCCCACCGAGCGCCTTCACAATAAGAGCCCGGTGAAGCCAGAATATAACCCACAGCTGTCAAAGCCGGCAGTGAGCTATGCGTGGCCCGAGCACGGACAAGACCGGCGCTCGGATCGTAACAGTACCCTCCCTCCGAGGGCGGGCTTCCAGACGCCCATAGACCACCATACACCCCACCCCCACCCCCTCCAGGATGGGCGGCTGGGGGTAGGTCCGGAGGGAGAGAGAGACCAAACCCAGAATCAGTTCCATAAGAACAAAATCAAGACCAGACAAGGCAAAAAAAAACTAAACACATCACAATGACAAAAAATACCAAATACTGATATAAAATTAAATGCCCAACTAACGATTATAGAAAACCACACAGGACAGCAAGAGAAAATTAAATCCTTGCCCACATGTTTCACAAGAAAATGGCTTCTCACCTGAGTGAATTTCCGTGTGAATTCTCAAATGACCATGCTGATTAAATCTTTGTCCACATGTTTCACAAGAAAACAACTTCTCACCTGTATGAATTCTTGTGAGCTTTCAAATGACCATGTACAGAAAAACAGAACAAAATAAGGCAACTGCAGGACATAAGCACACATACCCACAGATACCCAAATAACCCTTACAATGAACACACAGGGTAGCAAGAAAAAAAAAAAACAACAATTACTGGATCAAACCTAGATACACACAAAACAAAATAAGGCAACCTGCAAGCCAATCACAAATACCCGCAGACACCCAAATGACCATTACACAGAGCACACAGGATAGCAAGAAAAAAAAACCAGAACAATTACTGGATCAAACCCCCACCAAAAAAAGTGACCTCTACCCCCCCAACAGTTCATGCCGAACGGTGGAGACCCAGCGCCCCAGGAACAGTTCGGGCGGTCTCCCCGCGTCCAACAGCTGGCGGGTGGTCATGGGAGGCGGAACATGACCGGGCGGTTTGTCAAAGTCCCAGGCCCGGAAAGTCCCCTCCTCCGGAGGCCGAACCAGGTCGCCCAGAAGAACACGTAACATGTCAGGTGGCCGACCCAAGGCGCCGTACCAGCGAAGCAGTTCCTCAAGCGGCCAACCTGCATCCCTCAGCCACCAGTACCGAGGGAAAACAGCCCACACCGGCCTCCCTGGCGAAGACAAAACATGGGAGAGCCGGGGCGAGCGTAGCAGGACCCCCATGGCCCCCGGCAATAAAGAGCAGGGGTGATGACTCTGACAAGGTACTGGGAAGCAAGGATGAGCCCGTACTCCGTCCGACGGCAAAGGGTCTGCAGCTCCTCCACTGTCCGTGGACCACACCAGCGCTGCACCTCCGCTGGACCCCGATTGGGTCCCGGCTGCACCCACATCGGGCCCCAATTGGGCCAAAGCAGCTCTCGCGATGGACCCCAATTGGGTCTTGGGCGCACCCCCGTCGGACCCCGATTGGGCCACAGCAGCGTCCACAACGGACCCCGACTGGGTCGGTGCAGCTCCACTGGCGACCTCCGCCCCTGAACCCGGAACCTCCAATTCAGTGACTCCGACTGGCTCCATGCCAGCGACACTGCAAAGAAGCTCACAGGAGACAGGAAAACCGGGATCAGTATCACCGGTAGCAACAGAACCCAGCGAGACGAGCTCGGGCACAGCAGGCGGCTGCCCCTCACTCGCCTCCCCAAGAGGCAGGCACAAATGCTCCAAAACAGGGGACAGGGACACAAGAGGGAGCACTTGCCTGCACTCGGGTTCTGTTGCCACCCAGGACTCCGACGATCCAGGTTCAGGGCGGCGACTTTCGTCAGCAGGCTCCAACTCAGCTGCGTCGGGCTCCGCAGCTGGCAAGATGACGTCTGCAGCCTGAGGTTCCTTCCGCGCTGATGTCCACGCCAATGACACGTATGGCGTGGGGGCAGGGAACACTCGACCCACCGGCTTGGACCGCTCCGGCGAGGAGACCCGGGGACGCTTCATCGTCGGCTCAGGCTCCGGGCCGCAGTCCGCTTTTCTCCTCCGTCCACAACGTGGCTGCAGAGCCGGATCCAGGTTTTCCAGCAGTGCAGGGCCCCTCCTCATCCGACGACGTAGGCCTGGCGTCGCGGACCGCTCAACGGGGGGGGGGGACACAGAGGCAGCAGGTTTAGTTATTATAACTACAGCAGGTGGAGGGAGCTCGGGGGGCTGCGAACCCCGAACTCCGCCCCCAGGAGTCAGACAAGGCAGGTTACAATTATGATGTAATAAATTAACTTGCACTTGCCTTTCTCCCGGAGGAGAGATGGTGCCTGCTGTAGGGGACACTGTTCCTCCTTCTCCCCGCTGGATGGCAACAGAGGGCCCCCCTGGAAGGACGAGGTGGAGCCGCTCTCAGAGATTCGCTGACGGGCCTCGCCGGCAGCGGGTCCAACCGGGTATTCTGCTGAGGATTGCTTGGGCCATTGTGCCGACCTCGTCGTCGGCCCCCAGATGACACGAACTCCTGGACCGGTTGCGAGATGGGAACGGGACTCCGACGCAGGGAGCGAGGACGCCTCCTCCTCTGCTTCCTGCTTTCTTCCTCCTCCAGCCCACGGAGTATCTCGCGCTGTGTAGCGAGTTCATCCCTCCTCGTCATCACCTCCGGGTGATCGTTGTAGAGGAGAGGAAGTCTGTCCAGGAGATCCTCAGCAACGTCCAGATGCCAGTGCATGTCGTCGGGGTTGTCGTCAAAAGTTGCGGCGAGGAGCGCTCCGTCTACATACTCCAGAGCGTCCGCCAGCTCGCGGTCCAGACGCCAACCGCCGCTCCTGGATGACGGCATTTCCCCCAGCGTGGACACCCAGACAGGGAAGAACAATTGTCCAATTCAGCAAAAACTCGCGGTGAAAGGAGTCTCGGTGTGGCGTCTCCGTTTAGACATCTGGTGGGAGTATACTGTCATGCGGTGATCCTCGCGGATCACCATAAGACGCCAAGAGTCACCGGTGAGTTTTGCAATGATGTTTATTTACGAGACAGGACAAGACGTGACACAAGACTATGAGCCGCTAAGGGCAAAACACACACTACGAGGTACAGGGGCTCGTAGGGCTAACCCCAGCCACTACGAGCTAAACTATGACATAACAAGAAAGCACCAACCTGACATGAACATGACGAAGAAGGTCTGACGATTGTTTGACGATACTCCCGCAACTTGACTGCCATCAGCGCCCGCCTAATAAAGCCGACTGCTAACGAGCAGTGATGACAAACAGCTGACCGTCTTTGACAGCCGGAAGCCCCACCGAGCGCCTTCACAATAAGAGCCCGGTGAAGCCAGAATATAACCCACAGCTGTCAAAGCCGGCAGCGAGCTATGCGTGGCCCGAGCGCGGACAAGACCGGCGCTCAGATCGTAACAGTCTGCCCTCACAGCTGTTGCAAAAGCTGATCATTTAACCCATGACTGGGGGGTACAAGAGGGGGAGGACAGATGTTCCTCCATTCCCCAGCGAGCTCACCTATTTCTCCAGGTGAGTGTCAGTCTCATTTTCAAACTAGTTTACTCTCCAATGTTGATACTTTTACTCCAATGATGGCAGAATCTCAAAGGTAGCGCTATCCCTCGGATGCAAATGTGCGATTTTGCGTGTGCTTGCCTCTTTCCATTGACTTTGTATGCATTTGCGCTGCCTCGTCGCGTTTGGTGTAGGCTTGGTATCTTGTCACTAGCACCGTTAGCCACAGTCATAGAACCCACACTTCAAAAGAAATGCGCTGCATTGTGGGTTGACGGTTGCTCGACTATGTGAAGTGTTGCATTTACAGTCTGTAGTAATTAATGGATTTCTGCAATTCTGTGAAACGTGTTGGCCTTTGCTTCTCTGGCTGAACCACAGACTGGGCCTGGGCCACTCAGAGGTTAGTTCTGGCCGCATGTGGCTCGCGGGCCAGTAATTGAATAGGCCTGCTCAAAAGTCTTTACAGGCAATTGATTGATTAATACTTACTTGTACATACTATACAGGTGCATCTCAATAAATTAGAATGTCACCAAAAAGCTGATTTATTTCAGTAACTCAATTCATGAGATGAAACTCGTATCTAGATTCATTACACACTGAGTGATATATTTCAAGTGCTTATTTCTTTTAATTTTGATGGTTATGCCTTACAGCTCATGAAAACCCCAAATTCAGTTTCTAAAAAAAAGAATAGTACATAAATTAATTTTAAAAAGTGGATTTTTAATAGAAATGTTGGCTGACCTGAAAAGCATGTCCATGTACACACTCATTACTTGGTCGGGGCTCCTCATGGAGGTGATCAGCCTGTGGTACTCTTGAGGTGTTATAGAGGCCCAAGTTGCTTTGATAGTGGCCTTCAGCTCTTCTGCATTGTTGGATTTAGTGTCTCTCATCTTCCTCTTGACAATACTCCATAGATTCTCTATGGGATTTAGGTCAGGAGAGTTTGCTGTACAATCAAGCACAGTGATACTATCATGGTCATTAAACCAGGTTTTGGTACTTTTGGCAGTGTGGGCAGGTGCCAAGTCCTGCTGGAAAGTGAAATCAGCATTGCCATAAAGCTTGTCAGCAGAGGGAAGCATGAAGTGCTCTAAAATTTCCTGGTAGACGACTGTGCTGACTTTGGACTTGATAAAACACAGTGGAACAATACCAGCAGATGACACGGCCCCCCAAATTATCAATGACTCTGGAAACTTCACATTGGACCTCAACAACTTGGATTCTGTGCCTTTCCACTCTTCCTCCAGACTCTGGGACCTTGATTTCCAAATGAAATGCAAAATTTATTCTCATCTGAATGAAGGATTTTGGACCTCTGAGCAACAGTCCAGTCTGTTTTCTCCTTAGCCCAGGTAAGACACTTCCAATGCTGTCTTTGGTTCAGGAGTGGCTTGACATAAGGAATGTGACAGTTGTAGCCCATGTCCTGGATACTGTACGTCTGTGAGTGGTTTGCAGGCATTTCGGGCTTCAAGTGACTCAGCATGTGCATGGTGCACTGCCACACGTTTCCCGTCTGTCTGTGCATCCCTTGTCTGTCGTACCCTATGACGTGCTCGAACCTCAGGTGTTTCATCTTCACGGCATCTTTTCTGACATGCAGCACAGTCACGGCAGGGAGGTACTGCTCGAACCACAGCTGTGTCATCTTCATGGGATCTTTGCTGACGTGCAGCAGTTCTCCTCACTCTATTGCTTTCCATTTATGTAGCATCTGGTTGGTCTATATGACATCATAAAGTCATTGAGGCAGGCATCATAGGACACTACATCATAGGTAGGCAGTCGTAAAATATATCAAGGCAGGACATCAAGGCCAGCATCATAGGACACTACATCATAGGCAGCCAGTCCTATTGCCTATATGACGGCATCGCCTATATGCCAGCATTGCGGGTCCTATGTAGGCTGAGATCATAGGATCATCATAGGACAGCATGCAGACATCATAGGCAGGCATCATAGGACACTACATCATTTGTAGCCAGTCCTATTGCCTATATGACGGCATCGCCTATATGACATCATTGCGAGTCCTATGTAGCCTGAGATCATAGAATCATCATAGGACAGCTCAAGTAGGTTCATTTTGTCTTCTTTTATTTACTTTTTGTTCTTATTAAAGACAAAAATAGAAAAGAGAGGTTTTTACCTTCTTTACATGTTTCAACAGTTCACTGCAGCCTTCGTCAGCCTTCTGACGAAAAATGATGATGTCCTATGATGGACATGATGATGTCCTATGATGAAAAAAATCATCATAGGACATCATACAGACATCATAGGCTGTCCTATGATGTCCTATGATCGTGACAGACAGACAGACACAGAGATTTCAAGGATTCAAAGATTTTATTGTCAATACTACTATACATGCAGGACATACAGGAGAATTGAAATGGTTTTTCTCTCTACATTGGTGTGCATTTTATGAAAGAAGGAAATTGGACTGGATTAAAAAAAAAAAAAAACGAAAAACGAGAACAAACAGTGACAGTAGCAGTCTATGTACAGTGATGCAACCCGTGGCTCAAATGGCAGCCAGAAGGACTCTGACCTCCATAGTGGTAAACGATTACTTTAGGTAAACGATTAGTGGTAATAAACCCAGCAATCCTAAATTCGGACAGCTAGAGATGAATAGCCGTAGTGCATTTCAATGCAGTAGTGCAGGTGCAGATAGTGACAGATATGATTGCACATGCTCAGTATTGCAGTGATATACAGACAGCAGCAGATATGGCATTTGTGCAAATGGCTGCAGTTAAAGTGCAGAGACATATAGCAGCGAAAGTACAACAGAACAACAGTATTATTGTTGGTGTGCCAGTCTTACTGTGCCAACATCTGAGGTAGTTATTGTGCAGGTGTTACCGTCTGGGAAGCGGGGGGTGGGGGGGTGAACAGAGTTCAGGGTCCTGATGGCCTGATGAACATAGCTGCTCAGCAGCCTTGTGGAGCGGGCCCGGAGGCTACGGCGGTACCTTTTCCCCGAGGGCAGGGGGCTGAAGAGGGAGTGTAGGGGATGGGAGGTGTCGCCTGTGATGTTGGTGGCTCTGCGGGTGAGGCAAGTGGGGTAGATTTCCAAGAGGGGGGCAGGGGGCACCGATGATCTTACTGGCTGCATCCACTATGCGTTGTAGTGTCTTCCAGCAGGTGACAGTGCAGCTTCCATACCACACCGTGATGCAGTTAGTGAGGATGCTCTCAATGGTGCCCCGGTAGAAAGACTGCACGATGGGGGGTGGGACTCGTACTGTCCTCAGTCTGTGGAGGAAATGGAGGCGAGTTTGGGCCTTCTTAGCCAGTGATGTGGTGTTGATGGACCAGGAGAAGTCCTCAGAGATGTGCACCCCCAGGAACTTGGTGCTGTTGAGCCTCTCAACAGCTGCACCATTGATGATCAGAGGGGCGTGCTGTATGTGACCCCTCCTGAAGTCAACCACAATCTCCTTGGTTTTTCCCACGTTCAGGAAGAGGTTGTTGTCTTTACACCACTGGACCAGTTGGGTCACCTCATTTCTGTAGTTGGCCTCGTCGTTGTGGATGATGAGGCCCACTACCGTTGTGTCATCCGCAAACTTGATGAGGTGGTTGGTGTTGTAGGCTGGCATGCAGTCATGGGTCAGCAGGGTGAAGGGCAGCGGGATGAGCATGCACCCTTGTGGGGCCCCTGTGCACAGTGTGATGATCTGGGAGGTGTTGCTGCCAACCCGCACGTTCTGTGGCATCCCTGTGAGAAAGTCCAGCACCCAGCTGCAGAGAGAGGTTTTAAGTCCTAAGTGTCTCAGTTTTTGTATCAGGTGCTGGGGGATGATTATGTTGAAAGCTGAGCTGAAGTCCAAGAACAGCATGCGCACATACAAGTTTTTTGAATTCAGGTGGGTGAGGGCTGGATGGAGAGCAGCAGTGATGGCATCTTTCTTTCTTTCTTGATTATAGAATGATTGTTATTATCTTTTTTTTTTTTTTGCAGTGGTGCTGGGGTCCCGTCATGTGACATGTATTGCCACTTCGTGATACACAATTACACATTGACACTGCTGATGCAGGAGAACCACGCAGAGTAGCTTACTAAGCTAGCAGCCAGATGAAACAGTCGGAATAATGAAAAAATGGAGCAGCAAGAAATTTGAGACAGGTCTGTCTGCAGCTTGCAGACTCTGTCAACACCCCTTCAACTAGTTACGCTCCCTCAGCAAGTTACACCCCCACGTTATGTCACTCCACAAATTGGCTGGCTGTAGCTGACCGTGCAAATATGGCTGAACAGCACTGGGCTGGTCATACACAAATTCAGGTGTTGTAGCATTGTAGACGGGCCAACAGTGGCCACACATTTCGAAGGACGAATGTAAAAGAATCTAAAAATGAGAGAGTTTAGTCCATAGACAGTAAAAAAAAGTTTATGGTCTAGTCTTTGGATGACGTTTGTTTGTGTGACCACGCGCTACCCCATTGCCCAGCAACCCTGACAGCCGCAGTTGAGGGTTTTTTTCTAACATTTTTTGACAGCGATGGAAGCAGTGTTCTTTTCATTGAATAAAAAACAAATCTTGTTATTGACTAAAAGTAGACAAAAACGGTTGATAATGAACAGACTAAAATAAAAATATAAAAATAAAATGGCAAATGGCATTCACTTATACAGTGGGGAAAAAAAGTATTTAGTCAGCTACCAATTGTGCAAGTTCTCCCACTTAAAAGATGAGAGAGGTCTCCAATGTACATCATAGGGATACCTCAACTATGAGAGACAAAATGAGAAAAAAAAATCCAGAAAATCACATTGAAGGATTTTTAATGAATTAATTGGTAAATTCCTCGGTAAAATAAGTATTTGGTCACCTACAAACATGCAAGATTTCTGGCTCTCACAGACCTGTAACTTCTTCTTTAAGAGGTTCCTCTGTCCTCCACTCGTTACCTGTATTAATGGCACCTGTTTGAACTCGTTATCAGTATAAAAGACACCTGTCCACAACCTCAAACAGTCAGACTCCAAACTCCACTATGGCCAAGACCAAAGAGCTGTCAAAGGACACCAGAAACAAAATTGTAGACCTGCACCAGGCTGGGAAGACTGAATCTGCAATAGGTAAGCAGTTTGGTGTGAAGAAATCAACTGTGGGAGCAATTATTAGAAAATGGAAGACATACAAGACCACTGATAATCTCCCTCGATCTGGGGCTCCACGAAAGATCTCACCCCGTGGGGTCAAAATGATCATGAGAACGGTGAGCAAAAATCCCAGAACCACACGGGGGGACCTAGTGAATGACCTGCAGAGAGCTGGGACCAAAGTAACAAAGGCTACCATCAGTAACACACTATGCTGCCAGGGACTCAAATCCTGCAGTGCCAGACGTGTCCCCCTGCTTAAGCCAGTACATGTCCAGGCCCGTCTGAAGTTTGCAAGAGAGCATTTGGATGATCCAGAAGAGGATTGGGAGACTGTCATGTGGTCAGATGAAACCAAAATAGAACTTTATTGTAAAAACTCAACTTGTCGTGTTTGGAGGAGAAAGAACACCATACCTACTGTGAAGCATGGGGGTGGAAACATCATGCTTTGGGGCTGTTTTTCTGCAAAGGGACCAGGACGACTGATCCATGTAAAGGAAAGAATGAATGGAGCCATGTATCGTGAGATTTTGAGTGAAAACCTCCTTCCATCAGCAAGATCATTGAAGATGAAACGTGGCTGGGTCTTTCAGCATGACAATGATCCCAAACACACCGCCCAGGCAATGAAGGAGTGGCTTCGTAAGAAGCATTTCAAGGTCCTGGAGTGGTCTAGCCAATCTCCAGATCTCAACCCCACAGAAAATCTTTGGAGGGAGTTGAAAGTCCGTGTTGCCTAGCGACAGCCCCAAAATATCACTGCTCTAGAGGAGATCTGCATGGAGGAATGGGCCAAAATACCAGCAACAGTGTGTGAAAACCTTGTGAAGACTTACAGAAAACGTTTGACCTCTGTCATTGCCAACAAAGGATATATAACAAAGTTTTGAGATGAACTTTTGTTATTGACCAAATACTTATTTTACCGAGGAATTTACCAATTAATTCATTAAAAATCCTTCAATGTACTTTTCTGGATTTTTTTTTTCTCATTTTGTCTCTCATAGTTGAGGTATACCTATGATGAAAATTGGAGACCTCTCTCATCTTTTAAGTGGGAGAACTTGCACAATTGGTGGCTAACTAAATACTTTTTTGCCCCACTGTATAGCGCTTTTTCTCATCTCTAGATGACCAAAGCGCTTTACAGATCCTGCTATCTACACAGTCGCACACTGGCCACGGTTACATGGGCAAAATTTCTTCAATCTGATTACAATTCCGATTAGAATTTTACTGTTTACATGGATCCTGAAAAAGCTGATCCGATTAGTCTGTGCATTTCCATGTGCCACACGTTTGAATGGACTAAATCATTTTGACATGCGCACATCAACATTTTGACATTCCAAAAATGGTAGAAGAAGAAGCAACTTCAGGTGTAACCAAACCCCGCTTCGTGTCTTTCTCTTTTTGAAATGGACCTGTATGGTGTTGTTCAGACTGTACTTTTGCTTCTGCTGGTCTCCGGAATGAAGCTACAACTACATACTTCTGCATATGACGAACAGAGGGAGACAGCAGGACGATACAGACCAATTTTGTTTTACTTCCGCTATGTCTTCCGCTAGCTGCTGTAAAGGCAGAAATATGTCATGTCGACATGTGGCTGATGTACAGACATGCGCAGTAAACACATTTTCTGCCCAACCTTCGGAATAAGTGTTTTCATGCACACCATTCGGATTAACAATCGGCATAACCCACCCGTCTCAATTGGAATGAAATTTTGATCCAAATGAGCGTGATCGGGCCAGAATATTCAGATTGGTGTTTTTACATGAAGCATTTTTATTCCGATCAGGCTTTTAATCCAGTTACTTGTGTCCATGTAAACATGGCTACTGATGGCAGCAGAGCTGGCATGCACCAGCGCTGGCCTGACCCACCAAGAGCAACTGGGGGTTCAGTGTCTTGCCCAAGGACATTTTAACACACAGAATGCAGACAGAGCGGGAGTTGGACCCCTGACCCTCCGATTAGTAGTCGTCCACACTACACCTGCGCCACAGCCGCTCCCATCAATGTGGGCAGCTGTGGCCCCCGTTCATCACAATAAACCTGGACTCAAATTAGGTGTCAAAAGTAAAATGCACAAATGGTAATTTTAGTTTAATTTCTAGTTTTAATGGATGAAAAACAGATATAGTTTTATCCATCCATCCATCCATCCATTTTCTACCACTTTTCCGGGGGTCATGGAGGCAGCAGTTCAAGCAGAGAAGCCCAGACTTCCCTCTCCCCAGCCACCTGCTCCAGCTCTTCAGAGAGGATACCAAGACATTCCCAGACCAGCTGGGAGACGTAGTCTCTCCAGCGAGTCCTGGGTCTTCCCCGGGGTCTCCTCCCAGTTGGACATGCCCAAAACACCTCAAGTGGGAGGCATCCATTAGGCATCCTGATCAAATGCCCAAACCACCTCAACTGGCTCCTTTTGATATGGAGGAGCAGTGGTTTTACTCTGAGCCTCTCTCAGATGACTGAACTCCTCACCGTATCTCTAAGGGTGAGTCCAGCAATCCTACGGAGAAAGCTCATTTCAGCCAATTGTATCTGCGATCTCATTCTTTCAGTCATTACCCATGACCATAGGTGAGGGTAGGAATGTAGATTGACCGGTAAATCAACAGCTTTGCTTTAAAGCTCAGCTCCCTCTTCACCACAACAGACCAGTATGGCCACATCACTGCAGAGGCTGCTCCAATCCATCTGTCAATCTCTCGCTCCATTCTCCGAGACCCCGAGATACTTAAACTCCTCCACTTGGGGCAGGAGCTTGTCTCCAACCTGAAGAGGACAAGCTACCTTTTTCTGGCTGAGAACCATGGACTCAGACTTGGAGGTGCTTGTTCTCATCCCAGCCGCTTCACATTCAGTAGCAAACCGTCCCAGTAAGGCCTGTAGGTCATTGCTTGATGAACCCAACAGGACAACATCATCCCAAAACAGCAGAAATGAAATCCTGTGGTCACCAAGCATGACACCCTCCAATCCTTGGCTGCGTCTAGATATCCTTTCCATAAAAATTATGAACAGGATCAGTGACAAAGGGCAGCCCTGGTGGAGTCCAACTCTCACTGGAAACAAGTTTGACTGGGTGTTGGCAATATGAACCAAACTCTTGCAATGGTCGTATAGGGACCGGATAGCTCGTAACAATGACCCCAGTACCCCATACTCCCGCAGCACCCCCCACAAGAGACCACGAGGGATGTGGTTGAATGCTTTCTCCAAGTCCACAAAATACATGTGGACCTGTTGGGCAAACCCCCACGAACCCTCGAGGATTCTCGAGAGGATAAAGAGTTAGTCTGATGTGCCATGGCCAGGACGAAAGCCACATTGCTCCTCCTGAATCCGAGGTTCGACCAGCGTTCAGACTTTTCCAGTACCCTGACATAGACCTTCCCAGGGAGGCTGAGGAGTGTGATCCCCCTAAAGTTGGAACACACCCTCCGGTCTCCCTTTTTAAAAGAGAAACCACCACCCCGGTTTGCCATGCCAAAGGCACTGTCCCTGCCCTCCACACAATGTTGCAGAGGCGTGTCAACCATGACAGCCCTACAACATCCAGGGCCTTGAGGTACTCAGGGCAAATCTTGTCCACCCCCGGGGCCTGGCCACCAAAGAGTTGTCATATTACTGGGATTTTTTACTTTGATAATACCGTAAAAAATATTGATATTCAATGTCATGCTTAATGCTACAAGGAAAAAAATACCACACTCTATACCTAGAAATTTCAGATTTTACAGAATACAGAATCTCAGTTTAAAAATGTGTAATAGCTATGTTTTTAATAATGGATTGCATTTATATAGCACTTTTCATGACACCCAAAGACACTTTACAATGAGACCATTATTCATTCACGTCACAATAATAGTGGTAAGCTACCTGTGTAGCCACAGCTGCCCTTGGGCAGACTGACGGAAACATGGCTGCCAATCCATGCCAACGGCCTCTCTGACCACCACCGAACATCTATTCACATTCATACATCAGTGTCATGAATTATGAACACATTGGAGGCAAGGTGGGTAAAGTGTCTTGTCCAAGGACATAATATCAAGATGGGCCGAGTGGGATTTGAACCGCCAACCCTCCAGTTATTGGGCGACCTGCTCTACCTTCTGAGCCATTATAGCGTCATTTTTGTTTCTCTTTAAGAAATAATGCAACTTTGAGCTAGAAAACACAACAACACTGCAAAAAAGTCAAATATAAGTAAAATGAAATAAATTAAGGCTGTTTATGCTTGTTTTTTTGTCTGACAAGGTATTTAGTCTTGCTGTGCAGTTTATATGCAAGAAAATTTTACTTGCTTTCCAATAGTTTTAGCTTGTTTTATGCAATTTGATAAGTCAAATGTTCTTGCTCTGTTGGCACATACTGTAATTTTACTTAAAATAAAAATAGCGCCATACCGTGGCTGCTTCATCCATCCAGGTGGATGCCCTGAATTTCCCCTCTGGGGATCAATAAGGTACACAAAATCAAAATCAAATCACATCAAAAAAATTCTGGATAGATAGATAGTAGATAGATAATTCTAGTTAAAATTAAAAAAAAACATCTGCCAACAAAGTAAGATTAAATTGCTTAAAACAGTAAAAAAAAATTTGTAAAGCAAGTAAAATCTTACAGAACACTGTACAACAAAAAGAAAGTCTTGTCTTGTCAAAATTATCTTGTGAAAGAAAAACAAGCATAAAGCCTTGATTTAGGATATTTTGCCTTACTGAGATTTCCCTTTCTGCAGTGTGACAGACACTGCCTTCAGCATAAAATTATGTCAGTGAAGTATTCCTGATTCAAAACAATGCAGGTGGCTGGAAAGCACTGCAAATAACATGTCTTCCCTTTTTAGAAGTTCTTTCTTCTGACCTTCTTTAAAGAAAAATCCTTCATTACGTACTTTAAGTCCAACTCACAAATATCGTCATACTCTATGGAAGCATGCTTGATCCAGTCTAATTTTTACCAAGTTCGGAGTTCACTGTCCCACGCACAGCTGTCTGATGTAAGCAATCACAGCCTTCCTTCTCCCTTCGCCCTTCTCCTCCAGATGAGTGCTTTAAGGGCTCACCTGTCTACTGGGTGCAGTAATTAGCAGCCTCCTCCACTTGATGCTCCATTTCGTCGGCCTCCGTCGGTCTATGATGACCATGGAAGAGAATCCTAAATGTCTGCTCTGCTGGAACAGCACCGCCTGTGGCTGAACAGACCGATGTGCACCAGTGTTCTACCTTCCAGCGTTGGGCGTTGGTAGGATTCAAGCCTGGGCAGGAAGATATGGAGGACAAGATGTTACCCATTCAGCATGTCCCCCCTCTCCACGTCACTGATGAATCCAAAGGAACAGCAGGGCTGCTATAGTTTAGCACCAGCGCCATCGCAGGAGCTGCCAGAACAATGTTGAGCACAACAGAGAACTGCCTTAGGGGCTCCGACTCCGGATTTTTCCTCAGAGTTGACTCCCGAAGCCTTTCTCGTGACTGGGTGTGCCGCAAGGCAGCGGAGGTTTGAAATCAGGGTTTACCTTCCCCTAGATGGGCTACCTTCCCAGGTTGATGAGCCACCATCTACCTGAAGCATCTGGTTTTAAGGCGCCAGAGATCTGCCCTTGCCCCTTCTCCTATTAGTAAAACCAGTTCCACCGGGCTTAGAGACTAAACCACACGGGCAGGCTAGGAGCTGGACTTAGTTGTCAGAGGCTTTTCGAGACGCACGCCGTAAGGAGCATTTTATGAGCACTGGAAGCTTAACCCCAGTGCCGCTCCTGGCTATGACATGGCTATGAAATTTCCAGTTTAGAAAAATCCTTTATGCTTCGGGATTTTTTGGGCAATTTGTTTTTCCTAACCTCCTTTCCTCTCAATAATTTTATGAGCGCCACTTTCAAACTTTTTTCCAGACATTTTGACCAAGCCAAAAACATGCAAGTTAGGTTAATTGGCATCAAAGTGGGGATTCTAAATTGTCCTTAGGTATGACTGTGAGAGTGAATGGTTGTCTGTCTCTCTGTGTTGGCCCTGCGATGGACTGGCGATCTGTCCAGGGTGTACCCTGCCTCTCGCCCAAAGATGCTGGGATAGGCTCCAGCCCCCCCCGCGACCCGAAAAGGATTAAGCGGAAGACGATGAATGAATGAATAATTTACTTCTTAGCTCTCACTGGCGCTTGCATAGTCACATGTCCAAACAATTGCTCCGATAAGCTATTGTTACTGATACCCACGTGAGGCACTTGTAAATTAGGCCAATCAGCAGCCACACATGAAAATCAAGTGATGGACATAGAATTTGACCAATTAACAACAATGTGATCTTTTTCATTGGCTCATGATAGGCCGTGATCTTCGTAAGCCCCTGGGTTTCAGCCTAGCCTAGCCCGTTTATTAAGGTTTGCCTTGAATATACATCCCACATGGGACAAACATATTTAGCCCAATAAACAGGACTTCCCGGCTAAAACAGGACAGTTGTCAGCCCTAGGGAGGGGGGATGTTATTCCCCTTGTTAGCAAAATGACCCAGAATTCAAAGACTTTTATTTGTCAATACTTCTTCATTGTAATTTCCCAGTTTGGGATCAATAAAATACATCTATCCATACGTGCAGGACATACAGGAGAATTGAAATACCATTTCTCTCTTTCTTAGTGGTGTGTGCAATATATAAGAAAAGGAGTAAGGATGAAAAACAACAACAGCAGTCTATGTACAGTAATGTTACCCATAGTGCAAATGAAGATAAAAGGTAAAACCCAGCAATCCTATATACAGAAAAAAGTGGAGCCGTAATACCCATAATTACAAGTTCAGTGCAGTAGTGTAGGTGCAAACAGTAACAGATTGGACCGCACATGATCAATATTTCAGTAATAGACAGACAGCAGCAGGTATGGCATTTATGCAAATGGTTGTAGTAAGGTGCAGAGACATACAGCAGCAGATATGTTACTGTTGGTGTGCCAAGTCTTTCTGCGTAAACAGCTGAGGTAGTTATTGCGTGGGTGAGTGTATTAGGGTCCAGGCATGGGGGGAGTGGACAGAGTTCAGGATCCTGATGGCCTGATGAACAAAGCTGTTTAGTAGTCTTGTAGAGCAGACCTGGAGGCTCCGGTACCTTTTTCTCGAGGGCAGAGGGCTGAAGGGGGAGTGTCAGGAGTGGGAGGTGTCGCCTGCAATGTTGATGGCTCTGCGAGTGAGGCACATGAGGTAGATGTCCGAGAGGGGAGGCAGAGGAGCACCAATGATCTTGCTAGCTGCTTTCACTGTGCGTTGTAGTGTCTTCCGGCAAGAGGCGGTGCAGCTTCCATACCACACCGTGATGCAGCTGGTGAGGATGCTCTCAATGGTGCCCCGGTAGAATGAGCATATTGTGGGTTACACATATGTTGGGCTCACATTTTCCACAGAGGTATGACTGCATGTGTATTGGGGGCTTCACGTCTGGAAGGACAAAAGACTCGAATCTGCAGAAGATAACGAGGAGGTGTGAGATTTGCCTTTTTGTCCCAAAGAAGATGCCCCGGAGGGATTTCCGGTTCATCAATGAATGAGAGACAATGGTGAAGGTTCAAAGAGATGCTTTGTCACTGTATGTTTACTGAAGCACCATGTGACTTGAGTTCTGATGCTGGAAACATATAAAAGGGTGATGTGATATGATTCTTTCTCTTCTTCCTGCGTTGAGAATGCTAGAGAATGTGTTCTGTCAATAAAGCTGAACCTGAGAAATAAAACTCAGCTTCATCATTGGAACCCATCCTCTACAATATGATGGGGGGTGGGACTCATGCTCTCCTCAGTTTGTGGAGGAAATAGAGGTGAGTTTGAGCCTTCTTGACCAGTGATGTGGTGTTGTTGGACCAGGAGAGGTCCTCAGAGATGTGCACCCCCAAGAACTTGTTGCTGCTCACCCTCTCCACAGCTGCTCCATTGATGATCAGAGGGGAATGCTGTGTGTGTCCTCTCCGAAAGTCAACTACAATCTCCTTGGTTTTTCCCAGGTTCAGGAAGAGATTACTATCTTTACACCACCAGACCAGTTGGCTCACCTCATTTCTGTAGTTGGCCTCTTCATTGTTTATGATGAGGCCCACTACCATCATGTCAGCTGCAAATTTGATGATGTGATTGGTGCTGTAGGCTGGTATGCAGTCATGGGTCAGCAGCGTGAAGAGCAGCAGGCTGAGCACGCACCCTTGTGGGGCCTCTGTGCTCAATGTGATGGTCTTGGAGGTGTTGCTGCCAACCTGCATGTTCTGTGGTCTCCCTGTGAGAAAGTCCAGCACCCACTTACAGAGAGAGGTTTTGAGTCCCAAGTGTCTGAGTTTTTGCGTTAGTTGCTGGGGGATGATTGTGTTGAATGCTGAACTGAAGCCCAAGAGCAGCGTTCGCACATGGGAGTTCGTGAACGCCGTGAAGGCTCGTGCCCACCCCCCCCCCCCCCCCCCCGCACGGCCGTCCTGCCCTCAGGGAGGATCCAGGCAGATCCACGGCAGCAGCGGCAGCACGCACGGCAACTCCAGTCTCCAGCTCAACATGTCTAAGGTAGGAAGAAAGCAGCCACACTGGGCCACTATAGGTGGAGTTGGGCGCGGGGGACTCTTCAGTTTTCGAGTTTCTTTAGCTGTGGAAAAGTAGCGCTGCTTATTAAAAGGAGGGAAAAAAACATGGCTTTTGTGAGCCTCGCTCCGTGACGCACAGCGTTACTGCGTCGTCGAAGGAGATTGGACCGGGATTGGGTGTAACTCAGGTGTTTTCCGCAGCAAAAAGAGAAGTTGGGCGCCAGTTTCCTCCTTGAAGTAATGGCAGGAGGCCGTTTGTGCGCAGCGGCCCCTCCCTGAAACATCTGCAGCAGCCCCGCTAAACGCGTGAGAACACACCTTAACTTCTGCTTCACTGTGGGTCCCGGTCACAACCAGGCAGAAAAAACACGCTTAAAGCATTGTTACCAGATGATATTATTACTAGGAAAAAGTCGCCTCAAATACTCGAGTAAGTAACTGTTCAAAAAAAGTGAAGAAAACCAGAGAAAAGTAACAGAACATTTGTGTATAGTGTGTTGCTTGTCAAAGCTCTGATGTTATGATGTAATTGACCAACTTTTTCAATTGTACTTTACTAATATGACCAGTTTTTTTTCCATGTTAAAGTGCCCCACCATGCATTTTTTCCACATACAGGATTCCAGCACCATTGTCTCCACAATGAAAGTCTTCATTCTAACAGGGCGTTTCGACAAGTTCAGTGCATTTTCCTTTAAAGGCTAATGAGCCCCAGTTCACACCACCCTCCAACTTTAATGCATCGGTGCTCAAGCAAACACACATTGTGTATAACGTAAATTTCATCATCTTCCCTTCCGGGGAGGGTAAATGGAAACCAAGGGAGTCACACTGAACAAGGAAAACTCCTGCCAAGGGGAGGCTTGTGTGACTGAAATTTTAGCATCCTCTCCCATCCTCGCTAGGCTCTGCAGGGTCCCTGTGCAGCTGAAATTGTGTGACTACGTGCATAGTGCGTGCTGATTACGCATGTGCAGGATCCAACCTCCCATTCAGAAGGTGGCGCCACTGACGCAGCATTCATAGATTAAGAGAAAGAAGAAGTGGAATTAAGAAGAAATGTGTACCAGAGAAAGAAAAAGAAACATAGGAGTTCCTTTTCTCGCCTTTGTACGGTCGCTATTGTTGTTGGTAAAACGCACATGGCTCTTGCTTTGTTCCTCTTTTATATGGCCGGTGAACAAACTGGTGCATCAGTGCATTTGTGCTACCTATCAGGCTGTGGTAAAACGGCAAATGGGGGTTATACACGTGTATCAAACGCTCGGTAAAACAGTAGCGCAGATGAAATATATGTATGTACAGCCGTGTGCGTGCTAGCCTTGTCCGAAGCATCGGCGTATCTGTAGTTTGCATGGAGTCTCTCCGTCCATACTGCAGCAGCCACAGCTGCATTTAGCTCATCCCTTTTTCCTTAGATTTATCCTAATTTAAAAAAAAAAATGCAAACGCTAGACAAGAAAAAATCAGTTGAAGTCATGTACTGCTTTAGTGTTACCAGTACTTACTTCAGCCTCTCACTATGATATTAAAAAATCACGAACTGAGGAACGTCTTTGTCTTCAGTCAGAATTTGATGTGCTTATGACACGCCGTACTACTAAACTTTTACTTCAAACAAGATCCCAGTTCAATGAGCATGGCGATAAAGCCAGTAAATTACAAGCACACCAGTTACATCAGGTTATCAGCATCTCGTCATAATTCACAAATTAAATCTAATTCTGGCAACATCACAGAACCATCTGAAATCAGTAATATGTTTAAGGAACTTTACATGTCTCTTTACTCCTCTGATCAAGACTCATGTCATGATTTCCAAAATTTTTTGATAATCTGGACATTCCCATGGTCGCTCAGCTATCTTCCAGAAAGTTAGAGAATCCAGTTCCTATTGCTGAACTCAATGCAGCTGCATTATCATTGCAAAGTGGAAAATGCCCCGGACCAGATTTATATCCTGCCAAATTTTATAAAACGTTCTAGCACCAGCTTTCCCCCTTATTATTGGACATGTTCGAGGAGTCATTTGAGTGTGGCTGCCTTCCTCAAACTCTTAATCAAGTTTCCAGATTCTTTACTTTGTACCTCCTACTGTCCAAGAAATCTGTTTAAGTTTAATGTTTACAGTTGTGAAAAAATGTGGATACCCCTTTAAATATTCAGTTCTTTATTAAGAAATGTTCACGTATCTATGTCTAACCTTGTTTTTGTTTTTATTTGCATTTTTAAAAATTTATTTTAGCCACTGTAAGTGGGAATGAATGTGGGGGTGTCCTAATTTATTCCTCACTATTTGTTTAGAATTACATTTTACAGAAAATTTGAAAAAAGTCTTAAGTTTATTTTTAATTGTTTAGTTGTATTACGTGAATCTCCCAGTATTTTTAACACTGACATTAAAGTAGAACTGAACCCACCTTTTGGCGCAAAAAGTAGAATAGCAGATTAATTCCTTATTACCTATTGTATTTTTCAACACATAAAAGAAATTTTTAGGCCGTGCGATGGCCAAGCTATAAGCCGATAAACTTTTGCCTCTGGCTGGCAGTTCCAAACAAACCGGAAGTAGTGCAGACGACGCTGTGTGACGTCACGAGTGTGATCCCTAAACAAAACAACAATGGCAGATGATAGCAGTTCCAGCAGTTCCAGCAGTCAAGAAAACCAGAGTTTTCAGAGTGAAGAGGCATTCAGGATCGGTGACGAGACAGAGGAGGATGCAGGAGTGTGGCAGGTGGCAGGCGTGCACAAGGGCGAGCCCGGGAGACAGCGACCTGATGCACCTGTGACAGCAGCTGGCAGACGGCGATGCAGAGGCGAGGTCCGCCGCCGGGGAATACACCTGTGCACAGGGGAGAGACTGGAAAGGCAAAGGTAGGTATGCTTACGCTGTAGATCTTGCTGGGAGATGAGGGGGTTCCTCTGCAGCAAGAGGGCTGAAGGAATCAGACGGCTTCATGCCGAAGCCCAGGGCAGAGTGGCTTATATCCCACGCTGCTGACGAGGCGCAAGTGTGCGCGCAGCTGGCGCCGCTAATGAGCGGCGAGTTGTAACATATCCAGCCTGTGTTGTGTTGTAGCTTAGTTTTCTTTTTTCTCTGTCACATTTTGTCTTAGTTTTGTTTTGAATTGTAATCGCTCTCGCCTGTTTTCTCTTTTGAATTCTTGGATGGAATATGGGTGGGCAATATAAGCTGCTGCTTCAGCCATCACCCATTTCGGATAACTTACGTTGAATTGTATAATCAGATGAGTCATTGTTCAATTTG
This sequence comes from Pholidichthys leucotaenia, assembly GCA_020510985.1. Taxonomy (NCBI): domain Eukaryota; kingdom Metazoa; phylum Chordata; class Actinopteri; order Cichliformes; family Pholidichthyidae; genus Pholidichthys; species Pholidichthys leucotaenia. The sequence continues at coordinate 151,485,994 of CM035850.1, read as the reverse complement.
ACCTTGTTGTTATATCATTCAGTTTCTTTCAACCTGTACTGTACTATCCGAAATAAATAAATTCATTCATTCATTCAAAAAATTGGGCTATGTATTACAATACTTCTACAGACTATAGTAGCAATACACATGAACAGAACTGGCCTCTGCATTTGACTGTGCTCTTTATAAATATAGTGATCCCTCACTTATCGCATTTAATGGGGACCAGAACCGACCGCGAAAAGTGAAAAACCGCGAAGTAGCGTCACCCCCCCCCCCCCCAAGGGCGTCACAAGCACTATTTTGCACAAAAAGGCACAAGAGAACAGCGAAAAGTGCCACTAAGCAACACGAGCGATAAAGAACAATGAATGCGGTCTTCCTTCGCTGGGTATGGGCGCTCTGCAGGGAGAGAAGCTGGGTAAAACGTCTCGGCCAATCAGCTTGCGAGGTAAAACGTCTCGGCCAATCAGCTTGCGAGATTCCCGAGCGGTGAAGAGGTGGGCGGAGAGGAGTGGAGCGGTGGTCAGAGAGGTGGATTTTGAGTTGTGCGGGCTCTCCGTGTTGATACCTGATGTTCTAATGTAGTCTCCCTGCCTTCTGCTAGCGCCCGGGCAACTTTCGTGCCATTTTTTCTCAATTTTGAATTTTTGATGAATATTTTTGAAAAATCCGCGATGCACTGAGGGCGCAAAAGGTGAAACGTGAAGTAACGAGGGATCACTGTAATATCTATATCTAGAAACGCATCGCTTTCCGGTCGCTTTTCCTCCCCCTTTCTTTTTTTTCGTCGCCATGACAGCTTTCCTTGGCCACTGAACAGATCTTCCCAGGTGTTGGAAGTGTTTTGTAGTCGACTATCACGACAAAATGCACCAAAAACAACCAGTGTCGACGTGCTCGCAATGGTAAACATGGAGGACTGTGTCACACTCGTGACGTCACGCGGAACTCCGGCTGCACTTCCGGTTAATCGGCGGATTTGTCTGATTTTTCAGGGCGGGAAATTCAAAATCGCGATTTTCTCTAAGATTCCGGGATTTGTGGAGGAGGTGCCAATGATAAATTATCTTTATAATTGTATGTACTATCACCCAGTGCCGTTCAATGCCGTTCAGTTCAGTTCTACTTTAAATATCCATATGTCCAAATATGTAAAAAAAAAAACACACAGGCTTATTTATACAGGGTGTCCTAATTTTTTTACATGACTGTATTTGAAAGGGACATTACATGCTAATGAACATTAATACAAATGTAAGTATGCCAGATTTAGCAATACTGCTAATTTGCATCTGTAGTCCCCCGGCCGGTCACAAAAACACACAAACAAACCATCACACACGAGAAGAACATCTGCAGTGAAACTGTACAAGTAGGTGGTGGGCCAAGTGGCTCTGGCTGCTTTAGTTTTTGAGCTGATCGATCCCCATCTAGAGAGTAGCTGAGTTTCACAGATATGCTAACTCATATTTTTCGAAATATGAATCTGTTTGTTGGCAGGTTAAGTATGTGCATATTTTTTATGAAAATTAAACTTTAGTTACTAAACCTGATAAGGCAGCTCTGAGGCGATCACTAAGGGCCTCTGTATGCTGAACCAATCAAAACAGCGCTCCATGATCACTTGACTTGAGTTCGACCAATGAGCTGCGTCGTTGTCGGAAGTAACCGTAAAAGGAAAGATGGGCTGACGAGGCTGGAATTTCATCAGCCAGGTAAGCACAATAAAGTTATATTTATGTCCCTGTATTTTCTTTTCGTGTTACAGATCTCCATAGTTAACATTACAACCAAGTGCTGTTTATTTATCACTAAATAAAGTAATTCCACGTCCTCCGCGTTGTCCTGCTGTTAAAGAAGCCCTGCTGAAAAAACAGCATCTGACAGCACCAATAAATAATAGCTTAGTTTTGTTTGTGAGAGTTTTTGAGTGTTGATGGTTTTTGTTTTGTCGTGTTTTTTTCATATTGTTTGTCTTTTTTCATTTTAGTTCTTGTTTTCATAGATTTTTTAAGTAATAATTTGTAAATAGTAAAAAATGTTGAGATCAGCTAGACAGAAGAAAGCCCCGAGGAAGAGGAGGGAATCTCAGCAGAAGTTTCCCAGTCTCAACCACACTGATACAGTTTGTATCACTGGATATTTATTCCCAGTTTTGTTTCACTATATTTTTTTCAATATCTAGTCTATTTTTTTCTTATTGGCTTTGTCTCAAATTGCTTTGTCATCGTTATATTTATTACTTATTTGTACACTGTTGAACATTTGTTCTTGAAACACAAGTTTCTTTTGGATAAATCTTACCTAATCTTATGCTATAATTTATATTTTTAGAGATTCTTCAGATGAAGAGCCATCCACCAGGACCAGCAGTGGAACAGGAACAGCTGGAGAGGAACTGATTCCTGAACTACAACAGGGAGAAAAAAAACGCCTCGACATGGACACGGAAAACAGCCTGGAAACTGGACACTGTAAGTTCTGGGCAAACACAGATATTTGAGAACATGTATAAGGGTTCAGTTTAATTTTTGCTATGGCAAAACTTTTGTTCTGTGGCGGCATGAAATAATAAGCAGCGAACTGAGGTTTAAAAGTGGGTTTTATTTCATCACCATCACAAGAACTCACTCCAGCGCTGTGCAGGCGCGCCGGAGCGGGTCCGGAGGCTCTCGTCAGGAGACACGGAATGCGTGTAGTCAGAAGCAGTAGTCAGAGAGAGAGAGTTACAGAGTGATATGCAGTTTAAATACCCCACTACACACAATGCATGAATGGCACATTAACATCACAGTAAATGGCAGGAAGGCAATGGGACATTTGCATCACAGTACAGAGCAGGAAGGATCATTTGCCTTTGAGTCATACATATCAGCAGCAGGATACTGGCAGGAAGGAACTAGACAAAGGGAGGCTGCCTATTGATATCAATACACACATCTCATTGTTCTGCTAATTGCTCCAGCTGAGCGCTCTGCTTGTCTGTAGGCTGTGGGGGTTACCAATACACTCCCCCCCAGAGGGCTCAGCAGGAAGCTGAGGCCTCGATAGTCCGGCTTTGGGAGCGAGCTGCGGTGATAGTTCTGTGCCGGAGGAGGTGGAGGGAGGGGGGTGGGGGTAGCAAGTGCCGGCCCGGGACGGCGAAGTTGTCTGGGCCGCGCAAAAATTGCCTGTGGATCTACGATGTTGAGGGGCTGTCCCGTTGAACGTGGCGGAGATCCACAGGCTGTGAGAAGGAAAGTTTGTCTCTGACTCCTCTCACGGCCATGAAGAAAAAAAGGAGCTGCAGCAGTGAGGGACTTGGCGTGTTGACTTTAGGTGCGCGCGCAGCCCTAAAGCCCTCGGGGACAGCAGGTGGCTGAATTCCCTTGTGCGCCGTGGCTGAGACCCGTACAAAATCCTGTGAGCGAGCTGCGTGCGTGCTTCAGGTGTGTGAGCAGCCCTGAAGGTTCCGATGTGCAGCGGTGGAGGACAGTGGCGGTCTGTGGAGCCGTTATTGTTCTGTGCGTGGTGCACTGTCCTCGTAACCCCCCGGTGTGCGCGCGGGGGTTTGGTGCGTGGGTGGTCCGCTGTTGAGAGGCGAGTCAGGGTCAGGGAGCTTGATGGAGATCAGCGTCGTCGGCGCCGATGGTCCTCCCTGTCTTGGCTGTTGCTGTAGTTCGCTGGTGCCGGGTCATGGTGCGTTCTGGTCCAAGCGCTGCGTTCTCCGTCGTGCGCGCTCATGTCGATGCAGAGGAGCGGTGAGAGGGAGCAGACGGTCTTTGTCCCTCGGGCTCGTGTCGATGCGGAGGGGCGGTGAGAGGAAGTAGGAGCGGTGAGAGGGAGAAGACGTTCTGTGTCCCTCGACCGGTCCAGTGTGGATGTCCCGATCTCAGGCGAGGGTCGCACCATGAAGCTTTCTGCGGCTTTCCTGGTCGTGGGTGATCTCCGGAGAGTTCGCCTGGTGTTGGTTCTGCGTCGAGGTCTCCCTGTAGCAGAAGGGAGGGCAGTACATTTGCGTCAGGCTGCTGCGTTCGCTTGTCGTCGGAGAGTCACCGCCGGGGGCTGCCAGCGTGTTCTTTTCTTGGGGTCACCAGTGTGGCGGCATGAAATAATAAGCAGCGAACTGAGGTTTAAAAGTGGGTTTTATTTCATCGCCATCACAAGAACTCACTCCAGCGCCGTGCAGGCGCGCCGGAGCGGGTCCGGAGGCTCTTGTCAGGAGACACGGAATGCGTGTAGTCAGAAGCAGTAGTCAGAGAGAGAGAGTTACAGAGCGATATGCAGTTTAAATACCCCACTACACACAATGCATGAATGGCACATTAACATCACAGTAAACGGCAGGAAGGCAATGGGACATTTGCATCACAGTACAGAGCAGGAAGGAACATTTGCCTTTGAGTCATACATATCAGCAGCAGGATACTGGCGGGAAGGAGCTAGACAAAGGGAGGCTGCCTATTGATATCAATACACACATCTCATTGTTCTGCTAATTGCTCCAGCTGAACGCTCTGCTTGTCTGTAGGCTGTGGGGGTTACCCATAGTTCATGTACATTTGAAATATTTATAAAGGGAAAACTGGTGAAAATTCAAATCTGTTTTTTTTTTTTATTACACACTGTTTTAAGCATTTAAAACATATAATATTGACACATACTTGCCAGATTTTGAAATGCACACTTCTGAAAAATGGCAAAATATTTTACACAAAGGACATGTTATGACATATTTTTTTTAAAAAATAAAAAAGCACCAGGTGAACTATTATAATTGTAGCACTAAAAGGCTTTAAAGCATTCCAGCCAGTTTCCAGCCAAAGTAAAATGTTCCACGGGTGGAACACCGGAATTTTAAGAGGTTAAAGATTAAATACCTCCTGATACCTCCTCATGGATCGTCACCTTATCGTGGTGGGGGGGTTTGCGTGCCCCAGTGATCCCAGGAGCTATGTTGTCTGGGGGCAATTTGCCTCTGATAGGGTCTCCCAAGACAAACTGGTCCTGGGTGAAGGGCCAGACTAAGAACGATCCAACAGACTCTCATGATAAGTTGTATATCAAGGATTCAGTGTACCCCGCCCGGTATGGGGTTACCAGGGCCCCACCCTGGAGCCAGGCCTGGGGGAGGGGCTTGAAGGCTAGCGTCTGGTGGCCGGGTTTCCACCCATGGGACCCGGCCGGGCTCAGCCCGAAGGAGTTACATGGGTCTGCCCTCCAGTGGGTTCACCACCTGCAGGAGGGATCATGGGGGTCCGGTGCTATGTGGATTAGGTGGCGGTCAAAGGCGGAGACCTTGGCGGACTGATCCCAAGCTTTCTAAACTGGCTTTTGGTACGTGGAATGTCACCTCTCTGGTGGGGAAGGAGCCTGAGCTGGTGTACGAGGTTGAGCGATACCGGCTAGATATAGTCGGCCTCACCTCAACACACAGCTCCGGTTCCGGAACCAGTCTCCTGGAGAGGGGCTGGAGCTTGGCCTTTTCTGGAGTTGCCCCGGGCGAGAGGCGACGAGCAGGGGTGGGTATTCTTGTATCGCCCCACCTTGCTGCCTCTATATTGGAGTTTTCCCCGGTGGACGAAAGGGTTGCTTCCCTGCGCCTTCGGGTTGGGAAACGGGTCCTGACCATCATTTGTGCCTATGCACCAAATGATGTTTCAGAGTACCCACCCTTTTTGGAGTCTGTGACTGGGGTGCTGGAGGGTACTCCTCCTGGAGACTCCATTGTCCTACTGGGGGACTTCAATGCGCACGTGGGCAACGACAGTGAAACCTGGAGGGGGGTGATTGGGAGGAACGGCCTGCCCGATCTGAACCCAAGTGGTGTTCAGTTATTGGACTTCTGTGCTAACCACAGTCTGTCCATAACGAACACCATATTCAAGCATAAGGGTGTCCATATGTGCACCTGGCACCAGGACACCCTAGGTCGCAGGTCGATGATCGATTTTGTTATCGTATCATCAGACCTGCGACCGTATGTCTTGGACACCCGAGTAAAGAGAGGTGCAGAGCTGTCAACTGATCACCACCTGGTGGTGAGTTGGATCCGATGGAAGGGGAGGAAGCCATTCAGACCTGGTAGACCCAAACGTATAGTGAGGGTGTGCTGGGAGCGTCTGGCTGAGGCCCCTGTCCGGGAGGTCTTCAACTCCCACCTCCGGAAGAACTTCAACCACATTCCGAGGGAGTCTGGAGACATGGAGTCTGAATGGGCCATGTTCTCCACCTCTGTTGTTGAAGCGGTGGCCCAGAGCTGCGGCCGCAAGGTGGTCGGTGCATCTTGTGGTGGCAACCCCCGAACCAAGTGGTGGACACCAGTGGTGAGGGGGGCCATTAAGCTGAAGAAGGAGTCCTATCAAGCTTGGTTGGCTTGTGGGACTCCCGAAGCAGCTGAGGTGTACCGGCAGGCCAAGCGGAGTGCAGCTCGGGTGGTTGCTGAAGCAAAAACGCGGGTATGGGAGGAGTTTGGTGAGGCCATGGAACAAGACTTTCGGTCGGCTTCAAAGAGATTCTGGGAAACTGTTCGGCGGCTCAGGAGGGGAAAGCAGCTCCCCGTCCACACTGTGTATGGTACGGATGGGACACTGTTGACTTCAACTGGGGATATCGTCGGGCGGTGGAAGGAATACTTCAAGGATCTCCTCAATCCCACTGATACGCCTTCCACAGAGGAAGCAGGGTTTGGGGACGAGGGGGATGACTCGCCTATCACAGGGGCTGAGGTCGCCAAGGTGGTTAAAAATCTCCTTGGTGGCCGGGCCCCGGGGGTGGACGAGATTCTCCCTGAGTACCTCAAGGCCCTGGATGTTGTTGGGTTGTCATGGTTGACACGCCTCTGCAACATTGCGTGGAGGTCGGGGGCAGTGCCTTTGGCATGGCAAACCGGGGTGGTGGTTCCTCTCTTCAAAAAAGGGGACCGGAGGGTGTGCTCCAACTTTAGAGGGATCACACTCCTCAGCCTCCCTGGGAAGGTCTATGCCAAGGTACTGGAGAGGAGAGTCCGGCCGTTGGTCGAACCTCGGATTCAGGAGGAGCAATGTGGTTTTCGTCCTGGCCGTGGCACATCGGACCAGCTCTTTACCCTCTCGAGAATTCTTGAGGGTTTGTGGGAGTTTGCCCAACCAGTTTACATGTGTTTTGTGGACTTGGAGAAGGCATTTGACCGCGTCCCTCGTGGATTTTTGTAGGGGGTGCTTCGGGAGTATGGGGTATCGGGCTTGTTGTTACGAGCTATTCGGTCTCTGTACGACTGTTGTGAGAGTTTGGTTCGTATTGCCAACACTCGGTCGGAGTCATTCCCAGTGAGAGTTGGACTCCGCCAGGGCTGCCCTTTGTCACCAATCCTGTTCATAATTTTTATGGACAGGATTTCTAGGTGCAGCCAGGGAATGGAGGGTGTCATGCTTGGTGACCACAGGATCTCATCTCTGTTGTTTGCAGATGATGTTGTCCTGTTGGCTTCATCCAGCAATGACCTACAGCTCTTGCTGGGACGGTTTGCCGCTGAGTGTGAAGCGGCTGGGATGAGAATCAGCACCTCCAAATCCGAGTCCATGGTCCTCAGCCGGAAAAAGGTGGCTTGTCCTCTCCGGGTTGGGGACAGGCTCCTGCCCCAAGTGGAGGAGTTTAAGTATCTTGGGGTCTTGTTCACAAGTGAGGGGAAAATGGAGCGAGAGATCGACAGACGGATTGGAGCAGCATCTGCAGTGATGCGGGCGTTGTACTGCTCTGTTGTGGTGAAGAGGGAGCTTAGTTCTAAGGCAAAGCTGTCGATTTACCAGTCAATCTACGTTCCTACTCTCACCTATGGTCACGAGCTTTGGGTAATGACCGAAAGAACGAGATTGCGGATACAAGCGGCTGAAATGAGCTTTCTCCGTAGGATTGCTGGACTCACCCTCAGAGATAGGGTGAGGATCTCAGTCATCCGGGAGAGGCTCAGAGTAGAACCGCTGCTCCTCCACATTGAAAGGAGTCAGTTGAGGTGGTATGGGCATCTGATTAGGATGCCTCCTGGACGCCTCCCACTTGAGGTGTTTCAGGTACGTCCCACTGGGAGGAGACCCCAGGGCAGACCCAGGACTCGGTGGAGAGACTATGTCTCCCAGCTGGTCTGGGAACGCCTTGGTATCCCCTCTGAAGAGCTGGAGCAGGTGGCTGGGGAGAGGGAAGTCTGGGCTTCTCTGCTTGAACTGCTGCCTCCGCGACCCGGACCTCCGGAAAAGCGGTAGAAGATGGATGGAGGGATGGAAAGATTAAATATTCAACATTTCAAACAGGAGTAGCTCGTTTTTTCTAAGTTAGCTTTAACATTTTTATTGGTGTTATAATCACCACAAAATCCCCAACAAACAAAGAACAAGTGACACACAACAAGAAAACTCACTGCAACATTCCACACCTAAAAGTACATACAGAACACACAGCGTGTGTCAATGTGGCCTAGTCAGAAATGTTCTCACAGTCCAGGCAATAACACGTCTGTGCATGGAAACTCGCTCTGCCTGCACGTGCATCTCCCTTTCACAGTGTTGTGGTTTTTTTACAGGAGCATTATTCAAGCTCCAGATTGCTGAGAGGTGCAGGGGGAAGAGTCATCCAGTCGATCTCACAGGAGTCTCCCTCAGTCTTCCAACCATGGGCCATTGGTGGAGGTATGTCAGGCTGACTATGCAGGCGTCTTCTATAGATAGCTGCCTGATAGTTTGTTCACTGAATGTGTTTATATAGTGAGTCTTTGTTTGGTGAAAGACGTCTGTCTGTGCACTTGCCACTCTTAAACAGTTGGCATCTTGTGTAATTCACATCCTTGGAGCCTTTGAGGTCATACAGAACACAAGTTAATTTTTCGGTGCCCTTATACTCTTCTGGGAGTAGTTGAAAAGCTTTTAATCAGTCAATCAATCAATCTTTATTTCAGATAGATTAAAAGTACAGATTAAAAGAAACAGAATAATATAACAAAGGGGGAAAGAAAATCCAACAAGGTCAAATTAGACAATAACTCCTCTGATTATACAGTTCAACATAAGTTATCCGAAATGGGTGATAGCTGAAGCCGCAGCTTATATTGCCCACCCATATTCCATCCAAGAATTCAAAAGAAAACAAAACGAGAGTGATTACAATTCAGAACATAGCTAAGACAAAATGTGACCCAAAAAAAACAACAAAAAACTAAGCAACAACACAACGCAGACTGGATATGACAATCCTTATGTGATTTTATATGTCATCTTGTATATATGTTTGGAGTATTTCTTCCTTTAGTTTTTGTTTAAATTGTCCAAGCATTGTACATGATTTTAATTCATATCCAAAATCGTTCCATAATCTGACTCCTTGCACTGAAACACAGTGTTGCTTGGTGGTAGTTCTCACTGAAGGTTTTTGAAATATAGATGTTCTTCTGAAATGATATTGTTTCTCCCTTATTTGGAACAACTTTTGGATATTTGCGGGCAGTGATAGATTCTTCACTTTAAACATTATTACTGCAGTTTTAAAGTCAACCAGATCTTTCAACTTGAGAGCTTTTAATTTAAGAAAAGTGGGTTTGTTGGTTCCCTGTAAGCTGCTTTGTTTATTATTCTAATAGCTCTCTTCTGAAGCATAAAGACTGGATATATGTTTGTTTTATATGTATTTACCCATACTTCAGTACAATATGTCATGTATGGGAGTATTAATGAATGATACAAGGTATATAGTGTGGGTTGATTCAGCAAATATTTCACTCTGTGTAGTATTGCAATTGATTTGGGATATTTTACCTTTAATATAATTAATATGTGACTTCCAACACAGTTTATTATCAATTATTACACCAAGAAATTTAGTTTCGGATACCCTTTCAATCTCTACACCATTTACGCTGAGTTTAGATACTAAGTTGTTGTGATGGTTGTTAAAAACTATAAATTTTGTCTTACTTAAATTGAGCGTTAATTTGTTTGAATCAAACCACAGTTTAAGCTTTCCTAATTCCTTTCCGAGTGTATCCAAAAGTTGTTCCAAATTGCTTCCACTGCATAATAAATTAGTGTCATCGGCAAACAATATTAAATCCATTTTTTCTGAAACTTTACATATATCATTTATATACATATTGAATAACAATGGCCCCAAAACTGAACCCTGTGGGACTCCACAAGTAACCTTCAGTAACTGTGAGTTTTTGTTACTAACACATACATACTGATATCTATTCTTTAAGTAACTACATAACCAGGACAGTGCTACTCCCCTAATACCACAATTTTGTAGTTTCTTTAATAATAAGTTATGATCCACTGTATCAAATGCTTTTTTAAGATCCAGGAATACCCCAACTGAATACTCTTTATTTTCAATGGCAGTTGATATTTTTTTCTATAAATTCCATTATAGCAAATGCAGTTGTCCTCTTGTGTCTGAACCCATATTGCTGCTCACACAATAAATTATTCTTCAGTATGAAGTTGTCAATTCTCTCATAGAATATTTTTTCAAGTATCTTGGAAAATTGCGGCAATAGTGAAATTGGTCTATAGTTTGAAAGTTCCCCTCTGTCACCCGTCTTGTATATCGGAATTACTTTAACTATTTTCATTGCATTGGGAAATATACCTGTTTGGAGAGACAGGTTACAGATATACGTCAGTGGTTTCACTAAGCATTCAATAATAGTTTTGACTAAGAGCATGTCAATACCATCACAGTCCGTAGATGTTTTACTTTTAAACGATTTAACAACACGATTTAACTTTTCCCAGTGTCTTTAATGACACGCAATGTTCTTTGATGGACAGTAGTATTTTCATTGTTTAAGATTCTCTCTTAGCCTCTTTTGATTATATTTTTTAGTTGTATACTTTTCCCTTCTGCATATGATGCATTGGCTTGGGAGCAGATGTGGTGATCTTCTTAGGTGAACTGGAACCTGTTTTTGTTGACCAGAGAACCCGGTTTGGTTGGGGATTTGTAGCGGAAGTATGTGGGTCTTCATCTAAAATAATTGGGTGGGATGCTTAATTTGGGACAACTATATACTGTATTTACTGCATAAGTGCTCATTCTAAAGATAACTACATTGTGTTAACATTGTCTGTTGTGTTCTACAGGTAACTCCAGCTGCTCAGACATTCCTGACACACTCCTGGATCTGTCTGGATCTTTCTGTCTTGTCTTAAATTGAATATTGGGGCAGTGGCTAGACCTTGCTTGGAGCCGGTCTAGAATGGAGAAGTAAGGGGCCTCCTTCCCTCCACCAGCCTCGGTGTATACCTTGGGCACGTGTTAGCACACCTTCAGCCTACCTTGGCTGGGGATACGGTCTAGGTCACTACACTCGGCCGTTCTGCTTGTCAACTCAGCATCAGTCCCGGCAATCCTTTTTGTGAGCATGCCACTTCTGGGCTTGCCTAGCCACCATGTGAAGTCAGCCTTCGGCGGAAAGCTTCGAACCATCAGATGCTTCAGCAAGCTGGATGGTGATCGCTGCAACATGTTGTGGACTGCGAAGAGCGTGATGAGGCACATGAAGTCATGGTCATCCACTGCATCTGTTGCTTTCTCCAGCCATCTTGTCGATGTCTTGCTGCTGGATCCAGGAGTAGTTTGGACGCAAGAGTGAGGTCGACGTGTCGTGCAAACTCTTCCTCACTTTAAACAATTTTTTCCCACAAGTCATCTTTCAAATTGACTATTAATGTTTACACTCATTAATGTACGTGATCAGGTCAGATGGATTTCATCAGATTAAAAATGAATACTCTCCATCACTTGTGTGTACTGATTTTGGTGTCCTTTCTTGGGCTCTTTCAATATTTCTTGTATTAGCATACTGCATGTAGCATTGTCTGTGATAGCCTATGTTAACTGACACATCTGACGGGTGGGTATTATGCAAATTATATTTTTCTGTTGCTTTTTCAGCTATTTTGCATTCCTTGTCTATTTGTGTCTATTGAACACTGCACAAATTTTTTCCAACTCCTGTCTGAAAATTGAATTATTTATTTTTCTAAAGAGCTTGTAACATGCACACAGCACTCCATACCTGTCCCTGATATTCATGCTAGCTAATGAAAGCACGTGTTTGACTTGACATAATGGACATGTTATAAATAAAGACAGGCCCATACCAAAGCAAGAAATTGAGCAGCAGACATAAGGGTGGGACAAACTAGTTTATTTTAACATTCTGATCAGATCTAAATATAAGAAGTGATGCTGGTGTAATAGTATATTATGAATAAACACCAAATTTCCTAAGGATGTTGTGAGACATTGTTCTTAATGGTATATATTTTGTTCACAGAATAAACCTGAAAATGTATGTGATAATCTGTGAGGTAATGAATGAATCAAGGCTTATAAATGTATTATGCTCTATAATTTTGCACTTGTCTGGTTGTTTTTCAATAGTCAATACATGTTTTTTTGTAAGCTACTTAAATTCTTGAAAATTAATATTCACGTCAGACCCGCTGCATTTTGATTTTCTTTTTTACCCTGGAGGTGCGAGGGGGGGTCCTGATTAAGTGGAATGTGATTGGTGTATGCGGTCACCTACCGCAACCTGATTGGTTCATCAGCTAACGCTGTTCTGAGAGATGCCGGAGAGGACTGACGATAAAAATGTAGGTTTATTAAAAAAAATTCCGGCAGACCGAGGGTGCCAACAAATTTTCTCAGATTTACCAAAAATAGAGAAGACTATATTTAAAAAAAACACACTTGGCCCACCACCTAAAAGTGGATATGCAAAAGTGCAAGAGTTAAGAGGTGCTACAAAACAAAACATTCAAATGTCACACGAGTGAAGTGCTGTATATGCGTACACACACATGCACCCAAGCACCTCACAACAACAACAAACAACAGTAACAAACAAGAGGCGGGGCATATGTGTGTGACACACGGGCACATACAGTGGTGTGAAAAAGTGTTTGCCCCCTTCCTGGTTTCTCATTTTTTTGTATGTTTGTCACACTTAAATGTTTCAGATGATCAAACAAATTTAAATATTAGACAAAGATAACACAAGTAAACACAAAATGCAGTTTTTAAATGAAGGTGTTTATTATTAAGGGAAAAAAAAATCCAAACCTACATGGCCCTGTGTGAAAAAGTGATTGCCCCCTAAACTCAATAACTGCTTGGGCCACCCTTAGCAGCAATAACTGCAATCAAGTGTTTGCAATAACTGGCAATGAGTCTTTTACAGTGTTGTGGAGGAATTTTGGCCCACTCGTCTTTGCAGAATTGTTGTAATTCAGCCACATTGGAGGGTTTTCGAGCATAAACTACCTTTTTAAGGTCATGCCACAGCATCTCAATGGGATTTAGGTCAGGACTTCGACTAGGTCACTCCAAAGTCTTCGTTTTGTTTTTCTTAAGCCATTCAGAGGTGGACTTGCTGGTGTGTTTTGGATCATTGTCCTGCTGCAGAACCCAAGTGCGCTTCAGCTTGAAGTCATGAACAGATGGCCGGACATTCTTCTTCAGGATTTTGTGGTAGACAGCAGAACTCATGGTTCCATTTATCACAACAAGTCTTCCAGGTCCTGAAGCAGCAAAATAGCTCCAGACCATCACACTACCACCACCATATTTTACTGTTTGTATGATGTTCCTTTTCTGAAATGCTGTTACTTTTTGCTGGATGCAATGGGACACACACCTTCCAAAAAGTTCAGCTTTTGTCTCATCAGTCCACAGAGTATTTTCCCAAAAGTCTTGGGGATCATCAAGATGTTTTCTGGCAAAACTGAGACAAGCCTTTATGTTCTTTTGCTCAGCAGTGGTTTTCATCTTGGAACTCTGCCATGCAGGCCATTTTTATCCAGTCTCTTTCTTATGGTGGAGTCATGAACACGGACCTTAACTGTGGCAAGTGAATCCTGCAGTTCTTTGGATGTTGTTGTGGAGTCTTTTGTGACTGGATGAGGGCTGTATGGAGAGCAGCAGAGATAGTATCTTCTGTTGATCTGTTTGACCTTTATTCAAACTGAGATGGGTCATGGGAGGGAGGGAGGGTGGACTTCATGTTCTGCAAGACCAGCCACTTGAAGCACTTCATTATGATGGAAGTCAGTGCTATGAGCTGGTAATCGTTGTAGCTGGATGGGACAGGCTTCTTTGGGACTGGTATTATGGTAGCAGTTTTGAAACATGTGGGGACAGCAGCTTGACTCAGGGAGGTGTTGAAGATCTCGGCCAGGACATTCATGAGCTCCTCTGCACAGTCCTCCAGAACGCAGCCTGGTATGTTGTTTGGTCCAGCTGCCTTGTGTGGGTTTGGTCCTGGAGAGAGTCCTCTTCATGCTAGCCGGATCCAGACTCATAACCTTCTCGTCTGGAGGAGTGGTCTTCTGTGCTGATGTACTGTTTTGTGCTTCAAAGTGGCCAAAGAAGTCATTTAAGTTGTTAAGCAGTGTGATGTCACTCGCACAGGTGGAGGTTTGTAGTTGGTGAGGGTCTGTATGCTACGCCAGAGAGAACATGCATCTCTGGTGTTGCTGAAGTGGCCGGATATTTTCTTGCAGTGCAATCATTTTGCCTCCTTGATACCACGGGACAGGTTGGCCCTAGCTGTTGTTAGTCCTGCAGTGTCGCTGGCCCTGAAGGCTGCATCCCAAGCCCTCAGGGGCCTGTGGACCTCTGCTGTCATTCATGGCTTTTGGTTGGCAGGAACAGTGATGGTTTTGCAGTAAGTGACATCATCAATGCATTTAGTTATGTATGCTACAACAACCTCAGTGTACTTCTCTATGTTTGTGTGTCGATTGTGAGTGTGCATGCTTGAAAGTGTCCCAGTCTGTACTGATGACGCAGTCTTTCAGAGCATCTGAGGCCCCCTCTGGCCACACACATACCTGCTTTTTTGTTGATCTGATGGCTTTCACTCTGGGTCTGTATGCAGGCCTTAACAAGATGATGATGTGATCAGAGAGACCCAGATGGGGAAGGGGGGAGGCTCTGTATGCTCTCTTGTGAGTTGTGTACACCAGGTCCAGCAAGCTGTCTCCTCTTGTTGGAAAGTCCACATGTTGGTGTAGTTTTGGTAAGAGGGCCTTTAAATCTGCATGGTTGAAGTTTCTTGCTGTGATGAGGAATCCATCTGGATGCACTGTTTGTGTTTCACTGATGGCCTGGTAGAGTTTATTTAGTGCTTTACTCTTCTTGCCAATGGCAGTGGGTGGAATATACACGGCGACTAGCAGGATAGATGTAATTTCTCTCCGTAGGTAGAACGGTCAGCACTTAATGATCATAAACTCCAACGGAGAACAGTGTTTGTATACAACACTCGCATCTCGGCACCAAGCGTCATTGATTTAAACACGCACCCCTTCTCCACGGGTGTTCCCTCCTGCCATGAACACCCAATCGGCACAATAGCATGTTAGCCACACTAACTGAATAGCAAAGTCCGGGATATTGTCATTTAGCCACATTTCCACAAAGATAAAAACAGCAGTTCCATGCATCACATTGCGTAGATCTCAGGAGCTGTATGTGGTCTGTTTTGTTGTCTAGTGAGCATACATTGACCAGAATGAGGGAAGGAATTGGGAGTCTGTGTGGGCTAACGGCTAGCTTTGTTCGGATACCTCCATGTTTACCTCTCTTTCGTCTTCGCTCACACCGTCTGCGGCGTCTCCATTCGGGATGGGACACAGCAGTCGAGGCTGGGGGTGTGGAGGTCTGGCGGAGAAGTCCTAGGCCATGGAGTTCCTCTGTATTGTTCTGGTCCAGGGCATAATGTTTGGTCATATTCCTCACCTGCAGAGGGCTGTGGCAACTGTAACTTGTGTGCAATATCATATGTGGACGTAAAACACATGAATATACACTTAGGCATAATTTAAACAATACTAAACGGCACAAAACATGGCGGAGGGAGACCACTGCATGTTCATGCGCCACCTAGAATCATCCCACTTGTTAATTTGTCATCCCCCCATTCCCATTCATAGGTATAAATGAAGGGACACAGCGCCCCTCCCAACCTGGAACCTATAAATTTTCAACTTTTTCTCATAGATTTGCAAATTTTTTCTTATAGTTTTGCAACATTTTTCCCCAAAATTTGCCTTTTTTTCTCATAGATTTTTTTCTTGTAATTTCACAACTCTTTCCTGTAAATTCTCAAGTTCTTAACTCATAAATTTGCAACTTTTTCTCAAAGATTTGTGACATTTTTTTCCAAAAATATGCAACTTTCTCATAAATTTGGAATTTTTCCTGTAGATTTTCATTTTTTTCTTGTAGATTAGCAACTTTTTTCTCAATTTTTTTTTACTTTTTTCTCATAAATTTGCTGTTTTCTTCTTGTAATTTTGCATCCTTTTCCTGTAAATTCTCAAGTTTTTAACTCATAAATTTGAAGTTTTTTTCTCATAAATTTGTAATCTTTTTTCAAAAATTTTTGACTTTTTTCTCATAAATGTGCTTTTTTTTGTAAATTTGCAAATTTCCCCCTTAAATTCTCAATTTTTTTCTCATAAATTTGCACCTTTTTCATAAATTTGCAACTTTTTCTCCTAAATTTGTGACTTTTTTCCTCAAAAATATGCAACTTTTTTCTCAAAAATTTGACTTTTTTTTTAATAAATTTGCTATTTTTGTTTTGTTTTGCAACTTTTTCCCTTGAATTCTTGAGTTTTTCCCATAAATTTATGATGTTTTTTCTCAAAAATTTGTAACTTTTCTTCAAAAATATGCAACTTTTTTCTCATAAATGTGTAATTTTTCCTGTAAATTTTCATCTTTTTTCCCTCATAGATTAGCAGCTTTTTCTCAAATTTTTTTGACTTTTTACTCAAAAATTTTACTTTTTTCTCATAAATTTGCGATTTTCTTCTTGTAATTTTGCAACTTTTTCCTGTAAATTCTCAAGTTTTTTTCTCATAAATTTGCAACTTTTTTTCTCATAAATGTCTAACTTTTTTGTCATAAATTTGTGACTTTTTTCTAAACAATTTGAGGTTTTTTCTCAAAAATATACAATTTCTTTCTCATAAATTTCCTGTAAATTCTCAGCTTTTTTTTTTTTTTGCAGATTATCGGCTTTTTTTCTCAAAATTTTTTGACTTTTTACTCAAAAATTTGTGGCTTTTTTCTCATAAATTTACAGATTTTTTATAATGTTGCAACTTTTTCTGTAAATTCTCAAGTATTTTTCTCATAAATTTGTGACCTTTCTTCAAAAATTTGTGACTTCTTTCTCAAAAATGTACAACTTTTTGTCATAACTGTGCTGTTTTTTACTCATAAATTTGCAAGTTTTTCCCTCATAAATTTGTGACTACAAAAAAATGCAACTTTTTCTCATAAATTTCAAATTTCTTTTTCTTAAGTTGCAGTTTTTCCTGTAAATTTTCATAATTTTCTCATAGATTTTCAGCTTTTTTCTCAAAAATATTTTACTTTTTTCCTCATAAATTTGCCATTTTTTTCTTGTAAATTTGCAATTTTTTTTCTGTAGATTTAAAGTTTTTTTTTCATAAATTTGCAACTTTTTTCTCATTAATTTGCCATTTTTTCTTGTAAAGTTGCGATTTCTCCTCTGGAAAATTCTGAACACAAACAGTGGATGGAGGACAGTAGCCGAGTTTATTGAACAAATGTGTAAAATGACAGTAAAGATTTATATTCTGTATTATGCTCAGTGTTTGTGTTAGCAACATCTGAGAGTAGCAGCTGGAGACTATTGTATTCAAGTAGTAATACTGGTCTTGGCAGAAGAATATAACAGTAAACAAACAAGTCATAATCTTTTGTCAGATATTACTGTTAACTTATAAATTGCATTGGTGGAACTGTTGCATAAATACAGTATTACATTTGAGGTCTTGTGGTATCATGAATATAGGACCTTGGTGATATTGTGGGCCTTCTGCTGCACTTCAGAACTACCACCAAATCACTGTGGCCTAAATATATTGTTATATTTTTACCTTATACCTTGTGTAATTTGCTGGAGTTGATACAGGCTCTGGGTGGTAGGGAAGAATTACCAGATGACTGGGACAGGGCAGCAAAAGTATTGAGGGAAACGGGTAGAAAGATATGTGGTGTATCCAGTGGACAGAGGAAGGAAGACAAGGAGACTTGGTGGTGGAATGAGGAGGTACAAGAACGTATTCAAAGGAAGAGGTTAGCAAAGAAAAAGTGGGATAGTCAGGGAGATGATTAACGTAGACAGGAGTATTTGGAATCTAGGCGCGTGGCAAAGAGAGAGGTGGCAAAGGCAAAGGAAAAGTCATATAGTGAGCTGTATGGGAGGCTGGACACTAAGGAAGGACAAAAGGACTTGTATCGATTGGCTAGACAGAGATCGAGCTGGAAAAGATGTGCAACAGGTTAGGTTGATTAAGGACAAAAATGGTAATGTACTAACAAATGACGAGAGCGTGTTGAGAAGGTGGAAGGAGTACTTTGAAGAGCTGATGAATAAAGAAAATGAGAGAGGAGGATGGATGAAGGAAAGATAGTGAGCAAGGAAGTCCAGAGGATTAGCAAGGCGGAAGTGAGGGCAGCTTTGAAGAGGATGAAGAATGGAAAGGCGGTTGGTCCAGATGGCATACCTGTGGAGGTATGGAGATGTTTAGGAGAGATGGCAGTGGACTTTTTAACCAGATTGTTTAACACAATCTTGGAGAGTGTGAGGGTGCCTGAGAAGTGGAGAAGAAGTGTTTTGGTACCAGTTTTCAAGAAGAAAAGTGATGCTCAGAGCTGTAGTAACTACAGAGGCATAAAGTTGATCAGCCACACTATGAAGATATGGGACAGAGCTGTTGAAGCCAGGTTAAGAGGAGAGGTGACAATCAGTGAGCAGCAGTACGGTTTCATGCCAAGAAAGAGTACTACAGATGCAGTGTTTGCGCTAAGAGTGTTGGAGAAGTACAGAGAAGGTCAGAGGGAGTTGCACTGCGTCTTTGTGGATCTAGAGAAAGCATATGATAGGGTGCCAAGAGAGGAAGTGTGGTACTGTATGAAAGTCAGTAGTGGCAGAGAAGTATGTGAGGGTGGTGCAGGACATGTATGAGGACAGCGAGACAGTAGTAAAGTGCACTGTAGGAGTGACAGATGGATTCAAGGTGGGGGTGGGATTACATCAGGGATCAGCTCTGAACCCCTTCTTGTTTGCCATGGTGATGGACAGGCTGACAGACGAGGTCAGGCAGGAGTCACTGTGGACCATGATGTTTGCAGATGACATTGTGATCTGTAGTGAGAGTAGGGAGCAGGTGGAAGAGAACCTGGACAGGTGGAGGTATGCTCTGGAGAGAAGAGGAATGAAAGTTGATAGAAGCAAGACAGAATACACGAATGTAAATGAGAGGGAGGCAGATGCAATGGTGAAGATGGAAGGAGTAGCAGTAGGTAAAGTAGATGAGTTTAAATACCTGGGGTCAACGATCCAAAGCAATGGAAAATGCACAAGAGAGGTGAAGAAGAGAGTGCAGGCAGGGTGGAGTGGGTGGCGGTGAGTGTCAGGGGTGATTTGTGACAGAAAGGTATCAGCAAGACTGAAAGGGAAGATTTACAAGACGGTAGTAAGACCTGCTATGATGTATGGTTTGGAGATACGTAGTGGCGTTGACAAAAAGACAGCAGGTGGCGCTGAAGGTGGCAGAGTTGAAGATGCTAAGATTTTCATTGGGAGTGACTAGGAGGGACAAGATTAGAAATGAGCATATCAGAGGAACAGCTCAGGTTGAGCAGTTTGGAAACAAAGTAAGAGAGTCAAGGCTGAGATGGTCTGGACATGTGCAGAGGAGGGATAGTGGAGATATTGGACAAAGGATGTTGAAGATGGAGCTGCCAGGCAGGAGGAAAAGAGGAAGACCACAGAGAAGATTCATGGATGTAGTGAAGGAGGACATGGAGAGGGTTGGTGTTACAGAGGAAGATGAAGGGATAGGGTGAGATGGAGGCAGATGATCCACTGTGGAGACCCCTGAAGGGAGCAACCAGAAGAAGACCTTGTGTCATTTGTTTTATAGATTGCCACATTCTGTTTCATCTATTGTACAGTGTGCCTTTTTTGTCCGATAACTGCTGTCATATAAGAATTTGAGAAGAATTCTGTGTTGACAGGTGCCGTTCCTCCTTCAGCGCTAGGATGGCTGAGAATGGCAAAGACCCGATGCCCCCACCGGGGACTCTCTCTCCAGGGCAGCTGCAGTCCCATCTCAAGATGGAGCCAAAGACTCTGGGGGTGAGGAGAAATGTGACAATCACAAACCGGGGAAATCAAACTTCATCTAAGAGGGAAAAAATGGGTCATGTCAGTTTATATTTAAAGGACTGTATATTTAGTAGGTGTAACTTTTACTGAGGAGAGTGGGACAGCAGGGTGGAACTCATCTGAGTTTAAAGTTCTGCCAGTGGTCAGTGAGACTAGGAAGTCTTGATATAAATTTGCAAGTTTGTTTCCCACAATTCCAAATCTTAAGCTGTTCAATTCTTCACCCCCAGGCGATCCAGATTGTGATTGGAGCTTTGATCCTTTGTCTGAGTACCTCTGTGCTTCAGATCCATGAGGTCCACTTTACGGGAGATGTGGCCCTCTTCCTGGTTGTCGTCATACAGGTCAGTGAGTGGAAATGCCCATGCGACTCGCTCGGCGTGTCACCTTATTCACACATTTGGCTTTTGCCTTCGATGCCCTTGTCTGAGTGCATTATATTGTGATGTGCCAGGTGACCCTGTCTGGTTCAGTGCTGGTCCACAGTGGGAGAAGACCCACGTTATTTTGGGTGAGTCTGTCTTCTGCAGTCTGTGTCATGACAGCCAGGGCAGTTTCTAGATTTTTGGGGCCCTTCACCCACGCCGACGGAGACGAGGCGTGGATATCTGTGCTCTAACTCAAGAGCAGGTGATGCAGCCTGCAGCTCTTTTGCTCGTAGCCAGCGGCTCCTCGAGGCCTTGAACATAAATTCAAAACTTTGAGTGAAATTTGTGAGGAAAAAACTGTAAATTAACTAGAAAAATAATAAATTTATAAGAAAAGCTGGAAATTTATGCCAAAAATTCTCCCAACAACAAATTTGCAAGACATAGTCACAAAATATCTGGGGAAAAAACACACAAATTTACCGGAAAAGTTGTGATTTCTTTGAGAATAATGTTTACAATGAATGTAAAGAGCAGTGGCCCAGAGAACTCGCCAGAATGCAAAAGCCTCAACACAAACACAAAAGCACGCTAGCGTTAGCTAACGAAAGCAGTGTTGTGGCTTTTTTGTATTTGTGTCGAGGATTTTGCACTTTGGTGAGCTCTCTGGGCCACCGTAGAAAGGATCAGGTAAGAGGGAGAAGAGAACAAATTTATTAGAAAAGCAGAAAATTTATGGCAGAAATATGACAAATTTAGGGACAAAAAGTTGCAAGCTTATGAGAAAAACACTTGCAAATTTGTGATAAAACCCACAATTTCTGACAAAAAAAAATCAGAAATTTACTGGAACCGTTGGATTTTTACAAGAAAGAAAGTCACAAATTTATGTGGAAAGAGGCTAAAATTTTACCTGAAAAAGCAACAAATTTTCAAAGAAAAATGTGACAAATTTATTAGAAAACCAGATAATTTATGCCAAAAAAACAATACAAATTTTGAAAAAAAGTTGTAATTTTATCAGAAAAAACCTCCTGTAAGTACTGATGGCGTCAGGCCAGTTTGTACTGGTAACATTGCTTTAGCTCAATGTGGATTTTACTGGTTAAAAATCTCTCAAAATGGCTTTGCGTAGCAGAGGTTGCTGACCCCTGTGCTAGGGTGACCAAACCTGGCACACGGGTTGGCCACAGGAGCACCACGTTTGACCACGCTTTTGAGATCAAAAGGTCAAGGTCGTAAAATGTCCAAATCAATTTGGGCTTTTAGTCACTTTATTATGACAGATAGAAATTTTAACACAACCTAGAACAGGTCTGGGGCACCTCTTGAATGTCCAGTGACCTTAACTTTGCATTTGACCTCTGAGATCAGTAACGTCTGAAAATGCGTAGGTCGTGGCATTCCATCGGAGCTGAAGCAGAAAGTCAACCAACTATCTGACATTCCAACAGGGAGCTTGTAAGGTGCGGGTCTGCATCTCTGTTGAGTATTTTAAGAGTTGATACCACTGGAAACAAGGAAAAAATATCTCTCTCCTCCCCCAAAAAACTAAAAAAAAAAAATGAAAACACCATAGGTGCTGATGCCTCGGTGCAGACACACACAAACAAAATAGGGTCCCCATAAACAAGGAAACGGCACTGACTGTGCTTTGGGGCCAGAAACAGCTCTGATGACATTGCGTTCATGATGAGCCAGACCAGGGCTCTGCAGCTGCTGCTGCTGCTGTTTGTAGGCATGGGCAGATATTTCATTTAATTTATTATTATTATTATTATTGAGGAACAAGATTGTGATTAGTGGCTCCTGTATTTGTAATAGAAGAGAGTTCAGACCCTTAACAAAAACATAATAACATGAGCCATAGTCTACATGAGCAAAGAAAATTTAATCATTTACACAGAATAAAAATTACACCAGCATCTTTATTGATGTTGCAAATTTAGAAGAAAAAAAAGTCTCAGGTTTACAAGAAAAAAATTGCAGATTTATGACAAAAAAATAGTGAATTTTTGAAAAACAAAATAGTAAATCAATGAGGAAAAAAGTTGCAAATTTACAAGAAAAAAAATGGAACATTTCTGAGAAAAAAGTTAAATTTATGAGGAAAAAAGTTGCTAATTTACAATAAAAACACTGAAAATTTATGAAAAGTTTTAAATGTTTGAGAAAAAAGATGGAAATTTTCAAGAAAATAGTTGCAGAATTAAAGGAAAAAAGTTGCAAATTTATCAGATAAAACTGCATATTTTCAAGAAAAAAGTTGCAAATTTACAATAAAAATGCTGCAAATTTGGAAAAAAAAGTTTTAAATGCATGAGAAAAAGCTGCAAAATTACAAGAAAAAAGTTACAGAATTAAAGGAAAAAAGTTGCAAATTTATGAGAAAAAAATTGCATATTTACAAAAAAGAAGCATATTTACTAGAAAATAGTTGTAGATTTAAAATTGGTGCTTCTGATGCATTTTATTCTGTTATGTAATATGATATAAAAAGGTTTATGATGAATTGGGGGGACAATTCTCTGTTTTTCCCAGGTTGGGGGGTAGCATGCCCCCCCTACACCCCCCCTTGATTCATGCCTATGTTTGCAGGTGAAATGTGTCTTGGTGGTGCATCTCATCAGTGCTGCGTTCACCACTGCTGCTCTGGGTCTGATGTCCAAACACCTCCCCTACCGCCAGGACTCCTACCACTGTGAACACTGCCGCAGGCTGGAGTGGCATGCCGTGGTACTGTTTTGAAAACCAACACAAAGAACCCAGTAATACACATCTGAGAGCTTGTAGATTTATGTTCTTATTGTTGATCGCGGATGTCAGTAACAACAGCCAGGGGCCAGATATGGCCCTCAGTACAGTTTGTCTGGCCCCCTGATAAATTTGAGGACCCCCCCCCCTCCCCCCAGATTTGCAACTTCTCATAATTTTGCACCTTCCCTCCTCGTCTTTGACACCCCTGGTGTAGATAAAGCAAGATTGTAATTTGGTTTGAGATTGACTGACCGAAGCAGCATTTTAGAAAAGCTGCAGGAAATTGGGTTTGATGTCACTGATTTGGTACATAAGAGTCTTGCCTGGTGCAAGACTGAAACAATGTTTGCAGGACATAAATACTGTACGTTCCTAACCAAAAGAAATGGTTTCAGGGTTTTAAGCCAGATAAGTTCCTGTGTCACATTCACCAGCCTTTTGCTGATGAGCGCCAGTTATTTCTCCACATTACCCAAGAGGTAATCAGGTGTGTGCAGTGGATGTTCTAAAACATCTTTCCACCTGCATACCGCTGGAATACCACTTGGGTCTGCTGACTCTATGAAATACTCCACCACCCTACCCAACTGCATTGCAGGTCCCTTCAGAAAACAAAGATTGTCAAACATGAAATTCTGTTCGGCGTCTTGGTGGAGCAGTGGTTAGAACAGTCGCCCTGGCCACCAGCGAACTTTCTGTGTGGGGGTTGTATGTCTTCCTTGTGTTGGCGTGGGTTTTCGCTAGGTACTCAGGTTTCCTCCCACAGTCCAAAGACATGCATGTTAGGTTATTTGGCACCAACTGGGGATAAATTGCCCTTAGGTATGACTGTGAGAGTGAATGGTTGTCTGTCTCTCTGTGTTGGCCCTGTGATGGACTGGTGATCTGTCCAGGGTGTACCCTGCTTCTTTCCAAAGATGCTGGGATAGGCGCCGGCCCCCCGGTGACCCAAAAAGGATTAAGCAGTTAAGAAGATTAATGAACAAATCCTGTTCCCTTTTAGTTTCTATTCCATTTTTTGAGTAAGGTTAACTAATTGGATTTTACAGTGAACTTGCCCACATGCATAGGTGTTATTAGTATATTTATAATACATTGAACATATGTTATGTAGAATACACAGAGCCGTGACTGATTTATGACTGCACATTATCTTCAGTGCATTTATAGTTGTGGAAAAGCAGACTCCATTTTTCTTTGTCTTTACTGTCCACTGCAGCAACATTGTTTCAGAAAATGCACCAGGCTGATCGAGCAAAAGTGTCAAGTAAGTGACTGACTGTTGTTACAAATGATATTTTGGTCACACAAGTTAAGTAGTGTATTGTAGAGTGCATGAGAGACAATAGAAATGTTTTAAGTGATGGAAAGTTGACGTGAGATGGGTAAATTACAGGACAGCAGCTTATTTCCTGACCACATCATATGTTCCTGGGTTTCTTCTCCTAGCTGCTGATTGATGGGATCCTTGGGACACTGGTGATCTTTCTGGTGTTAGAGCTGCTGATCTGCATCACCGCCATGCTTTTTGGACTCAGTGTCCTCGCTGCTAGAGGCAACCAGGTGAACACCACGCAGACAGTGTGTGACTGTTTTTTTTCCTTCATGCTTAACCAATATTACAGGAAAACATGTGCAGTTTCAATGATTGCAGCACAGCGATAATTCGGTCTTAGGTCTGACCTACAGTGGAGGGCTGAAGACAAAAACAGTTCTACAACACTTTCATTTGTTTATTTAATGATATATTGTTCCTCCATGACTAATGCCTTTACAGTATGCCAAAATAAATAATTCCAAGCTGCCACTGCTGAATATTGCTAACACAAACGATGATATAGATTATGATAGCTTTATTGTCATTTTACCTCTATGTTCAACATTTGCTACTCTCAACCACGGACATCCGGGACTTTCACTGTTCTGGTCACTTAGCAACAGCAGGCCTATGAAAACAACCGCAATTATTGTATTGTGCACTGCTACCGAGGAGACTTATCGGGATAGTTTTCATCTCTCTTTACAGCATTTGTGAAGATCCAGACAGACTATCTTTGAGACAAGATAAACCCCACTTTCCAGGTAATTCTTGAGTGTTTTATGTGGTTTGTGGAGCTGTGTGCTTATATGTAACAGCTACTATAAACGATGTCTGGGCCTGTTGAGATACTTCTTGTGTGAGCTGTTGTGCTATTTAAACCTTGGTGACTACACACTGGGATTAATGTTGTTGGGGTTTGTTTTTATTTATGTTATAACCCTGGAATATTTTGTGAATGAACATAGGTTATTTTGTTTACCGGTGGTTTTGTCTGGAGTGATATGGCTTGTTTTACTTTGCTATGTACTGTACAGTGTATATACTAGTGATGTTGCCGGGGGGGGGGGGGGGTTGCAAATGATAAAAACCTGTACTTACAGATCTCCTCACTAGCAGTGTACAATACAATAATGGTGGTTGTTTTTATTGGCTCATTGTTGCTAAGTGACCAGAACAGTGAAATTCCATGGTTGAGAGCACTCAGCCACTTATCCCTTCGTTCAGGCTCTAATTGTCTCTTTAGCAGCTCAAGAAATGACACTGGTTTGTCTTTGTTCAAACTGTGGTTATAGTTACTACAGCGATGCAATTTCGTGGCATATTTCACAGAAAAACAATTTCAGTGGAGCTCCCCTCTCACTCACAGTGTGTCTGACTAGTTGCTATGCATTTGTTTTCATCGGCTCCAATATGTCCGCTGCGTTACTATATGCATGTGAGGTCATGCCGCGGTCGAGAATTGTCCACCAGTCACCCTGTATATACATACTGTACATATTTCATTGGTAAGGCATGGTTCAGACTCAACTGTGGCCACAGCAACACTAACCTGGCCTGTTACTGAACAACTGCGTGCATATGGCATATTAATAACATTAACATTATACTATTTTCAAAAGCCAATCATTTTCACCTTCTCTTTATATACACCAAACATGGTATACGTAATTCGCTCGAGTTATGTTTGCACTTCATACCTTGGCATTTTAACTGTAAGTCCTCTAAAGAACTGACGTCCTGTACTATCCGCTTTGAGAAGGCTAAATGTCCCAAGTTCTTCTTCATTTTCTTTTCTGAGCAAAAGACTGACAGCCATGATGTGAGTCTGTTTATAGCGGTATACCTACAAGTGACAATAAGCTCAGTTGTTTAAAGTGAGTCAGATATTAAGCAGGTATTGTTACATCTGTAAACCTGGCACGAAGGGAGACAAACGAGAGGTTGCACTAGAATGAGACTTGATTAATATTTAGATTGCATTACGGCAGGTGCTTCACAGTGTGGGGTGTCCGGGCAGAGGGCCCAAAATGGTGAACGCCCCTATTTATAGGGTGGTGTGGTGGCACACCCGGAAAGTGGCGTCATGACACTGCATTTCACAATCACCCCTTCATCACATCCCCCCTCCCCCCATAAAGCAGAAAAACACACCTAATTAAAATCCACCCAAATTTAGTAGACAAAACCCCCAATAAACATATTAAACAACAACAACCTCAGGAACTAGGGTCGGTGTGTAGACTGCCACCTGACCCGCACAGCCAGGTGGTTTATTCTGCCACTTTTACCTGTGATACTGGCCGTGCTCCTACTTAAAGTGTCCATAGTCTCTCCTTCATAGTTTCCCATCGCAGGGGAGGGTCTGCCAGGGGGCCCTGCAGCAGCCCCTCAGTGGACGCGCCCCTAGAGGCGACAGGCCCCCAGGACCAGGGCCGATCATTGAAACACAGGGGATCGGGTCAGAATCAGAAAAGCTTTATTGCCAAGCATGTTAAAAACATACGAGGAATTTGACTTGACATTGGCGCGCTCATGTAAGCGCTTCACAATGACACGGCAGCCATACAAGGTGCCTCATCAAAACAGTGGGGGGTAAAGAGGGGAAGAGGGGAGGGGATGACACAATTGGGCAGAGAGAAAAAACATTGTTTATCAAAATAAAGCTCATTGAATGAGCGAGATTGTGATTACATAGAAAAAAACCCTCTAGTTGCACAAGCAGACAATACAGACCCACACAAAAACAAAGCAAAAGAGAGAGACCAGTGTATATCAGTCATGTGATATCAGTGTGATTGCAGTGTGAATGTATCAGTTACTAGAGCACAACAAAAATCGTCTCCTAGGCAACGGCTAGATGTTATATTCATGTATTGTAAACACAGATAAGCATGTCCTCAGAGTTTATCTCTCTTCATGCCAGGTGGTAAACTTCCATGTTAGTCCATGACAACGCTGTCCTTGGAGAGTTCAGATTATTGTACAGCAGCAGTGTTTGGGTTAAGGAAGCCAAAACTCTCATCCGCTTATCTCTTCTCCTGGAGGAATGAGTTCTCCCGAGGGCGCCGAATCAAGGCCAAATAAGCACAGTCACTTAGAGCATAGAAATTTCCTCTCTCATGCGATTCTGTGCATCACAATTTAAATTAACATTCACTGGCTTTAAAATCATTCCCTGGAGAACACTCAGCGACTCCGAGATGTTACCAACTTTCCGATTCAGTTCAACATTTGCCGCCATCAGCGCTCTCCCCAACTGGTCGAATTGATGGAGAAGCTTCACCGGGTCCGCATTTTGATTAGCTCCATCCAACTTCTTTAATTTCCGATACACACGGAAGACTCCAAGGCCAATCAGTAGAAATCCTGTGATCACGAAGCCAAACAGATAGATGTCTTCCACATCCTCAATCGAAAGATCACACAGACACATGAGTTTTCAATTATCCCATGAGTCTCTCACATAACCCGCAGCTGAAGTGCCTGCGGGACATTTGGGCTCCCCCGGGCCCGATTTTCTGTTTGAAAAGTGGTGTCAATTGCATTTAAAGCCCAGCTCACCAAATCCATTTTCTTTCAGTTTGGATTGAGATCAGCGAGAAGGAGAGCGAGACACAGACACAGACGCAGCAAGCTGGGATCAGTCAGGAAGGCAGAGGAGGAGGAGGGAGAGAAAATGCGACTGCTCTCTCTGAAGGCTACACCGACTCCTGTGTAGCCCCGTCAAAACCCCCACCTGGACATGCCGCAGCTGGTTTGCGTGTTGGATCGAGCCATCTACCAGTTGGAAACATGCCACTCCCACTTTTGCCACAATCCTCAGTGGCATCCGATGTCCCACCAGCTGCAATCCAGCCAGTCATCGCCCCGGTCTCTCCCCAGCATGGACCCAAACCTAGTCCATGACCTGGAGCAGTTCCTTCCTCAGTTTGGAGCGCTGCTGCAGTACCAGCAGCTCCGCGTTCTCCACCGGGTATGGCGATCTCCACCATCCACATCCAGACCACTCAAACTCAGCACTGTCCTTAATAGCAAACTCCAGTCCATAAAACAAGTCACACCCCATAATGTTGTTGTCATGCGATGCCACCTGGAATGTGAAATCGTGCACCGCCTCGGTGTTGTAGCAGGCAATCAACACCACAGTCCCAACAATACACAGTCTATTACCACCATAGCTATACAGTGGCGCTGGGTTCTTCCTAATCCTGTAGTGCGGGAAAAACTTTTTTACCGTAGCCCAATTCAGCATCGACTGCACCGCCGCCATGTCGAGTATCAATGGCAAAGCTACACCATCCAATTCCACCATGCAGTAGGAAAGCCCATCAGTTTTAGTGCACATCGGGGGGCTGGTCGACTTGATGGGCTCAACGATGCTGGGGACCAACACATTCTGGCGAAACGATTCATGCGCCCACACTTGTTGCACTGCTTCCCTCTTGCCGGGCATGCTCGCGCACAGTACTGGTGCATCGGGGACCCACAACCCCTGCAAATGGGGTTCTTTGGAGTAGACCTACGGCTCACTGTGTACGCCTCGTAGTCATCCGCCATGCTCCCTTCATCCTCCAAGCTCACTGCGTTCGCCGACATCGTCCCTTCTGGTGTCTTCTGAAGCTGGCATCCATTTAGCTCCAAAGTTAGCTTATCCGCAGCCTCTAGCTGCAAAGCTAGCTCAACTGCCCCAGCTAACGCTAAGTCATTTGGCGCCGTTAGCAACCCAGCCCTTATCACAGCACTACTCGCATGCTTGGCTAACTGGTCCCATACCATCTCGTCCATTAACGGCCCAAACCGGCACACACTGGCTAACTGTCTCAGGTCAGCAACAAACTGTTGAATAGGCTCACCAACTCCCTGACGTCTCTGGTGAAACCGAATTCGTAGTACCATCACACTGCCCGGAGTGGTGAAGTGGTTAGCCATTAGCTTTATGACGTTCTCGTACGAGTCCGCCGCACCAAGCATCCGTAGAATCCTCGGACCTTCGATGCCCAGGTTGTGGACCAACAACGCTCATGGCCTCACCTTATCCAGCTTCCCTCGGTCCACTGCTGTGAGGTAGATTTCAAAAGCCTCCACCCAGTGGGACCACGAAACGAGTGGATCCCCAGGAAGCTCCAAGAAAGGCCGCAGCAGTATCACACATGCCTCCATTAGTTAGTCCTCAGTCACCAAAATATTACGTCTGTAAACCTGGCACGAAGGGAGACAAACGAGAGGTTGCACTAGAACGGGACATTATTAATATTTAGGTTGCATTACAGCAGGTGCTTCACAGTATGGGGCATCCGGGCAAGAGAGCCCAAAATGGTGAACGCCCCTATTTATAGGGCAGTGTGGTGGCGCACCCAGTAGGTGGCGTCATGATACCGCATTTCACAGTAACCCCTTCATCACAGATATATCCTAAAATATTTTTCATCCACATCCGATATTCAGAAAAAAAAAACTCAGGGTTTGCCTACTTTTGCTAGCAGTACAAATATCTCCTACTTCCTGTTGGTTGGGCAGCTGACAATCCTGCTGCTGCAACCTGCTGTCCTAGGGAGTAAAAACATGTCCTGTCTAGAGAGGATAGTTTTTATATACATATTTAAGAAAAAATAAAACACTTTTTGGCATAACAATGTTCTCAAAGAGACTGTTAGGAGAATTTTAAATATGAGGGAGAAAATTATTTCTTTTGGGAACAGTCATGAACCCTCCCGTGCGCCTCTCCATTGCGCACGGCGGGGGGTGAAAGGATGAGGATTTACATGCAGGTAACACCACAACACATTTATTGAACAGATGGGAAAAACTCACACACAGTTCAAAAATAACGTTTGCGCTCAGAGTTACAATGAAGCCCTCCAGGGCGCTCTACAGTCTGGGTAGAAACTGGGCACAGTTCCAAGCGTGGCAGGAAAACGGCATGGGGGAAATGCCAAGAGTTTGTACTCACGGCACTGGAGCAGTCCTAGATGTCCAAGTAAGTCCAAGGGCTAAACACACACCGAAGGGAGTAGCGACGGTGTGGCACGAAACTCCTTTACCAGACACAAACAGTAATCCAACAATGCTTGACTGGTGAAGCCCTGCTTAAGTACAAGCATTGCTGGATACACAATTAGGACCACCTGGGCGCAGCACGGGAACATGGCATACGGGAGTGGGAACAGCTGACAGTGATTAGAGAGGGGGCGTGGTCAGACTGGCAGACAGTCAGACAGCGCTCACGCCAGCGTGAGCCAAAGGGGCTGCCTCACCGCTGCTGGCCAGAAGGCAGTGGCTATGGGGAACAGCACTGAATACACAATATGCACATGCACAGCAGCACCCAAACCCACAGAGAGATCAGGACCGAGCCGGGGGTAACCAAGCCAGCTCAGCTCCTGATAGAAACTGCATTTTCTGAATGCTTTCTTG
Organism: Pholidichthys leucotaenia; assembly: GCA_020510985.1. Taxonomy (NCBI): domain Eukaryota; kingdom Metazoa; phylum Chordata; class Actinopteri; order Cichliformes; family Pholidichthyidae; genus Pholidichthys; species Pholidichthys leucotaenia. The sequence goes on along the minus strand of CM035850.1, from coordinate 151,454,919 downwards.
TTTTATTTTGCTTTCATTGTGTTTCTAGTGGGTCTTCTCTCTCTTTTTTAAAATTATCTCAGTTTATTTTGTTATTATTCCATAGTTTGTTTTTTAGCTTATTCCTGCAAAGCCAAAAGGAGCTAATGTGACAACGCGACATCTCTCCATCCGTCCGTCCACATTTCATAGGAATTGTTACTCTTCTGAGGCAATTGCCAACTCGTGCACAATCATCACCAGGTAGGTCTGGATCCAGGTTGTGCTCAAGGTCAAGGTCATTGTCAAAGGTCAGGAGAACAGGGCATTTATGATTTTACAAAAAGCATTACTCCTCTGGCCAGCTTGGTGTTGAAGTGGTTAGGACAGTTGCCTCACAGCAAGATGGTCATGGTTCAACCACACCTCTGACCACTGGTGACCCTTCTGTGTGGAGTTTGCATGTTCTCCCTATGTTTGTGTGGGTTTTCACCAGGTACTTCGGTTTTCTCCCACAGTCCAAAGACGTGCACGTTAGGTTCATTGGCATCAACTGGGGATAAATTGTCTTTAGGTATGAATGTGGGAGTGAACGGTTGTCTGTCTCTCTGTGTTGGCCCTGTGATGGACTGACGATTTGCCCATAGTGAACCCCGTCCTAAAGACATATTGATAAGGCTGTACCCCCCCAATCTGAAAAGGATTAAGCGATAAGAAGAAGATGAATGCAATACTCCTCCTAGGCAATTGCCCCAATGTTTACCAAACTCATACACAATGTCCCTCAGGTGAGTCTACATTCAGGTTGTATTCAAGATCCAGTCCAGGGTCAAAGGTTAGGAGATCCAAGTACTCTTGGGGTGATTTCATCAGGCCGGCATGGCTACTTCATCACTGACAGTCTGGTTTTCTGTGAGCTGCGATACACTTGAATGGAGATTAATGAAGCTCTTGATGTTCTTTTCAATTTTATTTACCTACAGGCTCCCAGAGGAAGACCTGTCTATCCGCAGAGTCGCCCCCCACCGGTTCCAGCTGTTCAGGCTATTCAGACTGCTCAGGCTTCTCCAGCTGCAGCTGAACTGTCTCAGGTACCACAGGTCTGATGGCTTAGGGAATGGTCCACAAAAGAAAATTTAGACAAATACTTTATCTTCAGGTTCAGATCAGGCAGGCTGTTTCCCTCCAATCATTAACCACGTGTATGTTGAAGCCCCCCAGTAGGACAACGGAGTCTCCAAGACAAGCACTTTCTAGTACATCAGTCAGAGACTCCAAAAAGGGTGGGTACTCTGAAACATCATTTGGCACATAGACAGAAATGATGGTCAGGACCCATTTTCCAACCCAAAGGCACAGGGAAACAACCCTTTCGATCACCAAGGAGAACCCCAACATCGAGGGGGCCAGATGGGGGGATACGAAAATGCCCACCTCTGCTTGCCGCCCCTTGCCTGGGACAACTCCGAATCAGGCAAAGGTCTAATCCCTCTCCAGGAGACTGGTTCCAGAACCCAAGCTATGCGTTGCGGTGAGACCAACTATTTACTGTAGCTGGTATCTCTAAACCTCATGCAAGAGCTCAAGATCCTTCCCCACCATGTTCTAAAAGCCAGTTTAGTAAGCCGGGGCTTGGGCCACCAAGCTCTCTGACTTTGATGGCCACCTGATCCACATAGCACCGTACCCCCATGGACGCTCCTGCAGGTGGTGAGCCCACTGGAGAGCAGACCCATGTGGCTCCTTTGGGCTGGGTCCCATGGGCAGAAACCCGGCCACCAGGTGCTTGCCGTTGAGCTCCTTCTCCAGGCCTGGTAGGGCCCCGGTAACCCCATACCGGGCGGGGTATACTGAATCCTTGATTGTACATCCATCATGAGAGTCTATTGGATCGCTCTTTGTCTGGCCCTTCTCCCAGGACCAGTTTGTCTTAGGAGACGCGAGCAGGGGCAAATTAATCCCGACAACATAACTTCTGGGATCACAAGGGCTCACAACCCCCCCACCACCACCATCACCACCACCATCATAAGGTGGTGCATGAGGGAGGTGTTCAGTTATTGGACTTCTGTGCCAACCAAAGTTTATCCATAACAAACACCATGTTAAAGCATAAGGGTGTCCATATGTGCACCTGGCACCAGGACACCCTAGGTTGCAGGCCTATGATCAGTTTTGCTATCAGACGTGCGACCATACAGTATGTCTTGAACACTCGGGTGAAGAGAGGTGCATAGCTGTCAGCCAATCACCCCCTGGTGGTGGGAGAGGAGGATGCCATTCAGACACAGCAGACCCAAACGTATAGTGAGGGTCTGCTGGGAACTGGCTGAGGCCCCTGTCTGAGAGATCTTCAACTCCCACCTCTGGAAGAACTTTGACCACATTCCGAGAGAGACTGGAGACATGGAGTCTGAACGGACCATGTTCTCCACCTCCATTGTTGAAGTGGCTGCTCAGAGCTGTGGCTGCAAGCTTGTCATTGCCTCTCATGGTGGCAACCCCCGAACCAAATGGTGGACACCAGAGGTGAGGGGGTCCATCAAGCTGAAGGAGGAGTCCTACCAAGTGTGGCTGGCTTGTGGGGCTCCTGAAGCAACTGAAGTGAGCATCCCTCATGGTTTCTTGTGGGTTGTTCTTTGGGAGTATGGGGTATCGGGCTTGTTCTTTCAAGCTATCCAGTCTCTACACAACCGTTATGAGAGTTTGGTTCATATTGCCAGCAATCAGTCAAACTCGTTCCTAGTGAGAGTTGGACTCCTTCAGAGCTGCCCTTTGTCACCGAGCTTGTTCATAATTTTTATGGACGGGATTTCTAGGTGCAGCCAAGGAATGGAGGGTGTCATTTTTGGTGACCACAGGATCTTGTCTCTGCTGTTTGCACATTATGTTGTCCTGTTGCCTTCATCGAGCAATGACCTACAGGTCTTACTGGGATGATTTGCTACTGAGGGTGAAGTGGCAGGGATGAGAATCAGTACGTCCAAGTCTGAGTCCATGGTGCTCAGCTGGAAAGGGAATTTGTCCTCTCCAGTTTGGGGAGAAGGTCCTGCCCGGTCTGTCATGGTGAAGAGGGAGCTAAGCTCTAAAGCAAAGCTGTCGATTTTACCACTCAGTCTACCTTCCTACCCTCACCTATGGTCATGAACTTTGAGTAATGCCTGAAAGAATGAGATCACGGATACAAGCGGCTAAAATGAGCTTTCTCCATAGGGTTGCTGGACTCACCCTTACCCAAGATTTCCACTGACTCGAGATGCGGTCCATCATGGCCGTGTTCCGGTCTAAGAAGCAAATGGTTCCTATTGTAGTCAGTATTCTACTCCCCACCTGGTCCGGATGATTGGGGAAGAATCTGGCTCGTTGGATTTGGATCACTAAAAATACCAAGAAGTCTATTTTTGATGGATGCCAGATCCAATCCACATGAAAATGCCCCGGTATCTACTGTATTTAATGTTTGTTCATTAAAAAAAACTATTTATTTTCTGAGGTCTACTCCTCCACTGTGTCAGAGAAGATAAAACTTTGACATAACATACAAACACCTCACAGAATTAAAATTAATGGGCTACTTATGTATTATTAGAGCACACATATTCAGGTGGTGAGCCAGTATATTACACTTCCTTGTTGTTATCACTTGATCGCAATTGATCATCCTCGGTCTCTCTTGGGTTTTTCTTGAGCTCTCGCTTTATTCTCTATAATTCTTACGGGATCTTGTAATTCAAACCCTGTTCTTATCCATGCCACTTCAAAACACAAATGGAACTGGTGGGGATGGATGCAAGACTCAAACCGTATCTCTGTAGTAACAGACTGCATCCGTAGTCAGTGGAAATCCGGGGTGAGAGATAGGAGTTCAGTTACCCAGAAGAGGCTCAGAGTAGAACCACTGCTCCTCCATATCAAAAGGAGCCAGTTGAGGTGGTTTGGGCATTTGATCAGGATACCTCCTGGACGCCTCTCACTTGAGGTGTTTTGGGTACATCCCACTGGATGGAGACCACGGAGCAGACCCAGGACACACTGGAGAGAGTATGTCTCCCAGCTGATCTAGGAACACCTTGGTGTCCCCTCTAAAGAGCTGGAGGAGGTGGCTGGGGGAGGTCTGGGCTTCTCTACTTGAAGTGCTGCCTCTGTGACCCGGATCCCCAGAAAAGTGGTAGAAGATGGATGGATGGACTATATCCTCACTGGTATTCAAATGTGACTGCAGACCTAAATTAAGATGTAATCCTTCTTCATCAATAATGTGCTGATCTTTTCTGCTGTCTGTGTGCCAGGTGGCTGTAGTTGTGACAGAACCCGATTCAGAGCTGGTGGAGGACATCACCCCACCCACTGAGCCCCAGGTGGAGCCGATAGAATCTGTGACAACAGAAGACTGAAGTGAACACATGCACTGCTCTCTGTGGCATCATGTCATGTCAGTTACACCAGGTGGAGTCATGAAACGGGGAGAAGCCATTTCTGCCATCCTTCTGAAGGGTGTACTATGAAGCCAGAGTGATAGTTTAATGGGGTTTGTCTTGTGTCATGAAGATGTTTCTCTCTTGACTAGATCACCATGGTAACTTAAGGTTTACCCTAACCCGTTTTGAAACATGCTTCAATCAGAGATTGAAAATTCCAGATTGTCCCTGAATATTAGAGCAGGGTTAGATTCTGAGCTGAAGGAGGTTTATGTTGAGCTGCAGTAACACCACCAAACACACCAATCAGATACATTCACCTACGGGGGGGCTGAAAAGTTCATAGACTGACTAAGAAGGAGTTATGCTCATAGGTGCTGAGCCAGTAGTATTTGTGCTTCAGTGGCTGAGGAACAAGAGGGCAGAGCAGAGCTGAGAGTGAGAGAACTGTCAAGAATATGGGTACAGTAAACCACATTTGGTTAAATTTGACCACTGCATCATGGTCAGCCTATGAACTTTTCAGCCCACCCTCGTACAATAACCAGCTGCCTCCTACAGTGTATTTGCCTGCAACTGTTTAGTGATCCAGGACATATTAAAATAAATTTGAAATATTTCTCCTGATTATCCAGCAGTAACATTTACAGTCCCATATTGTGCAATATGGTGTTTTCCTGGATTTTAACCTCATAAAATACAGGCTGTGTCATATGTACACATACCATAAAATATTTAAACACTAACTTGACAAAAAATATTCACTTCCTCTATTTGTTTAAACTTTTTCATGAAAAACAATACTCCTCCTAAGCTACTGACCTTGACTTTAAGCACATTTTAGATGGTTCTGCATCTGAGCTGTACTTAAGGTCAAGGTCAGTGGTCAGGAGATCTAAGTACTCCCATGGTGATTTTGTCAGGCCGGAATGAGCTACTCCGTCATCGGTGGTCTGGTTGCTTTTTTTTCTTTGTTAATTTTTGAGTATATTTGCGAAAGTCACAGAGAGAAACTGGTTATGCACGAACAAGCTCCAGAGCTGTGGGCTTCAAACTCCTGATACAGAGTATCTTAAGTAATATTAGGCAGATTCCTGCTTCCAGTTGGATAAGCAGTCATGAAAATAGATGGATAAAATTGGATGACCTATAAATATATAAGCACCTACTCATGTCTGTGTATAAATATAGGCCACCACTTACTTCCACTATAGAAAAATGAATCTCTGCTTTCTGGATTTAGGGTGCTACCATTTTGCGATTTCAGCATAATTTCCATCCATAGTCTGCACAGTAGCAACCTTGAAGCAGAGCCACTGCTTTGAATTTCCACCCATATCGCCGCCCATCACAGTCTATGAGCAGTCCACAGGCAGCTCCCTCAAACACAAATGATTCACAACCACATTCGGCCATAACCACAATTTTTGTAGCATCAAATAACAAAAATTAAAAACAAAATGTTCTTTCTCGAACAAGTATCAGAATGATAACTACCGATTAGGACAGAAACAGTCTTTTTGGAAAATTTATTTGAGGAGTCTTTTTAGATTTCAGTTTAGCAAAATGGTGCACACGTTAAAAGTAAGGCAGGAATTGTAGTCTTACTGCAGCCAGCCACCAGAGGGTAATAGAGTTGTGCAGGCTTCACTTTTACAGAGCTCTCATTCATTCATATTTATACAGTCTAAGCTCAGGACCAGATGAGATTAAAAATTTGCTGCCATCACACCCCTTCTTTCTCATGACTTTTTCATAACACCAGTATTTTCTTCCCTCGTGGTATTATTCATATCTTTCCTTGATGGTCATTACTTCTAATTCACGTGTTTGAGCCAGCCACAGCAAAGAAGCGTTGTTGTACACGCTTCATAGTACACCCATCTGATGGTCAGTATTATTTAGACTCAATCTCAGTGCAAATAATACATATTCAAAAATAATTAATGTGGATGTAAAATAAGTTTATAGTCTGGCATGACATGAATGCAGCATCAGTGTTAGCACTTTAACAGTATGTTATTCTGTTGTACTGCGATGGGTCACTGTTAGCCTAGTAACTGTTGATTTACACCTTGAGACTAAAAACAAGATAAAACAAGTGAGTGACATAAAACTAAGCAAGTTTTGTGCTGAAACAGCCGAGTGAAGAATACCCAGTATATACAGTACGTATGCTTCACTTATAGTATGTACACATTTGGTCTTAAACGTTAAAAGGCAGATTCTGTATGCAACGGTACTTTCACTGTTAAACTCTCACCTAACCTGTGTGACTGTTAAAATGCCTTGCTGTCAGTGCTATGTTAGAAACACAACACAGCACCAGATGATGTAGTGTCAGCTGTCAGTGTTTATTTTGATACAGTATATACAAACCCCAATTCCAATGAAGTTGGGACATTGTGCAAAACATAAATAAAAACAAAACACAATGATTTAAAAATCCTTTTCAACGTATATCCAATTGAATACACCAAAAAGACAAGATATTTAATGTTCAAACTATTAAACTTTATTGTTTTGTTGCAAATATAGAATAGAATAGGCTTTATTGTCATTGTACAGTTGTACAGTACAATGAAATTGTGGGTGCTCCGCCAGACTACTGCGCAATGAAGTAAGAGAGAAGAATTAGATAAAAACACAGTTACAGACCACACAATTAAACACAAGACTGAAATAAAAATAGCCTACGATTGTGGAAATATCCACAGGTATGGTAGTGGCTTCACGGATGAAACTATGTACATAAGAGTGCAGAGTGCGGAACACACAATTGCGTAAAATGGCCCAGGGATTATGGAAAATATACATATTAGTGGTTTCACGAATGTGTCAATATACATGAAAGTGCGGAGTGCAAGGACAGGTGTGTTACTGTGATAATTAAAAAGGTCCTCAGTTCTGTGCATGTGAGATGACCCTCTGCACAGCCTTCCTGTTCTCGGCCGTGGAGCCAGTATACCACACCCAGACAGTAGGTGAGCATGCTTTCCACTGAGCAGCAGCTTCTGGTCCAGGTTGTTCTTCCTCAGGACACGGAGGAAGTGCAGCCGCTGCTGGGCTTTCTTCACCAGGGCCTTAGTGTTGACAGTCCAGGAGAGGTTGGGTGCCCAGGAACCTGAAGGTGTGGACGGTTTCTTCGCAGTTGCCATTTATGAGGAGAGGGGGTGGTCCTGTCTATTCTTTCTGAAGTCCAGTACAAGTTCTTTGGTTTTGTGGACATTCAGTTTCAGGTTGTTTGCTTGGCACCACAGCAGCAGATTCTCCACCTCCGCCCTGTATGCCTTCTCATCGTCGTCGGTGATGAGCCCAACCAAGGTGGTGTTGTCTGCGTATTTCACGATGACAGTGGTCGGGTGAGTTGGAATACAGTCAAAGGTGTACAGGGAGTACAGTAGAGGTTTTAGCACACAGCCCTGGAGATAGCCAGTACTGAGAGACAGTGTGGAGGAGTGGTGGGGGCCGAGTCTGACTGTTTGTGGGCCGTTGGTGAGAAAGTTTTTTATCCAGGAGCAGGTGGCGGCAGGGGGGGGGGGGAATCTGGAGGAGGTGCGGTTTACTGATCAGGATGTCCAGGATGATGGTGTTGAAGGCTGAGCTGTAGTCCACAAAAAGCATCCTCACGTAGCACCTTGGGTTATCCAGGTGGTTCAACGCTCTGTGGAGTGTGGTGGCGATGGCATCTTCCATAGACCGGTTCTCCTTGTAGGCGAACTGGTGGGGGTCAGAGAAGGGGGGCAGACAGTCCCTGATGTGCTGAGACATCAGTTGCTCAAAACACTTCATTACTACAGACATGAGTGCTATGGGTCTGTAGTCATTCAGGCTGTCAATTGTGGACTTTTTGGTGTTGGGGATGATGGTGGAGGCCTTGAGGCAGGAGGGGACAGTGATTTGCATCAGGGAAAGGTTGAACAGCTTGGTGAGGATCCCTGCCAGCTGATCTGCACATGCTTTGACCACTACTCCTGGGATGCCGTCAGGACCAGCAGCTCTGTGGGGGTTCACTGCTCTCAGCTGCCTCCTCACCTCATGCACCTGTAGCGGGGAAGGGGTTGGGGGGTTGGGTGGGAGAGGTGAGCTCAAGCCAGGCAAAGAAGCTGTTAAGCTCCTCTGCCAGAGTGAGGCTGCTGTCCAGTATTGGGGGGGGCCCTGTAGTTGGTGAGGGCCTGGATGCCTCTCCTTCTGTAGGCGTTCTTAGCGTATTTTATGCCTCTTCTCAGGTTGGCTCTGGCAGTGCCATACAGAGAGCTGTCCCTCTGCCTAAAGGCTGAGTTGCAGGTTCTGATCAGAGCCTGGACCTCACTGGTCATCCAGGGTTTCCGATTTGGAAAGACCCGGATGTGTTTGGTGACTGTCACATTTTCTACACAGCATTTAATGTGGAAGAGGACAGACTCAATGTAGGAGTCCAGGTCCTGCTGTTCAAAGATGTTCCAATCTGTGCAGCTAAAGCAGTCCAGTAGCTGGAGGAGAGCATTTTCAGGCCAGGTTTTAATTGTTTGTTTGGTTATTCACTCATTTGAATTTGATGCCTGCAACACACTCCAAAAAAACTGGGACAGGGGCATGTTTACCACTGTGTTACATCACCTTTCCTTTTAACAACACTCAGTAAGTGTTTAGGAACTGAGGACACTAATTGTTAAAGCTCTGTAGGTGGAATTCTTTCCCATTCTTGCTTGATGTACAACTTCAGTTGCTCAACAACCCGGGGTCTCCATTGTCACATTTTGCACTTCATAATGCACCTCACATTTTCAGTGGGAGAGAGGTGTGGACTGCAGGCAGGCCAGTCTAGTACCCGCACTCTTTTTTTATGAAGACACACTGCTGTAACACGTGCAGAATGTGGTTTAGCATTGTCTTTTTGAAATAAGTAGGGACGTCCCTGAAAAAGACATTGCTTGGATGGCAGCATATGTTGCTCCAAAACCTGTATATACCATTCAGCATTAATGATGCCTTCACAGATGTTCAAGGTACCCATGCCGTGGGTACTAACACACCCCCATACCGTCACAGATGCTGGCTTTTGAACTTAACATTAATAACATTTTGGATGGTCCTTTTCATCTTTAGCCTGGAGGGCATGACATCCATGATTTCCAAAAACAATTTGAAATGTGGACTTGTCAGACCACAGAACACTTTCCACTTTGCGTCAGTCCATCTCAGGTGAGCCCAGGCCCAGACCAAATAGTGGTGTTTCAGGGTGTTGTTGATATATGGCTTTGGCTTTGCATGGTAGAGTTATAACTTGGCAACTTGTAGATGTAGTGATGAGCTTTGTTAACTGACAGTGGTTTTCTGAAGTGTTCCTGAGCCCATGTGGTAATATCCTTTACAGAATGATGTCGGTTTTTAATGCAGTGTGGCCTGAGGGATCGAAGTTCTTGGGCATTCAGTGTTGGTTTTGGTCTTACTGCTTACATGCAGAAATATATCCAGATTCACTGACTCTTTTGATAATATTATGGACTGTAGATGATGAAATCCGTAAATTCCTTGCAGTTAAGTGTTGAGAAACGTTCTTAAACTGTTGAACTATTTGCCCGCACAGAGTGGTGAACCTCACCTCATCCTTGCTTGTGAACAACTGATTCTCTCGGGGATAGTCCTTTTATACCCAATCATGACACTCACCTGTTTCCCACTAACCTGTTCACCTGTAATGTTCCAGAAAGGTGTTTTGAGCATTCCTCAAATTTCCCAGTCTTTCCTTGTCCCTTTCCCAGCTTTTTTGAAACGTGTTGCAGGCATCAAATTCAAAATGAGTGAATATTTACAACAATACAATAAAGTTTATCAGTTTGAGCATTAAATATCTTGTCTTTGTGGTGTATTCAGTTGAATATACATTGAAAAGGTTTTTTAAATTGTTGCATTTTGTTGCATTGTTGCATTGTTGCATTTTGTTTTTTATTTATGTTTTACACAATTTATTGGACACTCAACATGTTTTCAGCTGAGAGTTTCTGAACTTGATTTGTCAGACATTATTTAGTTATTGTTTTACACAAAACACAAGATGAATTAAAACTGATGAAATCTGTTAACTGTAAATGAATGTACAGACACTGTAATTAGAGTGTAAAAGTCACTGCTGCACAAAGCAACAGATTTCCATCCTGCTCAAGTGTCACTCAGTCTTGTCGCAATAAATTATTATCAATAAAACACAAATATGTATAATGCACCAGATTTCCCAGAGCTTGTCCTGCTACCTTCCTGAATATTATTTTCAGTAAATTTATCATAAAACTTAATGTATAGTTCAATGATATGGCTAAAATGTATACTGATGCAGTGATGGAGTAAAATCTAGACTGCTCAAGGACACAAGCTACAATATGTATTGTATTTATGTATTATTCATTCATTTATTTTGCTAGAGAATTGCACACAAAAGTACATTAAATACTGCTCAATTAAAAAAGTTCAATGTCTTGTATTTTTTTAATAGTTAAGATGGTGTGTGTGTGTGTGTGTGTGTGTGTGTGTGTGTGTGTGTGTGTGTGTGTGTGTGTGTGTGTGTGTGTGTAAAATGGTCAGTATGACTGGAAAAGTGAAACTATTAAAAAATGAGTCCATTTAAGATTCATTTGGGCAGCTCGGTGGAGCAGTGGTTAGCACTGTGGCAGCACAGTAAGAAGGTGACGGGATCGATTCCACCCCTGACCATCGGTGACCATTCTGTGTGGAGTTGGCATGTTCTCCCTGTGTCTGTTTACCCTGGGTACTCCAGTTTCCTCCCACAGGCCAAAAACATGAAAGTTAGGTTAATTGGAGACTCTAAAGTGGCTCTAGGTGTGAATGGTGACTGCATTGGCACCGTACCGTGGATGCCCTGAATTTCCCTCTGGGATTAATAAAGTATGCAAAATACAAAAAAATCATTTATCTCAAAAAGGGCAAGTATCATTGTCCTGGGCTGTCTGTTATTGTGTTCACACAATCATATTATTTTGAACTTTCAGTAGCAATATTGTATCTTTCAGTAAAAGATGTAATGTTTGCTTCAGGAACATGGAGAACAGGAAACTGTTTCTTTACTTAAAGAAAAAAGTGACATGAGTCGGACAAACCCAAGTGCAGACACAGGCTTAGAATAAACACAATAATCTTTATTAAATGCGTGTGGGAGTGTAAATGTGAATGAGTGAAGGAGGACGAGCAGAGCAAGGACAAGTCTGGCAACCCTAGAAGAGAGGAGAGGCAAGAGTATGAACTCTCTGTAAACTGATTGAATAAACAAGTGATGAATCAGTCTTATGGTGCAGGTGAGTAGTAGAAGTGCTGAAGAGCATCCAAACAGCACCGTATGCCAGTGCCTCGGCCCGTCATATGCTCGTGTAGGTTTTGATGATGCAGGTGCTTCAGAGGGGAATAGTTCATTCATAGAAACTAATGTTTCCTCAGAATGCAGGTGAAGGTCACGGTCCGCCACCAGGAGGAGGAAGTCCGCCCAGAGGAATCCACCTGTGCACAGGGAAGCTAGAGGGAAGGAGCGGAGAGAATGAATTTCTTTGAGAAGCTTACATTGTGTTGGGGAGACGAAACTTCCAGACGATCAGGCGAGCAGGAAGGATGAGGGAGGCGAGACTCCCTAGCAAAAGGAGAAGTAGACTCTTGCTCAGAGTTCTTTCATCCAAATGAAGTGTTGACATCTCCATACAGAATGAGAGGCGGCACTCCTTAAGAAGGCTGCCTAATTGGAGGACCAGGTGTGCGCGCAGCTGTGGAGACAATTACGGCAACAGGCACACAGAGTAGATCACCACAGTACCCCCCACACACACACACGGGACACCTCTTGGCGGCCAAACCAACTCCCTAATGAGCTGCGGATCCATCATGAAGGAAGGACGCCCCCAGGAGCTCCACTCTGGACCATATCCCTCCCAGTCCACCAGATATTGTAGGCCATGACCCCTGCGTCGGACGTCCAGAATGCAGCTGACCTTATATGCAGGGCCACCATCAACTATCACATGCAGGGGCGGAGTCTTGGGAGGGGGGCACAGAGGGCTGGATACAAATGGCTTCACCAGAGAGACATGGAAGGTGGGACAAATGTGGAGAGAAGGGGGAAGAGCCAAGCGAACAGCCACTGGATTGACAATGTGAGTAATAGTATACGGGCCAATAAAACAGTGTGAAAGTTTCTTGGATTCCGTCTTCAGGTTGATATTCTTGGTAGACAATCATACTTGCTGTCCAACCCAGTAGGGCGGAGCTGGGGTCCTGCAGCGGTTGGTGATGTTGGTGTTGCGGCTTGCCATGCATTGCAGAGCGGCCTTGGTAGCCTTCCACGGCCGGCAACAGCGCTTCACGTGGGACTGGACTGATGGAACAGCAATCTCCTCCTCCTCCGGAAACAAAGGGGGGTTGTTACTTAAGGATGCTTCAAAAGGAGAGAGACCAGCAGCAGTAGAAACAGCGGAACTGTGCGCATACTCAACCCAAGGTAAGTAGGAGCTCCAGGACACCGGATTGGAGGCCGTGACGCACCTCAGAGTTGCCTCCAACTACTGGTTGGTGCGTTCACACTGGCCATTGCTTTGTGGATGATAACCAGAAGACAGGCTAACCGTGGCCCCATAGCCTTGCAGAAGGCTTTCCAAACTTGAGAGAGGAACTGGGGCCCACGGTCCAACACAATGTCCGCTGGAATACCATGAAGCCGTATCACATGTAGAGCGAGGAGGTCAGCCGTCTCCTTGGCCGCAGGGAGCTTCTGCAGGGGAATGAAATGAGCCGCTTTGGAAAATATATCCACAATGGTGAGAATGACAGTATGACCTGCAGATGAGGGAAGACCGGTCACAAAGTCCAGGGCCACATGGGACCAGATTCTGCTAGAGATGGGGAGAGGATGTAATAGGCCCAAAGGGGGAGAGGAGGACAACTTACAGGTCGCACACTGGGGGCAGGTTCGGATGAACTCAACTACGTCCCTCCACAATGAAGGCCACCAGAAGGTGCTCTGTAACTGGGCCACTGTGTGCGCTACTCCAGGATGACACATAATCTTGGAGGAGTGCAACCAATTGATAACTTCACCCCGGACTGAAGAGGGCACATACATCCGTCCCGCCGGCCCCCCGCCCTGGTCAGCCTCGGTCTCCTGCGCTCTCCTAACCCTCTCCTTGATGTCCCACGAGAGTGCGCAAACGATGCACGAAAGTGGAACAATATTGTGCGGCGGTGTCTCAGCTCTTTCAGGAGAAAATTGCCTGGAGAGCAATACTTTGTGTACTTGTGTACTTTGACCCCGGGCGGTGGGTGATGGTAAAGTTAAATCTGCTAAAGAACAGTGACCAGCGGGCTTGTCTAGAATTCAGTCGTTTGGCCGTCCTAAGATATTCCAGGTTTTTGTGATCGGTCCAAACGACAAAAGGCTGGGAGGCGCCCTCCAGCCAGTGGCGCCACTCCTACAAGGCCAGTTTAACTTCCAGCAGCTCCCTGTCCCATATGTTATAATTCCTCTCTGCAGGTGACAGGCAACAGGAAAAGAAGGTGCAGGGGCGGACTTTGTTGGTGGCGGGGGAGTGCTGGGACAACACTGCTCCCACCCCGAAGTCCGAGGTGTCCACCTCCACCAGGCATTGCAGGGAGGGGTCCTCCTGAGCCAAAACTGGGGGGGGGGGGGGAACTCAGATTTCAGTTTAGCAAATGCCGCCTCAGCCTCTTCAGTCCAGCGAAACGGCACCTTGGTAGAAGTAAGGCGGGTGAGAGGTAGGGCAATAATGCTGTAGTTCTTGACAAAACGTCCATAGAAATTGGCAAAACCAAAAAACTGCTGTAACTGTTTACGAGAAGACGGGACTGGCCACTCCATCACTGCCTTTACCTTCTCTGGGTCTGCTATGATCTTCTTGTGAGAAATGACAAACCCCAGGAATGTGGTGGAAGCGGTGTGGAACTCACACTTTTCCTCCTTGATGTATAACTGGTTCTCCAACAGGCGCTGCAGGACCCGTTTGACGTGCACTCAATGTTCCTCCAGAGACCGGGAAAAGATGAGAATGTCATCGAGATACACAAATCCAAATGAATCCAGAAAATCCCTTAATACATCATTAATGAGTCGTTGAAACACAGCAGGCACGTTGGTTAACCCAAAAGGCATTACCAGGTACTCAAAATGACCACTAGGGGTGCGGAACCCAGTCTTCCACTCATCCCCATCCTTGATACGAACCAGGTGATAGGCGTTGCGGAGATCCAGTTTGGTGAACATCGTGGCCCCCTGGAGAGAATCAAAAGCGGTGTTAATAAGGGGAAGACTGTACTTATCCTTGACCGTGATATTATTCAGCTCCCTGAAATCAATGCATGGTCTGAGTGAGCCATCCTTTTTACTCACGAAGAAGAACCCCGCCCCACCGCCGAGGACGAGGGCCTGATAATGCCAGAGCTCAAGGACTCCTTGATGTATTTGTCCATCACCTCTCGCTCAGGGGCAGAGAGGCTATAGAGCTGGCTGGATGGTAATGGAGCCCCCGGCAGGAGGTTGATGGCACAATCATAGGGGCGGTGGGGGGGAAGTGATAATGCCTTAGCCTTGCTCAAAACGGGGGCTAGATCATGGTGTTCCGGAGGCACTAAAGAGAGATCAAGTGGAGGTGAGTTAGGAGAGCAGAGGGACACAGACGGCGAACAGGCAGCAGACTGCAGGCAGGTACTCAAACAAAATGCACTCCATGAAACAATACTCCCTGCCCGCAAGTCAATAACGGGGTTGTGCAGCCTGAGCCAGGGATAACCCAGAATGACAGGGGAGGCAGATACAGAGAGCACAAAAAAACGCAAGCAAGCCCCAGCTGGGTTGCCAAACTCTCTGAAATAAAGCTCTGCTCAGCCCCAGAATCAATGAAAGAGTGAGTGGATATTTCATTGTGATTGTGTTGAAAGCGGATAGGGAAAATAAACCTAGTAAGGGATTTGACTTTAGGTATGTCCATGAGTCCCCCTACTGTGATGCACGGACCCCCCCCCCCCCTTTTGGCAGCTTGGGGCAAGAGGCAAGCTCGTGCTCCTCGCTAGCGCAGTATAACCATAAGCCGAGGTCATGACGGTATTGTCTCTCTGCCGGTGGCAACTTAGGGGTTAGGCCCATTACCATGGGTTCCTCGGCCTCGGAGGAATCAGAGGGAGGGAGGGCCAGCAAGGGAGACTGCGGGGAATGGCTCAACTGAGCGCCAGAGCAACTAAGAGGCTGACGCTTGCTAGCTCGTTCCCTCAACCGGTTATCAATATTAATGGAAAGGGAGATTAGCTCATTCAATTTAGAAGGTTTTTCGATCCGAGCCAATTCATGCCCCAGTCTAGGGCTAAGACTGCGTACAAAGATACTGCAGAGGGAGGCATCCTCCCACCCGACCTCAGCTGCCACCACCCAGAAATCTACTGAATAATCAGTGACAGATTGAGCCCCCTGCATAAGGTTAAGTAAATGGGCAGTGAGCACACTGTCCCGGTCGGAGTGGTCAAATACCTCATTGAATTCTGACACAAAACGGTCATATGTGTAGCTAGAATAGTCGGGACGAGCCATGACGGCGTAAGCCCAAGCTAAGGCCCACCCCTCCAGTAAATTAACCACATAACTAATCCAACTATGACTCATGGGAATATCCCCTGGCACCCACTGAAACACAATACTACATTGCAGCAAAAAAAAAACGCGCTTCCCCTAACTTGCCACTAAAACAGGTGGGAGTGGGAACCGGGGTCAAACGGGAATGCTGGGTGGGAGGTGAGGTGGAACTAGCTGGCCCAGCCGCTCCCCCCGAAGCAGACGGAAAAGGCTGAGTCAGGGTGAGCTGATTGAGGCGAGAGTTAATTTGAGTCAACTGTGTCAAAATGGCCTGTTGTTGATAAGACAATTGATACTAAACGAGCCTCCATGATGTTAATCTTTTGTGCAAGTGCACTGTCTGCTGGGTTTACCTGACGGAGACGTACTGACATGATTCAGACAAACCCAAGTGCAGACACAGGCTCAAAATAAACACAATAATCTTTATTAAATGCGTGTGTGAGTGTGTGGGAGTGTAAATGTGAATGAGTGAAGGAAGACGAGCAGAGCGAGGACAAGTCTGGCAACCCTAGAAGAGAGGAGAGACAAGAGTATTGTCGTGTTTGCCCTTTTCAGGGCAAGAATGAGACGACAAATGCCGACAGTGAGTTTGCTTGTTTATTAACAAAGACATAAAATAATGAGCCACGTGGGCAAAACACATACACTAAATGTGAAACACAAAGAAAGAGAACAAACACCTACATAAAAGAATAGCAAGGACGAAACCTGACGCTGTAGAATAAACACTTACGTATGATTGCAGTGAGGGCGAAACCTGACGCTAAAGCAAGACTGAAGCCAGACGTAGGGACTCCAGTCTAAGGTTGACGAGATTGCAGCAACGACTATGTCTAGCTGCTATTTTTATGTTATCAGTGCAGTGAAGGTCTGCAGTTGGTCTATAGAGGGCATAAACACATGCATCGGCTCAAGGCAGGCTACCTCAATATTTGGAGAAGAAGAACAGCCAGCCCATCTGCACGAAAAAGGCTACTAGTCTGAATTGAAGTGCTGAGTGGTTAGCCTAAAACCTGAGTGTTATGTCGGTAAAAGGGAGCCAAGGACGAAACTGGGCGTTGAACTAGACATGACTTTATTAGAGACCCACTCTCAATACACAAGCGCTGCTGTCAGGCTGAGGGGAGGCCAAAGAGACTGCCCCTCTTCCTCACAGCCCTCTTATACCCCGGGTGGCAGCAGAACTGGAAAGATGGAGCCACCACCCGTATCACACAATAATATGTCCCATTAACAACACAACACTCCCCTCCCCCTTCAAAAAAATGGTCCATAACACATGCAAACAATAGACACCCTCCCCAACTTGGAACCCGAATCACGCACTAACACTAAACAGAAATACTTGAAGGCCTATCACATTCACTCAAAACAACTAAAACTAGGTGGGAACAGATGGACTACCTGTCATGGATGTCCCTTATCAATGAGACGCTATAGGTCAACCAGTGAGTTTGCATGTTTTATTAACAAAAGGTACAAATGACAAAATGAACAGCCACGTGGGGCAAAAACACGAACATACACTTAGATACTCGATCACAGACTATGAGGAAACACTTACTGGGAAACGATGAATCAAAAAGGGAGACTGAAGTCGGGGTTAGGGGCTCCAGCCAAACGTTGTGTGGGTCCAACATTGTGCGAGGTTGCAGCAAGGAGTAAACCTCAGCTGCTCCCTTAAATAATGCAGTCTGTCTAATCAGAAAGGAGAATGTAATCAAGGAATGTAATTCAGCTGTCATGGCGCAGCTCAGCTCTGACAGCCGGAAGTCCCGCTGTGACGCTGTCACAACAAAAGCCCTAGAAGGCCAAAATAACACGGCCCGAAATGGGATGAAACGGGGAAAATGCTGGACAACTCGAGCGCTGAGTTGACAAGGCAGATCACAACTATGACAACTCAGACAAGGCAAATCACAACTATGCAGAGAAGAATGAACTTGCACTTGCCTGTTTCCTAGAGGGTGGATGGTGCCTGCTGTAGGGGACGTTGTTCCTCCCTTTCCCTGCTGGATGGTGACAGAAGGCCCCCTGGGAGGACGAGGGGGAGCTGCTCGCGACGGTCCAATAACAGGCTTCGCCGAAAGCGGATTCAGACGGGGATCTTGCTGAGGTTCGCTTTGGGCGTGGCGCCGACGTCTTCTGGCTGATGGCGAGGCGAAGGTGAGGTCTGGGAAACGCCGCTCTTGGGCTGAAACGAAGGCGAGCAAGTCAGCGTACTCCGGATAGTCATCCAGCTCGGGATTCCTCTCAACCAGCCTGACAGCCGCCGTCACGTGCTTAATGATTTGTGTGGGGTGACTGGCAGAGCGAGCTGCAGCCACTCGGTCCCAGATGGAGATTGCTGTCAGCTGCAACCTCTCTGGGGGATTCCGGACTGATGTCATGCTCGTTCGGGGATGACCCCTGGATGGTGCAAACTCCTGGACCGGATCGGGGACAGGAATGGGATCCCGAAACGAGGAGCAATGATTGCCTCCTCTTCGGCTTCCTGCCAGAGTTTCCCTCTAGCCCACGGAGTAACTCGCGTTGGGCAGCGATGTCTGCCCTCCTCTTCGTGACTTCCAGGTGGTCGAAGTAGCGAGGAAGGTTATTCAGAATATTCTCAGCGTAGCCCAGGTGCCGGCGTATATCGTTGGGGGTGTCGTAGAGCGTAGCGGAGAAGAGCGTTCCATCTACGTAGTCCAGGGCCTCCGCTAGCTCGTAGCCCAGACTCCGAACGTGGCTCCTGAAAGATGACATGACCTCCCAACGTGCAGATACCCAGACCAGGAAAAACAAACGTCCACTTTAGGCAAAACTCACAGTGAAAGGCATCTTAGTTTGGCGGCAGTCTACTGTCATGCGGTGGCCCTCGCGAGCCACCATAAGACGCCAAAAGACACCGGTGAAGTTTGCACAGTTTATTATTGAACAAAAGAAACACAAAACAATGAGCCACGGTGGGCTAAAACATATCACACTACAAGAAGACGATCATTAGGCAATAACGAAGTACACTTACAATCAAGAGCCAGGGATGGTCGATGCGTCCGACCATGAAGGACTCGTTCACGAATCTCTGATGAGCCTTTAATGTTTCATTGATGATTCGTTGACGACTCTTTGACGAGACTGCGGCATTATTCCTCTCCCAGAGCCCTCTTAACCTCTTGCACTCCGGTGTACCGCGGACGGGCACGTCTCTGCGTTCTAGGACGCACGAGGGCGCTGCGTCCAAGCACGCACTGAAAAAAAAAAAAAAAGTTCTTCCACTACAGACACAGCCGCGAACAGATTAGTTCATCTGATTGACCTCTCATTCGACTAATAAGAGCCTTGAATTGGGTTTCTGAAACCTTGAAGAACCAATGACTGAAAACCTAGCAAGAAGGACCCGCCTACCAAAGCTGTGAATGCAGCGAGCCAATTGAAGCAGAGAAGTTCGCGAGCTGTTTTTTGTAAGGCTGGGTGAAGACAGACTGCTGCAGCAGATGAAAAAAAGGACCCGCAGGAAGAACCATCACAGACCCAGCAGCACGGAGACCACCCACAAGTGCTACCTGTGTGACAGGGACTGCCATTCGCACATCGGCCTCTTCAGTCACAGGCGGTGCTTTTTTTTTTTTTTTTTTTATTCGAGCAGAATAGATGTTTAGGATTCTCTTCCATGGTCATCATAGACCGACAGAGGCCGACGACAAAGGTCGTAAATCATTCGCCAAAACCACAATCATGGAAGCGCAAAACCGCAATAATGGAATTATGTTTTGACCGGGTCGCCGAGACCAGAACCACGAGTCCGTAACAAAGGACCAGCATCGCGTTCGTCTGACAATGAGGAAGAGAAGTTTGCCAGGACACTGCTGCTGTGAAGAGGTAAGGTGTTATAAGCTAAATTATTCTTTATCCCTGAAAATTGTAATCAAAAATGACTTTTGACCGATCGGTAAATTACAACTGTGCGGCGCATGAAGTCCGAAGTTCGTGCGCCGTGGTACACGGGTCGTGCACCGCATCCAGACCATGAACGCTCCCCCCCCCCCGCTACTCTTCTGTAGCGGGGGGGGGGGGAAGCCACGGTGACTGCGCCGCTGTCACCACATGACTATTCCATCATGTAGCGATGGCCGATGTCCGTCCTCTGTAGCGAGGGGGGGGACAACCCCCCCCACACACACACACACAGCCCTGAGTGTCACCTTTCATTAGAGCCCAAGATGAAGCTTCTATATTGAATCATTCAAAAGTTACAGACGTTTTTCCAAACTGTGCCATTTGGCACAATTTGGCACTGTTCAAAAACGCCTGGGAACTACCTGAGGAAAAAGCTGTGTAATATATTCAATTTTTGTGGTATTGTTACAAAATTTTGGCCTCAGCTGGATAACACTTGGTTCTACATTTCTGTTGCATTTTCCAGCCCGGATCAAGCTGTGTGTTATTTGCAAGCATTTGTATCCAAAAAAACACCCAGGCCAAATTTATTTTCTTCAAGTTCAGTATGTTTAGATGACTGTAACTCAGTGGCCGGAGCACTTAGAGAGATTATGACTGTTTTGCCAAAAAATTCAAAGTGTTTTCTTTTAAATGAGACCAACCCCATGAAGATGCTGCAAAGGGTTGAAGAACAGCTTTCGATTTACTTTGGGCACGTTATTTTTTGGCGTTTTTAGGGAAATTGACCGGAGTGCAAGGGGTTAAATGGAGAGCTGCTGATGAACCGAAATGCAGCACAGCTGTCAGACTTGACAGCAGGAAGCCCCTCCGAGCGCTGTCACAATAAAGGCTCGGGGAGCCGGAAGGTACACACTGCTGTCAAACCTGGTGAAGATGATGCATGGCTCGAGCGCGGACGAGATCGGCGCTCGAACCATGACATTAACAGAAAGAGAGATCATATCTCTCCGGTTCTGGCCTTCCTTCATTGGCTTCCCATAGAGTTTAGAATTAAGTTTAAAATCCTTCTTCTCACTTACAAAGCTCTTAACAATCAGACCCCTTTTTATTTAAAAGATCTGATATTACCCTATTATCCTAACAGAGCACTACGATCCCAAAATGCTGGATTATTTGTAATACCTAGAATCTCCAAAAGTAAAATGGGAGGCAGAGCCTTCAGCTATCAAGCTCCTTTCTTGTGGAACCAGTTACCAATCTGGATTCGGGAGTCAGACTCAATCTCTGTTTTTAAGAATAGGGTTTAAACCTTCCTTTTCGATATAGCCTACGATCAGGGAGGGACCATGTGTCTCTAAACCTTCCCTTAGTTCTGCTGCTAATAGATTTAGACTGCCGGGGGACCTCCAATAATGTACTTGGCTTCACTCCTTTAATGTTTGCTCTCTATATGTCTGTTCTTTTCATCTTCTCTATTCCCTCACCCTCCAGCCAGTCACAGCAGATGACTGCCCCTCCCAGAGCCTGGTTCTGCTAGAGGTTTCTTCCTGTCAAAAGGGAGTTTTTCCTCTCCACCGTTGCCAAGCACTTGCTCACAGGGGATCACTTGATTGCTGGGGTCTTTCTGCAATTGTGGGGGTTTCCCCTACATTTGAAAGTGCTATGAGATGACTATTGTTGTGAAATGGTGCTATATAAATAAAGTTGAATTGAATTGAATGTAAAGATAGTGTTCAACAAGGAAAAGCAATCAGAATCAATAAAATGGAGGGGGGAAATGTGCAGTTTTCACTAATGGAAGGAAATAAGGTAATGAGAGGAGTTATATCAGCATTTCAACGGCTGTCTCAACTGATGGTTCCAAGGTTGTCATAGCCAGGAGCGGCACTGGGGTTAAGCTCCCAGTGCTCATAAAATGCTCCTTACGGCGTGCGTCTCGAAAAGCCTCTGACAACTAAGTCCAACTCCTAGCCTGCCCTTGTGGTTTAGTCTCTAAGCCCGGCGGAACTGCTTTTACTAATAGGAGAAGGGGCGAGGGCGGATCTCTGGCGCCTTAAAACCAGATGCTTCAGGTAGGTGGTGGCTCGTCAGCCTGGGAAGGTAGCCCATCTAGGGGAAGGTAAACCCTGATTTCAAACCTCCGCTGCCTTGCGGCACACCCGGTCACGGGAAAGGCTTCGGGAGTCAACACTGAGGAAAAATCCGGAGTCAGAGCCCCTAAGGCAGTTCTCTGTTGTGCTCAACATCGTTCTAGCAGCTCCTGCGACGGCGCTGGTGCCAAACTATAGCAGCCCTGCTGTTCCTTTGGATTCATCAGTGACGTGGAGAGGGGGGACATGCTGCATGGGTAACATCTTGTCCTCCATATCTTCCTGCCCAGGCTTGAATCCTACCAACGCCCAACGCTGGAAGGTAGAACACCGATGTGCATTGGCCTGTTCAGCCACAGGCGGTGCTGTTCCAGCAGAGTAGACGTTTAGGATTCTCTTCCATGGTCATCATAGACCGACGGAGGCCGACGTACGTACTCAACTGATGAAATAATGAAAAACTTAACTGGAGCAAAAGTGACAAAGATACAAAGATTGAAAACTAACAGAAATCGTGAAAAATGTGATAGTTTGTCTGCAATGTTAAAATTTGATGAAACAAGGCTGCCAAGTAAGGCGTATATTGGCTACATGAGCTACGAAGTCAGACTCTGCGTTCCTCCTCTGCTCAGATGTTTTAAGTGTCAAAAGTCTGGTCATGTAGCAGCAATATGCAAAGGCAGACAACAATATTCCAGATGCTCTGGCGAACATGAGTATGGAAAATGTGAAAGAGGAGCCAAATTAAAGTTCTATAACTGCAGTGGTGGACATAGCTCTGCCCACCAAGGTTGTGAAGTCAGCAAAAAAGCAGCAGAAATTCAGCAGGTAAAAGTTTTCCAGGGTTTAACATATGCAGAAGCTGCGGAAAAGGTGCCAGATAAAAAAGTGGGAGTGGATTCCAACAGGGAAAGTGTACAGGCTTGCAGGGCATGCAGTAGAATTAAGGAAGATACTCTGGTTATGAAGGAAAATAATTTTGTCCTATTTGTGGTAGATGGGATAAACTGCACCATGCAGACTTCCAAGAAAATAGAAAAAAATCAAAATCATTGTGAAAGCAACAGAAAAATATCTTGGCATTAAGGGACTACATTGGGAAGCAGTTGAGGACCTGTTAAGTGGGAGATCTTTAAGTGTACATACATCATGGGCTGGTGGCTCTTAATGGTAATCATGATTCTGCAATGGAATGCCAGGAGTTTAATATCAAATGGGCAAGAATTCAAAAAGTTTATATCTGATATACAAGACAAACCCGGGTAATTTGTATACAGGAAACATGGCTAAAACCTCAGTTGGATTTTGTCATTCAAGGATACACATCTATAAGGAACGACAGGGAAACTGGTAGAGAAGGAGGTGTAGCAGCGTCTGTGCAGAATGAAACAAATTATAAAATAATGGCCATAGGGAAAGAACATGAATCAATAATGGTAAAAATATGGGCAGTAAAGGATGAAAGAGCAATTATTAATTACTATAATCCATGTAACAGATTGACAGCCGACACTTTGAACACTGTAAATAGACAAGCACAGGGTAAGGTGGTTTGGTGTGGGGATTTCAATGCACATAACATGTTGTGGGGTAGCAGGAATATAGATATAAACGGCACAATAATTGAAGAATTTTTAGAGGACAGAGACTTAGTATGCATGAATGATGGGAAAGGTACTAGATTCAGCAGTAGTTTAGACACAGAAAGTATGTTAGACCTAACTTTGATTTCAAATGCTATTGCAGGTGTTACATCTTGGGAGGTATTTGTCACGCCGCGCCGCTCATCAACGGCGCCACCTGCTCACACACCTGCTAATCATCAGCGGCGAGGGATAAAAGCCGCCTCGCCCTGAGCTTCGGCCTGAAGCCGTTAGACTTCATCTCCCTTCCATGAGAAGCGACTACTCTTTCTTCAGCACCACGCTAAGCGGTAAGAAGATCACTTACCTCTCCTTTTCCAGTCTGCTCCCCTGTGCACAGGTGGATTCCTCGGCGGCGGACAACTCCGTCCCTCGTCCCTCCTCGCTGCTGCACCGAGTCCTGCAGGTGACTGTCTCCCGGGGTTCCGTCCTTGAAGTGCCTGCCATCAGTCAAATACAAGTAAGCTTCTCTCCCTCGCCTATTCTCCTCCTGTATTGGTGTGTGCCCGTCACCCTGTGTCTGTTCTCTCCCATAGGGTTGCCGGCTGAACGGTCTCCTGCCTCTGTGCCCGAAGCAGACGCCACCACCAATACATTTACATTCCGCAGACACACACCCATACATCCCTGTTGTTAATAAACAGTTTGAACTACTCTGAGCCTGTGTGTGTGCGTCTCCTGAGCCGAACGTTATGTCAGTACGGCTTCAGCAGAGCGGCTCGGCAGACGGCGGGCTCGCACACCGGTTTACCATCCTCGAGGCTCGAGTGGATCAGGTTGTTTATCAGCAACAGGTGATCCTAAATCAATTAGTAAATTTAACTAACCGATTGAACTGCCTGGACCCCCAACAGCCGTTCCCCCCGGCTCGCCAGGGTGGCGCGGCTCCTGCTGTTCCAGCAGCCGTCCAGCCGGCTCCAGTGGCACTGGTTCGGCTCACACCGATTCCGACCCCCGCCCGCTTTAGCGGTAAGCTCGGTGGAGCGCGGGGGTTCATTATGCAATGTGAGTCCGTGTTCCACCGTGTGCCCGGAGATTTTCCCTCAGATCACAGCCGAATTGGTTACATAGGGAATCTTCTGGAGGGGCGTGCGTTAACTTGGACCTACGCCGTAATGACGAGGCCCAGTTATGCCACCCTCACCTATGACCAATTCGTGAGGCGCTTTCTGGAGGTCTTTGACCATTCTCAAACCGAGACGGTCCAGACCGATCGGCTTCTCGCGCTCCAGCAGGGAAGCCGGTCGGCAGCGGACTACGCGGTCGACTTCCGGGTAGCGGCGGAGGAATTGGGCTGGGAGGAACGCTCCCTCTGTGGCCTGTTCCTCCGCAGCCTCAATGATGATCTGAGGGATGAGCTGGCTGGATGGGATATCCCTGAAACGCTAGCGGAGCTAACTTCTTTAGCCATCAGCTTGGACAACAGGCTGCGCGAGCGCTCCTCAGGACGGAAGTCGTCTACTTCGCGCCCTCGGGGAGTCTCGCTGCGCCTGCCCCAAGCTCGCCCCCTGGCGGCGCCGCCACCATCGTGCCCCGAGGAGTCGGAGCCGATGGTGACGGGCTGGACAAAGCTCTCTCCGGCAGAGAGACAACGCCGCCGTGAGTTGAATCTCTGCATGTATTGCGGAGACAGTCAACACACGGTGGAGCTTTGTCCACAAAAAGCCAAATGGCGGGGTCCGCGAGTCACTGTAGGGGGCCTCGCGGACGTCAATCGGTTAGGTCCACTCACTCAATTAAAGCTGCCCATCCGTTTCTGCCACAACCCCACTGGGCATCTCACCCACGCACTGGTGGATTCGGGTGCAGAAGGCAGCTTCATTTCACAGAGCCTGGCAACCCGTTTGGGCATCCGCTGTCAGGCACTGAAAAATCCCATCTCCCTTGTCAACCTCTCCCGTGCCTCCCTTGGGAGAGTGTCACACCAAACCATCCCCGTTCCGGTCATCATCTCGGGAAACCATCGGGAGGAGATGACCTTCTATGTCCTCCCCAACTCTGTGTCGCCCGTCATCCTGGGGTATCCCTGGCTTCGCCTTCACAACCCGGTCCTGGATTGGAAATCAGCTGGGATATCGGCATGGAGTACATTCTGCATGGGCACCTGCCTTCAGTCCGCTGCCTGCTCTCCGTCCGCTCCTCCCCCTGCAACGGACGCTGCACCCCCGGACCTGTCTCTGGTGCCTCCGGAATTTCACGACCTGGGTATGGTGTTCAGCAAAGCGAAAGCTATGTCTCTCCCCCCTCATCGGCCCTATGACTGTGCCATCAACCTCCGCCAGGGGGCTCCCTTACCTTCTGGTCGCCTTTACAGCCTGTCTGCGCCGGAGAAGGAAACGATGAATGCCTACCTGAAAGAGTCATTAAGTGCTGGGATAATCCGCCCATCATCGTCACCCGTGGGGGCAGGGTTCTTCTTCGTGGGAAAAAAGGATGGGTCCCTCCGCCCTTGTATTGACTACCGGGCCCTCAACGATATCACGGAGAAGGACCGTTACACCCTGCCTCTCATGGACACTGCTTTCCACTCCCTCCAGGGGGCGACCTGGTTCACCAAGCTGGATCTACGCAGCGCTTACCACCTCGTCCGGATCCGGGAGGGAGATGAGTGGAAAACAGCCTTCCGTACCCCGAACGGCCACTTTGAATACCTGGTGATGCCGTTCGGGTTGACCAACGCTCCTGCAGTCTTTCAGCGCCTCATAAATGACGTCCTCCGGGACTTCATCGGCCTTTTCGTGTTCGTCTACCTGGACAATATCCTCATCTTCTCCAAGTCCAGGGACGAGCACCAGGTCCACGTGAGGCGGGTCCTCCAAAGGCTGCTGGAGAATCGTCTGTACGTAAAGGCAGAGAAATGTGAATTTTACGCCAGGACTACGTCCTTCCTGGGGTTTATCATCGCCCACGACAAGGTGCTCCCAGACCTGGAGAAGGTAAAGGCGGTGGTGGAATGGCCTACACCTGCATCCCGGAAGCAGGTGCAACAGTTTGTTGGCTTCGCCAATTTCTACCGCCGCTTTGTCCCCAACTTCAGTACCATCGTTGGACCACTGACCCGCCTCACGTCCCCGAAGGTCCCGTTCCGGTGGACCGAAGAGGTCGCTGCCGCCTTTGAGGCGCTGAAGGCGGAATTCTCCTCCTCCCGGGTCCTTCGCCAGGTCGACCCCGCGCTGCAGTGCATCGTAGAGGTAGACGCCTTGGACACGGGAGTGGGGGCAGTGCTGTCCCAGCGATCGCCGGACGATGGCGCCAAACGGCCCTGCGCCTTCTTCTCCCGGCGCTTGTCCCCGGCGGAGAGGAACTACAATGTGGGGGACAGAGAGCTCCTGGCCATCAAACTCGCCCTGCAGGAGTGGCGTCACTGGCTGGAGGGGGCGAACCTGCCGTTTGTGGTCCTCACGGACCACAAGAACTTAGAATATCTACGATCTGCCAAGCGCCTGAACGCCCGCCAGGCGCGTTGGTCTTTGTTCTTCGCCTGGTTGATGTTGCTAACAGGCGCCTGGTTAATGCACTGTCCTTTGACTCTCTCCCCTGTATAGCTCGAGTGACCCAGCCAACAGCACAAGCCAACGTCACAGCTACAGGCGGTAAGTTCCACACACTGCTCACTCAGTTCCCAGCACTCACGGTCCCGACGTTTTCCATGGCCATCGCTAAACACGGGGTGGAGCACTTTATCACCACCACCGGGCCACCCGTTTTTGCAAGACCTCGGCGCTTGGACGCAGCTAAACTGGCCATAGCGCGCGAGGAGTTCGCCAACCTGGAAAGGTTGGGCATCATCAGGCGCTCAAACAGCCCATGGGCATCCCCGCTACACATGGTCCCTAAGGCTGAGGGATGGTGGCGACCGAACGGGGATTTCTGCAGGTTGAACAACGCCACAGCGCTCGACCGCTACCCAATTCCCCACATACAGGATTTTTACGTTCACGTTGCCGGAGCATGCATTTTTTCGAAAATAGACCTGGTCCGCGCTTACCACGAAGTCCCAGTGCACGCTGAGGACATACCCAAAACAGCGGTAATAACTCCGTTTGGTATATTCGAGTTCCTGCGCATGCCATTCTGGTTAAAAGGAGCGGCACAGACGTTCCAGCGCATGATGGATGCAGTGCTGCGCGATCTCACGTTCGTGTTCATCTACCTGGACGATATCCTGGTAGCCAGTGCGTCCGAAGACGAACACGAAACCCACCTCACGATGGTTTTCCGGAGGTTGGAGGAGCACGGGTTAATAATCAACCCGGTGAAATGCCAGTTCGGCGTGACGGAGATTGATTTTTTGGGGCACCGCGTCTCTCCGGAAGGAGCGATCCCACTGCCTGACAAAGTGCGCGCCGTAGCGGATTTTCCCCGGCCTCAGACGGTCAGGGCGCTGCAGGAATTTTTGGGGATGGTGAACTTTTATAACCATTTCCTTCCCCGCGCGGCGCAGCTCATGCAACCATTGTACGCCGCGCTCAAGAAACAGAAACCCGCGGATAGGGTCGAATGGACCCCGGAGCGAGAGCGGGCGTTCTCGGAAGTTAAAGCAGCCCTGGTGAATGCCGCACTGCTTGTGCATCCGGACCTGGCGGCCCGCATAGCGCTCACCACCGACGCTTCAGACGTGGCCATAGGGGCTGTCGTGGAGCAGCGCGTCGCCGGGGCTTGGCAGCCGCTCGGCTTTTTCAGCAGAACTTTGCGCGACAGCGAACGTAAATACAGCGCGTTCAACAGAGAGTTGCTGGCTCTCCACCTGGCCATATGCCACTTCCAGTTCTGGCTGGAAGGGCGCAGCTTCACCGCGTTCGTGGACCACAAGCCACTAACATTCGCGATGGCCAAGGTTTCAGAACCGTGGTCGGGCCGGCAGCAGAGACAGCTGGCCGCGATCTCAGAGTTTACTACCGATATTCAACATGTGTCGGGTAAACTGAATGTGGTGGCGGGCTGCCTCTCGCGCGCCGTGGTGGCCCCGGTCTGCGTGGGGATAGATTATGCAGCCATGGCCGCGGAGCAGATTAGCGATGCAGACGTGCGCGCGCTCCAGTCTGGACCAACAGGGTTAAGGCTGGAGAGCAGGGTGCTGCAAGACGGCATGCCCCCCCTAATCTGCAATGTCTCCACGGGACGCCTGCGTCCGGTGGTCCCGGTCGCGTGACGCCATCGCGTGTTTGAGTCGGTTCACACTCTGGCGCACCCAGGAGTGCGCACGTCGGTCAAAATGGTGGGAGAGAAGTTTGTGTGGCCGAGCCTACACAAACAAGTAAAAGAGTGGGCTGCAGCCTGCGTGGCATGCCAACAAGCCAAGGTACACAGACACACGAAGGCTCCCTTGGAGCCGTTTCGGGTACCGGCTAAGAGGTTCGACCACGTTCACGTGGACCTCGTGGGCCCCCTCCCGCCATCACAGGGGTGCACCCACCTCCTGACAGTGGTGGACTGCACCACACGCTGGCCAGAAGCAATCCCGCTGGCGGCAACCACGTCCGCAGACGTAGCACGCGCTTTTTTTAACAGCATGGGTGGCGCGTTTTGGAGTCCCGTCGAACATTACGTCTGACAGGGGCCCTCAGTTTGTTTCCGAACTCTGGTCCGCGATGGCCCGCAACCTGGGGGTTGCAATTCATTGCACAACCGCGTACAACCCACAGGCCAACGGGTTATGCGAGCGTTTTCATAGATCACTGAAAGCAGCACTCAGGGCTTCACTGACGGATGCAAATTGGGTGGACAGGTTGCTGTGGGTTTTATTGGGGTTGCGCTCCACGCCAAAAGAGGATTTGGAAGCTTCCCTGGCAGAGCTTGTTTTCGCACAGCCCCTACGGCTGCCCGGGGAATTTCTGCCAGATAATCCCGCGCCGGACAGCCCCCCGTCTCAGCTTTTGCAGCGGAGCGCAAACACAGGCACGCTGCCCGGCCCGGCCCACCACTGTTTTCCGTGTGCTTTCGTGCCTAAACCTTTGAAGAACGCGGAGTTCGTGTTCGTCAGACACGACGCCCACTGCCCTCCATTGCGCCCACCCTATGATGGACCGTTCAGAGTGTTGGAAACAGGGGATAAGCATTTTTTGCTAGACTTGGGGGGTAGGCGGGAGAAAATTGGCATAGACAGACTCAAACCCGCCTTTGTAGCATCGGACGAGCAAGTGCTGTTGGCTAGGGCCCCTCGGCGTGGAAGACCCCCACGGAGAGCTCCCCAGGGAAACGATTCACCAGGGCAGTCACACGGACAGAGCGAAGTCCCCCCCCCCCCCTCGCCACGGCCCACCCGCAGCCAGACACACTCCCAGCACCCCCCCACCGGCACAGCAGCACCACGGAGGCAGTAAAACCCAATTACAGCAGATATGGGAGGAGACGGAGGCCAAAACAGCGTGTGGACTGATGTTCTATTGTTCTATCTAAGATGCTGGGGGGGCGGTGTAGGACCTTGGGGAAGTCAGATTATTTAGCATCTCAGAGGGAGACAGTGAATAAGCATGGGAGAACAATGCCCAGGGAGTTCCTGGCGAGATAACTGGAAGTAGTCAGGGACATAGGGGGTTGAATGCAGTGTAATGTAAATTGCCATGAAACGTGTGAAGAGTGATCTAAGTGAAGAGCGGAGAGCTTGTTGAGATTGTTCATTCTGTTCTGTGCTTGAGAGATGTGAAGTGTGTAATAAACTGTCTGCCATGAATCTGCCTCTTATTTGACACACTCCACAACACAACTTTAAACCAGACGCTACATAGAATAGGTAAACACCCAACTGGCAGCTGTGCACACTGCGGTTCTCCGGAAACAGTTCAGCACGTTTTGTTGGAATGTCTGAGATACCAGGAACAAAGGAAACATCTGATTGCAGAAACTGAAAGGACTAATTTAAGTTTTGTTTTGGAGAACATGTTAGGAACAACAGTCAAAGAAATTCTCTCTAGACCACACTTGGAAACAGTAATCTGTGGTGTAAACAAACGACACAGTATTATCTTGTCTGTAACTAGTGATCTTTGGTCACGCATCTGACGTGGTGACGTAATTATATATGCGCTGTCTCTTTTTCTCATGCAAGCGCCAAGTAAAGTTCATGTTCAACAGCACGCAGTTGTCCCACGTTATTTTGTTCAGCTAAAGAACACAACATGGTGTCAGAAGTGCTGCGTAGCTGTGAAGACAGACACTAAAAGTCATTCTAGTGGGAAGAGGGAGAGAGGTGAGCTAAGATGCCCGAAGATAGAGATGATGAACCGGTGAGAGCAGGAGTTAGCATCGCGGCTAGCACGCCCAGCGCCACGTTTAGCATTCAGCCACCGGAGCCCTTTGATTTCTCCAAACCACATGAATGGACCAAATGGATTCGGCGCTTAGAAAGATTTCGCCAGGCAAGCAATTTGTCTTCAAGTTCAAATGAAAATCAAGTCAATACATTAATATACTGCATGGGAGATGAAGCAGATGATGTCCTGAGAGGCTTAAAGTTAACCGAAGCAGAGCAGCTCGAATATAGCAAAGTGAGAGACGGCTTCCACAGCTTTTTCATTGTAAAGAAAAATGTTGTTTATGAACGTGCACGTTTCAATATGCGCAAACAAGAGCCAAATGAAACCGTAGACGCATTTGTAACGGCCCTGCATGCATTAGCGGAGCACTGCAACTACGGTCAGCTTCACGATGAGCTCATAAGAGACAGAATAGTAGTGGGCTTGGCCGACACAAGGCTGTCAGAGCGCATGCAAATGGAAAAAGACTTGGACTTGGAGAAAGCCGTAAATATGGCAAGGCAATCAGAAGAGATCAAAAAGCAACAAACAACTTTGAGGAATGAAGGAAACGTGATGCAGATGAACGCGAACTCTGTGGATAGAGTTACTAAAGACAAATACGACAAGACAAAGTTTAAGTTCAAAAGCGAAACAGTGAACGCACGCCAGCTGTCTAAAAGTAAAAGCAAAAGTACACCAAACGCATGGTGCTATAAATGTGGTGGTTCTCCTCACCCTAAATACGAGTGCCCTGCAAATGATGCCAAATGTCATGCATGTGGAAAGAAAGGCCACTACCAACGGGTCTGCAGGCAAAGTAAGAATGTCCAAAGTATTGAGGAGGAAGAGGAGCGAAGTTTTTTCCTCAGCTCAGTCACAACAGGCCACCAGGTATGGACAGCTGATATTCTGGTGAGGGACACTAAAATGTCTTTCAAACTCGACACTGGAGCCGATGTCACTGCAATAGCGGAGTCAGACTTGGAACAAATATTTCCAAGAGCAAAAATGCCTGTTCTCCAGCAGCCGGAGAAACCATTGTTGGGTCCTGGAAGGAAACCACTGGAGGTCGCAGGTTTCACAAAGCTTCAGCTCAACTACGGGACAAAACAGACAACAGAAAAGGTCTACATTATCAAAAATCTCAGCACGCCACTGTTAGGCCTTCCTGCCATCATAGCTCTAGGCCTTCTTGTGCGAGTTGATGTTATTTCAATGGACACTCTGAAAACATCCTACCCCAAACTGTGCAGCGGTCTGGGTGAAGTGCAGCAGCCCTACCACATAAAACTCAAATCAAACGCTGTGCCATACTCATTGAAAACCCCAAGGAGGATTCCAATACCTCTAATGGGTAAAGTCAAGGAGGAACTCCAAAGGATGGAACAGCTTGGAGTCATCACCCGAGTGGAGGAACCTACAGACTGGTGTGCCGGCATGGTCGTTGTTCCGAAGAAAAACAGTCCGAGGCTGAGACTGTGCGTGGATTTTACCGGACTAAATGAGTATGTGTGCAGAGAAAAGTTTGTGCTGCCTTCTGTCGAACAAAGTCTTGGGATGCTAGCAGGAGCCAAAGTGTTCAGCAAACTGGACGCCAACATGGGCTTCTGGCAAATTCCCTTGTCGGAGGAATCTGCCAAACTGACCACATTCATAACACCCTTCGGGCAGTTCCACTTTAACCGCCTCCCCTTTGGCATCAGCTCTGCGCCCGAGCACTTTCAGCGCAAAATGTCGGAGGTTATCGAAGGAGTTGAAGGAGTGGTCTGTCACGTTGATGATGTGCTGGTATGGGGACATGACCAAGAGGAGCACGACGCCCGACTCCATACCACCCTGCAAAGACTGGAAAAAGCAGGTATAACTCTGAATGTGGAAAAATGTGATCTGTCACAGACCAAAGTGACTTTCCTTGGCCACATCATTACGGACACTGGCATAAGTCCTGACCCAAAGAAAACAGAGTCCATCACAGAGATGAATGAGCCATCAAACGTGACAGAGCTAAGAAGTTTTCTGGGCATGGTCAATCAGGTGGGAAAGTTTATCCCCCATTTAGCAGAGAAAGACAAAGGTCTGAGAGATCTTTTGTCCAAGAAGAACAGCTGGTATTGGGGTGTAGACCAAGCTAAAGCATTCAAAACGCTCAAAGATGCTCTAACTTCACCCCCAGTGCTTGCTATGTATGACCCAAACAGAGACACTAAAGTATCGGCTGATGCTTCTTCTTATGGTCTAGGTGGTGTTCTCCTGCAGCAGTGGGAAGAAGGATGGAGACCAGTCGCCTACGCTTCAAGGTCGCTGTCTCCAACAGAACAACGCTATGCACAAGTGGAAAAAGAAGCCTTAGCATCCACATGGGCATGCGAGCGATTCCGTGATTTTCTAATAGGCAAACACTTCTGTCTGGAAACTGATCATAAACCTCTTGTGTCACTCTTAGGAGCTCAAGCCTTGGATCTACTGCCACCGAGGATCCAGCGCTTCAGGATGAGACTCATGCGTTACTCGTACAATGTACAATATGCCCCAGGTAAATCGCTCTGGACAGCAGACACTTTGTCTCGCTCACCATTGAAAACAAAACTGACAAAATCAGACGAGGAACTCATGGAGAGCACAGACATATATGTGGACAGCATCATTGAAAATATGCCTATCAGTTCATCGTATATGCAAACACTCAAGGAACAACTAAAAATGGACAGTGTGTGTTCTCGTGTAATGGTCATGTGCAGTCAAGGTTGGCCTGAACATGCAAAACAAGAACCTCTGTTGAGAAACTACTGGCCCGACCGAGCCACACTTACCGTGAAAGATGGCTTGCTGTTGAAGGATTCAAGACTTGTTATCCCTTCAGCAATGCGAAACGATGTCTTAACAAAACTACATGACGGACACCAAGGAGTTGTAAAATGTAAAGCCCGAGCTCGCCAGTCAGTATGGTGGCCTGGTCTCAGCCAACAGATAAGTGAAATGGTGTTAAAGTGCAGAACATGCATACAAGAGAGACACAACCACAGTGAGCCATTAATGCCAACCGAATGCCCTGACCGCCCGTGGCAAAGAGTGGGTACAGATCTGTTCGAGCTGGGAGGGAAAACTTACCTTCTTGCTGTGGACTATTTTTCCAGGTTCGTTGAGATTGCCCTGCTGAACAAAACGAAATCCAACGACGTCATTACTCACCTGAAGTCTTTCTTTGCCCGTCATGGCATCCCTGAGGTCCTGATGTCTGATAATGGGCCCCAGTTCTCTGGTCGGACTTTCACAGACTTTGCGGCTGCCTATGGCTTTAAACACATCACAAGCAGCCCAAGGTTCCCGCAAAGTAACGGAGAGGCGGAACGTGCTGTACAGACTGTGAAAAACTTACTGAAAAAGGCTGCTGATCCATATTTAGCTCTTCTTGCCTATAGAGTTACTCCTCTCCAAAATGGTTACAGCCCTGCTGAACTCCTCATGGGCCGCCACCTGAGGACGACACTACTGACTCTTCCCTCTCAGTTGGATCCGACACTGCCGGACAGCGTCACTCTTGCTCATAAGGAAAGGGAGAAGAGGATGTCGGACATTTCAAACTACAACAGACGTCACCGAGCAAAACCTTTGTGTAACTTGTCACCAGGAGAACAAGTGTGGGTGACAGATGCTAAAACACCAGGCACTGTTATCCAAAGTCACTCAACACCGAGATCTTATACAGTGGACCTACCACAGGGGACAGTGAGACGCAATCGCATGCATTTGATTCCTCTACACTCACCTTTGCAACAGTGTACCAAACAGCAGAGTGGGTCAGATGAACCTTCAGAGCAGGTGAAACAAATGCCTATTGTACCTCCTGTTACTCCTATAAAGTCTGATGTTGTGAGAACTAGATCGGGAAGAACTATTGTCAAACCTAAAAAGTTAGATCTCTAAAGAATGGTAAAATGTACAAACACAGAATGTTCTTAGCTGTGGTGTTGTTAATGTTTAGAAAATAATAAGCGAAGGTTTAAAAGTACATGCTAAGTTCAGAGAAAATGTACACTTGAATACTAGTTACATGTACGCATACTCTCGAAAAAAAAAGAAAAAAAGGGAGATGTGGTGTAAACAAACGACACAGTATTATCTTGTCTGTAACTAGTGATCTTTGGTCACGCATCTGACGTGGTGACGTAATTATATATGCGCTGTCTCTTTTTCTCATGCAAGCGCCAAGTAAAGTTCATGTTCAACAGCACGCAGTTGTCCCACGTTATTTTGTTCAGCTAAAGAACACGACATAATCCATGCTTTTATTTCATTTCGGCTGGATTACTGTAACGCACTTTACGCCGGTGTCAGCCAGTCATTTCTTTCCCGTCTGCAGCTGGTTCAAAATGCCGCTGCTGGTCTTTTAACAGGTACACGTGGAAGAGATCACATCACACCCATCTTAGCTTCACTCCACTGGCTGCCTGTGTATTTTAGAGTTCATTTTAAAATTCTTTTACTTGTTTTTAAATCCTTGAACAGTCTTGCTCCCCCTTACCTCTCTGAGCTTCTGCATCCCTACACTCCCACCCGGTCCCTTAGGTCAGCTGAACAGCTGCTTTTGGAGGTACCAAAGGCGAGGCGCAAGCTCAGAGGGGACAGAGCCTTTTCGATCATGGCCCCCAGGTTATGGAATGATTTACCCCTGGACATTAGACAAACACCTTCACTGTCCATTTTTAAAACACGTCTTAAGGACTTCCGGTCTGGACGCCATGGTGATAGCAACTTAACGCTGAAGCTCCCAGAACCAATCCAAGGAAAACATCTTCAAAATCAGACTTAACGGATTTTTGGAAGAATAAAAATCAAAAGACAAAAACACCATGCCTAACCAAAAACAGAAGAAACTGACATTCCCCAGGTCAGGACGCGCAGCGGCCGCATAATCTGATCCCGAGGACCTCCATTCAGGAGACGAAGAGCTGGGCCTAGCTAACAAAAAGATTAGCTTGAAATCGCTATTTGATGAATTACGACGATTTCGGGCCGAATTTCATGAATTCAGAGAGGAACTAAAAAGGACGAACAGCAGAATGGACCAGGCTGAAAACCGAATCTTGGAAGCTGAAGAAAGAGTAAAAGTGCTTGAAGATTCTATGCTGGATTTACACAGAAAACAGTCAAGGCTGGAGGCTAAGCTAACCGACCAAGAAGTAAGACAGAGACGAGATAACATCAGAATTCACGGTCTGAAAGAAGGAGCTGAAGATAGTTTCAACACAGTGGCGGAATGCGTGGAATCCTTATTGAGAGAGAAGTTGGATATTCCACAAACCACCGATTTGAAGATAGAAAAGGCCCATCGTACATTAGCCGCAAAGCCAGCGGCAGATGCGCCCCCGCGTTCGGTGGTAGTAAGATTCTCCGATTTCAAAATAAAACAAGAGGTTGTAAGACGGGCTTGGCAGAAAAAAGGATTTATGCATCAAGAAAGAAAAGTCTTCATGGAACACGATTACGCCCCTGAGGTTCTTAAAAAGCGACGGGAATATAACGACGCCAAAAAGGTTCTACGGGAAAAGAATCTACGCTTTCAGACGCCATTTCCGGCGAAGTTAAGGGTCTTTTATGGTGAAGAGTCATGTCTCTATAATTCAGCGGAAGAAGCAACAACTGACATGGCAAGAAGAGGGCTCCCGGTAACGGTGTTTAAACCCGCAGCGAATCTGAGCGAGAAAATCAGAGCTCAAATGTGGTCCACTCAAAGACCTTCTAAATCCACGGGCCAGCAGCGGGAAACCCAGCCCCAGAGCTACAAAGATAAGCTTTCCAGTTCCAGGAAGGAATAGCGACCTTTTTGTTTTTTTCTTTTTTTTTTCTTTTTAGTCATTCTGCACTTCCATCCCCCCTCCTACAAGGTAACAAACATTAAAGGAGATGCAGAATCAGCATGTGGTAAAACCTTTCATGGAGCAGTTATAGCATTAGAAACAAATGTCTTCTTAATTTAAAAGGAAAAAAAAACTTGTTAAAATAGAAATGTGACAAGGATCCACATGTTCTCTCCACACTAACAAATACTGTATTAGAGGGAAAGTTTGCTGTGATGGGGGTGGGAGGGTGCACACAATCTCATAGGGTATAGGCATAAAAAAAAAAAAAAAAATCATGACAAATTCGGATTGGGATCTGAAATTCACGTTAAAAACATGGGACAACTTACAGGGGTAAGAGAGGGCCCTCAACACGTAACAGAGTTTGAGGAATTTCCCTCAGAGCCTACACTCCATCAGGGCTCTTACAGGGTCTTTAAAGAGACCCCAGCTCAGGAAGTTTTTTTGACAGTTTTTTGTTTTAAAGTCTCGTACACTATGTTCTTAATGTTTTTTATGTTCTTAACGTTCTTTCAGTTTCTGAGTAGCAAAAAAGAGGGCCACCACACTGTTATACTAAATAAGAAAATACAATGGAGAAACAGGGTGTAACCAAAATAGCCTCATATAATGTAAAAGAGATCCTGAATCCAGTTAAAAGATCCAAGATTCTACGCAAAATGAAAAAAGACAAAGCAGAAATAATATTTTTACAAGAAACCCATCTAACAGACGTGGAACACACTAAACTCAATAGACAAGGGTTTAAAATGATCTCTTCATCTTCATATAAATCAGGGAGGAGGAGGGGAGTAGCGACATTGATATCAACCAAAATTACATTTGAAAAAAAATCAGAACACAAAGATAAAGAAGGGAGGTACAGTTTGGTAATTGGGCGGCTAGAGGGAGAAGATATCACCCTGCTGAATGTACTGTATATGCACCACCAGGGGCTAAATGGAAATTTTATAAAAATGTATTCGACCTAATGATAACTAAAGCCCAAGGTTTAGTGATATGTGGTGGAGACTTCAATCTAAGACTGAATCCATACTGGGATGCAACAGGTAATTCTTCACATCAAAATAACACTCAAAATAGGAAAACTCGGATGCTACTAAAAGAAATGGGAATCTGTGACGTATGGAGGGAATTCAACCCCAATGTAAAAGATTATACGTTTTATTCAACGCCACATTCATCTTACTCAAGGATTGATTACTTTTTTATGTTTAATAGAGACATTGGAAGAGTAAAAATGTGTGAAATAGGACTGATGGATCTCTCTGACCACAGTCCGATCCATATGGACTTAAACATCCAAAAATACACAAATAATACATTTTCCTGGAGGTTGAATTCAAATGTCCTGAAAGGACCACTGAAAGATGAATTGGAATCAGATATTTTCAGATATTTGGAAGAAAACGATAATGGAGAAGTATCCCCTTTAATACTGTGGGATGCGTGCAAAGCTGTAATAAGGGGAAAAATTATTGCAAAACTGGCAACCCAAAAGAAACTGAGACAAGAAAAACTAATCACACTAGAGTCAGAACTCAAGAACCTAGAAAAAGAACACAAAGACAACACTCATTCTAATGGCTCGCTCAAGATTAAAGAAATTAAAAATCAAATAAATGAGATCTACACAATAGAAATCCAGAAGAAACTTACATTTCTGAAACAAAAACACTATGAAGCAGGCAGTAAATCGGCAAAATTACTAGCCTGTAGAAGAGCTTGGAAGAATGAGGCGGTGTGATATATAAACCAAAGTTTATTATCAGCTCCTCTAACAAGTCTCATCTAAGTGCAGAAGCAGAAGCAAGAAAAGAGACCGAATACCTCCGGCTCTGTGAACTTATACTTGCACATAACAAAAGAGATGCATATCAAAGGCTGACATCCCTCATTATCTTAATCCCCCCATTGTCTCCGTACTCCTCCTCATGGCCCTGGGGGGTGAGGGCAGCTCCTCCGGTCTCCACCGCAGTGTCTGGGAACGTCTTTGTTCTTCACTGGCGGTTGAGAGTCTTTGTCCTTTCTGAGGTGTGAAGTCGCCTTACATATGTAATCACCAAACATTCCCACATGCTTCAACATATGTAGGTTATGGAATATATGATTAATATAGCCCACAGCCCCCCCCCCAAACGACTAAGAAAAGGACAATAGAAAAATTCACAGTTTAAGATAATTACTATGACATACTAACTGCTATACCTCTTGCCACAGAAGAAACTTTCCAGCAGCCATGCTCCTAAGAGAGTTCAGTGGTAATCATAACAGCATAGTAAAATCACAAGTCAGTCCTAAACTGTTACAGCACAATTAGTGAACAACTGTTGAGTAGTTTGCATCAGTCCCTGTGCCGTCTGGGTTTTAATCTTCTCCCGAATCTGCTGTGGGTCCGCTTAGGCGTCCTGCTGGGACCTTCCTGTAAGGAATCTGCAGCTTGGGGAGGAGAGTGATTATTTGTTCCCTGCAGGGGGGCTGAGTCTTTTCTCTTGGGGGGTCTACCCCGCCGAGGTGCTCTCGCCAACTGTGCAGGCTCGTCTCTCAACAAGAAGGCAGGTTTAAGTCTGTCAGTGCTGACTGTTTCTTTTCTATCCCCAAAATCAAGCACAAAGTGTTTATCACCAGGTTCCAGCACTCTGAATGGCCCATCGTATGCTGGGCGGAAAGTTGGTTTTAAAGCTTCATGCCTAACAAAAACAAATTCAGCATTTTTTAGAGCTTGGGGGACAAAAACCCATGGAAAAGAGTGATGTGCCGGTCCGGGGAGAGAGTCCGGTCCATTGCTGCCTAAAAACCTCGAGGCTGGAAGATGCCCTGGCTCTGGGTTCTCTGGTAAAAATTCACCCGGGAGCCTGAGAGGTTGTGCAAAAACTAATTCTGCTGGAGAGGCGTCTAGATCCTCTTTAGGCGCAGCACGCAACCCCAATAAAACCCAGGGAAGTTTATTTACCCAATTTGTATCCGTTAGTGAGGCTCTGAGGGTGGCTTTTAAAGACCTATGAAAACGCTCACATAACCCATTAGCCTGAGGGTGATAAGCGGTGGTGCAGTGAATTATTGCCCCTAAGCTGCTGGACATGGCTGACCAAAGCTCCGAGACAAACTGAGGTCCTCTATCGGACGTGATG
This sequence comes from Pholidichthys leucotaenia, assembly GCA_020510985.1. NCBI lineage: Eukaryota > Metazoa > Chordata > Actinopteri > Cichliformes > Pholidichthyidae > Pholidichthys > Pholidichthys leucotaenia. Next base: position 151,415,084 of record CM035850.1, on the reverse strand, counting down.
TCCGATGGGACGCCGAAACGTGCCACCCAGTTTGTCAAAAAAACGCGAGCGACTTCCTCCGCTGTAGTTGACGCCAGAGGGACTGCCTCTGGCCAGCGCGTGGTGCGGTCTATCATTGTTAACAGGTGTGTGAAACCTTGGGAGGAAGGTAGTGGCCCCATGAGGTCGACATGAACGTGGTCGAACCTTCTAGCAGGGATTGGAAAAGGCTCCAGAGGGGCTTTTGTGTGTTTGTGTATTTTGGCGCGCTGACAAGAAATGCAAGTTTTTGCCCATTCTTTTACATTTTTGAGCAGGCCCGGCCACACAAACTTTTCGGCGACCATTTTAACCGAGGCGCACACACCTGGGTGTGCGAGGGAGTGAATTGAGTCGAAAATACGGTGGCGCCATGTGGCTGGGACTAACGGGCAAGGTCGGCCGGTTGAAATATCGCATATTAGGGGGGGCACGCCGTCACGTAAACCCCTTTCCTCCAGCCTTAACCCTGTTGGTCCAGACAGGAGTGCGCGCACGTCCGCGTCACTGCTTTGTTCCTCTGCCATGGCTGCATAATCTATCCCTGCATGGATAGGTGCTGTGTATGTGTCCGCGTTAGTGAAGAGTTCTGCGGCTGAGGCAGTATAATCTGTCTCCTCGTGCTCTGGCGATGTCACAGCGCGAGAGAGACAGTCTGCTACCACGTTAAGTTTGCCTGCCACATGTCGAATGTCTGTGGTGAACTCTGAAATCGCAGCCAGCTGTCTTTGTTGCCTGCCTGACCATGGTTCTGAAAGTTTAGCCATCGCAAAGGTGAGCGGTTTGTGGTCTACAAAAGCCGTGAAACTCCGCCCTTCTAACCAGAACTGGAAGTGGCGGATGGATAAATGAAGCGCTAGCAGCTCCCTGTCAAAAGTGCTGTACTTATGCTCAGTTTGGTTTAGCGTTTTGCTGAAGAATGCCAAAGGTTGCCAGATCCCGCTGACATGTTGTTCTACAACTGCCCCTATAGCTAGGTCCGAAGCGTCTGTGGTTAGTGCAATGCGGGCCGAGGGATCGGGGTGAACTAACAATGTGGCATTAGCTAGAGCGCTCTTTACTTCCACGAAGGCGCGTTCGCGCTCCGGGGTCCATTCGACCGCGTTGGAAGCTTCTGTTTTCTGAGCACGTCATATAAGGGCTGCATGAGCTGAGCTGCGTGGGGGAGGAAACGGTTGTAAAAATTAACCATTCCTAAAAATTCTTGCAGCGATTTGACCGTTTGTGGCCGTGGGGAACTTTTTATCGCGTGAACTTTGTCTGGAAGTGGAACTGCCCCTTTTGGAGAAACTCTGTGTGCTAAAAAATCAATTTGCGACACGCCGAATTTGCATTTGGCTGGATTGATTATTAACCCGTGCTCTTCTAGTCTCTGAAAAACCGTAGTGAGGTGCTGCTCGTGTTCTTCCTCAGACGAGCTGGCTACCAGCATGTCGTCGAGGTAGACAAAAACAAAAGGAAGGTCGCGTAATACTGTGTCCATCATCCGCTGAAAAGTTTGAGCAGCGCCTTTGAGGCCGAAAGGCATCCGCAAAAATTCAAAAAGGCCGAAAGGGGTTATTACTGCTGTTTTAGGAATGTCCTCTGCTCAAACTGGGACTTGATGATAACCGCGGACCAGGTCTATTTTTGAAAAAATGCGCGCACCCGCCAGATGCAGTGAAAAATCCTGAATGTGAGGAATTGGGTAGCGGTCATGCGCTGTCGCATTGTTTAATCTGCGGTAATCTCCGCACGGTCTCCAAGAACCGTCGGATTTCGGAACCATGTGAAGTGGCGAGGCCCAGGGGCTCTTCGAGCATCTAACAATGCCTAATTTTTCAAGGGTAGTAAACTCGTCCCGAGCTATGGTGAGTTTGGCCGCGTCTAAGCGGCGAGCTTTGGCAAATACGGGTGGGCCCGTTGTGGGAATAAAGTGTTCAACCCCGTGTTTAGCCACAGTGGCTGAGAATTTGGGAATTGTGAGTGCTGGAAATTGGGTGAGGAGTTGCTCAAACTTACCTCCTGCCGTGGTGACGCTAGCCTGCACAGGTGGTGGAGAAACTCGGGCTGAGCAGGGACTAGAAGCAAAGGACAGTGCATTAACCAAGCGTCTATTCGCTAGATCAACTAATAACCCGTGTGCACACAAAAAGTCTGCGCCCAACAAGTTAAAACTCACCGCGGCTACAACAAATGTCCATCTGTAGTTGCGGCCGTGGATGTGGAGGTGCAGGCTCTTTTCGCCGAAAGTGTCAATGCTGGAGCCGTTGGCTGCCACCGCTCCGTTGCCCCGGGTGCCCATGGCTCGATCTGCTTGGGAGGGCATGACGAAACTCAGTTGAACTCCTGTGTCAATAAGGAACTGCTTGCCGGTGTGTCCGTCCGTCACATATAACAGCTTACTCTTCTCGCCGAGAACCGCTGCCGTTAACGGCTCTCGGCTTTGGCGTTTAAATTTGCAGGGGGGAACACATTTGTGAGCCTTCTCGGCGAAGCGGTGGTGGTAATAACAAACATCGCTCCGTCTGTTACGTTTTGGCCGTGTCGCTGTCACTGTGGGCTGGATCTGCTCCGTGGGTTGAGGCTCGCCATGGCTCTGGGCATCAGCGTTGAGGTCTGCGGATGCTGCTGTGGGTGTCTGTTCCCTGCAGGCGTTGACGAGTCGTTGAGCTTCGTTGGCCAGCACGTGGAAGTCTTGCTGGGTGTTGCATCGCATGTTGGCGAGCGTCCCTCTCATGTGTGGCGGCAGCGTGCTGAGGAATATGAATTGGAAGAGGAAGTTGTCATTGTCCTCCTCTTTAAGCTGCAGCAAGTCCTCCATGAGGACTTTAGGTCTGCGTCCTCTGTGGCCGTAGACCGCCAGGATCCTCTCGGCTCTCTCTTCGGCTGAGGGGACGTAATTTGCCACGATGGTTGCTTTCAGTATTTCATATTTGTCTTGGGCCGGCGGCCGCCGGATTATGCTCCGCACACACCTCGAAGTGGCGGCGTTGAGTTTGGCGACGATGTGATAGAACTTCATATCGTCGGCCGTGATGCCCGCCAGTGTAAACTGGGCTTCAGCTTGTTGAAACCACGAGGCGGGGTCTTCCTGCCAGAAGTCCGGCAGCTTGACAGCGACGGCATTTGTGTAGACCATCACTGCTGTGTCCGCAGGGTGAGAATGCCTTGCCTCGGCTCTCTCAGCGGTGCTGGTGCTCGGTTGAGCCCTCTCTATCACTTCTGCCGGGGGGGAATGTCGTCCATCCGTTCCCCTGTCTGCGTGGGCGCCGGCGTCTGCCTGGGTCGCCACAGATGAGTCGATTGCGGGGGAACGCCTCAGGTCCATACTCGCGTCAGGGGTCACCAGTGTAGAAGAGCTTGGAAGAACGAGGCGGTGTGATATATAAACCAAAGTTTATTATCAGCTCCTCTAACAAGTCTCATCTAAGTGCAGAAGCAGAAGCAAGAAAAGAGACCGAATACCTCCGGCTCTGTGAACTTATACTTGCACATAACAAAAGACATGCATATCAAAGGCTGACATCCCTCATTATCTTAATCCCCCCATTGTCTCCGTACTCCTCCTCATGGCCCTGGGGGGTGAGGGCAGCTCCTCCGGTCTCCACCGTAGTGTCTGGGAACGTCTTTGTTCTTCACTGGCGGTTGAGAGTCTTTGTCCTTTCTGAGGTGTGAAGTCGCCTTACATATGTAATCACCAAACATTCCCACATGCTTCAACATATGTAGGTTAAATGGAATAAATAATAAATAGAATACATAATAAATGGAATACATAATATATACATAATAATACATAAGAAATACATAAGAATACATAATAAATGGAATAAATAAATATGGCTATTAATATAGCCCACAAGCCTATAAATTTAGGAAACAACAAACAGAAAGAGCAATCTACAAAATCAGAGACCCAGTATCAAAGGAAATAAAATTCAGAATTCAGGATATTCTTAAAAGCTTCGAGAATTACTACAAGAACTTATACTCCCACAAAAAACATAAAAACGCATCCGAGACATTCCTAAACACATTACACCTTCCCCAACTTACGGAATCACAAAATAAAACACTACTGTCAGAAATACAACCTAAAGAATTGGAAAAAGCAATTATGAAATTTAAAGCTAACAAATCCCCAGGAGCAGATGGCTATACAGCAGAATGGTACAAAACCTTTAAACAGCAACTATCTCCTCTCCTCTTGAAAACATTTAACTATGTCCTCCACACAGGGGAAATCCCCCCCTCCTGGAGAGAAGGGGTCATTGCAGTTATACCTAAACCTGAATAGGATAAACTAGAATGCTCCAACTACAGACCAATCAGTGTATTAAATCAGGACTATAAGCTTTTTACCATTATCCTTGCCAAAAGGTTAGAAAACATACTGACAGACTTAATTCACTTAGACCAAACAGGTTTTATAAGACAAAGACAGACACAAGACAACATTCGACACACTTTACACATAATTCATCATATATAAAAATATAACTTAAATGCAGTCATATTGGGATTAGATGCTGAAAAAGCATTCGATTCGGTTGACTGGTCTTTCCTATATAGAATCTTATCCAGTTTCAATTTTCATAACAACTTCATTAGAACTATACAGGCATTATATAAAAAACCAACAGCTAAAATAAGGATTAACGGTAATTTATCATCATCTTTTGAGCTGGAAAGAGGATGTCGTCAAGGCTGCCCCCTGTCTCCACTGCTCTTTGCAATCTTCATAGAACCTCTGAGCCAATGGATAAGACAAAATCAAAAAATTCAAGGTATTACACTTGGTCAGAAGGAACATAAAATAGCACTCTTTGCTGATGACATTTTAATATACCTAGGGCAACCAGACACTTCTTTACCAGAACTAATCTCAGTTTTTTCAGACTATGGAGATTTATCGGGGTACAAATTAAACATACATAAAACCCAAGTTTTAACATTCAACTATGACCCAAATCATTATTCACTAAGTGAACTCAAAACTAACTGGGAGTTGGAATCTATGAAATATCTGGGGGTCAATATCCCGAAACAACTCGACAAAATTATAACACTAAACTATGACCCACTGGTGACAAAAATAAAATCTGACCTAGCAAGATGGAATATGATACCATTCTTAGGTACTGCACAAAGAATTGAAGCAGTCAAAATGAATATACTTCCACGTCTTCTATACCTTTTCCAAACAATACCGGTAGAACCTCCCAAAAAAACATGGCAGGAGCTAGACAGAAGGATCTCAAGATTCATATGGCAGGGCAAGAGACCTAGAATCAGATATAGAACCCGACAGCTAAACAAAGACAAAGGTGGGCTCGCGCTGCCAAATATCAGGGACTATTTTATAGCTGCACAAATTAAAACTTTAGTAGAGATATGTAACCCAGTCTACACTGCACAATGGAAGGAGATGGAATGCCAAATAACAAGTGACATCCCCCTACAGGCGATAATAGGGAACAATGCCTTACCTAAACTCTTGAATAACACTAACCCGTGGATAGAGACCCCGCTAAAAATTTGGTTTAAGATAGTCAGAGAGAATCAAGCTAAAGAGCCCTATCGACTTCTGCAATGGATTGCCTATGATTAAGACTTTACCCCCAATAAAACAGACACTAGATTTAAAGAGTGGAAAGAGAAAGGGCTGATAAAATATTACGATTTTTTTAAGGGGCAAACTTTAAGAGGTTTTGAAGATTTGAAAAAACAAGGTCTAATAAATCAAGATCTTTACAGGTTCTTTCAGCTTAGACACCACATAAACAATATACTTAAAAAGGAGGATTTGGAAAGGGCCCAGTCAGGTGTTCTGAAGGTCTTCTTAATGGCATATAAAGGGATCCCAGGGATCAGATACATTTCTAAAATATACCAAGGTCTTCAAGACTTAAAAGGAGACAACACATCATATATAAAAGAGAGATGGGAAAAAGAGGGGAATTTCACTTTACAATTGGAAATATGGGAAAAGCTAAATAGACAGCAATGGAAAAGTACCTCATCCCTGCAGTGGAGAGAATTTGGATGGAAAAATGTGGTAAGATTTTTCAGAACACCTGCACAAAACAAATTTACCCATAAGGGGTCGAACTGTTGGCGCTTGTGTGGTGAAAAGACTGCAAATCATTTTCATGTGTTTTGGTCATGCCCAGTTATCCACCAATATTGGACCAAGGTACAGACAATATTGGGGAAAATATTCAAAATAACAGTTCCCTTTTCTTTTGTAACTTTGTATTTGGGTTTATTACCGGACTCACTGGAAAGACGAGGAGAAAAATACTTATTCAATGTTTTAATATTGGCAAGTAAAAAAGCCCTAACTAAAAAATGGATGTTGAAGGACTGTCCTACACCTGAAGATTGGATTAACGTGATTCAAGACATTTACTCGATGGAAAAGTTGACATTCGCACTGAGACAGGACATGGATGGGTTCATGAGCTTTTGGCAACCCTGGATCGCATATGTGTCTTCCATTAGATCTAATCTTTGACAAATACCATTTCAATGATGGTTCCGCTCTTTGTTCCAATGCTACTCAGATGCTCTTTTACTTTTAAATTACTTAATTTTCTGTTTGTTTGTTTTTTGCTGTTCTGTTTGTTTGTTTATTCGTTTTTTTTATTTAATTCTCTTTAATTTCACTTTTTCTTTCACTTTAAAAAAAAAGGGGTGTTGTAATAACTATCCTACCAATGTTGTCAAATAGCAACAAATAAGGGAACGTGTGATGAAAATGTAAACAATGCAATGCTGTCATGACCTGAATACCCTTTACAATAACTTAAATTAAAAAAAAAAAAAAAAAAAACACGTCTTAAAACACATTTTTACTCCCTGGCCTTCGACCCAGTATGAGACATTGATTTTATGGAATGAAATGGATTTTTATTTATTTTACTTTTTATTGTATTTATGATTTTTTTACTGTGGTTCTTCTGTTAGCGCCCTTTGTGTTAGTGCCCTGCTTTTCAAATTCAAATTCAAATTCAAATTCAAATGTTTATTTCAAACTCAGGGTTCATATTAAGAGCAAAACTAAAACGAGTAGAAAATAGATAAATAAATAAAAGTATATACAGATCAGCAGACACTCGGCGCTCTTGTAACAACAATAACATACATTATTGGGCTCAGTATAAAATGGAACGCCACCACTTCCAAATGCTGGAATGAAGTGTGAGTGACGAGTTGACAATTGCTGATATAAGATGATTGTTACATGCCAGCAACCTTCTCAAAAAACTGTAAACATTCTTACGTAACAATTCGCCAAAAGACGGAATGTTCACAGACACAAACATCTTGCTTGCACTCGACCTTCGTGGTACATCTAACAACCTTCTTAGGGAGTTATTATATGCAATGCGGATTTTGTTCCTAACAGCAACATTGCTATTAAACCATAAAGGCGAGCAGTACATTGAGGTACAGAAGGTCTTGAACAACATACATTTGACATCAGGAGAACATCTATGGAAATTTTGCAACAGTAAATTTGTTTGAGCGTACAGTTTCCTGAGTTGCCTGTTACAATCAACATTGGTCTTATCAGATTCAATCCACACACCTAGGTATTTGACTTTTTCAACAAAGTTCAAGCTATTACCACAAAGTGGCATAACAGGATTCGACGTATTGACACCCTTTGGTTTGAAAGCCATACACATAGATTTAGTACAGTTGAACAGGATGTCATTTTGTTCACCAAATTTTTCACATACCGAAAGGAGATGTTGCATCGCTGCAGTAGACAAACTTAACAAACAGAGGTCATCAGTGTAGAAAATGTGATTTAACAGTGCACCATTAAAGGAGCCGCCCACATTAGTATTGTTCAACAGTACACTGAGATCATCAACATAGACATTAAACAACAAGGGTGACAGTATACCACCTTGTTTAACACCGTTGGTCACATGAAATTTGGATGAGTTCTCTTTTATGTTCTCTTGCTGTACAGCACTTTGTGTAGCGAGTGTTGCTTTTAAAGTGCTTTATAAATAAAGTTGAGTTGAGTTGAGTATTTAGATATTTAAGTGCAACTGGGTTAATTATTAAAAGAATTTAGGTTTTTTTTTTACCCTCGCCATTCTCATGTCCACACTCCAACCCGGTAGGTGGCGGTAATGCACCTGTAAGCAGATTGGCAACCGCCAATCAAATCTAAAAGAAGAAGGCGGTCTCCACTGGGGTGCCGAAGCTTTTCTCCGCGTGTTGTAGCACATATTCATCAAAACGTCGTACGCAATGAGGTATGAATAGTTCCGCATGTTTCATATATGTGTATATTTTTTTATGTTAATTAGTTGGAACAAACGCTTGAAAAGTTGAACTGAGGGTAACTGATAGTGAGTTAGCTTTAGCAAGAAGCCTGCTGCTAGCTAACGACAATCCTAGCTAGCTAGCCAGCTAATTTAGTGGTTATTTATCCTGCTTGTTTTGTGTAGTGTACTTTATTATTTTAGTTGTTACTTGCGTACAAGTAAAATTAGCTGTATCGACAGCTAACGCCATGGAATAATTGAAATCGAGTATGTGAATCAATGAATGACTGGTTTGTGCTGTAGTGCAGTGGCGTGTGTGTGCCGTTTCTGCTGTAACGTTACAGCCTGCCTTTGTGTGCTCGGCTCCCACATGCTGTCTTGTTTGTTTCCAGAGGAGATCGCGGCAGGGGCCGAGGGGGCCGGTTCGGTGCCCGTGGAGGACTCGTCCAAGGGTCAGTTTAACTCCCAGTTATTTTGTTTTCAACGTTACTCAAGGGTGCTCAGACAGCCCTGGTCTTTGTAGGCCATACTCGGTGTGCCGGTAACTTGATTGCTGTCCCCAGCAGTGTTGCGAGATCTCGCGAGAGCAGGAAACAAGCCCAACGTGTAACCTACCACATTGTACTTGATAACAGTATAAGTATATAGAATTATTTTTGTTTGCAGTGAATTGGCTGTAAAACTAACCTACACTTATATAGCGCTTTTCAACAGCATTGAATAACTGAATTCTATAAATTGTCATTAAAGGAAAATACATATGCATTCTGCATAAGCAACAGCAAATTTATAGTAAACAATCAACATAAAAATTTTGAATAAATAATATTTTTAAACTGATCAAAAGAAAAGACATGAGCATTCTGCATAAGTAACAGCACTAAATACGATTACAGTTTAGTGATGGGGGAAGACTGAAGTTGTTGGCCGCCAGAAGTGAAGCCGCCCGGCCGCCACACCAGCACACCCAAAACACTCAGCGAGCCAACGGAGAACGAATGGGCCCAGGAGCAAACGACGCCACCCCCACCTCACCAGCCTCCCAAAAAACCCAACAGAGCCTGAACTTTTTGGCACAGAGACACAGCCCACAATTCCGTGCATCCGGTGAACTGCAGAAATTGATTTGTATAGTTGGTAGATTTCTATAGTTTTCCAGCTGCGCAAGACCACAAGCCGCGCCTCCACACCAAGAAGGCCAAAATCTGCCAATTCCCCAGGAAGCCACCGAGGCAAAAGTGGCACCGTCCCAACACCAAACCCACCCACTCCCCACTGACTTAAGAAAAGGCTCTGCAAGTATTGGAGAAAACTCACAAATTTACTAGAGGAGAAGTTAGTGGGGCACTGATATATTGGCTGGCTATGGGTATTGGTTGAAAGTCAAGTGGCTGGCTGCCACTGGGCCCCCCCCCCCCCAAAAAAAAAAAAAATCAGCAGTGGCTATGGGTACGGCTCGAATTGGAATGGCCACTTGGTGTCACGTGACCTCATTCATAAAAATCTACAAATACTGTTAATACTCTTGCCCTACATTCATTGTCTGTTGCTACAAAAGAGTTGATCAATCTGACACAACCTTTTCAGATCAGATCACAGTCCGCTGTAGTGTAGGGGAGAAGTCTGGTCTACCTGTGATCCAAAGGTGAGGGGTTTGGCTCCCACTGTTGCCACCCGTTGTCTTTGTAGTTTGTGTGTGTGCGTGAATATGTGATTTGTGTGACTGGTAGATTACACTGGTCAACACCAAATTTATTGTCCAGGGTTTTTTTGGGCTGATTTAGGACAATTTTGATGTGCTGAATCCAAAAATCCCATTGGTTTTGCTCAATCAGGTCAACTTTTTGAATTATGGCCACATGTTGTTTTGTACATTTTTGTATGTCTTGAAATTCTCTGAATTTTGAACAATGATGACGTAACATTCAATTTACATGTGCTTACCTTTATATAAAGGTAAGTACATGCACAGTACTAAGTAAGTACAGGTTTTTACTTAGAACCTGATCGAGAGAAACAGATGTCATTTTCGGATTCAGCGGTGCAAAATTGTCTTAAATCAGTTGAAAAAAACACAAACAGCTTACAAAAAATTGTTTTTGTAACCCTGTGTAATCAAATCTGTTAAGCACTTTGGTCATCCAGCATTTTTTTAAGATCTATATAAAAGAACAGCATTTTATTTTTACATGAGATGGAATTTAGAATCCTAAATGAACATTAAGATTAAAGCCTTTAGGATTTACCAAATGGTAAGGTTAAAAAGGTAATAAATAGATATTATTCACATATAGATGTCTGTGTTTGTTTTTAAACTGGACCTGCAAGTCCATTTGGGGAAACATCTTCCATATCTGTAGACCACAGAGGCTGGAGTTACGGAAATCGAAGGCTTTTATCAACAATTGAAGAAAGGTATTTCTCATGTTAATGTAGGACCTCAAATGTGTGTTGTGAGGTTTTGGCGGAATGTAAAGGGAGCCAAGAAGTTATCAGAATGAGCTGGTATGATCCTGCATCATAACAGAAGTGTTACGTTAACCCATATTTTGTTTAGATTTTTAAAATTAATGTCTGTCTTCTTAACCTTACCCTTTCATAAATTCTAAAGGCTAACCTCTTAATGTTATTTTCACATTCTAAATTCCATCTCATGTAAAAGTAAAACAGTATTTGTTTATATAGCTCTTCTTTTTTTACTCTCTGAATGACCAAAGTGCTTAACTGATTATACAGGGTTACAAAAATAATTTTTTTGAAAGTTGTCTGTGTTTTTTCAACTGATTTAAGACAATTATGCACCGCTGAGTCCGAAAACGACATCCGTTTCTCTCGATCAGGTGCTAAGTAAAAACCTGTACTTACTTAGTACTGTGCATGGACTTACCTTTATATAAAGGTAAGCACATGTAAATTGAATGTTACATCATCATTGTTCAAAATTCAGAGAATTTCAAGACATAAAAAAGAATTTTGCATCATATAAAGCAAAAATACCTGTACGGTGATGGTGACCTCATCTGAAAAGGTTTTGTTGGCTTGAGCAACGTTTCCATAGCAATAGACAATGCATATTGGGCTATGGCTTACGTATCCATAGACGGTACCAAAAAATTTTGGCAGTAGCCAGTAGGGATGGGAATTGATAAGATTTTATCAGCATCAGTGGCATTGTCAATATTTGTTATTATAGCCAGCATTCTTGGCTTCCCGACTGACCTCTGTGTTTGTGTGACATCAGTAATGTGGGGACATGAAACTTGATACACTGGAGAAATGCACTGTTACCTGTGGAGATCAGACCTGCATCTCCTGAAGCTGGATTCACGCTGCACCTCCGCTGTCTGCGTCCGCTCGACCGCGAGGCTTGTGTAACAAAGTTTACATCGTCGTCTCCAGTCCATGGATGTCCGTAGAGCCCCTCCACAGACATCTTCGTGCAGCCCAAATTTTCTGACCACACGGCCTCACCATGTTGACTGCACATGCACAAGATTGAACCTCTTATTCACAAGGTGGTGCTACCAACACAGGATACAAAGTCAAAGTAGAGGAAGAAGACAAAGAGGAAGAGGAAAACAAGAATAAACGTACATGAATCGTTTTGCAGCAGCTTGAGTGGGGAAGAGCACTGAAAAATGGTAATTCCTCCTTTTCCTTGAAACGATGCCATTGTTGTTGCTACAAAAAATGTGCGTCTCTCTCGTGTTTATAGCTGGTGAACAAACTAGCATGTTAGCGCATTTGCGCTACCCATAGGGCTGGGGTGAAACTAAAAATCACAGTTGTTTGCAGGCGTCAACCACTTGGTCTGGTCGACGAAAAAAAAGCAAAGCATATACAGAGCCGTGTGCATGCCAGCTTCGTCCAAAACGGATGTGGACCAAAGTGGACCAGAGAGGAAATGCAGCATGAATCCAGCTTTAAAGTTTGGAAAAGGCAGGGAGGGTTGAGGTGTTAAATTATTCGAATGGAACCCAGGACTGCAGCTCGCCAATTGTAGTTTGATAACAGCTTATTTATATGAAATGTAGGTAAGTTCTGGAGGGAAAGAAAGGTTACAAGAAATTAAAAAAACTAATAACTTACATGAAAAAATCCTAGTTTAAATTGGTGGGAGGCTGAAAAGTTCATAGTGGTCAAATTTGACCAAATGTGGTTTATTTTTCAACATAGTCTCCTCTTCGATCCACACACTTCTTCCATCAGTGTTGCAGCGCTTGGATCCCTGCAGTTGAAGAGTAAACCAAATTTAGTCAAATGTGACCATTTTGAACTTTTCAGCCTCCCGTACAAATCATATTTCTGAAAAACACTACTGATCCACTGAGCGAGAAGAAAGACTGGTTTGAATATTAACTCTCGATTGCTCCTGAATGTCCAGATCCCCAAAACTGTTATTTGGGGCAGCCCTAGTAGAAATGTCAGTCTGCAACCACGTTCATTTATTGAAGAAATCTTTTAAAAAAAAAAAAACTGCTTTTCTCTTAAGTTCCCAGAGGAAATGGTGAAATACTGTGGTCAGCCTGCCAATGCTTTTAGCATGTTGTCATTTCAACTGTGCTGTTGCAATCCTGGAATTTCCCCGTTGTGGAACTAATAAAGGCTTATCTTATCTTATCTTTCCAGTAAAAATTAGTGTCAAAATTGACAGTAAGAACTAGGGATGGGCATAATTTACCGATTAACCGATAATTGATCATTAAGAATTTCACCAAGGAAGTTCATTTTCGTCGACAAACCGTTTTTTTTTTTTTTAAACAATCCGAGGCCTAGTGTACGGCCGTCCTCAAACAATGCAATGGCAAAATTTGGGCACCAGGGGGCAACATTACACCATCGCCGTACCCTGGCGTGCCTCAGTTGATACACGCGGGCTTCCGTAGGGCAATCGCCAAATCATTAAGCGGTTACGGCGAAGTGTTGCATGGGACCATTTCAATTTAAAAAATGACCAGGTGTACTGCAATCACTGCAATGCAGCATACAAATATACCTCATCGACAGGGTCCATGGAACACCCTTATTACGCAAAGAAACCGCCAACAGTGGTTGCGCGCTGAGTAATGGCGGTCGTGAAGATTCTTTTTTTTTTTCAGAAACTTTATTGAGAAGGTCATGAAGATTCGGTGTACACACGTCGAGGGAAGCTGCAGGAGGCGGCGTAGTAGCTCGACGGGAAGACTTTCGCACAAAATGGCACAAGAGAACAGCAAAAAGTTCTGCGCGGCTAGACTAAGTAACACGAGCGATAGAGCAATGAATGCGATCTTCGTTTGTTGGGTGGCCGCTCGGCAGTGAGACAAGGTGGGTAAAACGTCTCGGCCAATCAGCTTGCGGGGTGAAATGTCTCGGCCAATCAGCTTGCGGGGTGAAATGTCTCGGCCAATCAGCTTGCGAGATTCCCGAGCCGAGCCAACACGAGAACAGAGAGAGGGCTCTCCGTGCACCTGATGTTATAATGTAGTCTACCTGCCTTGTTACGTACCTAAAAATGTTAATGATTAACCGATTATTAATCATTAATTCTCCCGACGATCGGTGAAGAAAATTTCACCGAATGCCCATCCCTAGTAAGAACTCAGATTTTAGAAATATTCTATTAAAATTACATTTGATAAACCCATTTGGCAGATAGAAATTTAACATTGAAGAGAGAGAGGTGAGGCACTTCCAGCAACACCTCCTCAGTAAAGAATGCAGCAAAGTTGCCTCAGATCCAGACATTCTCCCCTCATTCAGGCTCCACTTCACGAGTCTTTTTCACTTTTTTGCTCATCAACATTATTTTACTAACAGGCAAGTTTTTTCCTCCATAAACTTGCAGCTTCTCTCTCATAAATGCACAACATTTCTTGAAAGCTTCCACCTTGTTTGTCTTGCACATGATTTTTTTTTCCAGGTGCCACTTTTGTAATAAATTTTTGTTTGTCACAAATTTACAATAAAAAGCAAATTCATTCTCTTTCAGTTAAAACTTTTTTCTGTAAAGTTGAGGCTTTATCCTCTGTAATTGATGTTATTTTTTCTCTTGTAAAATTGAAACATTTTACCTTGTAAGTCTGAAACTTTTTCTCATAATTTTGAGACCCTTTTATCTTCCAAATGAAATTTGTGATTTATTCTTAAAAATTTGATATTTTTTTCTGTAATTTTCAGTTGTTTTTCCCTCATAAATCTTTTTTTTTTTCCTTATAAGTTTGAGACTTTTGTGCTCATAATTCAAAACCTTTTTCTCATAGAATCAAATCTTTTTTCCCTATAATTTTTAAAAATATTTTTTCCATTTTCTTTTTTCCAAATTGTAAATGAGTTTTTTAATATTTTTTTTTAAAGTTGCAGATTTATTAGAAAAGTAACGAATTTGAGGAAAAAGTTGTAAATTTATGAGAAAAAATTGCAAATTTATGAAACAGTCACTAATTTTTGAGAAAGTTGCAAATTTAAAAAAAAAAGTTGAAAATTTATTGGAAAAAAATTGCAAATTTACAAGAAAAAAGTTGATTTACAAGAAACTGGCAGATTTTTAAGGGAAAAGTTTGAAAATTTGAGAAAAAAATGTTAAATTTATGTGGAACAAATTGCAAGTTTACAAAAATATAAATTTATGACAAAGTTGCAAATGTACAAGGAAAAAAAATGCAAATTTGAGAGTCAAATCTTTAAGAAACAATTGCAAATTGATGAAAAAAGTTGCAGATTTTTGAGAAACAAGTTGCAAATCTATGAGAAAAATGTTAAAAATCTACAGAAAAAAGTTGCCAACTTTTGAGAAACAGGCTGCACATTTTTGAGGAAAAATGTTGCCCATTTGTGAGAAAGTCAGAAATTAAGGGGAAAAAAAAACTTGCAAGTTTATGAGGAAAAGTTGCAAATCTACAAGAAAAAAAACTTTTGCAAATTTTTTTTTTTTTATTTTTTTTTATTTTTTGGTATTTTGTATACTTTATTGCTCCCCAGAGGGGAAATTGAGGGCATCCACCTGGATGGATGAAGCAGCCACGGTACGGCGCTATCCCTTAACCATTCACACCTAGGGCCACTTCCAGTTAACCTACCCTGCATGTTTTTGGCCTGTGGGAGGAAACCGGAAAAATCCCAGAGTAAACCCATGCAAATACGGGGAGAACATGCAAACTCCACACAGATCACTGTTGGTCAGGGGCTGGGATCGAACCAGGGATCCCATGGCCAAGGGTGAGTTGCTGTGCTGGCACAGTGCTAACCACTGTGCCACCGCACCGCCCCTCATGTCAGAAATTTTAGAAAATATATAGCATTTCTTAGAATTGTTCAATCAAAGTCATGATATTCAGTTTAGTAAAATGATCTAGAAAGGTTTGATGATGTTGTGGGGGACACTTATGTCTTTTTTCCTGGTTGGGGGGGAATGCCCACCCATCCCACCCCCTTGATTTACACCTATGACTGGGGACGGCAGGGATGGCAGCTCAACAAGGGGGGATGCTTTTGGGTCATTTTGCTAGCAAAGGGGATAGCATCATCGGCTGGGTATCCCTCAGTTTAAAAGGCTAGAAAGTGTTTTAAATGTTGAAGACTTGTGTTGAACTTGGTGTATAAAGGTTATTTTTGTAGAATATTTCTGTTAACATTGAAACTTGATGGGAAAATAGAGATGGGAGTCTTTCTATTTAAATGACAACTTGAAACACATTGCATGTAGATTTTGTGAATTATTTATTTGTGGTATATAGTGTAACTTCAAAACACTTGACATTTTCTCCCTGATTTTTTTAGGTACCGCCCATTTGTCCCACACATCCCTTTTGATTTTTATGTGGTGAGTAAAGAAATATGATCTTTAATACATGAAGATGAATGCATGTAGCACATTCCAGAAGTTTTCCTAAGTAGGATTTCCCAGTCGTTTGCAGGAAGTTGTCTAATGCCTCCCCTGAAGGCAGTCAGCACCATACCCCAGTTATGGAGGAGTAAAGGATTCTGAAGAACCACACAGTGTGTCAGTAGGAAATGGAAGGTCAAGTGAAGTGTTCCATTTGCTAAAATTTCCAATAGAGGGAGCAGTATTCTGGATTTTCTAATTTTGTGAAAAAGCTGCGCTGGAACATGGTCAGAACTCAGCGGGTGAGCCATTCACCTTCTGGAGACTGACTGGAAAACTCCAATATAGGACAACTACTGGAATGTGCTAATACACTACAGAAGTGACACAACAACGTGTATTATTAAAAAAATAACTTGTGTAACTCCACTCATACTTGACCTCTGAAGATTTTCTACTGCTTCCACTGCAATTCAGGCACTTGATGAAAGTCTCCTCCTTGAGTTTTAGCTCAGGGACTGAATTCTGGAATTGTTGTTGTTGTTGTGCATTAAACCATGTTATAGCAGCTGGTACAAATGGCTCCTGTGGTGTTAGATCTGTATGATCTAAGACCATTGTTACTTCTGTTAGTAGCTTAACATCGCAGTGCCTGTGGTCAGATTAGGAGTTCACACACTTGGTATAGTATTGGCTCAAAAAGCAGTGCACACGGAGATGACGACGAAGTGGCTAAAATAATAACTAGACTTGCACAGTGTCTTAATTGCATCTTTTTTTTCCACAATATCTTTATTGAACCTTTTTTTTTTTTTAACAAACATGATACAAACAATCAAACACTAACACTAAAGTACTACAAAAAAAAAAATGCACTAAAAACATCAACAACCACCAACAAAATCAAGTCTTCAACAATGCTCCTCTGTTTAGTCTAGACAATCCAATACATAAGTATACATATTATGTTCACCAGTTTGGAATTTACAAGGTCCACACACATCATTCACCTTCTTCTTCAAGAGTTATGTTTAAATTTTTTACATAATCAATAAAAGGTCTCCATATATTCTCAAACACAATTTCCTTTGATTTCAGTATATATGTTATTCTTTCTAATGGAAGGTTTGTTAACATCTGTCTTAACCACTGAGTCACATCTGGTCTATGAGTCTTTTTCCATAATAGTGCAATACATTTTTTGGCATTAAGCAAACTGAGGTCTATGAATGTTCTTTCACTTTTATTAAAATTATGCTTTTCTGGGTACAGACCCAACAAAAACAGTTTAGGATTCAATATGATTTGTTTTGAGATTATTTTTTCAATTGTTACCCTCACCTCTTCCCAAAACATTCTTATTAATCTACATTCCCATAAACAATGAAATAGGGTTCCTTTACTTTCCATGCATTTTGTGCATGTATCTGGTATATTTTTGTTATATCTATTTAACTCCTCCGGTGTAACATACATCCGCATTAACCATTTGAAATGTATCAATTTAAGGCGTGCATTTATTGATTTGGTTTGAGCTTCTGTACAAGCCAATTCCCATTGTTCCTCTGAAATTTCAGTTTGCAGATCTTCTTTCCAGTAGTTTAATCTTTTCAGTGAATTTTCACTTGAAGATAGTGTCAATGAGTTATAAAACTCTGAAATAATACCCTTTCTTTTACTATCTTTCATCATCATTTTTTCCAAGGATGAATAAATAGGTCGAGTGAGAGCTTTATTTTGATTTGATCGAATAAAGTTTCTAAGTTGAAGATATTTAAAAAAATGTGTTCTATTGAGATTAAATTTGATCCTCAGCTCTTCAAAAGACATTATGTTATCTGCACATGGCAAATATAAATCCTGAATCTTTTGTATCCCTTTTAAATTCCATACTTTAAATACAGCGTCCGCTCTCCCTGGTTTAAAATATTGATTACCCCATATTGGACTAAATTGTGACAATAACTGTGGTTCTTTTAAATAGTTTTTAGCTTCACACCATATTTTGATCATATGCTTTACAAATGGATTTTTAACTTGTTTTTGTAATTTTTTTGCCGAATCTGAGTATATGAATATGGGAAGAGGTAAAGGTAAATTGTATGATTCCATTTCAGTCTAGTGAGGGAGATCATTTGATGAAAAATAATATGTCATAGACCTCAGTTGTGCCGACCAATAATACAACATAAAATTTGGACATTTCAGACCTCCACGATCAAATGGTAAATATAATAAAGACAAACGTAATCTAGCCCTCCTGTTGTTCCATATAAATTCCACTAACTTTTTTTTTATTCTTGAGAATAGATCTAAAGGTGGTGATAAGGGAATGTATTGAAATAAATAAAGTATTTTAGGTAAAATATTACTTTTAAGTATATTGATTCTCCCGCTCATCGACATTGGTAGTGACATCCATCTCTGAGTTAACTCATTGATATCTGACGTTAAGGCTTCATAGTTGACACTGGCGACTGATTCTAGCTTAGGCACAATTTGGATTCCTAAATATTTAAACTGATTTACAACATTGAATTGATTTACCTCAGGGGCTGGGTAATTTCTCTGGGTCTCATTTAGCATTAATATTGAAGATTTAGTTTTATTTATTTTATATCCTGATATTTCCCCAAAATTCTTTATTAAATTCAACAAGGTTGGAATTGATTTTTTTAGATTCGACATAAACAAAATTATGTCATCGGCGTACAGGGAGATTTTATGTTCTGTTGGTCCAACTTTAATTCCATATATTTGTGAATGTAAACGTATCGCTATCGCTAAAGGTTCAATTGCCATAGTAAACAGTAAAGGTGAAAGTGGACAGCCTTGTCGACATCCTCTATTGATTTTTATTGGTTTTGAAATATTGTTATTTGTTAGGATTTCTGCTGTAGCATTATTATATATTATTTGAACCCATTTTATGAAATTATTTCCAAGTCCAAACCTTTGTAGAACTTCAAAAAGAAAGGGCCATTCAACTCTATCAAAGGCCTTTTCGGCGTCCAGTGATAGGAGAGCTGTATCCGGTGCTTCTTTATTAAAATAAATAATATTAAATAGTCTTCTTACATTATGGAAGCCTTGTCTACCCTTTATAAAGCCATTCTGATCTCGATTAATAATATTTGGTAAGATTTCTTGTATTCGTCTTGCTAAAATTTTACAGATTATCTTAAGGTCGGCGTTTAATAGGCTTATTGGTCTCATATTTTCACATTTATTAGAGGGCTTACCTGGTTTTGGCAGCAGTATAATTAAGGCATTATTTATGTATGATGGTAAATTATTATTTTGAAATGCTTCTAAAACCATTTCCAAAAAAGGTTTTATTAATTTATTCTTAAATTTTTTATAAAGGTCAACTGGAAGACCATCTGGTCCTGCACTTTTTCCTGATTTCATATTATCAATGGCTAGCCCAACTTCTTCTTGACTAATTTTAGACTCCAATATCTCCCTGTTTTCATTTGGAATACACGGTATAGATAGTTCGTTCAAAAACCCATTTAGTTTTGTTAAATCAGGTTCATTTTTGGTATCATATAATTTTTCATAGTAATCTCTAAAGGCTCTATTAATTTCTAAAGGATCTATAACTACCTGTCCATTACTTATAATACTGGTAATTGGTGTTTTAATTTCTAATTGTTTAATCTGCCATGCTAATAATTTTCCTGATTTTTCACCTTGTTCATAAAAAGATTGTTTCAATCTTAGAAGACTCGAGGCAGCTCTATTCGCTGATTTTTTGTCGTATTCAGCTCTCAAAATCAGTAATTCATTCTCCAACCTTGGGTCACTTCCTGCATACACTTTTTCCTGAAGACTTTTTATTTTATGTTCCAATTTAGCTCTCTCCTCTCGAGTCTTCTTAGATTTTGATCCTGTATAACTAATAATATGTCCCCTAATAAAAGCTTTGAAAGCCTCCCACTTTACACATGCTGATGTTTGTGTAGTATTGATGTCAAAGAACTCGTCTATCTGTTTTTCTATATACTTGACAAATTCCTCATCCTGAAGCTATTTATGCTGAAATTGCCATCTACCTGATTCCTTTGTCAATTTTTTATCTACATATATTAGACAACAGGGTGCATGATCAGAGATCACGATGTTATCATAAAAGCAGTTTTTTTTTTTCCACAATATCTTTATTGAACCCTTTTTTTTTAACAAACATGATACAAACAATCAAACACTAACACTAAAGTACTACAAAAAAAAAAAAACACTAAAAACACCAACAACCACCAACAAAATCAAGTCTTCAACAATGCTCCTCTGTTTAGTCTAGACAATCCAATACATAAGTATACATATTATGTTCACCAATTTGGAATTTACAAGGTCCACACACATCATTCACCTTCTTCTTCAAGAGTTATGTTTAAATTTTTTACATAATCAATAAAAGGTCTCCATATATTCTCAAACACAATTTCCTTTGATTTCAGTATATATGTTATTCTTTCTAATGGAAGGTTTGTTAACATCTGTCTTAACCACTGAGTCACATCTGGTCTATGAGTCTTTTTCCATAATAGTGCAATACATTTTTTGGCATTAAGCAAACTGAGGTCTATGAATGTTCTTTCACTTTTATTAAAATTATGCTTTTCTGGGTACAGACCCAACAAAAACAGTTTAGGATTCAATATGATTTGTTTTGAGATTATTTTTTCAATTGTTACCCTCACCTCTTCCCAAAACATTCTTATTAATCTACATTCCCATAAACAATGAAATAGGGTTCCTTTACTTTCCATGCATTTTGTGCATGTATCTGGTATATTTTTGTTATATCTATTTAACTCCTCCGGTGTAACATACATCCGCATTAACCATTTGAAATGTATCAATTTAAGGCGTGCATTTATTGATTTGGTTTGAGCTTCTGTACAAGCCAATTCCCATTGTTCCTCTGAAATTTCAATTTGCAGATCTTCTTTCCAGTAGTTTAATCTTTTCAGTGAATTTTCACTTGAAGATAGTGTCAATGAGTTATAAAACTCTGAAATAATACCCTTTCTTTTACTATCTTTCATCATCATTTTTTCCAAGGATGAATAAATAGGTCGAGTGAGAGCTTTATTTTGATTTGATCGAATAAAGTTTCTAAGTTGAAGATATTTAAAAAAATGTGTTCTATTGAGATTAAATTTGATCCTCAGCTCTTCAAAAGACATTATGTTGTCTGCACATGGCAAATATAAATCCTGAATCTTTTGTATCCCTTTTAAATTCCATACTTTAAATACAGCGTCCGCTCTCCCTGGTTTAAAATATTGATTACCCCATATTGGACTAAATTGTGACAATAACTGTGGTTCTTTTAAATAGTTTTTAGCTTCACACCATATTTTGATCATATGCTTTACAAATGGATTTTTAACTTGTTTTTGTAATTTTTTTGCTGAATCTGAGTATATGAATATGGGAAGAGGTAAAGGTAAATTGTATGATTCCATTTCAGTCCAGTGAGGGAGATCATTTGATGAAAAATAATATGTCATAGACCTCAGTTGTGCCGACCAATAATACAACATAAAATTTGGACATTTCAGACCTCCACGATCAAATGGTAAATATAATAAAGACAAACGTAATCTAGCCCTCCTGTTGTTCCATATAAATTCCACTAACTTTTTTTTTATTCTTGAGAATAGATCTAAAGGTGGTGATAAGGGAATGTATTGAAATAAAGTATTTTAGGTAAAATATTACTTTTAAGTATATTGATTCTCCCGATCATCGACATTGGTAGTGACATCCATCTCTGAGTTAACTCATTGATATCTGACATTAAGGCTTCATAGTTGACACTGGCGACTGATTCTAGCTTAGGCATAATTTGGATTCCTAAATATTTAAACTGATTTACAACATTGAATTGATTTACCTCAGGGGCTGGGTAATTTCTCTGGGTCTCATTTAGCATTAATATTGAAGATTTAGTTTTATTTATTTTATATCCTGATATTTCCCCAAAATTCTTTATTAAATTCAACAAGGTTGGAATTGATTTTTTTAGATTCGACATAAACAAAATTATATCATCGGCGTACAGGGAGATTTTATGTTCTGTTGGTCCAACTTTAATTCCATATATTTGTGAATGTAAACGTATCGCTATCGCTAAAGGTTCAATTGCCATAGTAAACAGTAAAGGTGAAAGTGGACAGCCTTGTCGACATCCTCTATTGATTTTTATTGGTTTTGAAATATTGTTATTTGTTAGGATTTCTGCTGTAGCATTATTGTATATTATTTGAACCCATTTTATGAAATTATTTCCAAGTCCAAACCTTTGTAGGACTTCAAAAAGAAAGGGCCATTCAACTCTATCAAAGGCCTTTTCGGCGTCCAATGATAGGAGAGCTGTATCCGGTGCTTCTTTATTAAAATAAATAATATTAAATAGTCTTCTTACATTATGGAAGCCTTGTCTACCCTTTATAAAGCCATTCTGATCTCGATTAATAATATTTGGTAAAATTTCTTGTATTCGTCTTGCTAAAATTTTACAGATTATCTTAAGGTCGGCGTTTAATAGGCTTATTGGTCTCATATTTTCACATTTATTAGAGGGCTTACCTGGTTTTGGCAGTAGTATAATTAAGGCATTATTTATGTATGATGGTAAATTATTATTTTGAAATGCTTCTAAAACCATTTCCAAAAAAGGTTTTATTAATTTATTCTTAAATTTTTTATAAAGGTCAACTGGAAGACCATCTGGTCCTGCACTTTTTCCTGATTTCATATTATCAATGGCTAGCCCAACTTCTTCTTGACTAATTTTAGACTCCAATATCTCCCTGTTTTCATTTGGTATACACGGTATAGATAGTTCGTTCAAAAACCCATTTAGTTTTGTTAAATCAGGTTCATTTTTGGTATCATATAATTTTTCATAGTAATCTCTAAAGGCTCTATTAATTTCTAAAGGATCTATAACTACCTGTCCATTACTTATAATACTGGTAATTGGTGTTTTAATTTCCAATTGTTTAATCTGCCATGCTAATAATTTTCCTGATTTTTCACCTTGTTCATAAAAAGATTGTTTCAATCTTAGAAGACTCGAGGCAGCTCTATTCGCTGATTTTTTGTTGTATTCAGCTCTCAAAATCAGTAATTCATTCTCCAACCTTGGGTCACTTCCTGCATACACTTTTTCCTGAAGACTTTTTATTTTATGTTCCAATTTAGCTCTCTCCTCTCGAGTCTTCTTAGATTTTGATCCTGTATAACTAATAATATGTCCCCTAATAAAAGCTTTGAAAGCCTCCCACTTTATACATGCTGATGTTTGTGTAGTATTGATGTCAAAGAACTCGTCTATCTGTTTTTCTATATACTTGACAAATTCCTCATCCTGAAGCCATTTATGCTGAAATTGCCATCTACCTGATTCCTTTGTCAATTTTTTATCTACATATATTAGACAACAGGGTGCATGATCAGAGATCACGATGTTATCATAAAAGCAGTTTTGAATCTTGGACCTTAATTCTGTGGAAATCAAAAAATAATCAATACGTGAGAATGTCTTGTAGGTACTGGAATAACAAGAATAGGCTTTAACTTGTGGTTTCATTTCTCTCCATATATCTAACAATCTCAATTCTTTCATAAAATGATTAATAGTCATCCTACATCCAATGTGCGTACAATCCAGTCCTGTTGATCTATCCACACCTGGATTCAATGTACAATTAAAATCCCCTGTTATTATATGTTGCCCTGTAAGTGATGATAAGATGAGAAATAAATTAGCAAAGAACTTCTGATCATCTATATTGGGACCATATAAGTTCACAAGATTTATATTTTCTAATAGCAAAGAACCTTGAATGATTACATATCTTCCAAATTTGTCTCCAATTACATTTTTCACTTGAAAAGGAACTGATTTATGTATGAGAGTCATAACTCCCCTGGCTCGGGATGAAAATGAAGAGGTGAATACACTTCCCTGCCATCTACTCCTAATTCTTTTAACATCCTCCTCTATCAGATGAGTTTCTTGTAAAAACACAATTCTTGAACCCATGTCCTTTATTTTATTCATAACTTGTTTAAGTTTTTTTAAATTTTGTAGACCTCTGCAATTCCATGAAGTTAAATTAAGATTAACACTTTGGTCCATGATCAATAGAGAGTTTGGGATTACCTTGCAGTGTAAACATGCTCATACAGAGAAGCAAAAACATGAGTGGTTGAACATTCATCCTACAAACTACACACAAACAAATTTCCCCTTCCCACACTTGTCGCAAACCCCCCAAAATCAAAAGAAAAATTCTGTCTCCCGATATAGCCATCGACCGTTCCACACCCACGGGGAACAGCCTAAGCCACTCCTTCTTCATCCTCCCAATCACCCTAACTCTACTGCTTTTAATGACGTAACATTAACTCTCCTCTGTAGTTTTCCAACTTAACTCCAAAATTTTTAACAACTTTGTACATCATAGTTTTTTTTTTTTGTTTGTTTTGTTTTTGTTTTATTTTTTTAATATATAATACAATCTATATTTTGTAAACTTACTATTTACTTCAAGTCAGTCAGATGCCTGTGCAAATGCTTAATTATTCTACCTTATATTTTGTTCATGCTTAGCTCCCACCAGTCTCTTCTTCTTCTTTGATCTTCTTGATGAACTCCTGCGCCTCCTCTGGGGTCTTGAAGATGTGGGTTCTGCCCTCATACGTGGTCAGCAGTCTCGCAGGATAGATTACACCATGACGAATCCCAAGGTTGCGCAGCTCCTTACGTACGGGATCAAACTGCTTCCTCAATTGCTGGATTCCTGTGGCCAAATCTGGGTAGAACCGCACCTGCTGGTCCTGGTGTTTAATCTCTCCTTTAGCACGTGCAGCGTTGAAGATCTTCATCCCTTCTCTGTTGCTAAGAAACTTCATAATTAAGGTCCTCGGCGGTCCCTTATCTCTCCGTGGGCCAATACGATGTGCTTTTTCCAGAACCACTGCTGATTGCAACTCCTTGCTGCCCAGCACCTCCGGAATCCACTTTTCCAGAAAGGAACATACGTCCCGACCTTCTGATTCCTCTGGAAGACCCACCAGCCTCAAATTATTCTGTCTCGACCGAGATTCCAAATCCAAAATATTATCTTCCAGAGATTTATTTTTTTTTTCCAAAGTGCGCACCTTTAATTGAAGACGGGTGACGTCATCTTCAGCACTAGCGAGACGGAGCTCCATCTGCGCCGTTCGTTCTACACAGTCACCCAATTCCTTTCTTATTCCTTCCAACGCTGTCATAATCCCATCAAATCTAGAGGAAAAGTCCGCTCTCATTGAACTCATGGCAGCCATCAGCGCATCTGCGCCATTCCCCGCATTTATCGCACCGCTGCCAGCCTCCTCCGCCATATATGGAGTTTTGTTTGCTGCGTCACAGACCTGAAAGTCCGTTAATTTGGACTGTTTCGGCGGCTCGCTTTTTCCTTTTCCTGGTTTTCCAGCCTTAGGCTTCGCCGACATATCCTCGCCCAAATGCTGGGATACGTTCTGTCCCAAATGAGAGAGTTATTTGCCGATTTTTTTTCTCCAGGAGCAGAGCAGAGCGAGACACGTCCGTCCTACGTGGCAGCCATAACCGGAAGTCCACATAAAAGCAGTTTTGAATCTTGGACCTTAATTCTGTGGAAATCAAAAAATAATCAATACGTGAGAATGTCTTGTAGGTACTGGAATAACAAGAATAGGCTTTAACTTGTGGTTTCATTTCTCTCCATATATCTAACAATCTCAATTCTTTCATAAAATGATTAATAGTCATCCTACATCCAATGTGCGTACAATCCAGTCCTGTTGATCTATCTATACCTGGATTCAATGTACAATTAAAATCCCCTGCTATTATATGTTGCCCTGTAAGTGATGATAAGATAAGAAATAAATTAGCAAAGAACTTCTGATCATCTATATTGGGACCATATAAGTTCACAAGATTTATATTTTCTAATAGCAAAGAACCTTGAATGATTACATATCTTCCAAATTTGTCTCCAATTACATTTTTCACTTGAAAAGGAACTGATTTATGTATGAGAGTCATAACTCCCCTGGCTCGGGATGAAAATGAAGAGGTGAATACACTTCCTTGCCATCTACTCCTAATTCTTTTAACATCCTCCTCTATTAGATGAGTTTCTTGTAAAAACACAATTTTTGAACCCATGTCTTTTATTTTATTCATAACTTGTTTAAGTTTTTTTAAATTTTGTAGACCTCTGCAATTCCATGAAGTTAAATTAAGATTAACACTTTGGTTTATGATCAATAGAGAGTTTGGGATTACCTTGCAGTGTAAACATGCTCATACAGAGAAGCAAAAACATGAGTGGTTGAACATTCATCCTACAAACTACACACAAACAAATTTCCCCTTCCCACACTTGTGGCAAACCCCCCAAAATCAAAAGAAAAATTCTGTCTCCCGATATAGCCATCGACCGTTCCACACCCACGGGGAACAGCCTAAGCCACTCCTTCTTCATCCTCCCAATCACCCTAACTCTACTGCTTTTAATGACGTAACATTAACTCTCCTCTGTAGTTTTCCAACTTAACTCCAAAATTTTTAACAACTTTGTACATCATAGTTTTTTTGTTTGTTTTGTTTTTGTTTTATTTTTTTAATATATAATACAATCTATATTTTGTAAACTTACTATTTACTTCAAGTCAGTCAGATGCCTGTGCAAATGCTTAATTATTCTACCTTATATTTTGTTCATGCTTAGCTCCCACCAGTCTCTTCTTCTTCTTTGATCTTCTTGATGAACTCCTGCGCCTCCTCTGGGGTCTTGAAGATGTGGGTTCTGCCCTCATACGTGGTCAGCAGTCTCGCAGGATAGATTACACCATGACGAATCCCAAGGTTGCGCAGCTCCTTACGTATGGGATCAAACTGCTTCCTCAATTGCTGGATTCCTGTGGCCAAATCTGGGTAGAACCGCACCTGCTGGTCCTGGTGTTTAATCTCTCCTTTAGCTCGTGCAGCGTTGAAGATCTTCATCCTGTCTCTGTTGCTAAGAAACTTCATAATTAAGGTCCTCGGCGGTCCCTTATCTCTCCGTGGGCCAA